>OW119925.1:68859894-69484894 GCA_933210815.1 Meta bourneti
ATCTGTCAAAATTTAGAAATATTTTTGAACGACAACGTATGGCTAAACGTTTTGATTCAACGTAACCTATCCTTAAAATAATTTTATTTTAACTTTACCGGTCATTTTAAAATAAGAAGTTACGCACCTTACTTAAAAAGGCTTTCATTTTTTATGAAAAAGAATTCTACAAACTATTACGTATTCAACCAAAGACTTAGTGAAAGTTAGTCGAAATATTCATATACCGCCAAGAACTTACTTATGTCTAGTGATTTTTGCAGAACATAAATAATTCATTAAAATTTAACTCCTAAATAATATATCTGCAATACGGAAAATACTGGAACACATAAATACAAAAAGAAACGAAATTCTGATCATTGAGAACTACAGAATTAAAAAAAACTAAAGATATGAGCAAGCGTGTCGAATTTCGACTTATTGAATATATTCAGAAATAGAGCAATCCGAAAAGACGAAAAATATTGATGAAAACAATAATGATCTCTCTAGAAAAGAACACATATTTATAATACTTAGAAATGCTCAAATAAGACTACATTTTGCTGTTTATACTCAAATACATAAACACATAAGTCTAAATCGAATTAAAAATAAAACATTAATTCTGACGTTGCAATATACCGAGTAGCAAAATTACGCTTTTATGATCAATGAGTTTTTCGTTTGTGCTTTTCGCGTTACAAAATGTAAGTCGTGTAAAATTAAGTACACTGGTGTTCAAAATTAAGAGAATTTGCATAGGTTGTCGAATTTATTGAAAAGTGCTGAACGAAAGGTAAAACTAATGCTTCCAAACAAAGATTCAAATCTTTAGTGTCGAATGCGCACACGTACATGTGGGTGGTGCATTTAGAGGAACAGGCTTTCTAAGCACCAGTGACAATTTCCGCGCTTCGTACGCTCGCACACCTCGGCGAATTTCGTGATGTTTTTTTTTGCAACATCATGTTGGATGGGCGCAAAGACCTCCACGTCTTTGACAGAGGCTCTGTGACTGATGTGAGATATAGGGATGACATCTTGGAGCCCTATGTTCGCCTTTTCAGGGGTGCAGTTGGCCCTGATTTCATTTTTATGGACGACAACACTCGTCCACATAGGGCTCATCTGGTCGACGAATATCTGTAAAGTGAGGACATTTGCTATAGAATTGGCCAGCCAGATCTCCAGAACCCTATAGAGCATATCTGAGACACTCTTGGCAGGGCGATTACAACTCACTTTCCCCCTCCTTGAACCATCCAGGACCTGAAAACTGCGTTGCTGGAGGAGTGGGACCAACTTCCACTGGGACTCATAAACTGCCTCACTTCCTGTACGAATTCACGTTGTGAGAGCTGTGTTATTGTAAGAGGGAACCATACTCCATATTAACCCATTTTTTGTGTCGATATTGTAACCTCTGTTTTAGAACTTCCTGCCCTTATGAGTCTTACGCACGATCATGCGTGTGTACCATAACTGTTGTATGGTTATTTTTGTATTATTTCAATCTATGTACGTAACTAATTTCATTAAAATATGTCCAGTAGTTCTGGAGATAATCGCCCCAAAGTGAAAATTCTCTTAATTTTGAACGCCAGTATATTTTAAATATCGATTTTTTTCTCAATCAAATATTCATAAATTATTTATATTATGGAAAGAAATAAAAAATCAGTTCAAACGTAATTGGAAATTTAAATTGTTTAAATATAATGTTCTGGAAAAAATTGTTTTTCGAGCAATACTAGGTACAAAATTTTATTAGAAAACTTAAATTTTGGTCAACACTGGTAAGATAAACTGAGCTGCGTAAAAATAATTTTATGCTCAATGTTTATATATAATTCAAAATTACAAACCAAAACAAAGAGAAATCCAAAAATTTTAAAATCAACAATAATCCCCCAACTTTTTTGGTTTTTTGGCTTTTTACTTATCTGCTTTTTGATCTTTTGGCATTTTGCTGGTCTGCATTTCTAATATTTTGACTTTTTGATCTTTTGGCATTTTGCTGGTCTGCATTTCTATTGTTTTACGTTTTAGTGTTTTGTATATTCTGTAATTTGATTGTTTTTATTATATATATATATATATATATATATATATATATATATATATATATATATATATATATATATATATATATATATATATATATATATATATATACATACACACACACACTAGCAGGATTATCCAGCGTTGCTCGGGTTGAATTGATTAAATTTGAAATGAAAAGTGATCAGACTAATCATTTCTCTTTCATAGAAGATGTAAACATCATTTAAGTGCGCAGAAAATAATTTTATAACATAATTTTAACTTTTTCATAGCTTCTACAATTTATTTCGGACACAAATATGTATACATGATATATCCATCCATATAATCCATTTCATATTCATCGCCCTCCTGCTGTAAGACAAACTACAAAAGTTTTTTCTAAGGTGACTACTTCAGAAATAGTTTTAGAAATATCTTTGAACTATAACGTATGACTACCTGTTTTAATTTAACGTAACCTATCTTATTTTAAAATAATTTTATTGTAACTTTATCGGTCATTTTAAAATAAGATGTTATACACATTACTTAAAAAGATTTCGTTTTGTATTTTTATTAACTTTTATTAAACAGAATTCTACAAAACAGTACGTATTCAACCAGACTTAAGGAAAGTTGGTCGAAATATACATATGCAGTCAAGAAATTACCCATGTCTAGTGATATTTTGCAGAAAATAAAAATATTCATTAAACTCTAACTCATAAAAAATATATCTACGATATGTAAGACTGGAACACGTACTAAATACAAACAGAAATGAAATTCTGGGTCATTAAAAAATGCAGAATTCTGAAAAACGAAAGATATGAGCAGGCGTGTTGAATGTGGACTTCCTGAGCATATTTTGAAATAGAGCAATTCAAAGAGTTTTGAAAAATAGTGATAAAAACAATAACTATTTATTTATAAAAAGAACACATATTTATAAAACTTCAAAATGATCCAATATGACTGCAACATTTCGCTGTCTTTAATCAAATACATAAATATGGAATTCTAAATCTATACTTATAAAGCAGAGCTGGCGTGTGTCTGTCTGTATGTTCTTTATACAAATCTACACCGTTTGACGAATCCACACCAAATTTGGTACACTTATACTTTAGAACCCTGCGAGTAACGCAAGCTACATATTAACCCCCGTTCTCTTTAACCTAGGTGTGCAGAGGGGCTAAATCAATTCGAAATTGCCATAGGAAAAACGTTGAGCATAAAACGATTGCGGTACGCAACTCAGTTTGTTTTGCCAGTACTGATCAAAAATCAAACTTTCTTATAAAATTGTTTTACCAGTATTGCTCGAAAAATTTTTTTTTTCCGAAATGTTATAGGCCGCGGTGGCCCGGTTGGAAGAGTAACGGACTCGCAACCGAAGGGTTGCGAGTTCGAATCCAGCCAAACACCGTCGTATACAAAGGGGGCTGGTGCACGTTAAATCTGTCGTGGCCTCAAATGTCCTCACATTGACCTGGTGAGCTTGGAGAGTGGGGTGCCAGTTCAGGTGTTGCCTCATCATCTGACCGTGGTTCAAAATTACGTGGTGTTGTCCTCTATCTTTCCCTTTGGGACTGGTTCTGGACCGTCACCAATAGCCCATTGTGTTGCTCCAGTGTGACGTTAATTGAAATAACAATACCGAAATGTTACATTTAAACAATTTAAAATTCTAATTATGTTTGAACCGATTTTTTATTTCTTTCCACAATATAAATAAAGGAATATTTGAATGATGAAAAATGGATAGTTAAAATACTTAATTTTACACAACTTGCATTTTGTAATGGAACACGAAAAGCCAAAACAAAAACTCATTGATCATAAAAGCGTAATTTTGCAATTCGGTATCTGGTAATACCAGAATTAAGGTTTTATTTTATAAATTAAATTTAGAATACCGTGTTTGTGTATTTAAGTTAAGACAGAAATGTTGAGGTCATATATGAGCATTTCTAAGTTTTGTAAATTTGTGTTCTTTTTGTAAATAATTCATTATTGTCTATCAATATTTTTCAACGTATTTATCGAATTTCTCTATTTCAGAATATTCTCATGACGTCGAAATTCGACACGCTTGCTCAGATGCTTCGTTTTTCAGAACTCTACATTTTTCAATGACCAGAATTTCGTTTCTGTTTGTATTTATGTGTTCCATTACTTTTCATATTACAGATATATTATTTAGGATTTGAATTGTAATGAATTATTTTTATTTTCTGCCAAATACCACTAGACAAGGGCAATTTCTTGGTGGTATATGTATATTTCGACGAACTTTCCTTAAGTCTTTGGTTAAAAACGTTATAGTTTCTAGACTTCTGTTTCATAAAAATAAATGGAATCCTTTTTAAATAAGGTGTATAACTTCTTATTTTAAAATGACTGGTAAAGTTAAAATAAAGTTATTCTAAAAATAAGATATGTTAGGTTAAATCAAAACGGGTAGCCATACGTTGCAGTTCAAAGATATATCTAAATTTTGACATATTTTCATTACAAGACGATTAAAATCAATTTAATTTACATTTGTTTTTCATGTTTCATGGGTACTATTGAAAGCTGTAATCCATAGTCAAGTAACTACATCTATCATTCTAAATAGGTATGTGGTTTCCATATAGAAACTGCCTCTCAATTGAAAAAGTACCTTAAGGATTAGATTTAAAACTATATTTTTCTGTTGGAGGAAAGCGAATTTTAAATGACTTTACCGATCTTGGAATAATATCATAGTAAGAGAGTATGTAAACTACTACTTAAAAATAGAATTTTTTGTCTTAAGTGGCAGAAGGTCGAGGTTGTTTACTTAAAGTTGAAACTGTTCGTATAAAACTTAGGTACCAGTGAAACATTCATTGAAAGCAGTGATTTTGAAAAAGTGTAATCGATTGAGAGAGTTTGCTTTGTCTACACCGATGACATTTGTTTTAATCAAGCTCCTTTATCCACGTGCGGCTGAATAGAATTTTCAAGAAAAAATGCGTGTTTCAAAATATATTAACCACGAATGCCGTAACAGTTTAATTTGCCGTTCTCTCACAATGATAGTGTAATTCGAAAAGATCGAATACATGGTGCAAGGGTACTACAAATCATGAATATTGATTAGAAAACTGAGTGCAAAACTATACCTTGAAAGTTCCTCAATTTTACTGAAAATGAACTTAATTGGCATACGTAATCACTCCAAAATTCAAAATCGACTTCTGAAGTCATCTCAGAAAAAGCTTTTGTAGTTTGTCTTACAGTAAGAGTGTGATGAATATGAAATGGATTATATGGATGGATATATTATGTATACATATTTGCGTCGGAAGTAAATTGTAGAAGCTATGAAAAAGTTAAAACGATGTTAAAAATATTTTCTGTACACTTAAATGATACTTCATTTTTCTGTGAAATAGAATCAACATTTAACCATTTCAACCCGAGCATCGCCGGGTAATTAGGCTAGTCAAATTTATAAAATAAAGCATTAATTCTGGCGTTGCCAGATACCGAATGGCGAAATTACGCTTTAATGATCAATGAGTTTTTCGTTTGTTTTCGTGTTCCAGTACAAAATGCAAGTTATGTAAAATTAAATGTTCTATAGATATCCTTTTCCCATAAATCATATATTCTTAAATTAGTTATATTATGGGAAGAAATAAAAAAATCAGTTCAAACATAAATATTAGAAATTAATTTGTTTTGGAAAAAAATTTTTTTCGAGCAAACCAATTTTATTGGAAAAGTTGTTTTTCCATCAATACTGGTAAAACAAACTGAGTTGCGTACAGCAATCATTTCATACTCAATGTTATTCCGAAGGGGATTTCGAATTGTTTTTAGCCTCCTCTACACACCTAGGACAAATAGAACTTGGGTTAATATGTAGCCCATATTACCCGCAGAGTTTTAAAGTATGTGTACCAAATTTGGTGTGGATTGGTCAAACGGTGTAGAATTGTATAGAAAACAGACAGACAGAAAGACATACAGACGCCAACTCTGCTTTATATATCTAGATAGATATACAGCAAAACACCTGTTAAATAGGACTGGGTAGATAATATGGTAACCTTGGTATTTTTAGAAATTATTTTTGTCATGCGCAACTGAGTTAGTTCGAAATAATCATTATTAATCGTTTGATTTTTTTAAATTTCTGCAATCCCTTAGCTTATATTCCAGTAATCCACATTTTGTAGTGAAAAACCAGATACATTCATTGCTTTTCGCTCGAAGCTTTTATTTAAATTTATGTTTTAAGATGTATCTCTGGATTTTTCAATGTGATTTCAATGATTTTTGTTGAATATCTGTAATCAAGGTAAGGAAATGTTTAATTATTTGAAATTTGTTTTGAATCATTGTATAATTTTGGGAAACGCTTTTGTTTTAAATGAAATATACAAGGCATTTATATGCATACACTCAATTATTTTATGCATTCTGGGAAACATTGACACACTCTTGAGACTTCTTACTAAAAATTTAAATTCTACAAAAATGTTAAATTTGACATTTATTACATTTGTGCAATTGCGTATTAAACTATGGTGTAATTAGAGTATACCAGTTGTTACATGGGATGAATATGAATTACAATTTGTTAACGAAAATGGAAGTTATTTAACCAATTCAACCCGTAACACTGGGTAATTTGCTAGTAAATAAATAAAACCTGAATCAGAAATTGCTTTCAAGTGGTACGCATTTGATTAACTAAAACGGGGAATTTTGCGTGTTTGTGTATTTGTAATCAGACGCACTTAGATGTTTTAAACAGTTTACATACATCTGATTCGAACTATTGTGAAATAATTCAAATGTGTTACTTAATTTCGAAGTTATACCCTTGAAGAAATGTATTCAAAATTAGTTTGTATGTGAATGATTTTTGACAGATAGCATTCCTTGCGGATTATGGAAGAATTTCTTCAAATAATTCATTTGCAAATCTCTCAGTAGTGCGGTATAAATGCTATGAAAAGTTTATATGACGAACTACTGTGCCAAATGTAGAGTATCAATGCTATCTTAACCCGATAGGTAGAATAGTTAGCTTTCGAAATGCATTTAGGTCGGCATTTGTAACTTACGCTATAACGTTCTGTCCACTTTAAGACAAATCGTTATGAAAGTTTTCTTCTATATAAATACGTATATAAACTAGTTAAGTGACTAACATAAATTAATAGTTAAGAAAACTAGAGCGCCAGTTATGAAAATTAATGGAAAATAAGCTGTATTGATTTGGGATATCGGTATATGCATGCATTTCGACTTTGCAGTAAATTTCTTAAAAGCTGTATAAATTAACTTTAAACCTCTGACGAGATTTCCGAGTAGTACATAATTGCTTTTAAGCAACAACACACATGACTAAATAGTCACAACTATTGAATGAAAGATTCTAGAGATAGATTCTAATGGGTATAGAAGTCGAAATCAGGTTAGAGGTCATGCAGGGAAAACTGCAGGTTGCATGCATGCGTGAACCCCAGATGGTAAAAATGAGGTAGGATGGTTAAAATTAAGTAGAACTGTTAAAATTAGGTAGAATTAGGTAGGGATGATTAAAATTAGGTAGGATGGTTAAAGGTTAGGTAGAATGGTTAACTCTAGGTTGAATTAGGTAGCGATGGTTAAAATTAGGTAGAATGATTAAAATTTGCTATGATAGTTATATATATATATATATATATATATATATATATATATATATATATATATATATATATATATATATATATATATATATAAATTAGGTGGAATTAGGCAGAATGGTTAAAATTAGGTTCTTTGAATTTTCGTCGTACTGGAGGAACACAACAGACTATTGGTGACGGGTCCGGAATCAATCCTGAAGATGATGAGGGCTACGAGATGTTATCCACACACCTTTCCCTTCGGGATTGATTCCGGACCATCGCCAATCCCCTAGTGTTGCTCGCCAATGCGACGTTAATTCAACTATCAACTACCGGCCCGAGGGTTAAAACTAACTAAAAAAGAATGCAGAATTTTCTAAATTTTAAAATTAGATGAAGGTAAACTAATTTATCTTAAAACAGAATAGTAAACAAAACATTATAGTAAGCTATACAGGGTGATTCAAAAGGTCTTAGACAAACTTTAAAGGTAGGCCAGGAATACAAGAATAAACCACATTTAGATAGGAACATATAGTCGCAAACGCCATGAGAATGTGCTAGAGGATGTTTGCCAGAAATGGAGTTGGCAAGCGTGAGCCATTGTCATTTGAGTCGTTGACTTTGCAGGAGTAACATGTATCGTTACAGTAATTCTGAAATGGCAGATACGCACTTGGCGTATGGAGCTGCGAAAGGAAACGACTGAGCCGTTGTGCGATTGTACCATGAACGGTTCCCAAACAGACGCGAGACCCATTATCAAACGTTTGCACCAATCATTCGCAGTAAATAGCCATTGCGGTTGGGACCGAACGACACGCAGCCCTGCCATGGGGGTAACATTTATACATATAAAGCAGAGTTGGCATCTCTGTCTGTGTCCTCTATACAAATCTACACCATTTGACCAATCTACACCAAATTTGGTACACTTATTCTTTGGAACCCTGCGTGTAACGTAGGCTACATACTAACCCCGTTCAATTTGTCTTGGGTGTGCAGAGGGGTGTAACGTCCCGTCATCCTGGACAGAGCACTTGCTAGGGGGCGCTCTCTCCCGGTCTGGCTGTGCATATAACGTCAGA
This sequence comes from Meta bourneti, assembly GCA_933210815.1. Classification (NCBI taxonomy): domain Eukaryota; kingdom Metazoa; phylum Arthropoda; class Arachnida; order Araneae; family Tetragnathidae; genus Meta; species Meta bourneti. Next base: position 68,868,677 of record OW119925.1, read on the forward strand.
GTTAACATCTACAGGAGTCACCTGTCAAGATGACCTTAGAGTTTTTTTTAGAATCTTAAAGTATGGTGCAATCGCAGATGGGTGTGGTTGCGCTGAAAATCGCTCAGTATCATATCATTTATGTATCCCGTTTGTAAATTCTTAAACTGTAGCTTTATTATTGGAATGTAAATTTTTATGATATTTTAAGATTATTTTTATAGAAAGTTGTCTTTTTTTTATCGTCGATATGGTACAGGGGGCTAAAGACAATTCGAAGTCCTCATAGGAATAACATTGCGTATTTATGCAATCAATGTCAGACCAATTCACACTAAATTTGGTACATTCATCCTGTAGAATTCTACGGGACACATGGACTATATATTAACCCCATTAGGTTTGTCCTGGGTCTGCAGGGGGCTAAAAACAATTCGAAATCTCCATAGGAATAATATTGAATAATATTACGATAAATTACAAACAATTCAATCCGAGCAACGTCGGGTAATTCAGCTAAGTGTTGTTATAAACATGTAAACATGTTATACCTTGTTTGTATTCCTTTATTTTTTATTCTTCCTGTACTTCTAGCAACTCTACTATATGAACCTATGTAAAATTGGTTTGTTTTAGTATTCCTGACCCACCTTTAAAGTTTGTCTAAGACCTTTTGAATCAACGTGTAGATAAGATAATTTTTCTTTAGCTGTTTTATTGAATTTAATTTTATACTTTTTTAGAATTTTAGGTTTCTTGTCTTATATAATACAAACTTTCTCTTAACAATTGGATGAAATAACTAGAACATGAACATCCTAACCCTCGAAGAGAATTACACAACTAATTTACAAAGAAAATTGACTTTAAAAGTAATTTACTGAGTGCCGCGAAAAAGTAAACATTTGAAAGAGTAATTGATTAAATCATCTACATCAGTATTGCAAACAAGCATACAAGTGAAATAAAAACATTATTTTTGTGCTATCTAATAAAAGAGCAGTTTAGAGGAATCAGTACTAAAGATCACGTATTTCTATGCACTAATCTAATCTAATCTAATCTCCTTATCTAAAACTTTAGACGAATTCTTCATTTCTATTTTTTAACTTAAGGAACAAGAAAAGTCTGAAAACTCTCAAGATATGAGGCGTAGAAAGCGAATATTTAAGGGCATTCATTGAGGTGAAATTCTTCAAATTCTTCCAAAATACTTCTATAAGTTCAAACATTAGGATAATCTTTTTTATTTTCAAACTCAGGAAACAGTTCAGAAACCTATTTGCTCAGCTCTTCAACTTCATTGGACTGCTGTAACCCAGTTGGTAGAATCGCGGATTAGCAACTGGAAGATTGCGAGTTCGAAACTCGATACAACATAAGAACTTCGTAACAAGATAAGATAGTCGTCTCAATATAACATAAGAACCTTTACGTGGGGCTGGAGCACTTTAAATCTATCATGGCCTCAAATGTCATCACGTTGACGTGGTGTGGGAGTTTTAGGAGTTGACCTCGTCATCTGACCGTGGGTGGTTCAAAATTACTAGTTATTGTCCTAAGATATTTCCATTCAGGATTGATCTCGGACCCTTACCAATAGCCCATTGTGTTGTTCAAGTGCGACGTAAATTCAACTACATAACCTAACCTTCAACTTTACTAAAATATATTTATGCGAGCTTTAACTCAGAGGTCCACGCGCATATATTCGTTCTGCAACCTGCAGTTTCACCTTTGTACTCACACAAATGCCATATTTGTAATCTTATTAATTCCTGATAAATTATTTAACAAAGAGCTACAGTACCCCTCGATTTATGGCGCTTTTTGGGGGACAAGAAAATATGGCGATGTATCTAGGAGATCCATATATAGCGATCTTCGAGAAAAATTTGCTTATTATAAATGAAAATATACATTGATATACACATTTCATTTTAATTTGTGTAAAGGTACATGTTAAATCTGAAATCGATGGCGAAACCTTTTAAAATAATAGTAATATTTATGAAAATTAATTCCTTCTAATCGCACTTTTGAGACGATTTCGCCACAAATCTTTTATGGCCGAACGAAGAGGAACTTTTATGTAGATGCATTTCCGGAAAGTGTACATAATCTGGTAACACAATTGTGACTTTTCTTCTTACTTATGGGTAATACCTTGCATGGTATTTTGATTAGTGTAGATAAGTCTCTGCAAGAGTTTGTAAATAAATTTGAATTATATTTTATTCCTGCTTATCTCTTGAAACCTACCAACACCTGCAACCTACCAAAGAAAGTGACCCAGACGTGATTCGAACACGCAACCTTCTGTACTGGAGGAAACACGTTTTACTACGAACTGACGTAGTTGACGACCATTGCAAGGCCTTACGAAGGACCCTATCGAGTTTTGAATTGAAAAACTAAATGATTCGATATTGAGGTCAAGAATAAAAAAGTTACCGTAGCAGGGGAACAAAAGAAACCAACATTCCTACTCATTCCAAAGGATGGTTACGAATTGGAAAATCCTGTTTATATTCCAAATCCTGATCCTACAACAACATATAGCGGACGAAAAGTGCATTTCCTTCTGTACGCTATCGTACACTGAAGGAGGATACTTGGGCAGAATGATGAGGAACTTGTATCCTGGTGGCTGCCTTGATGAGATATCTCGTCTCTTGCAAAACTGACCAGATCTTGACGTACGAGATATCTCGTTGTTAGAAAAACGTCGCCATCTTCAAAAAACGGCAATGTCTTTATGAAGTGATATCTTGTCATTAGGAAAATTGGTTAGATCCTGATGAAGATACGAGATACCTTGACGAAACCACTTTGTGGGTTAATCCATTTCAGGAAAGGGTATATAATCAGGCAACACAATTGTGACGTTACTTCTTGTTTACTTACCCAATTGTTGTCGTGTACGCGTACTAATACTATCCGTGATATGCGTGATAGTGGAGATGAGACTACAAATTGAGTAAATAAATTAAAATTACATTTCACTTCTGATTATACCTTGCAACCTACGAACACCTCCAACCTTCTAAACTATCTTACGAATTCAGTTTTGGATGATTACGACGATTATGACCTTTGAACTCCCTATTCTAAAGAAACACATTGAGGTTTACTGTTTTGACGTTCACAAAACGAAACTTCATCAAGAGACAAACTAAAAAAGTGATACATAGCCGAATGTTTGACTGAGTAATCGCATTTATAGAATGTTGATAGGTAGACTCGTAGAATAAATCATATAATGTTGGTATGCAGTTGAATTAACGTCGCACTGGAGCAACACAACGGGCTATTGGCGACTGTCCGGGATCAGTCCCAAAGGGAAAGAACCGAGGACAGCACCTCGTCATTTTGAGCCACGGTCAGATGACGAGGTGAACACCTGAGCTGGCATCCCTCTCTCCAAACTTCCACACCACGCCAACGCGACGACATCTGAGGCCACTACAGACTTAACGCGCACCAGCCCCCACATAAACGACGCTTTTCGGTTGGATGGAGTTCCGAACTCGCAACCCTCCGGCTGCTAATCCTCAATTCAACAGGAAGGCGTAATTAGTCGGCGGTACCCCGATGAAACGGAACATCTGGGTGCAAACGCTTCGCAATTCCAGACTCAATCTAAGGTAATTTGTGAATGAAATCGCGACGGTCGATTGATGTGATTATCAATCATCCCGCAATCATTGCGGAGTCACGGGGGCGCAGAAGTGCCCTCAGCGCGAATACGTGCCTCCTGATTGCAAACGTCCCCTACACTTGGGGACATTGTCGAGGTCAGTTTGGGTGACACGTTTGTGATAAGTTCATTTCACCAGAGCTGGGAATTGCTGCTCGAGGTGCGAAGTGGTTTCGTAAGACTTTGATCCGTTAAGATGAATGGATTGTGCTTGTGTGTCTGTCTAGTCCAGGGGAAGTTACAAGGGCTGTACTTCCTTAAACTGAATCAAAAGTGCAATGCCATCTTCATGAGATTTGCTGAGAAAACGTATATGATTTGCACAATACTGAGAAATATTATTGTTTAAGACTCGAAAACGCGGCTGGAGTTTTCTTAAACATAATCTTGTTCGAAAGCGAAGTCTTTGTAAGTTGAAACTGAAAGTTTTGATAGTAAAAGTTCTTAATGCTAGGATGCATTTCGCCTGTAACCCTTCAAATGATGAGATCCCGAAATTTGCCCTCCCATTGAGCACGTCTGGGATATACAAGGCCTCCAATTGCACCACTCCCGGAATGTGTTATGAGTTGCAGAATGCTTTGCATAATGTCATAGCCTAAGGACTCCATTTGACTCCATGCCATGCAGTAATCGGCATGTATCGTCGCCAGAGGAGTTTTACAACCTACTAATTTATGTGTGTGACTTTCTACAATAATAAATTCTCTAAATTTGATCTTTTATAATCATTTCTTAGAACGAGTAATATGAACTCGAATAAAAATACCATTTTAAAAATCTTTAACATTTAGTTACTCTAAATGTTACAATCATAAAATGTTACTAACTTGATCTCAGCAACGTAGGGCTTTTAGACAAATTGCATATGATCATTGAAAGTATTTACATTGTTTCCCAAAAGCTTATATTGAAAGAAGCTTTTGAATAAAAAACGCTACTTTTTACCATTATACATTGACATCGTTCATTAATGCTAAAACATATCCCCAAACTCTTACGGATCTCAAATCAAACTCGGAGGAAAGTTTCCGTGTACTAACAATACTTAACAAGGAAAAGCAGATTAAAACATTTTTCTGAAGTAAAAATTGAATAAATAATTTGGCGTTCAAATTATTTATTCTCCAGAGCGTAAAAAGCTCAAAGTATTTACTTCTACTTCAAATCTCTTATCTTTGTGAGCCGAAATCAGAGATGAGGATAGATAATTGAACAAAATTAAGGTGTATTTAAGAGAAGTGAAGAATGAGGAGGAATAAAATTAGACCGCAAAGGACCTGTCTAATGAAGTAGGCTCTGAATAATATAAGCGCCATTTGAGTTTTTAAAATTGTTCTCATATTTATTATTTTGATATATGTAGTAAATAATTTTTCCTCGCCTAGCCAAAGTGCAGTTTAGTTTTGACTTAGAAATACGTCTTTCTCCTCATTATGGGGAGTAACTAGGGAATTGCACACGTCACGAAATGCAAATCACTTTCTTCGTTACTGCTGGCAAATGAAGATACACAGACATAGTGTGCATACCGTTGAATATAAGGAACAACGCATCAAACGAAACCTAAACGGCTGCTGTCGAATGAGTTTTAGCGAGGTGGCTACGTCACAAAAATGTCCCACATTTGACTTGTTATTGAGTTACAGCATGTCCCTATAGATGTCTCCACGTTTCAACTACATGCCATAGCGTTGACGTCAGCACCTTTGTTTGAAGCTAGTAAGCTGCACTATCATGCGCAAGTCGCGTCTACGGAAAAACCTGAATTTGTACCGAGGAAGAGCCGGAAGGCGGATCATCGACTTAAAATTTCAAACAGGCCTAGCAAACGCGACGCAAAGTACTATAGCAATCATCGATATGTACATTAGGGAGCAAGCCGAGGCATCTGAAGTTCGAAAGACACCAGACAAGTCACTGGTTGAGCGAAAGCGTGAGCAGCGTGCCCGGGAAAAGTCAGCTCAGGTGGCTAGAAAATCGACTCAGGCGCATAGGAGCCACAACCATTGTTCCATTCAATATATAGAGAATGTAGGGTGCCTTGATTTGCAGCCCAATAAATGATGATTGCATACACAGCCTCGTTTCATTTCCTGCACCACCCTCCCGTTGTTCTATATAAAGATATACAGCATAGGAAAGCTATGCACCTGTGGATGTTTTTGTTTCACTTCGTTAAAAATTTGTTTCACTTCGGGTCCTTAATAATAATGCATGTTGAGCAACGAAGAAATAATTTGTTTAATAGCAGAATGAAGGTGGGTCATTGAAATGAATATTGAAAGTAGGCAAGGGACTACCAAAGTCCCCCAGGACGCTACAATATCGACTCATGTGGCATCGGAGCCGCAACTATCGACTTTTTTATGCAGACGTTACCATGCAGCCCGAGATCATGGACGTGGATGCAATAACGACCCATCTGACATCTTAGTGTTTCATTCCATTCAATATGTACGGTGCCTTGATTTGTCTCCTAATAAATGATGATTGCACACAACCTCTTTTAATTTCTCGCATCCTCCACTCGTAATTCTACATAAAGATATTCAGTATAGGAAAGTTATGAACTTGTGGATGTGCTCAGATCTGTTATAAAAGTATGAAAGCTTCCAAGACGTCTTTAATGTACCACTGATTGTTTATGATACTGTAATGGGTTAAAGGAAACGTGCAAGAAATCCTACATCCCGAACTATCCCATCCAAGTAGGACAGGTATGAATTGCAATGCACCTTTTCAGGTGTCGTTTCAGGCTATTTAAGTGCCTGAGATTGAACGTAAACTTGTTAGAAAATAAAATTTGTTTCTGTCCAATGTTGCAGTGTCTATTCTTGACACCGTTTCAGTTTCTGACGTCTATGGTGTAGGGTCAATGGTATCAGGTGGCGAGTCAAAAGCCCTCACAGCTACAATCGATGGCGAACAGTATTTGCAGACATCTCTTGACGTTATTTACGTTATCTGTTATACCAAATATGAATGTCGATGTAATTCATCAACGCCTTGTAATGCAGATGTCGTACCCTCGCGAACTGTATATTGTGTGTGTGATATTCAAACTGAAGATTCTTTAGCAAAACGTACAGAATCTCCAGTCAATTGCTTAATTTCCACACATCTGTATTAGCGTTTTACTTTAGAAGTGAATTTCACGATATGAGAAATTTGGTTTATCCAGATAACCAGATCATTCGGCCCCACGAAGAACCAATAAAGCTTGGTTGATCAGGCTTTATGGCGCAAAGGCTCTATTTGACCAAGCTGCACGAAACAAGACAGACAATGTCAACCAATATAGCTTGGAAAGTTCGAAAAAATTTCCCCTATTCAGTGGACTGCTACGATATGATTAAAAACCACTTCTCTCTGTCGAACATTCCCAAACTAAAAAAGGTCCGAAAAGATAATGGCGTGAGTCTATTTTAATTCTATATTTAACCTTTTTATGTTGATGACATCATACTTTAATCTAATGCGCTAATTGCTTTCATAGTTTTTATTAAAGTGTAATACGTTTTCATTGTGTTCATTCATTCACCACCCTCCATAGTCTTAACATACTTTTAATGTTGATTTGGTTGCTTGTTTAAATTTAAATCTGTTTTATAGAGCCTTTTTTTAGTTTTACGTTTCGAGCAGCTTATCCATTTTTGAACTTTGCTCCATATAATCCAATTCAACGAACCAGCCTGTAGAAAAACGTTACCTCGTTCAAACTCCGTCAAATAATAAATTTTATCATAAGGCATATTTAAGTACTCTAGTAGTTCAATAGCAGTGAAATTCATGACAGAATGTTAGAATCAATCTGGAAAATACGCTTACGGTGTATTTTTTCAAATCTTCCAAAGTAAGCAATTCGTCTTGCAAACTTCCAATCAATCAGACCTTTCTTTTCGTCTTATTGATGGATGTTTTAACTTCGTCGAACATAGAGGGTTATAGTTTATTCTCTGCGATATCTTATTTTCTAAGAAATTTGTTGCAACCATCGGAATTTTAAAACTATTCCTATTATCGACATAAATTACTGCCATTCCCATAACCATACTAGCGAAATATTTTGATTTTTTGGGATCCACAATTTATTATTTGACGGAGAAAAAGTTTTAACGAGAACCAGCTTCAAATTCCTCAGAATGTTTTTCTTATGTGTTAGTTTCAAGTAATAATTGCTGTAACTCCGAAAACATGAATATTTGAGCTTTGGGTTTAACTTGTTACATTTGATAAGCATTATGTTTCAATGAAAATATTTCAGAGTATGCATCCTGAATATGCAGAGAATATTCAAGTAGAAGGTCCAAAGCATTATATTTAAACATAACTAATGTTAAAACTTTTATTAGGAAGTTAATATTTTAGATAATTGTTATGAAAAAAATAGAAATGGTTTAACATACAGTCTTTTTTTGAAGAGTCCAAGACAATGATATCCCTCGGGCATATCTTTTGTAGGTGCATACGGGCTTCATGAACTTGAGGTACCTTAGTGGTATATTCTTTTCCCATGGGGCTTACTGCCTCTGGTAAACATGGAGATTGCAACCCCAAGAGATCTTTCTCTTTCTTCTCTACATCTTTTCCTTTCACAATTACTTCACTTGTCTGTCTTGTGTTTCTCAAGTCTCATACGGCGGTAGTAAAGGAAATCACATTTGCTTTAATCATAATTCAATGTACAAAATGGATGTCTAGAACCAAAGCTTACAATTTCAGTATTAGTTGAACCCTACATGTTTATGCCAATTGTTTATCTAAGAAATTCTTACAAGATGTCTATACAATTTACTTTTTAGATTGAAAAACACTTAAAAAGTGGCTGAACCCTCTGAGGGGTTCACACGTATACATCCGTTCTGAAACCTGCAGTTTCCCTGCATGACATCTGACTACTTTTGACCTTCTTGACCAATAGAATCTTTCTCAGGATTCTTTCGTCCTCAGTGGCACATCTCCTTTAGGTATGTACAGGTTTCACTGAACCGAGGTAGTCTAGTGATCCTTTCTTTTCCCATAGGATCTTCTGTCTTAAATAAACATAGATGTCATGGTCTCGGGACACCCAAGCGATCTTTTTTTGCTTTCACCCTATTATTCTATTTCCAATCCTCTTTTTTCCCTTCCACCTTTTTTACTTGACGTTGTCTGTGTTGTGTTTGGCACAGCTTCGCCAAATAAAACCCAAAGCCAACCAAGTCAGTGATATGCAAAATTTAATCCAGATATATTAAACGAATAAAAACGATCAGAGGGGTACGTACAAATTTATATGCTATTCCAAATATAAAGAGACTAAAAGGAATTATTATTTTATACCTTCCATAAAGCTTGTTTTACGTAACGAATAGAAAGTGTTCAATGGAAAGGTCTACGATAGCTACAATTATTGATAGCAGTGCAGTTAAATAGGTCAACCTCATTTAGTATTTAAATAAAAAACAGCAGGCACTGTGAGAAAGGTTGAGAGATGCAAGAAGAACAATTACTCTATTTGATTTATTATGTGATCAAGCTAATTACCCCCTAGTGAACTGTAAAAAACAAGTACAGGGAGAACTCAGGAAGAAGCAGTCTCTGAGTCAATAAAACTAGTTCGAACTAAATACGATTACTTGAATGAATAGGATCGAGATATGTTCGCAATAAAGACTTGTACAGTAAGGAAATAATCTTAAACAATGCATCAAGGAATTCATTAAATTTACTTCCTCAAGGAATTCATTAAATTTATTTCCTCAAGGAATTTGTTTTTCAAAATGGAATTGGTATATATTTAAAAAAAAGTCGATTTCATTTCTATATGTTTTGAAAAACCCGAGACGGTATTAAACCTCTAAAGGGTTGACACTCAGATATCCGTTCTGCAACCCGTAGTCTTCCCTGTATGACTTCTAACCAGTTTTGACCTTCTTGACCAATAGAATATTTCCTAGGATTCTTTCAACCAGTAGTCGCGACTATTTAATCATTATGTGTATTGTGAGATGAAAGCACTACTCGGAAATCTGGTGACGCTCAGTGGGTTAAATATTCCCTTGTTATTGATTAACCTCACTTTTTGCAATGGCTGTACTTGCACATCTACTTTCAAATGAAATAGGTTGTACGCGATCGTTATACTATTTCTTCTTATCAATCTGGGTTGGAGATCTGTCATGTGGTTGTGGGAAAAAGTATAAATCCTTATGAGGGAAAATTTATTGATTGGTTAGTGATTATCCAGCGTGATGAAAGACACTAGTCTGTGCTTCGATAACCAATAGTTTCAAGTCGATTCGTAAGTTCAAGTGATTTATCCGTCTGAGATTTTAGGGCATCGACTCCTCCCGTATGCTGTCTATTTCAGGAAAAAGGTAGATTCTTTTGCAAGAATTCCCACGAGACAAGAGTGTAAAACCCATTTTGTTCTGGACACGCCAAGGTATCTGTCTTTAACCCTCTTCAATAGCCTATCAGAATCTCAAGTGAATCTCTCTTTACCCTTAGTACGAGGAGAAAGATTATCTCAATCTACAGATTTAAGGTACGTGGTTAATTAACATCGCACCGGGCAACGCAACGGGATATTAGCGACAGTCCCGGATCAATTCCAAAGGGAAAGATCTGAGGATAGCATCTCGTATTTTTGAACCACGGTCAGATGATGAACAGATTTAATGAAGTCATACTCTTAGTATACCAATGATCTCAAACACGCAAAACAGCAGCAAATGTTTTGCGGCCTGCATGAATGATCGCAAAATGAATGGAATTTATTATAATACGTATGTAACTAATGTTTAGTAAAGTTATCCTAAATAAGTGCTTTATTTACGTATTAAGCATTGTTGCATCAGTGTATTATGTCACTTATATTAAGTATTGCTGCATTACATTAAGAATTGTTGCGTCAAAGGGAATGAAAAAAGTTTCGGGCATCTTCCATCGACCTTCTTTTTGAATGACGGAGCCTGTGCGCACAGTTTTATGTTATTTCTCCCGGTCACTCGGTTTGAAGATCTCAGGGTGAAGGTAAGGTGGTATTGGTTGCTAGATAAGTAGTTGAATTAACGTCTCACTGGAGAAAAACTGCGTGCTATCGGCGACGGCCTCGTAATTTTGAACCATGGTCAGATGACAAGGTCAACTCCTGAGATGGCACCATATTCTTCAAACTTCCAGACACCGCCAACGTGAGGACGTTTGAGCAGCGACATATTTAACGTGCACTAGCCCCCAAATACATGAAGGTCTTTGGTTGGATCGAGTTTCAGACTCGCAACCCTCCGGTTGCTAATCCGCTACTTTTCCAACCGGGCTACCCCTGCCTCACACGTGTTATTGGCAAGGTGATGAAGAACACTGCGTTGCGATATCCAATCGGCGATATCCAAACCCACGTGAACAGCACATCTGAGATCTTACGACAGCGCTTCCAGACATATGCTACGTTTATTTCATTAGAAGGTCGATAGCCCGGTGTATTGTAACTATAGGGAGGCTTGATCTACCCTGGATTTTCATATTTTAAAGTTTTTAACTACGGTATACTGAGTAGCTTAGAACTGTAGACTGAGTAGTCTTGTCAACTCATTTGCCAAGAAGCTTTGATTGGCAACTACGGGTCAATCATAACTGATAGACTACTCAGACAACATCTCAGCTTCATGTAAATCTAAAAAATATGGAACTTACCCATCTGTGCGTCAAGAGATTTCCAAGTAGTGTAGTCTTGCTTTTACATCACAATCCACATGAATAAATAACCGCTTCAATTATTGAAAGAGGCCTGGATTTTTTTAGTTTTATGGCTCAAAGGCCATATTTGGTAAGGCTGCACCTGGCACAGGACAAACATCAAGTACTGGACACACAGTTCCCTAGTGGTTAGTTGTTTTGGGGTTTTAGGGCGCAAAGGCCCTATTTGACCAAGCTGCGCCAAACACAAGACGGACAACTTCGAGTAAAAAAGGTCGTGAAAGGGAAAAGAGGGATTGGAGAAGAGAATAATGGGATGAAAGCAGAAAAAGATCGCTTGGGTGTCCCAAGACAGCGACGTCCATGCTTACTAAAGACAGTTTACTCTATGGGAAAATAAAAGATCACTAGAGTACCTCGGGTCCATGAAGCCCGTACATACCAAAGGAGATGTGGCCCTGAAGGCTAAATATTACTAGGAAAGATTCTTTGGTCAAGAAGGTCAAAACTAGTCAGAAGTCATGCAGAGAAAGCAGCAGCTTTCAGAATGGATATATACGTGTGAACCTTTCAGAGGGTTAAGCCACTGTTTCTCAATCCAAAGGGTAGATTGCTTAGACATCTTGAGAGTTTTTAGATAAAGCAGTTGACATAAACATGTAGGGTTCAACTAATGTTGAAATATTAAGCTGATTCTAGACACATCAATTTTGTGCATTGAATTACGGTTAAAACAAATGTGATTTATTGTGCGAAAAAAGATGTGATTTTATTTACATACCGCTGTATGAAACTTGGGCTATTTCTTGTGAAAAAGGGCCGCTGTAGTTCGGTTAGAAGAGTAACGGATGAGCAACGGTACGAGGGCGCTAGTGCAAGTTAAATACTATGTCGTGTCCTAAAATGTCCTCATGTTGGCGTGGTGTGGAAGTTTGGAGAACGGGGTCCGGCTCAGGTGTGATCTCGGCATCTGAACGTGGTTGAAAAATACGAGGTGTTGTCCTCGGGTCTTTCCCTTGGTATCTGATCCCGGATTGGCGACAGCAGTCAATTGTGTTGCTCCAGTGTGACGTTAATTTTGTTATCTACTTTCCTTGTGGGAGAGATCTGAGTAGTGGATCAGACTCCCTGAATCATTTATTAAAAACCTACCACATTGCAAATTTCAACTAGTTTAATATACATGATGAAAACAATAGTAACCCATGCAAAATAGAAAGTTTAATGGTAAATTAAATAAATAACAATAAATAATAAAATTTTATATATTTACTTTTGTCTGGAGCAAAATGTGAAATTCGGAAGCAGATATTTATTTATTTGTCTGGGAAAGTAAAATGATCTATAACAGCGTGTTCCCAAAGTGGGGTCTGCAGATAACATGCAATACTTCATCAGTCAAAATAGAGAACTTCCTAGAAAAATAAAATATTCCAGGATATTCTTCGATTCTTTTGGTTCTACAATCAAAATCTTAGACTCTAAAGTAGGAGATTCCGATATTGATTTGAAGTATTTTGAAGTTGAGAATGATTTAATATTTAAATTATCAGACATTCAACCACACATTGCTGAGCCTAAAAGCAGCTTAATTGTTCACATTAAGATTAAAGTATATATTTTTTATCTTTAATATAATTTTACACGAGTTGAGAGTGATTTTAATACATTTCTATTAATAAATAAGAGTTTATTATTTACTGTTTATTTATTTCAGAACCCTAGCTTTGATATTTCAGAACTTTAAATTTTCACCATTAATCTTTCACGTGAAGTTTGAACGTTTTATAATCTACAAAACATAGATTTAAATATTTTACTCCCGATTACAACCCTCCAAGTGGTTGTCTCGACAGAGCTACCACGTCATAAACAAAACTGACACCAGATCTCAATGGACGCGATATCTCGTCATTAAAAGAAAATTGACCAGATCTTGATCTCCCCATCATAAAAAGAAATCGGCAATATCTTGACGAGATATCTGCCATTAGCAAAATTGGTCAGATCTTGACGGACAAGATATCTTGTCATTTAAAGAAAACCGACCAGATCTTGATCTCATCATCATAAAAAGAAATCGGCAATATCTTGATGACGAGATATCTGTCATTAGCAAAATTGGTCAGATCTTGATGGACGAGGTATCTCGTCGGAGAAACTTGGAGGATTAAGATAAAAAAATAAGGATCATAATAGGTCTCTCATGCAGATCTCATGAGCACCATTTAATTTTATAACCTCAAGGGGTTCATAAAAATGTTTTGTTCTCAAGGGGATTTTTGAACTGAAAAGTTTGGGTGTTACTAGTCTAAAACAGTATATTTGTCAGCATGTAACTGGAGCGGAAATATAAAATCGGTATTTATAATATTTTTTAGTTTAAAGACTAGTTTTTGCTAGAGAGAGATTCCTTGAGCTTCGTCTTTTAAGACTCCTATCACTACTCTCCGAGAAGTGATGCGAGTGGTTCCAATTTCTCTCACTAGGGAGCGACAGTGTCCTGGCGGCGAAGTGGCAAAAAGAGTAGGTTCCGAGGAATGGCCCTGAATCGCTCCTCATCCTCTGGCAGAAGTTGTTCTCAAATTAGTCATCTTGCGACTGAGGGAAAAGTTTCTTCTCTGCGTATCCTCGAAACGAAACTTATTATCTGCATCAACAGGTAAGCTATTTCCATTACTCGCTCTCCGGTTTGTATCGGGCGGGATTGCGTTTTCTTCAGTGGGTTGAAGCAATAGTTTTACAAACTTTTAAGTTTTGGATGCGTTTTGTACTTTTGTTTGCGCATTTTTGTTTGGTGTAAATGCTGACTTTTTGTTAAGTTTGAAGTTTCGTTTGCTTCTGAATTCCGCATTGCTAATCCACCGCTTTATTACTAGAAGGAACGTGTTTTCGCCATTAGATTGAATTAAGTTTTACAAACTTTTAATGTGTTGGTAATTTATTTTGAGGATGTTTGGAACTTGTTTCGTATATTTTTGCTTGGTGGCGATTCAGAATTTTGTGTTGAAATTTGGTTTGCTTCCGAACTCGTTTGCATGACTCACCACTGAAAGAATTATTTCTTCGATAGGTTGAATAAATGGTTTTCCAAACTTTGAAATCTGGAAATGTGTATCGCATTTATTTCTATATTTTGTTTGATAAATATATTCTGACTTTTTGGATTGAAATTTCGTTTGTTTCAATGTGTTTGTTTCTGCATTTGTTTACATATATCTTTTCTTCAATGGGCTGAATGAATAATTTTCTTGAAATCTTTTAACTTTAAAGATGTATTTTATAGTATTTTCTTCTGCAAATGCTGACTGTATTGAAGTTTCGTTTGATTCAACGAGATATTTGCACCTGTTTTCTTTGTCACCGTTTTATTACTATTTATAGAATGTTTTCTTTAATAAGTTGGATTACCAATTTTCCAAGTTAAAAGCGCTTTTAAACTTGTTTCATACTTTTTTGTTTTACAATGATCTAAATACATGCGTTTTAAATTTAATTTGTTTCATGTTTGATTTTGTTTAAATAGTTTACTTTATATTGTTATTGTGTGGTTACTTTTATATACTTAAAAATTTATTTTACTGTCCAGTCTTACGTATCTTGAAACCATTGTTATTAAGCTTATTACATTTAAGTAATAAATGTATTTAACATGGTCTTAGTTCAGAAAAATATATCTGTACTTTGAGTCTCGACTTACCGATCACTGCTTATTTAACTTCAATAGATTCAACGAAGAAAATTGAAATTTGTGTAACGCATTGTTTTCAATTTCTTTCTTAAAATGAGCTATTTCAGATTACATCTATAGTGATTGAATAATTATAAATTTATCGTTGAACATATTTTCTTTTAAAAGATGTGTGATTTTAAAACAAAGTTTTTGAATACGTAACGAAAGGACAGTTTAAAAATAAAGTTTAAAAGGTGTTTTACATCTGCTTTTATTATAGATGTTATAAATGTTTAAGTAAAGTTGAATTGGTATGAAAAATTAATAGACATTAATCTTTTGAAATGAATGAAATGCTCTAATTTTACCATGTAGTCATGACCTTTATAAGGACAAACTATTTTTCGTAAATATTTTAAGCAGCTTCAGTGTATTGAAAAATTACTTTTTGATCAATAATATGAAATTTTGCTTGTTATTTAGTAGAATTTTACTAGAGTTATTTACTACAATTTTAAAATAAATAGCTGGTATCTAAAAGTACATATTTCCTCTTTATAAGTTAAATGTGGAATGTTTTACTGTTTGGAAAATACATTTATAAGTAAGTTTTTATCATGAAGAATTTACAATAAATATATTATTATGAGCATGTTATATGATATAATAAAACAAAATCAATAAAAATTATTTAATTTAAAAGATTGTATTTAAAACTACGTTTCAGATATGACATCAACATCACATGGAAAAATATTATGAAATAAATTATATTCATAAAAGTAATTCGTTTATTCGGAAACATTTATCTATTTACATTAATATTAAAATATCTAGAACTAAGAGTTTCATAAATAAGGGACTTAAAGTTGCAACTTAATTTTTATAGACTAACATTTCATAGATTTACAAGCAATTACTGTTTTGAAAATAACATGGGAAAAAACATCAATTATTGCCGGCACATGATTGATGATGCAAAATAGAAAAAATACAGACACGACTTAGACTGATATAATACAATGAAAGCATTAATAACCGCGCTTCAGAATACTAAAAAAATTCCCTCAGTTTTCAATTAAAAAAATTCCTAACAGCTCTTTGGATTTTAATAAGTATTATTTGCAAACAATTTTAAGATTTAAAATGACGTTTGAATGGGTTTCATGATTGTTTATCATTTTCTTTTCTTGAGTTATTTGCATGAAAATCAATCCTAGCATAAAATTATTTCTAAATGTAGCTGGAAACAAAACATGTTAAACAAATTTATCTTTGCATTAGTATGCCATATCTTGAAGTTAAATAACTCACATATTCATAAAATTTTGTGGTTAATTTAAATTTTCTATTTCTATTTAAATTTATTTAACTTTCTTTTTTATTCTCTTGTGTTATAAAAGATCAGAAGTTTTTCTTTTACATCCTTTTTGTCGGGGTATGATTTACTTTTAACAAAAAGTCTTCACGTTTTTATAAAGTACTAGACTTAAATTTGTGGATAACCAGATTTAGTAAGCAGACTTAATAAATTTGTTTATTGTTCTATACGAGTATTTTTCGTTACAAATAAAAAAGTGAAATAGAGCGTTCATATTTTGCAACAAACATTGCCTTTTTGACGTGAATGCGTCTTAAATTCGGTTCGGTATAGAGGTCTCTACAAAAACTAACGACGACCCAAGAAGTGGCCAGAAATCTCGTAAACTATAAATGATAATCTAAGGATTTGAATTTTTTGGATAGAGGGTCTATCTAAAATGGTGAGTAGTAAGGATATGCAGTGGTGAAAGGGGAAGGATAACGTTTTCCCGTGAACACTGAAAATGGAGACTCTGCTCAGTGTTTAGGTAGTGTAACTTTGGATTGCAAAGAGATAGAACGTTGAAATTGGTATCTATTTATAAAAAATAACAGGAGCTACAATATTGTTTAAAAATAATTACCGATAAAATAAAATTTGTAAAGCTATCTTCTGTCAAGTGTGCTGAGTTGAAGAACACTTTTATAATATCTAAAACATTGCAAAGGAAATATGAACACAAATGTAAGAAACGTTTATCATTGGGAAGAAAAATTCAAAAAGAACGAGGAAAGCCCAAATTTACTGATGCCGAACGATGCAGATTAATATAGAGAGCGTGAGAAAGCTGAGAGCGTCAACGCCAGCGCTAGTACTTCGAGTGCGCTGCCGTCAGAATCGATGGATATTTACTAGAAATGGGAAGCTTTGCAAGATTCCACCAGGAAAATTGTATCCAGTATGATTCGAGATACCAATGTATCCATCATACAGGTGATTTCAATGTCGATGTTACTCAAAACAAATTCCCTATTGACTAAACATAACGTGAGTTCAACTTGCAGCACATTTCTTCATCGGCCATCATTTTGAGCAACACTTGTATAGATTTAACCTTCGTAAGAAACATCGATGTAAATACTACGTCTCATGTATCTTACTTCTATCATCGTCCTTTGATAAATAAAACGTTGCTTCACTTATAAACACCAAGACTATTCATTTGTTTCTTACCCCTTTCCTTTCATAACACAAAGATGGATTCACACCTTAACATAAACCACTCAATTCTTTATTACAGATTAATAATTCATATAAACATACATTTATTTATATTCAGAAATAATAAAATGTTTTGAAAATAACATACAAATTTCCTTACGTTCTGATTCCGAATATGTAAATTTACTGAGAAAAGTGTCTTTGTTCTAGAGTTTGTTACACAATGGATGCCTATGTAAATTCCGTAACTTTTACGTTTTACTTCATTCGCTTTTAAATTAAAATAAATTGTGCGATTAGTTTTTATCAGATTGATTGAGTTATGAATTGCTCCATAGATTTTGTAATTGATTTGGTTTATTTACATATTAATTATTTGATTTAAATTCAGTGATTAATTAAAAACTTATTTATTCATACGAATTTTCTTTAATTCTAGATCCTAACACAATAATTATTAAATAGAGCATAAGGGCGCTTTAGCTTTTAAAATATTTTTAAACATTTCTAGTCTTTTTTAAAAATAAATCTGATATCCATGTGATGTCCCGGACATCTTATGGTACGCTAAGCAATGACTGGAGCGCGAAAAATCATAACTCCACAGCATCTATCGAGTAGTCATTTAATTAGAGCCATCTTTACCCGACAATTGCATGGTCTTTTAACTCATTTTCGTATTGGACACACTTGTTTTACCCACAGGCATCTTTGTGTGATTTCTTTTTCTATTTGTCACATTTTAATTGATTGCCGTCTTTTTAGTCGACATTGCCAATATTTTTTAACAACTACAACCTACAAACATTGCTTGGGGAAAACCCCATTCAAATGTTTTTGAATGTTTATATAGCAATATGAGAGGCTTTGTCTGTTAAGTTAAATGTATGTGGTGATAGTGTTTCTTTGGTGTAAGTTTCCTGCACGCAGTCCGAGCATGACGTCACTTGGCTAGTTTTTCTAGAATTTCAGCACTATCAGTAACAATTCCAAAGAATGAATTCCGAATTGGTATATGGTATTTGATTGGTCAACATCAATCAGATTAAACGTCAATCGTCACCAAAACGGCGATAAACTACATTTTGAGGTAATCCCGATACGTATCAAATGCGAGAGCATTCGGGTAGCTAGAATAAAATCTACCCTTTCAGTCTACGCTATATTTTTCCACAACACGAACGCTATATTTTCCCACAAAGCAAAAGATAGCAATCAACTCTGCCACCATAGCATGACAAGTTGAAATGGGAAAGACAACGCATAAAAGTAACAACTAATACAAAATAGAACGATTTACATCATAGCGAATATAAAAAATTGGGAGGGGTCAATCAGCCAGAGATTAAATATTGGATGAGTGGACATGCTGGTATTGATCAGAGCATTGGGTATGAAGTTGAATTTTATTGGGGGTGGAGCAACCGCAAAGGACAAAAATAGAGAATCTCTCGGGGGTAGAGATCCGAAAAATGCTGAGAGTGGATGAACGGTTAAGAGCGAGCTCCTCGACAAACCCACAAGTTGAAACCTTCAAAAGTTATCCCTAGCCTCGTAGCATTGTCGTCATCACAGCGTGCCCTGCATCATTGACACTAGCGTCCAATGTCAGAGGCCAGTCGGTGAGTACCACTTCTCGTACTTTTTCATTTTTCCATATTTTATCCCTCACTATACTTATCAATAACCATGGTGCTCCCTTGACACCACTGACAAATTTTATGAACTAGTCACAGTGCTTTTATGAGCAGTGCGGAACTCAATCAAACTGGATTTGTATACGGCACCTTTTATTCAATGTAATAATAATTTTACCACGCACACACACTGTACAAACTTTAAGGGGATGTAGGAAACACAAGATTAAACTGCATTCTCACAGGTCTGCAAGCGCTACAGATGCATTAGAGGCTTATATATTATGGGTAGAAAGTAAAATCGGGTCGTGATATGTAGAAAATAGTATTAGAATTGATAAATTGATACCATTTTTGTTTTTAACGTCTGAAAGTAATGCCTTATTACTATAATGGATTCTTGTACTGGCTACAATACGCTAGGATTTACTCTAGGACTTTACAAATGGAGTTGGAATTTAATTTTACTTTTAATGAAAATAGTTCCAAATACTTTATAGTGGTTTAATAAAAGCTAAATTCACAGTAAATAAATTTAGTTTTGATAGACTTGTGTCTTGCTGGAGGAAATAAGGGGCAGAACTAAATGAAAAATAACTCTGTACATTTTAAATTATTTAATTGGATTGGAATTAAAACTATGTACAGCTATTTACAGAAATCGAAATTAAGTTGAGATAGTTTGAAAAAGCAGCATCCTTCCTTCTTCCTCTAACGTTCAAGAGTGTTCGCTTTCTTTTGAAGAAAAGTATATCCGTTCCATCACGGGCAGGGGGTCATCTGATTGGCGTTGCTAGGTACAGTGTTCGCGTTGTTGGGGCTCCTCGTCCTTGACATAAATTTAAGATTATTATAGGTAGGTAGTGTTAATTAATTCGCACTGGAGCAACACAACGGGTTATTGGCGACGGTCCGGGATTAATCCTCCAAGGACAAAATCCTTTAAAATTATGAAAGCTAGCGAATGAAAGAATATTTGAATTCTTTGTATATATTTTATTTGTATCAGTATCTAAAATATAATTGGTTTAAAAATCTTGACATGTTTTAATCGAACGACCAAGTTTGTACAGTACATTATCTTGACAAACATTTCCAATAGTGCGTGGGGCATTGTTTTCAGTCCCACTGAAATATATAACTTTGATACTGTTAAGTGCATTTTCTCTGCCAATAGACTATTTAAAGTTGTCTGGTCGTGTTTGGCGCAGCTTGGCCAAATATAGCACTATGTATGCTACCACGTATAACATAGTCACTATGTGTGAGATTCTTAATTATTATCAGAAATAAATAATATAAGCAGTTCTCTTAACGCGACAGATTTTGTTAACAATGATACATTTTATTTGAACGACTAGCAACACCGCTGATACCTAATCGAAATTATATTCTACTCTTATTATCTAAACTAACTCGTGTAGCGTTTGAAGACATATGAACAAAGTAATTTAAACTTCCTTTGCTTTTACAACAATACAAAAAGAAATACCATTAGATAAAATTACGGACGAGAATCAGTACGCCTTACTAAAAACCCATCGGCATTTAACTCTCTCACAGTCAGCACTTTAACTGATTCGAGTTTCTACATATCTTTGTTTACGAGCCTTAACTAAAAATAAACAGCGTAAGTTCTTACTGAAAGAGTGTCTCTTGAAGACAGAGAAGTACGATAAAACCCATCCTTACGACTAGAACTGTTAAGTGATCAACACTATCTTTCTGAGTTGAATTTAACGCCCACAGACACATATTATTTTTCCTTTATCAAGTGACCACAATTTACCCTTAGGCTCCTGCACTACGACACACATTCGATGTCGTTTATTCTAAAAACTACCGCGATTCGGAGAAAAATCACGGCTTAGTCAGACAAAGTGAAACTGATAGTCCAATTCAGACGGTATCTTGGTGACATTAATGCATCCCTTGAATAAAAATCTAGAGCGAGTCAAAGTTAAAACCAGACATCTTACTACTAGAAATATTAGCTCGGAATCACCATAATCAAAAATAAAGATAAAGCTCGTGTCTATAAAATCTACTAAAATGCTGAGATCGTTTTACTTTCCAATTTCAAAATAAAATATGATTATTACAACTATCTCAAAATGAAAATTGGAAGAATTCCTGGTATTTAGGTTGATTAGCTAGTTGTGCTGTGATGACAGAAGAAATTGTCGTGTTAGAGTAGAAACTCATAAACTGACAAAAAATTTTTTAAAAATACTGTTTAAAGATTAACTATTAGTTAGGTTAAAAAATAAAATTTGTAAGCATTTTGATTGTGCTGTACATCTTTTAAACGGACTGAAATATAACTAAGCATTTCTGATCTTAAAATTGAGCATTTAGTGTCCCCATAAAATGTGAGTTAATGAATTTCTGCTTAAAGCCTACGAAATAAGATCTTGAATTTCAGTGAATTAACTTGGTTATTAGATGTTAATCGTACTTAAGTAATTCTAAGATGATTTGGTGTCATATCGTCAGCTTGCTTTACTCCGCTAAAATCTAAGATGCTTGAAAAACAAGTAAAATTCCTAGAAGTCATACGCTGAATTCAAAGTTATTACACGTTTTAAAAAGAATAAATTGATAAAGTGTTTCTAGTTGACTAAACTGAATTGAAGATATCTCTAGCCACCAGGAGGATTAACTATCATCCCTGTAAACAACCCATTTTTCTCATACGTAATAAATTTTTAGAGGGGTTTGCAGCATAAGAAATGGTAAATTCATTGAAGTATAGAAGAGAATATAGAGAGTTGGCTGTCAATAATAATTTCAAGTCAACGGTAAAGTTATTTAAACGAGACTTGCAGTGCTATAGTTTGAAAAATTGACAAATATAGTTTTCATTGATATACATTTTAAAAACTATGTTTAATTAATTTTAAATTAGAAGTTCGAATTAACACGAAGTGCAAGTTTTCAAACATTATGATTGTTAATCCTCCAAGTGGTTTCAACGAGATATCTCGTCCATCAAGATCTAGCCACTTTTGTTGATGACGAGATATTTCATCATTATATTACCGATTTTTTTATGATGACGAGATCGCTTCAGTTTTTGATGATGACGAGATCGCTTCAGTTTTTGATGATGACGAGATCAAGGGTCAGCTTTCTTCCAATGATAAGATATCTCATCCATCAAGATCTGGTCAGTTTTGCTAATGACGTTATATCTCGTCGAGACAACCTTCAATGAAAAATTGTTTAAACAAATAAGGATATTTCACTCGTATTGATTGTGAACCAATTCAAATACAATGTTTCACTGTATTATGTGTAGTCGTTATTTATATCCAGTGAGTACATGAGATAAATTTTAGATAAAGAGAACTTAGTCATTGTCGCGTGTACTTAATGTTGGATACACAGATATTAGCATTAAAACATCTTAATGGGACGTTCGTTCAAACCATGGATACTTAATTCAGTATCAGACAAAAAGTTAGAAACAGTCTAAGTGTAGGTACTGAAATTGTGCATCTAAAAAAACCTAATGATTCTCGTGATCCAAAATTACTTCAGATACAAAATCTTTTTTAGGCATGTATCAATTCAAACCTAATTAATTTACAGTTTTCAAACTAAAAAGTGCAAACACTGATCAAAATAGCTTTTCTGAGAAAATGTAAACTTGTTTTCATTGATAAATATTGTAGGAAGATTACTTAAACTATCATTTTTGTTGAATTGAAATAAACATGAAAATTGGTTATTTACAAAATACGTAATGCAAACGGTTTAATAATTTAGTGAAAGGAAATTTGAAAAAATGAAAATAAATTTTATTAAATTGGTTTTTTTATTTACTTTTAAATTAACATTCCTTTTCATTCTGGTATAAAAAAACTTATTGGATTAAATTGTTTCATAATTTACCAAGAGTCTACATATATTTTTTTAAGTATAAGACTTAAATTTCAAAAAAAATATTTAGCTATTTATGAAATAAAGCAATGATATTAATAGAGATTTAGAGATACGATTTACTTAATTAGCGAAACTTGTTACAAATCGACTTTAGTTTTCTTAAATCCTTTATTTGAAAAATCTTTATTGAAATATTTTCCTCAAAATCACAAAAACTATTTACTTATTTTATGCTAATCTGTTATTAGGGTAAATATGTGAAATTGAAAGTCTATTTTTCTTAAAAATTGAAAGTACGAAAAAAATGATACTTTAATACAATCCGTTAATGGTTCGAACAACTTTTTCATTTACTATTTTTTATTAAATTCTTGTTTTGTAAACAAACCAGCTTATAAAGTATTCGTGTATTACGTATTTAACTTTTTATTACTCTTTTTTGTCAATACGGAAATTCAACAAAGATGTACATTATTAAAAATGGCTTGAAAAGAATATATTTGTAAAGAAAATTAGATGAAAAGAAACATAATAAATTTATTAAAAGTAAAAGGATTTTATAATGAATGCAAAAAATAGAATCAAGCTTAGACCGTTGATCTTTCGAGATCGAGATTATGCGTGCGAAAACGTACATTTTATTCTAAAAAGATTTTAACCTAAAACAATTAAGCTAAAAGATGTAAGGATTAATCTTTACATCTTTTAGCTTAACAGTTTTAGATTAAAAACTTTTTAGAATAAAATGACATTTTTATTAACCCAGAAACAAATTGTATGCAAAAAGTTAGTCTAATACTTTTCATTTTATATAACGTGTTTTGGCTAACGTGGTGGATTATCTCATGGAAACGTTATTAGAAATCCGCTGTAATGTTTTCAGATCACGAACTTCTAAACAATATTGGTTAGAATGAGCGGAGAAAGTTATTAGTAATGACAATGTGTTAATGTTTAATCCACTTTTTTCACAGAGCAACCTATTAAAATCTCAAATGTTCCTTAAATTGTAAAACTTTTTTACTTCTAAGGACACTTTACTTTAGATCCGGTAACAAAAAATACTAAATGCTAGAAAATGAAGCATACGTAACTGAATTAAGTAAAATAGTGACCTTACTTCGCTTTTATTCTAAACTCCCCATTTTCACAAGTCATTATTTGAACTGGTTAAAATAGTGATTCAGTTCTCTTTGATCTAACACCTCATTTACCCAAGTCACTCACTTCAGTCTCATTCTAAAAATGTCTCATTTATGTAAACCCCTATTTTAACTGAAGTTAAAATGGTGACACTTCATTTTCATTCTAAATATCTCATTTATCGAAATTACTGTTTAAAATAGCGATTCACTTCGCTTCATTCTAAATTCCTTATTTACCCAAGTAACTACCACGTTCGGAATACGTACATGAAACACGCTCCGCCGCAAAAACACTACCGCCACCTACATTCAGCCGGACAGAAAATGGCTGTTATAAGGATTGGATCCTACGCATTAACTGTAGGGTCCTCCCATGTGAAAAAGTTGTTGCATCATAATCACGGATTTTGTTTGTTAAAATTTTACCATAGACATGGCAGTGAAACCCATCGATTTAAATTATTTAAATATTTTGTCCAATATTAGCTGAAATACGGGAATTAAAAAATTGGTCAATTTTACAAATTGGCGGCCATCTTGGATTTGCCACACTGTCTATAAATGACCCTAACTTGAGAACTAATAGTACAAATTTAGTAAATTTCATACCAAATGGTAGCCATTTATTTCAGGAGTGTATATAAGCCACAAAAACAATGGCAATTTTATATTTTAGTGAATCTTTTTATATGTATAGTGAAAATATCACTTTTTGAAACAGTCGACTTTAAAGGGCTATAGAAAAAATGAACCCTCTCATTTTTTTCTGAAACTTCGTAGAAATATTAACTAACATATGTACTTGAATCCGACAAAAATTAAGAGGTAAAAGCTTTCGTTTCTGAATAAAAGCTATTGCAATAACAGCATATGTATTTAAAAACGGTGGTCATCTTACAGTGCAAAAATGACCGTAGTTTAAAAAAATATGGTCAAATTTAGTTTTTATAAAGTATTAATTTAACTCAAGCTCACAATGTAACAAGCTTAAATGTAAAAATATCAATAAAACATCAAATTACAGTTCCATATATTTTAAATGTATTTTATCACATGATGTTTTGAAAAAGTATATTAAGCACCACAAGTTTCACCATTGAAGAAAAATCGGTATTTTATTTATTTAAATTACTTTTAAAAAATACTTTACAAAATTATGTGTTTTATAGTATTTAATTACAATATTTTTGTTATTATATTTGTCAATATCTGTGTCATTTATAGACAGTGTGACAAATCCAAGATGGCCGCCATTTTGTAAAATAGACCAATTTTTAAATTCTCGTATCTTAGCTAATATTGGACAAAATATTTAAATAATTGAGATCTATGAGTTTCACTGCCATGTCCATCTATGGTAAAAATTTGAAAAGAATCCATGAATATGGTGTAACACCCACCAGGTGTCCCAATATGGAATGACCCTGTAGTTTTGGGACTTCTGCATTCTAAAATTGACATTGATTGCATCTATCGTTGGCATCGAATTTCAAACTTAATTTTCTGATTTCTTTAAGAACGTAAGAATAATTGAAATATATCGACCTCCTTCCCTTAATTAAAAACCATTACCTCCTTCGCACTGTGACAGCATTTTGGGCCCCACATTGGTTATAAATATCCAGTCGAAGCATGTCTTGAAATTCTTGTCGGTATTCGCACCTATTTGGGAAGCAGCGATCGATGTCCAATTCTTCCAAGAAAATCGGCTTTCGTTCCTCAAATCCTTAATGAAGCAATATAAAGTCAAAGCGGCCCGAATTTCGAGCCCAATAAAATTCCTTAACATGCTGTTTAAGAGGTGCTGGAAGCTTAAAATTTCACTCCTTCGACCAAAATCATCGTTTCCTTTAAATCAATAGACCTGGAGCATAGGTGAAAAATATAACGGTATCTTTTTAATGGATTTAATTCGCGCAAGGAGTTTGAGCCCCCGCATTGGAACACAAAAGTGGAATTTTTTCATTTCTCAAGCTCGATGTTCTCTTGCGCGTTCCACTAAAACAATAAAAGCCATTGTTCCATAAGCCTTTTTTTCTGTTTTTCTATATGAATAATTTTCTTCCGATTTGTTGACTTTTCTTCCAAAGAGGGCTTAATAAAAGGAAGAAGAAAGCTGTTCGTAATTACGAACGTAGATTCCGCTAAGAGTTTTTGTTATTGGGAAACTTCTAACTTTTAGGAATTTATGATTAAACAATGCATTATTGAAATTCATGCTTCGCTTTCGTGTTTTATGACCATAAATGTGAAATTAATGTATGACGCTAGGTTTTCATACTAATGGAAGAGAAAATATGGAAATATGGAAATATAACAGCTTTAAGTATTTACATAATGTTTACATTTCAAGCCTACCAATTTGCAGTTTCCGATATTTTTCTATTCCTAAAATAAAATGTTAAATTTTGGATTTTATCCAGGTAGGTATATAGAACCCATTTATCATAGAAGTAGTTTTTTGAAGGTTAAAATATTAAGTGTGAATAGTTTTCAAATAAAAATTTCCATTTTGTATAACGCCTTTAGTTTTGAGGCAAATGTAATTTTATTTGATTTTGATTTGAATGGTTCCTGTCTATACATCAAATGCGTGGGACCATTCGTGTTTGTATTTTTGTCTAACGTCTTTAGCTAACTTCTGGATGAGATAAGAAACTGAAACATTGCACGCATGTTCTACATGGATTGTAATTTTGCTAAAAAAACTTAAGTGTTAAAAATTTGATAACAATACATAAAAGAAGCTTAATTCGTTATCTTTCCCATTATTTAAAAGAAAGTTTATTTGCAGCTTATAAGATTGATAATAGAAGAATATTTACCAAGTCAGCTAACACAAGCTTACACTTCTGTACATTGTCCCAAATAGAATTTACCAGTCTTCAAATAACACCAGTTTACGTATCGGTAACTGGTCTTGTTGGGATTTACCAGTCTTTTAATTACACCAGTTTACTTTTCGTTACTTGGTCTTTATTGGGATTTATCAGTCTTCAAATAAAACCACGAGTCAACCGAGCTTACGCCTCGCTATCAAGTCCTATCGGGATTTAAATTTCATCAGGTAACACTAGATTACACTTCGTTATCTAGTCTTTATTGGGATTTACCAGTCATCAAATATCACCAGTTTACGTCTTAGTACTTAGTCCCTATTGGGTTTTACTAGTCTTCAAATAACACCAGCTTACGTCACGGTACCTGATCGCTGTTGGAATTTATCAGTTGTCAAATAACACCAGCTTACCCCTCGGCTTTTAGTCCCTATTGGGATTTACCAGTCTTCAAATATCACCAGTATACGCCTCGGTAACTTGCTATTGAGATTTATTGGAATTAAATAAAGAATACTTTTAACTGGACCCGAACTGAAATATATTAGGCACGTGGCACAGAAGTCATTATTGGTAGATTGCAGTAGTAGACAACACCATGCATACCAGACGGAGACCTCAAACCTATTTTTCACAAATGCTTTGAAATTCGTTGAACCTGTTACTCCCCAGCACCCCCACGTTTACATTTAGGCCTGAGGATCTCACAAAAAATAAGCATTCGAAAAACAATGATAAACAAGAAAAATGTAGTTTTCACTGGATTTGGACACGTACAATTTTTATAAATTCAAAGATTTATGGGTCATTTCCATGTCAAACCGCACAGTCCACAACCCGACCACCTCCATTCTTTTTTAAAACTCAGCTAATTTGTTTCCCAGTCATATATAAGAAATTCTGGAAATTTTTAGCTTCCAACTTGCAATAATTTTTTTATATCAATTTTAAGTTTGAAAAATTGGGCAATTTTTCATGACTTTAGATTCATTAAATCTCCTGTACCTCTGGACCTAACTGTCCAATCATACTGAATGAAAGCTATCTATATAAATAAAAAAATATAAATAATAAAAAATCTATATAAATGAGAATGGAGTGTTTGTTTATACAGTGGATATTTTCGATCCATTTCAAGTTTTCTCTTATAAGTATAACCTCTTTCATCTCGAATGGACAAACAGCTCAAAAGATACAAGTGTTTATGGGTAGATTACATCTATTTACTTCGAGTATTTTTTAACTAGGAATTCATGCGTATCCCACTATGAAACTTTCAGAAAGCAAAGATAAATAACATATATATTTTTTGGAAAAAATAAAAATAAACTTTTATGTAATTGTAGGTCAAAGGTCAAATCGAGTGACCATAAAATCAGAAAGGTCACTCATATCATGTAATATATCATCTGAGAGGTTATACTTTTTTTCCCAAGGTCAAAGTTTTTCTGAGTGAAAGATCAAATTGAATGACCTTGAAATTGAAAAAAGGTCATGATACGCCATGAGGAAGATCATACATTTTTCTACAATATAAGTTGTCATTCAGTATGATTGGACAATTAGTTCACAGGTACCGAAGATTTAGTTAGTCTAAAATCATGAAAAATTGCCCAATTTTTCAAACTTAAAATTGATATACATAAAAAGATTACAATTTAGAAACTAAAAATTTCCAGAGTTTCTTATATATGGCTGGGCAACAAATTGGCCCAGTTTAAAAATAATCGGATGGGGTTGGGTCGAAAATAACCCTTTTCTGTGCGGTTTCACATGGCGTATCATATGACCCTTATAGCTTGACCCCAACAGTTTGCTAGATCAGGGGGCAAACCATAGACGAGAAATATAATTGGACTGAGAGTGGCTATTAAGAGGATTTTCAAAATGTGTGACCAACATGTTGACTAGTAGGCGCGTGACTGCTATGTGAAAAATTGACCTAGTTGGTCGATTTGTTATCACCTTGTTTATCCATATAACATCGTATGGCAGGGTAGGTGTATAAATGCGAATTTCTATAGTGATGACAAAAGTGGTGAAATCGTCTTTTACTACAATCAGATGACGAATCAATGGACCGATCAAACATTGAATCAATGAACTGATAAAATGATGAATCGGTGGTGGACCAATCAAATGATGAATCAATGATTGGTTGGTTTTGGGATTTCATGGCGCAAGGGCCATATTTGGCCATGCTGCGCCAGACACAAGATATACAACATCAAGTAACAGACACACACAATGAAAGTTTTACTGACGCAGAAAAGAGAAATACACCCAGGGAGGAATGCACCAGACAGGAATCGAACTTGCGCCGCCTACAACTCGAAGGTTGGTAGCGCAATGGGCATAGCCACAACGGCCCCAATGAATCAATGGATGGGTGTCTTCTGTCGCGTGGACCAATCATATGGTGAATATTAGGTTCCACTCAGCAGATGAAAGTAGTCCAACGTTCACGTTACTACTAGTTTAGGTCACATGATCGTAGACACATAAAAAGTTTACCATTGCTCACTCTACTTTTATATTTCCTCTACCTGGTACCATCGATGCTCCAATGAGAGGCTTTTTCTGTTGAGTTAAACGTAAATGGCGTTAGTGTTTTTGTGATGTGTTTTCTGAACAAATTCTAGAAGTGACGTCACTTGGCTACATATTAAGGTAACTACGTTATCTACCGAAAGCGAGAGCACTGGATAATCGGAAGTAAATTCCATCGGTATTCTTCGTTCGTTTACTGAAAATCCTTCTCATATGTGAGGCCTTGATGTTCCCTAAACTATAACGCAGCCTCCATTCCATCACCCAATTTATTAAGATGGAGATCTATAGAGCTAAGTAACCTTCTCTAACCATGCACTTTGCAATAATGGAATTGATACCTCAAAACAGACATGTTTCCAGTCATCTACGGTTCAGTTGCGATAGTCAACTGAACCTTGGCAATCTCGGATCCTGCTGTCAACAAGACATGATGTGAATATTGACTGCAAGCTTGATCTGGAATGGTAGACGGTTAGTCTAGACCTAGACCTATTGTACAAAGGTACAATAGGTATAGGGAGACAAATAGTCTGCATTCAAAGTGTAGGGCTCATTAAAGTTAAATGTGGTCTATAACTACGTAGCTATCAGATTTCATGTAATAATTACGGGTTTCTTCATAAGTGATAACACGCATACAGTCAAGGTTTCTCCTTTCGTTGGAAATTTGTCGTTTTACAAATATAACTTTTAGACATCAAATGTCTAAGTTCCTTATTTGCATATAAAGCAAAAGTCATTATCTGCACTCTATTCGCAATCAATATAATGGTTATTTCTGTGTTCATCTCTGATGGAATTTCTGAAATGTTCCCTATAAGAGCGTAACACTTAATTATTTACAACTATCATGAGCTTCAGTCTGCTAAGTAATATGCGGAGAAAGTTTGGGTAGTAACACACGAGGTGACTTGTGGTGCACGAACTAGGTCGAGCTTCTTTTCGTCTCGACCAGGGTGTCGCGTTCCTAGTGGTTCAGTCGGTTTTCTTTCCTGTCAGAAAGAAAAAGCGAACCCGTGTCGCTCTGATGAATTCGTCCCGTATGTCACTCACCTAAGAAAACAATAGGTTGGTGAGGTGGCCTGACTTGTAAATCGTTCGTCGTCACTTGACCATAGTTCAAAATGTTGCAAGGTGTTGTCCTTTTTCCCTTCGGGACTGATTCCGGACCGTCCCTAATAGCCGTTGTGTTGCGCCATTGCGACGTTAATCCAACTACCTAAACTGGCCAAACCAAAACCGCTTCTAAAGCGATTGTATATCAGATTAGTTCTTCCCACTGGAGCTATTTTGTCTTTGGTAATTTATTTGTGTACACTGAAACTCATACTTCTAATAGCAAGGTAGGTAGTTAATTAACGTCGCACTGGAGCAACCGAATGGGTTATTATCGACGGTCCGGGATCAATCCCGAAGGAAAATATCCGAGGACAACACCTCGTAATTTTGAACCACGGTCAGATGACGAGAACACCTGAGCTGATACCCCCTCTCCACTTCTACTAATCGGATAGGTAGGTATGGTATTTTAATTAACGTCACACTGGAGCAACACAACGGAACTATTCGGATAGGAATGGGCAAATCTATTCAGATTTTTATAATTAAATTCGGCATTACTCGGAATATCATCTTGGAATTTGATTAAGTAACTGTTTCGAAATATCAGCATTTAGTTTTAATTTAATTTTAATAATAAAATAAGCTCTTATGCGGGAGTCTAGTAGCTTATTTATGATTACAATGACAACCCCTCATAAACGAAAAAGATAGTTTATGTACATCCTTTACTTTCTTTTCGTTTTCTCAAAGTGGGTTCACCATAGCTTTGATTAACGTTTATATGAATCCATTATATTATAGTTAATCAAAACTGAAAACTTGTTCATGAAAATAATAGTAGCTGTCAGAGCTAATATCATTTTCACTATTCACATAATTCAAAACTGAAAATCATTGATGTTAAGATAAATCTTATTGTTGAATTTTCATGTAAGGATTACAGAAAAAAGGTATAATAAAAGTGTAACTAAAATGAATCCTTTCACGCTCTCGTTTCTCATTTATATTAATCGTGGAAAAGATTTTTTCCGATATTTCGGAGCAGTGTCACACTATCTCAGAGATTTTCAAAGGAAACATAAAAGTTGAGAGCAATGGTAACCTTTTTATGTGCCCAGGATCATGTGACTAGTAATAACGTGACCCTTCTTTCTTCTGCCGGGTGGAAACGAACATTAATCATCAGATAGGTCCACTGGATGGGAGAAGACGCCTATCCATTGACTCATCATCGGATTGGTCCGCGCGACTCTGTAGACTTTTGAGATTTCACCAATTTGTCTCCACTCTAGAAATGTAAATTCACAAAGCTACCCTGTCTTAAGATGCTATATCGCCATACGAGACGATAAGATGCGAAATCAGCCAAGTCAAATTTTTAGAGCAGTCACGTGACTACTAGTCGACTTGTTGGTCAGGCTTTTTGAAGCTCCCCCTCAATATCAATGCTCAGTCTACTTATATTTCACATCTATGGATTTTCAGTGTTTACATACAACCAGACGAGGTTGATTGGTTGTGGCTTTACGGCGTAAGGGCCATATTTGGCCATGCTGCACCAGACACAAAACATACATTATCAAGTAATGGACATACATACACAATGAAAGATTTACTGATAGAGAAGTAATAAATACAACCAGGGAGGACTACACCACACAGGAATAGAATCTGCGCCGCCTTCGCCTCGAAGGTTCCTAAAGCAGTGGTCATATCTACCTACCCAGAATACGAGTATTTTGCTTCCTCGTTTATGGCAACCCAACACAGAACACGTACTACCACTAAAACACTGGCGCCACCTGCATTCAGCATCACAGAAAAAGCCTATCTTACCATATCTATACCTAAGGATTTAGATTAAACCTCCTAAATCGATTACCGAACTCTTTCGGGTGCATTGAATTTTAAAGACCAGGATTTGAAATTCTTCCCCTTTTCGTTTCAGGGGTGGTAGTACGGAGAATTTATACGAATAAAATGTTGTATTTGTATTATTTCCTGTAAGGAAAAGATTGATTCCTAGGAGATATCCATTTTTTGTATGTAAAAATTTCTCAATATTCCACTGAAAATATTAAATAAAGTGCTTGAAATAAATTTATCTAAATAAATCTACTACATTGAGACTTTCAATGGACTGCGTGTGATGGTAGGAAATCTCCGCCATTGAGTTAGGCAGGTAGGTATTTTAATTAACGTCGCAATGGAGCAACACAACGGGCTATTAACGACGGTCCGGGATCAAACTTAAGGCAAAGATCCGAAGGCAACTCCACGTAATTTAGAACCACGGTCAGATGACGAGGTAACACCTGACCTGGCACCTCACTCTCCAAACTTCCACACCACGCCAACGTGAGGACATTTGAGGCCACGACATATTTAAAATGCACCAGCCCCCTTTGTACACCACGGTCTTTGGTTGGATTAGAACTCGCAACCCTCCGGTGGCTAATCCCTTACTCTTCCAACAGAGCTTTCTCGGCCTCTCCGCCATTGAGGAAATAAGTAGAGTGAGCAATAACCTTTTTATGTGCACAGGATCACGTGATCAAAACTATTAGTAACGTGACCCTTAAACTACTTTTGTCTGCTGGGTGGAACCGAAAATTCATCATCTGGATTGTCCGCGCGCATAGAAGTAGATTGGCGATTTTATCACTTTTATCGACACTATTGCGATGCGCATTCCCATACTTGAGGTGAACGAGGTGATAAGATACCAAATCGGCCAAGCAAGATAATTTTTCACGTGACAAGTAGTCGAAACATGTTGGTCACACTTTTTGAAGCTTCTTTGAGTAGCAATGCTCAGTCTACTTATATTTCACGTCTATGGTCCCCGTTTTTTACCACCAGGAGACAATTCGATTGAACTGATGGATGAAAGGGAATGAGTGAAAACAAACCTGACGATCGGCAAAGATCTTATTCCCCTAACCCAGTGGTCGGCAAACTCATTAGTCAAAAGAGCCAAAGATCTGCAGTACAACGATTAAGATTTCTTTTGAGAGCCAAATTTCTTTTCAAGAACCATGTTTTTAGGAGTCGATTTAAACTAGCTACTAACATTAAATAAAACCAGATATAATAATAACAATTTTATTTATTGACAAAAAATATTTTTTACATTTGAATGAAAATATGACAAAACACGCATTTAATGACCTTGAATTTCCTTGGAAAGTTTGGATAAGTCAGGTTTAAATGTCGTTGTTTTTAATTTCAAGCAGGATTCCAGGTTCTCATCAATAAGACGATTTCTCAATTTACTTTTGATAAGGTTCATGCTTGAAAAAGATTGTTCGCATGAATATGTAGAGCCAAAGAGTGAAAGAACAGCAAATGCTAGTTTTTTAACCGATCATATGAATCAGGAATACTATTCCAAGTGTTGAAAATTATCGTCTTCCTTCTCCAGGTCTTTCAAAGCAGACCACTTTTTCTGTGAACTAAGATCACATTTATTTTTCTCCAATTTTTCCATATCAACATTAAGGCGTTCAAATTTGGAACTCCATAATCCTTTGTTTTTTAACTCCAGTAATTGCATTTCAAATGCGCCAATGGCAATATTAAAGGGAGAAAAATTCAATTCTGTTACGTCAGCACTGAGAGGTTTTTTAACAAAGGCTAACGTCGCTGTGCTATTTCTGAATTTCTGAAACCTCCGTAGACAAGCTTCCCTCGTATTTAAAATTGTTGTTTTGAAATAGTAAATGTCAATTACCGAGTTATTTTCTTGGCGATGTTTCAGCAGGCTTGGAAAATGAATTAATGTTTCTCTTTCAAAATCTTAAGCAAAAAGGATAATTTGTTTTCGAATGAAATGACTTCTTCCAACATCGAAAAAATTGTTTCCTTTTCCCTGTAGTTTACGATTAAGATTATTTAGATAAGACGTAACGTCTAGCATGAAATTAAATTTTTGGATCCATTGATGGTCCGTTAGTTCAGGATAGTCAACACCCTTCTCAAAGAAAAATGCTTTAATTTCAAATAATAAGGAAGCGAAACGTTTTAAAAAGTTTCCTCTTGAAAGCCAACGTACCTTATTATGCAGCAGAAGATCTGCGTATTCACTCTCCATTTCAACTAAAAATTATTTAAATTGGCGATGATAAGGAGCTTAGCTACAATTGTGTTGACAATCTTGATCCCCAATTCCATAACATTGCAAATTTCTTCTAGAAATGTCTGTGCACAAAGCGCTTCTTGATGAATGATGCAATGGTAAACAAGTATCTCGTGATTAATTTTTTCCTTCAAAATAGAAACAAAACCTTTTCTCACTCCGGTCATACTTTTTACCCCATATGTTGAAATTGAAACAATTTTATCAATTGGAATATGATGTTTCTCCATGCATTCAATGATAGCATTTGCAATATCCTCGCCACGTGTTGGACCTTTCAGTGGCATCCTAAAAGTTCTTCTTTAGGACCCGTAGACGAAATAAATCGAACAAAAAGTGAAACTTGCGCTGTGTCATTTATGTCACAAGATTCGTCAACAGCTATTGATAAAGCAGAAACCAATTTAAGATATTCGATTTGCTGATTTGTTATATTCGAAGATATTTTGACTGTTCTGTCTTTTACTGTTTTAGCAGACATGGTAACTCTCTTTAACTTTTTAAGAATTTCTGCCTTGTTCTTAAAATTCCGGAATAGCTCTTCGGATGCATTTATAAAACAACTTTTAATGTATTCCCCGTCTGTGTATGGTTTGCCTCTCTTGACTAACAATAAAGCTTGCAATATTAACATTGTTGGAAGATTGCACCCAATCATTAAATACAGAACTTGATTTTTCTTGACTATTCTTAAGTTCCTCAACTCCTTTCTTCCTTGCATCACCGGTGGGATATTTACTGCCAAATGACGCGTGTTTAGTTGTAAAGTCTCTCCAAATTTGATTTCTTGTTGTGCGCCAATTTTTCTTGACAAATAAGACGGGTCGGAAGGCTATTTGAGATTTGTATAAACGCGAACGAGTCGGTCCATTCAACTTTAAATTCACGGTTTTCGTCTTCCGTTTCCTTTTCTTTATAGCCATGTCAAATAGGTGGCACCTAAAAACAAGTTCCGTTTTATAACAATAAAAACAGCAGCACAAAGTTATAACACCTTATTAAATTGATGCCAAAAATACCTGTGAGATCTGCAGCTGGTTGAAAGATACAAGAACCTTAATGCCCCGAGTAGGTACTCTCGTCGCCAGTCACAAGCTGTGACTGGCTCGCTCTCGCTCAACTCGTGCGTTAGTCTCGTGCGCGGGGTAATGCGGCGCGCGCGCCCGCCTGCGCTACGTCAACACGACCGACACCCCGCTCTTCCGCACGTATTCAAAATCGATTCGTGGCAGTGCCACACTCAAGGGGCTAAAGAGCCGCGGTTTGCCGACCACTGCCCTAACCTAATACTCTCATATGATAAAAGTTTCATTCCCGTTCTTTGCGAAAACCTATCCACAAAACACATTCGTTAACTCTTCAATTACAAATCAGACTTGTTTCTTATTTGTCAAATAATAGCAGAAACTGTATGAGGTTTCAGCGTAAACAAGCCAGATGGTCAGCGAAGATTTTCCTTCTGCTCTTCAAATGCTCTCGCATGACACATCGGGGTTACATTAAAATATAGTTTAACACCATTTTGTCAACTTTTGGCGTTTAATCTAATCCATTGACTAATCAACTATCATATATCGATCTTTCATTTTACTCTTTGGTAATGTTCATGGTAATTAATTAACATCGCACTGGAACAACACAACTGGATATTGTCTACGTCCGGGAACAATCAACAAGGGTAGGTAGGTATGTAATTAATGTCACACTGGAGCAACACAACGGACTATTGGTGACGGTACGGGATCAAACCCGAAGGAAACGAACACTGGACAACACCACGTAACTTAGAACCACGGTCAGATGACGAGGTAACACATGAGCTGTCACCCCACTCTCTAAACTTCCACAACACTCCAACGTGAAGACATTTGAGGCCACGACAGATTTAACATGCACCAGTCCCCGTGTACACGAAAGTCTTTGGTTGGGTTGAGTTTCGAACTCTCAACCCTCCGGTTGCATCTGACCCTGTTTCAAATTTACGATGTTGTCCTTGGTTTTTTCCTCCGGGATTAATACCGAACCGTCACCAATAGCCAGTTGTGTTGCTCCAGTGTGACGTTAGTTCAACTACCTGCCTACTGTTTTTGCTACTCCACTACTCTTCCAACTGGGCTACCGCGGCACTATGCATGTCTTGTGTTTGACGCATCTTGGCCAACTTTTGGCGTTGCGCTATAAAATCCAGTCAACCTTACGATTTTATTCATATTTATGTTCTTACGAACCTGACCAGCTCGTCCTTGTAAAAATGTTGCTAAGATCAATTTTCATAAGCATAAGCGTTTCTTAATTGGAACGAGATTACACCGCGAGGTAATAAGAAAAAGAAATTATTTAAAAAAAATCCCCGTAATTGATTTTAGTGAAAAGTTAGAACTACTATAAGTAATTTCCCTTCATAATTGACGCTATGTCAAAGGCAGAGATGGAATATTATCGAATTCCATTTTATGAACTGAAAAATTTGACATCTTGAGCACAGGTGTTTTTGATCGTGATTTGATTTCAATGAAATTTTTGCTTGTGTTCATTGAGTTTGGTAAGCAAAAATGAAATACTTCAGAAAATGAGTAGTTAGCTTCTATCTTAAGTTTAGTTTATATGAGTATATGAACTATCGTAATATAATAGATTGATAATTTGAAGCTAGTAAGAACACTTTGTAATGCATTTTAAAACACGATTTATGATTATTGAATTAGGTTAATATGCAGTTTAGGATATTTATCATTTGAAATGATGTGATACTTTTACAATTCAAAAAATGTTTAATTCAGCCTATACGTATCTTTTTAAACATAAGAGCCTTTTTTATACTGGTGATAAATACAATACAAAAATATAGTGTAAAATTGAGTACTGAAAAATCGTAACCGTATTGGAGGGCATGAATGAAAAGTCGAGCATTACAACTCTTTTGTCTTATGGTTTCAGGACTAGAAGAAACATTTAGCAGATAAATATAAAGTCGTGTAGACAAAAAATGTACTTTGACCTTCAAACCGAGTTCGCAGGCGCACTGAGCATGGGGAGGGGGTCCACAATATATCGAAAGCTACCGAATTACGCAACACTCGCAGACATTTAATCAAAACATTATCCTTAACAATTATATCAAACTGCACTTTAATAGTTCAAACTGTAAATTAATTGTTGAATACTCACACAACAAACAATAGTTTAAACTTCCCGTGTCTGATTCATTCATCGCACAATCCAGCATCAGTCCCCAGCATTCACGTAAAAACTACGGTTTGTGTCCTCCACATAACCTACCAATATTTTTTTTGTCGCCAAGACAATGCCAAATGGTAATGGTTGATAGAGATCGGCAGAACTGTTATCACTATAAGGTTTAATGGTGATTGCTATCTATCGAAAACAGCTATTAACTGCTAATATTAACAGCTTCGATAACAGTCAAAAAGAGCCATTTCCTGTCAAGCTAAGTATAAGTGGCGGTAGTTTTTCTGAGTCGATACGTGTGTCCAATACTTATTCTGAACTTGACGTCATTACGCTTGATTTTATAATCCGATTTAAGAATTTCGGCTTTAAAAATTCCAAAAAACGAATTCCTAATTCATATATGATATTTGATTTTTCAACACTTGGCCAAACTTCGTCAAAAGCGCTATAAACCACATTTTAAGGTAATCCTGATAAATATCAAATGCGTGATCATTTGGTAGGTAGGTATATATTTAACTAACGTCGCACTGGAGCAACACAACGCGCTAATACGTGAGCATTTGGATAGCGGGAGTAAATCTTCACTTTTCGTCTGTTTTCTTGTTCACACTTGTTACAGTTTCTTTCATAATTGACGTCATCGGACGGTGGTTCAAAATTTTGATGCGTTGTCCTTGGATTCATCCCGGAGAGTCGTAAATAGCCCGTTGTGTTGCTCCAGTGGTACGTTAATTAACTACCTACATACCTATCTTTTATAATTGACAATAACAGTTAATGAATAAATTTGCTATTATTAACTGTTAGAAATGAACTTTAACTGTTAATTTAAACAGTAATTGCTTAATTATTAGTAATTTCAACTTACCTTTCGGAATCGAACTATAGCCGGTTGTGTTGCTCCAGTGTAACGTTAATTAAAATACCTACCGACCTCCGGAGTCCACAATTTTTAATAAATTGTGATACTTTTCTGCAGATTTATCAATTTTTGTAATGGGTTGAATTATTTTAAGATTTAAAATTTATCCAAAACTATTAATGGGCCGCGGTGGCCCGGTTGGAAGAGTAACGGATTAGCAAACGGAAAGGTTGCGAGTTCAAAACCAGCCAAACCCTATCGTGTACAAAGGGGGCTGTTGCACGTTAAATCTGTTGTGGCCACAAATGTCCTCACGTTGGCGTGGAAGTTTGGAGAGTGGGGTGCCAGCTCAGGTGTTGCCTCGTCATATGACCGTGGTTTGAAATTACGTGATGTTGTCCTCGGATATTTCCCTTGGGAGATTGATCCCGGACCGTTACCTATAGCCCGTTGTGTTGTTACTTAGCGACGCTAATTAAAATACCTACCTACCGTTCGCAGTGAATCCCTGTTTAGAAGGGGTGGTGCCGAAGCAGAAAAGAATCAAATTCTGAAATAATTTTTTGTACTAATTACTGATTATTGATAGCCAATGAATCGAAGTAACCTGATTCGATTCCCTTGTATGTATTTCTCATCTGTTAATAAAAACTGTCTTTGTATTCCATATATACTTAACTTTGGCGCAGTTTGGCCAAATATAGCCCCTGCGCCATAACAACTGACCCCAACCAACCAATGCTTTTTAGCCCTTCTGGTGGTTGTTGACGAGGTAGTCATTAGAAAAAAACTGACTGGATCTTGATCTTGTCATCACAAAAAATTGACAATATCTTAATGACGAAAAATCTCGTCATTAGCAAAATTGATCAGATTTTGATGGTTGAGATATCTCGTCGAAACCAGTTGGAGGGTCAAGTGATCCATGTTTTAAATTAATTATGCAATCGCATTTTAAGGTAGGTAGGTATTTATTTAACGTCGCATTGGAGGCAACACAACAGGCTGTTGGAAACGGTCTTGGATCAAACACGAAGTTATATTTTAACCACTTAACGCATTTACCCGTGTCTGACGCGGGCGAAAGTTACCGGCAAATTTGCACAAGCCCGTGTCTCACACGGGCGATCTTGTATCTCGCGTTATTTTATTTCTAATGCCCCCCCACAACTGAAATTGCAAAAAATAACTTACACTATACCTATTATATTCATTTTCTGTCAAAAAAAACTCAATCATTTTTTACCAGTTTTCCCAAAAAAAACTCGTGCTTTAAGTGGTTCTAACTATCGAGTGTAATAAGTTAATTGTTTGGAGTTTTATGACGCAAGGTCCAAATTTGGCCATGCTGCACCAGATAAGAAGACATACATTATCAATTAATAGACACACACAATGAAAGATTTACTGATACAGAAGAGAGAAATACACCCAGGGAGGAATGCACCTGACAGGAATCGAATCTGCCGCCTACAACTCGGAGATGTTTTCTGAATTTGAAAGTAAAAACAACTGATTATAGTATAATAGTAAAAGTTGCTAAGTTCTTGACACAGTTCATACTTTAAAAAATATAAGAATCCACTTTTTGTTTCCTTCTCACAAAAACTTTCAATATCAACCAAAAAATGCAAGACATTTCGATGATTAAACCATCTGCAAAATTTGGAAATTCGGCCTCGCAGGATTGAATTTCAACATTTTGTTTGCACTTATGACACATTTTCTGATGTCATTTGTGAATAAAATACGAGTCCTAAGTGTGTCACCAACAAACAACGTTGGGGGAAATACGAACACATAAACACATCGCGACAGAGAAAAAGTGTCGAGGAATAGCAAGAATCCTCGGGCCTGCTCAATTTTGGTACTCTTTCTATTAGACTGGAAGATATTTACGATCTGATTCCTTTCCTATCGGATCGCGAATTTTTTTCTCGTGCGTTTCGAGTATCACGGTTAACTGTCGTTCTGAAAATTTGAATATTTTCTTTGCAGGTCTTAGCTTTTGGAGGTCCAAAAAAGATCTCAAACTTCTGGTTTGCTTATTTTGAATTCGTAAGTAAACATGGCTGCTGCTGGGAAATGAATCAAAAAATAGATTTTCATCGAATAAAACTTAAGTCCAAGGTTCTTAACCTATAGGCCCTCAGGGGCACATCTTTAGGTGTGTACATGGATCCGAGGTACTCTAGTGATACTTTCTCCTCCATGGGTTTTATTTTCTTTATTAAATACGAGGGTCGCACGCTCCCGGGATACCCAAGCGATCTTTTCTGCTTTCCTCTCACTATGTCCTCTAATCCTTTTTTCTTGTACGAACTTTTCTACTTGATGTATTGTGTTGGGAGCAGCTTGACCAAATATTGTCCTGGCCCCATAAAATCTCAAACCAACCAATCAACCTTAAAATATGGGTCGTAGATGCTTTAATCCTTCCAAGTGGTTTCGACGAGATATGTCGTTCATCAAGATCTGACCAATTTTGCTAATGACGAGATATATCAAGACATAGCCGAGGTTTCAATGACAAGATCAGTATCTGGTTAATTTTCTTTTAATGAAGAGACGACGAGATCTTGATGGACGAGATTTCTCGTCTCATATATAAGGCAGAAATCTGAAGCAGCAAAAATTAGAGCAGAAGAAAGTCCGCACAAAATCGCCCCTCCATTACCCCTTATCGCGGCGCATGAGCTCAAGGCCATTAACAAGTCTGTTCCCACCAATATCGAATGACACTAGGTTGGTTCGGTTCTCGTTGATAATATAGAAATTATTAGACCAACCTTGATGCCCAAATTTTCTTAGCACTCAACTCTCCGTACTCTCCATCCAGTAATTTTCGATTTTAAAGACGAGTTAGCGGCAAAAAATATGGCTTGTCTGAAGCAG
Organism: Meta bourneti; assembly: GCA_933210815.1. Classification (NCBI taxonomy): domain Eukaryota; kingdom Metazoa; phylum Arthropoda; class Arachnida; order Araneae; family Tetragnathidae; genus Meta; species Meta bourneti. Next base: position 68,910,451 of record OW119925.1, read on the forward strand.
CAAAAACTCCAGAAAACTGCTTAAGAAATAGTAACACACGACTTGGTTTGTCTGAAACAGCTAAAACTTTAGCGCTGAGCCCTGGTGTCATGAAATGTGCACTGCTTATTCTGTCTAGAATATCTAGCTGGACGCAATTATTTTTAGGTTGTTGCGTCGTTCTCTTAAACTAGCAACATAGAATATACAACGTTACGCAAGAGATACCACTTTTTTAATCAAACGGCACATAATTTCAAGCTGTCACGAGCCTAGCAATCGGAAGAGGACAGAACAAAAGCACGTGAAGAGGACAAAGCTCAAAAGGCTGTTCGATGATGCTACGAAACTGCCGAGGAAAAAGGCGCGACTTGGATTGTCTGAAGCAGCAAAAACTTTCGGGTGAAGCTGGGTAGTAAAGCTGGTCCTATATAAAAAACCGATGCGAAAATGTAAATATGGTGAACCAGTCAGTAATTTACCAATTAGTGTACATTATTCATGAAAAAAGTATCATGAAGCTAATTTGCAATTGCACTTTAAATGTTTTATGCTTAGTGTCTGGTGAGGAAGGTGATTAAAATTTATAATTAAATTTTTATATATACTATAATACCCTATTTTATATCTATACTATAATTAAATTTTAATATTTTATAGCTTCCAAGATCAGAATAATGATTTGAACAATAATTGATCACCACACTTTAGTTCCTGTTTATATGTGCATTGGGTAAAAAATTTTGCTATATAATATATTAAATTTAAGATGTTTTGTTATATTATTGATACGCTACTGCATTACTTTAGTTCAAGTTCAAGAGTTTGGTCTTGGAAGGTTAAGATACCTGTGTTATTTGTGCTGTAAAACTGCTAGATTTTGTTCGTTCAGTTTATTTTAATTGAGCGTCTTTAGATTTTTGAGTAGACTAGTACTCCAGGATGCCCAAGCGATCTTCTCTCCCCTTTCCTTTCCTTTCCTTTCCTTCCACAATTACTTGACGTTGTCTTGTGTTTGGTACAGCTTGGTCAAGTATGGCCCTTGCACCATAAAATTCCAAAAGAACCAAACGAGTAGTGCAGTATTACTTTTCTCCCACAACCCACATTCATGTTGACGAAGTTTGGAGAGTGGTGCCAGCTCGAGTGTTGATCTGGTAATATGATCAAGGCTCAAAACTTTGGTGTCCTTGATCTTTCCCTTCGGGATTGATCCCGGACCGTCGCCAATAGCCCTTTGTGTTCTAGTGCGACGTTCATTAATTACCTACCTACCTTGTGTTTGGCACAGGTTGGCCAAACCAACCCTTAGGGATTGATCCAGAACCGTCACCAATAGCCCGCTGTGTTGCTCCAGTGCGACGTTAATTCTACTGTTATTTGACAAATGCATTACAAGTGAGATTTGTAACTGAAGAGTTAATAAATGTATTTTGTGGGGATAAGTTTTTGTCTGGCAAAGAACGGAAAGGATTAAAATGAAACAAATTCCTTTATGAATACTCTGTTTCATGTATTGCGAAAGCAAATCTCCCAACAAAAGATAGAGTAGATTTAAATATGTCAGCGTTTGATTTTTCTTCTCTTCGACGAAAGTCAAAGCGCACGACGTTTCGAGATCCCTTAAGTTGACATAATTTAATTTTCTAAAAGGGCTTCGATTTATTTGCATAAGAAAGGAGTTAATTTTAATTCCTTAAAACTTTAAGATGGCTAAGCAAAAGAACTCTGAAGTTTGAGTTGATCCAATCGTAAATGTTGAAATTGAGTCAATGCAAATATTTGAGTAACATTTTAGTCCTGAATTTGGATCTATTAATTCAAGACTAAAGGGGCATAGTTATGAATATTGTTTCTATTAGAAATTGCTATATTTGAATAAACTTATTTTGAAAAGTATTTAATATGCACAAGAAAAGCTTTCGGTCTTTAAAATATATATAAAAATAAATGAAGGATTTGGTGGCGATTGAATAGCTCACGCACTTTTATCTAGTCAATTGATAACTTTCAGTCAGTTTGTGATAAAGTAAGCGTCTCTGGAATTAATCTCGACACAACTATTTTAATTAACAAATGCATTTTGAAGTTATGGATTGGAAGAAAATGAATACCTTAGATGTGAAAGATTATTATAAGTTTAAATGATTAGTTCTAGAATTTATATAAAATTATGTATTGATGCAAAGGTGAATTTTGAAAGTTGGGATATTGCAAAAAGTATTTCCAACTATATAAAGAAATAAGATTGAAACTCCATTTGGGGGAAGGGCCGCAGTGGCCCGGTTGGAAAGGTAACGGATTAGACGCCGAAGGGTTGAGACTTCGAATCCAACTAACACCGTCGTGTACAAAGGTGGCTGGCGCACGTTAAATCTGTCGTGGCCTCAAATGTCCTCACGTTGGCGTGGTGTGGAAGTTTCGAGTGTGGAGTGCCAGCTCAGGTGTTGATCTCGTCATCTGACCGTGATTCAAATTTACATGGTGTTGTCCTCGGATCTTGCCCATGGGAATTGATCCCAGAAAGTCACCAATATCCCGTTGTGTTGCACCAATGCGACGTTATTTAATTACCATTACCATTTGGCGATTTATACTTTATTTCGTTAAATAATTTAGATTTTACTTCGGTCAATGTTCTAAAATAATATAAAATTAATAAAAATGAATTTATTTCATTCCATGATAAGGACTGGGATCGAGGTAGACCAGTTGGTAGAGTCGTGAACAAGGAACCGGAGGGTTGTGTGTTTTAAATTCGATCCAACCAAGGAGCATCGTGTACGTGGGGCTGGGAACCTTAAATTCGTCGTGACCTTAAATGTTCTTAGGTTGGTGTGATGTGGATGTTTGGAGAGTGGGATTAAAGCTCGGATTACGAGGTGTTCTCGAACCCTTCTCTTCGGAATTGATTCCGGATCCTCGCCAATAGCCCGTTTGTTGCTACCAGTGCGACGAAAATTCAACTACCTATCAACCTACCTGCATGATATAGGAAAATTAGTGCTTGATGTGAAATATTGCTCCCTTTCATTCTGAGATAATTATGAAACTATTTACTCCGTCAGGCTATTGAAATATCACAAAAAATACCAAAGCTAATTTTTTCAATTACTAAATCTTGGAAATGGTGGCATAAAAAGACTCTTCGTGAAAAAATTATTTTGATTTTATCTAATACACTGCTGGCCGTCGATAATGCAACACCATGAAGGACCAGAGATATCAAAGCCATGTTATTATACGTATATTAAGGCACAAAGGGGTGAAATTTTTGATATTATAACTACGTTCGACTTACGGAACGCGAAGAAATCACTATTTTGTGTAGCCGCCATCGGCGGTCACTACTGCTGCTACGTCTAGGCTTCAAAGAGGCTTTGGATGTGTGTATAAGGTATGTCAGTCCATGCTGTTTACGCACGTTGCTAAAGTTCATCTCTCGTAGCCGAGAGTAGTATGTAGTGTCAGTCGTTGGGCGATCATTGACCAGGCGTGTTCAATCGCTGACTGATCTGGTGAGCGCTCGGGCCATGGAAGAAGTGAAAACTGGTGGACATTGAGGAATTGTACGTTACACGCAAAGTGCCTTAAGGCATTGGCCTGCTGAAAACGTGTCGCAGGCAAGCCGTGAAGATAAGGGAGGACATCAAGCCATAGAGCTTCAGAGATGTAGCAGTGACTGTTGAGTGTACCGGTAATGCTTTCTAGGTAGACCGAGAAGAAGAATCAGTGATACCACATACGAGCCGAGGGTAGTCTGGTATATCATTCGTTGGGTGATCATCAATCAGACGAGTTCGATGGGCAACACATCTGGTAAACGGGCGGGCCATGGAAGAAGGAATGATGTCATGCCTTTCGTTTGTTCATTGCAACTCTCTACGCACCATTGCAACCAAAGAATAACACAGAATTCCCCATGATGAGGTGAGTGTTGAATTTACCTGTGCTCACCAAACTTACCAACCAAATATGTGCTCAGTTTTCTATTTATTGCTACTGGATTGATTGAGTCAAACATATAATCCAACTTGTGTGCTTGATCTGAAGGATCCTCTTTTAAATCGACAAAGGAATGGACATACGCACAGATAGCTTTTTACGGACACAGAAGAGTGCTAAGAACGCTGCTTGGCGTAGTTTGGTCAATATGACCCTTGCGCCATAAAACACTAACCAATCAAACAATATAACCATATTGTTTGATTGGTTAGTGTTTTATGGCGCAAGGGTCATATTGACCAAACTACGCCAAGCAGCGTTCTTAGCACTCTTCTGTGTCCGTAAAAAGCTATCTGTGCGTATGTCCATTCCTTTGTCGATTTAAAAGAGGATCCTTGATGGTTGGTTTTGGAATTTTATATACTGGTTTCCTGATTCACTACCTACTAGCACATCATGGGAACAGCGCATACCATCAGCTTTTCTAAAATGATTGATATTTCAGCTTATCAACAGCTCAATCCATATTGTCCATACATATAGCTCAATCCATACTGTCTGTCTACCACGAGGGTTGCCCACGGCACCAAGTCTGGGTGGTGGCTGTCGCTAAAGAAACAAGGATCGTTCATTTTGTATAAGGGTGACTCTCCGGGATGACATAAATTTATTTTTTCGCTAATGTTGGTGGCGGAAAGTGGTAATATACCGGCATAGGTCTCAGAGACAAGTAAAAATCTTAACGAATATATTTACAAGTTGTCGTTAACCATCCTGATGGTTTATCGTCAGGTCGAAAACCACTCTAGTTTCCAGTCTTTGATGCAAAAATCTGTTCCAAACAATCACCAGTTCTGGGTTAGGGACAATTTGTTTTTCCTACTTGAAGTAGCTTGGCCAAATATGGTTCTTGCACCATAAAATCCGAAAACAACCAACCAACCTACTTGGAGTAATAGGACAGTTTTTGTCGCCACGAGGTATCTATCATTAGCAAACTTGATCAGATCTTGATGGACGAGATATCTCGTCATTAACAAAATAGGTCAGATCTTGATTATTGATTGACGAGATATCTCGTCATTAACAAAATAGGTCATATCTTTATTGACGAGATATCTCATCTAAACCACTTGGAGTGTTAAGGAGGGTTTTTGATGTTGCAGTACGATCCGTGGTAGCTATACACACAAGATGTCTGTTCTCTTTTTGATATGACGAGGCAGCTGCAATCGTTCACATCGGTCAGTTTGTCCCTCCCCTGCAGTCACCAATTTTATATTCACCTCACTATGTCTTGATTCCCATTGGAGTAGTAGGGTAGTTTTGTCTTGACGAGATATCTCATCCTTTGCGATCACTAATCACTAGCAAAATTGGCCAGATCTTGGACGAGATATTTCGTCTAAACATTTGGATTGTTAAGTGTCCCAATGTGAATACATTTCTTCAAACATCCCCTATGGAAAATGGGATAAGGTCCCCAGACAGGGGCATGTTTTGTGTTTGGAACACTTCTCGTAGTAGACAGACAGAAGCCAAATCTCGAGTCATTCTAGAAATGAAACTGTTTTCCACGATCATTGAAGATGTTAAAAGAAAACAGCATTCTTACTCCAAGCGAGTTGACATTATTCTTTTATTCCTACTGTAGCAGCCCTCTTTTTACCCCTTTCACAAATTTTTTCACTTAACGTTGTCGTTTGACACAGCTTGGTCAAATATGGTCCTTGTACCATAAAACCTCAAAACAACAAACCAAAATCCGTAATGAAGTGCCCATGGGTGTATTTATCTCTTCTGAGTGAGAAAAAACTTTTCTTGTGTGTGTATACCCAGTACTTGATGTCGTGTTTGGTGCAACATAGCCAAATACTGGCCTTGTCCCATTAAGCCCAACCCTGCTGAAATAGCTTCGCTGTTGACCTAGCTTGATCAGATCTGGCCCTTGTGCCATAGAAAAACAACCAATCAACCCTGCTGGGTCTGTAGATGGCGCAGGTTCAATTCCTGTAACTATCCTTTATTTTGCTGTGTCAGATAAAACGTTCTTTGTTTGTCTGTCCATTTTAATTGACGGAAAACGCATCGTTGGCAAAGCTCAGCCAGATCTGACACTTGCGCCATAACACCAACCAACACTGCTGGGACTAGCCCTCAGTTAGGTTGTTGATAATCCTAACGATTCCTGAGGCTTTTCCTATTGCAGTGCTCACAAGGATTGCACCTTTCTTTATCCCTCCAAGTGGTTTCGACGAGATATCTCGTTCATCACGATCTCTGACGAATTTTGCTAATGACGGGGTATTTCGCATCAAGATATTACCGATTTTTTTGGTGATGTCGAGATCAAGATCTGATCAGTTTTCTTTTAATGACGAGATACCTCGTCCAACAAGAACGTCTGGTCACTTTTGTTAATAACAAGAAACCTCGTCGAGACAACAACCAGTATTAAGGTACATATGTATTTAATTAATGTCGCACTGGAGCAACACAACGGGCCATTGACGACTTCCGGGATCAAACACGAAGGGAAAGATTCGAGGACAATACGACGTAATTTTGAACCACAGTCAGATGACGAACAAGTATGGTCAAGAGTACGATGCATATGAAATTGTGAAGTTAAATGTAACGTCCATCAACTGACTATGCACCAAAAGTTGTCTCATGGTCTCGTTTAGATAATTATCAAGTATTAATATTTTACTTTTACAAATTTTCTTTGGTTCGTATAATTAATTGTCATTCAAAGAAGATAAATGAACGAGACATTGTCAGTGTTATGAGGTTCGTTAATGAGTTCTTTTTACTGAATTTAATTATTAGTAACTTACTTAGCATGTTCCTCAATGCGCCCAACAAGAAATATTAATTATCCACCTATGGTTCATCCAACGTACATATAAAAAAACTTAACTATCTACTGGCAGCGAAAATTTCGTGACAAAATTTTATTTGAAATGTATTATCCTGCTCTCTGCATTTATTTTTATTTTATAGTGACGCATTAAAGAAAATATTGTATTTGGGGAGAAAATTTTATTATAGTAATGATCTTAATAAATAAAAAAGTGAGTAATAGTAAATATAATATGCAATTATTTTTGTGCTATAAATTCATAAGCTATCAAACAGATGCTTTGAATCTAACTCGTTAGTTAGCTAAAGAATGAACCAAATTAAACGGAAAACAAAATTAGAATCTAGTAACAATTAGCAATTCAAATAAAGTCCATATAAGAAGAGAATTGATTAATACAAGTTGAAAATTCCAAAGTTTAATTTTTTTTAGTTTTTAAGCTGCAAAACTTGAACCGATTAACTTCAATCTTAGTACAGTGAAAATATTGAAGAGCAACAAATATATATGAATTATATTGCAGACACCCATGGAGTGATCAAGCAGACTTCTTGGTTCAAGCAGACTTCTTGGTTCATAGGGGCCGTCGTGGCTCAGTGGGTATACCCACTGCGCTAGCAACCTTCGAGTTGTAGGCGGCGCAAGTTCGATTCCTGCCAGGTGCATTCCTCCCTGGGTGTATTTCTCTCTTCTGTGTCAGTAAAGCTTTCACTGTGTGTGTGTGTCAATTACTTGATATTGTATTGTGTCTGGCGCAGCAAATATGGCCCTTTCGCCATAAAACTCTCAAAAACCAACCATCTTGGTACATATTTTTTTCACATTATATATTTTGTTACGCGTACTTTCAATAATAGGTATAGCGATCTTGAGCATTCGCCTTCATGAATGCTTTGCTTTCATATCTTCAGTGTCACGAGATTTTCATTAATGTTATAGTGATTTAACCCCGCAACACAAATAATGATAAAATAACCACATCTATATTATATATATTAGTTGTAAGAATTCTACGAAAGATTATTTGGTTAAGGAAGTGAAAAACTGGTAAGAAATCATTAACCCTCTAGATGGTTGCCTCGACGAAGTATCGTTATAAGAAAAATGACCAGATTTTGATGGACAAGGTACCTCGTTGTGAAAAGAAAACTAACCAAATTTTGATCTCGACATCATAAAAAAAATCAGCAATATCTTGATGGCGAGATTTCTTGTCATTAGCAAAATTGGTCAGATCTTGATGAACGAGATATCTCGTCGAAACCATTTGGGGGGTTAAGGAAAGACTGCAGGTATTTTACGTGTAAACCTCTCAGGGTTAGATGCATTTTGTATTCTACGTCAAAGAAGACGAAAATGTTCCTACATTATATATAATGGTTCATGCTTTTTGTTTTGTCATGAATTTTAATCGCAATTGAAAAGTTCCTTAAATTTAACAGGGTCACGGTAGCCAAGTTGGAAGAGCAACGGATTAGCAACCGGTGGTTTGCAAGTTCAAAACTCGGTTCAGCCAAAGACCGTCGCGTACACGGGGGCTGTGCACGTTAAATCTGTCGTGGCCACAAATGTCTTCACGTTGGCGTGGTGCGGAAGTATGGAGAGTGAGGTGCCAGCTCAGGTGTTGACCTCGTCATCTAACCGTGGTTCAAAATTACGAGGCGTTGACCTTGGATCTTTCCCTGATTGATCCCGGACCGTCACCAATAGCTCGCTGTGTTGCATCAGTGCGACGTTACCTATCTGAAATTTAACTTTAAAAAATATATCCATTGAAATGTGATGCTATATGAAAAGCAGCGGAACTTACGTTTTAAGATGCGACTATTAAAGGGCGAAGAAAATGGCCCCTTTGTTGAATGACTGCTCTGTTTTATACTGGCTTTCCTTACTATTCATTGAGAACGAAAAAGTTATGGCAGAGTGCTCAAACTATCCTTCAGGTGCAGTGACAGAAACATTTTATTTTATGTGAGTGAGACCCCTGCAGGGCTCGAGAAAGTTACGTTCGATTTCAGAATCACCTGGTTTAGGGGCTGTAACTTTTGTGGTATACGGCTCTGTGAAAGATGAGCAGGGTGTGAATTTATTGTGAGTTTCTTGGAGGGTTGAAGTAAAGTGTATTTCTCAAAATCGGTTTCAGGTGATAGAGAGGCGAATGGAAGTTCTAAAGCTTGAATTTAGTATGAATTTACGAATTTCTTATCAGGCGTTCTGTTTTAAAACAATGATGCATTTGGAGATTCACCTAAAAATTTTATTTTCTAATCCAAAATGGAGATACAAGGGATTTTCAGTGAAAACATAAAAATCTAGGCGGAAAACGGAGATTTTATTTCATGTTACCCAAATGCTCTCGTGTGATACATATCGGGATTACCTTGAAATGTAATTGCTATTAAATGTATAACTATTTGGCATTTAATCTGATTGACCAATCAACTATCATGTATCAATTCCGAATTCATTCTTCGGAATTTCTGTTGGCGGCATGCTGAAATCGTTTTTTAACAAGCCAAATGACGTCACGTCTGGATATGTTCAGGAAGCAGGTTTCGTCGCAGAAACACTACCTCCACCTACAATTAGCTTGACAGAAAAAGCTCCTCAGTCCTTTATTGGAAGCGGTCGCGGTAGCCCGGTTTGAAGTGTAACGGATTAGCAACTGGAGGGTTGCGAGTTCAAAACTAGGCCAAACCAGAAATCGTCATGTACGCGGGCCTCAAATGTTCTCATGTTGGCGTCATGTGGAAGTTTGGAGAGTGGAATGCCAGCTCAGGTGTTGACTTCATCTGACCGTGATTCAAGATTACGAGTTCACTAGTCTGTTGTGGTACTCCAGTGCGAAGTTAATTCCACTACATATACCTTTTCTAGAAGTACAATCTGAAATTGTCACAAAAAGTAAAATAAACCGATACAACTAATTAGAGGATTAAATTATTTTTTCTATTAAGCGAAACTAATTGTTCTGATACTTTAATTACATGCCTAGATGCACATCGTATATAGTTAACCGATTTGTGTTTATTCGACAAAATGGTATAGATTGAAAGGTTAGGAAAATCTCATTCATAGAAAGATGTAGAAGAGTATACTTTTAGAATATAAACCTGAAATGTAATAAATATTACCAGTGAGCATTAAGATTTTGCGAACTTAAACTAAAATTACTGTCGATGTTTTTGTGTACCAATCCCAAGAAACCGTGGAAAAATTCATAATAATGGAAGGTGCATTAAAATGGAATTAAATTCAAGGTAGGATATTTGGGATGTACTCGATGGAAGATCGTAGAATCGCTTGAGTTCGTAAAGTCAAGCTCGACTGCACTATATTTGCAATCGTAGCTTATTTTGTTGATCCGTGTCAATGATTCCGTTTTTCTGCGTTTTCTGAATTAACGAACGATCTGTGTGTGTTTTAATCTATATAAATAAAAATGAATTGTTTGTACATTGAATATTTTCGACCCATTTCAAGTTTTCTATCCGTTTTGGGCCCTTCTGATGAAAAATCCGTCTCTTGCGCGTCTGGTGTCTGTCCGTCCATCTGTCTGCGTGTGTGTGCCCATACTACGTCCAAACAGATGAATATATTTTCATGAAACTTTGAAAACTGTGAGAACTTGCATTCATTTAGTGACTGAATTTGGTTGCGTTAGTCTGTCTGTCTTCCGGTTCTATGTCTGATTTTGTGTTTGTTTACGTATCAGATAAAATTTATTCATTATATTTTAATAAAATGATCTATATTTCATAAAACATTTTAGTTTAGTGAATACGTTTTTTAAAATTTCTTTGCTTACATATTTAGTCAAGTTTCATGCTAAAACATCTAAATAACTTTACTTAAATCAACTATAATTTGGTAGTTTTGGAGAAGATAGAAGGTATATTGAGCATGTAATACTTGAATTGGTTTCATCCCAGTACTGCTGAAAAATCAATTACTTTCCAAAAACTATTTTTGCGAAATTTAAATTCTAATACTTTTTTATTTTGAGCCTTATTTACTTTCTTTGCGAAATTCATCATATATCATCATTATTCATCATATTTAATGCAATATTCAATATTTGATAAACCATATTTTAGTTTAGTGAACACATTATATAAAATTTCTTTGCTTACATATTTAGGTAGTTTCTTGCTAAAACATCTGAGTAACTACACTCAAATCAATCATAATTTGGTAGTTTGGGAGTAGCTGCAAGGTATATTGAGCATAGCGATTGCTTGGATTGTTTTACCAGTACTGATGAAAAAGCAATTACTTTTCTAAAAACTATTTTTACGGATATTAAATTCTTATACTCTTGTATTTTGAGCCTTACTTATTTTCTTTGGAAATATAAACTACTAGCTGACCCGACAGACGTTGTCCTGTCTTAACTATGAATATTGAATTTGAATTGGTATAATTAATAAAAAAATAATTATTCCAAAAACATATTGTTTATTATTCTAATGCTTTATGATACACAACATTCTTAGTTTTATTTTCTGGCGCGTATATGAATAGTTTTGTTGGTATTCCGACACGAGAACAGGCGACATACAACTGGCCATGTGAAAAACATGGATTTTCAAGATTGATGCCACAAACACTTAGCGACTGCCCTTGCGATTTATTTATCGACATTGCAAATGCTAGCCGCACTGGAAATTGTAACCGTTTAAAGTCGAATGGCATGTCGTTCGGAATCAAAGGAATCCGTGGAATCAAAACGTCTTCGCCTTTGTACTTCCCTTTCAAAATTGTGGCTTCGATGACGTTCATTAATTTCTTCACCGCAAGTCGGGTGCCATTACAAAGACGTGGCTGGTTTATATTCCGCAACATAATTATTACCGATCCGATTTTTAATTGCAGATTATGAGGTGGTAATTCGGGCAATTCCAGCGAATTTAATAATTCCGTTGGATAGTTGACAACATCATCTTGGTTAGTGACGGAATCAATCGATTTGTATGTCATCAATTCGCCAGCTATCTTATTTTGAATTTGAAAATTTATTTCGTTGACATCAACGGTTTTTTGCAGCCAATATAACTCGTTCGCTCAACCAAACATGATTTTTGTAATTTTGAGCAATGTTTGGGAAAACCTTCTCGATGAGTTCGGTCTTTGATTCAGTAAAGTGACAAAAATTGGTAGGTAATGTAATGTATCCAGACGATGAGTCAACAGGTATTTTGCCATTACCAATATCGAGCAATTGTTTGGAAAAAATTTCTACAGATTGGTCGTTTTGCAATTCGACTCTCATGTTCATATTTAATTTGAGCGTTTAAACGTATTTCCATAAAATGGACAACATTAAACATGCGTTAATTTCGTCGGCTGGCGTTGATCGTGGTATTACTGGTAATGTTTGGCGAAAATCTCCTGCCAATAAAATCATTGCACCACCAAACCGGTTTTGGTTCTTTCGTAAATCTTGCAACGTGCGGTCTAATGCTTCCAAAGATTTTTTGTGTGCCATCGTGCACTCATCCCAAACTATTAATCTGCTTTGCTGCAACACTTTGGCCATCACGGAATTTCTCGAAGGGTTGCAAGTTGGAGTTTCATTTATTTGCATGTTCAACGGCAACTTGAGTGCGGGATGAGCTGTTCGACCGCCTTCCAACAACGTAGCTGCAATACCTGACGAAGCAAGTGCAAATGCGATACCATTTTCCGATCTAATCGTTGCCAAAATCAATGATATCAGAAACGTTTTCCCAGTTCTACCGGGAGCATCTAAGAAAAAAAATCCGCCAGTTCCATCGTTTACTACTTTCATGAGCATATCGTAGGCATATTTTTGTTGCTCATTTAAAAGGGAACGTTTCTTAGAACGGTTTCTTTTAATGCCTCGGAATCATATTGGGTTTCGCGTCTCAACTCTTGATTAAATGCGTCGTGCATTGGGCGATTGGGCGTTGTCATTCCTAATTGTATTAATCCTTTGTTGGTAAGCATCAAGCACATGTCTTCAATTAAAATTAATGCTTCATTGTGAATTTCTTCATTAATTTGCAAATCTGCATTCGATGTTCTAAGTCGCTTCTGATGTAATATATCTTCGGCCATCTGATCTTTATATTTGTTCCATAAATCAATCGGTGTTGATGGGAAGCATGTAGACAAAATTATGGAAAACAATGTTCGTATTTGTTTAGCATTTGACGAAATCACGGCATCTTCGAGAGTGTGGTCCCAGTGAGTGTCATTCTCTAGCAATCCCAAACGTTGACAGGCTTCTCTGTATGTGCCGCACAATACACCATTAACAGTTCGCAGATGTTGGAATGATGTTGGGCCACGAACATTGACTAATAGTAAACGCAAATAAAAACACTCGTCTTGGCTGGGATGGACTGTGTAAAGACGTCCTAGTGCATCGGTGGAAAATACTTGTGGGTAACCTGGAACTGGCTGTCCTTGTTTCCGTCGTTGAAATTTCTTTGACGATTGATTCCAGGTATAATATCTTGGCATCTCGGAATAAAGCAGTGTTCTGGCAAAGTCATCATTCTGGCACATTTCAAAGAAGCTGGTCAATGTTGTCGATGGCGGCCTGTCAACTCGTTGTAATACGTTTTCCGTTGTAAAGTACACCCTTTGACCATTTTCCAGATGTACGGCCAAGTGAACAACAGTGGAGTGTCTTTCATGTATAGGAAATGAAAAAATACGCCACATCGCCTCGTTACTACTAACATAGCGGCCCATTTGAAAATGAGTGATCTCATCGTTTGAATTTTCGGCAGCAACTCCGAACACAGCCATGTCACTACCTTTGTTCACATACTTGCAGATATATTTTATAGATTTTACGGAATGGCAAAATTCGACATTTATGTGTGCTTTAAATGTCTTGGAGAGTAACGGCGAAAACGGAACAACCCAACGATTATCAACTTCAATGTCCTGCTGATTCACTTTGACTATTGTTGACCTTCCATTGTCATCAGTAGATCGCCGGCGATAAAGTGGATAACCATCATTTCCACTAATAGTTTCTGCTACTAATTGTCTTGGAAAGCGTTTTGAACATTTTCCGTCAACCATACACGGAGAAATGGGATTTAATATTCCATAGGGACCATGAATCATATTTTTTGTAACAACCTCATGTAACAATGGATCTTCATCATTATCTGGAATTTCCGCAGATATCACATCATCGATTTCATTCGGTCTTATCCTCTCTACCAACCAAATGAGGATGCGTGCATGTGGCAATCCGCGTTTCTGCCACTCGACTGAATACATCCAACAGCGCGTCTCGCCGAACACGTGATGTTTAACAATGAAATCCATGAGTGATTTTAATTTTCTTTTGAACACCCTTGCGGTAATGTCGTGGCGATCAATGGGTGATTGGCCAATAAATAATTCTTGTCGAAGTTCTGTCCACTGTGGATTGCATGTGAACGTTATAAACAAATCTGGTGTGCCATAATGACGTACATACGACATAGCATCCTGAGCGTATTCATGCATATGTCGCGGACTTCCGACGTATGTTGCTGGGAGAATAGTTGTTCTGCCTACATTATGTGCATTTCCGTCAGCATTGATGGCATCCCGAAGATGAATGTATTCCTCAGAACGGAGTTTTGCCTGGTTCAACCTGATAAATGTCAATCGCTCAGTTTCAACTTTCACGTACATATCCACAGCATATTGGTGAAAGAGACGCCGACATTTTAAGATGTGATTATCCTCATTTTCCCGAACCACCAGTCTGTATGAATAATAATTCATTGAACAAACTTTTTTGTTAGTTTCGGAACCTATAAACAAATTTTTGTGTTATAATACCATAAATTAACGTTGTGATAAAGGTAGTAAATGTAGATTGTTTATTTACCTGTAACTGGATTTATCATCTTCATTGAAAAATGATACCCATCTTCACCTTGCCAAAATAAGATAGGATATTGTAACGCATCATATGATCGATGTGTTTCGGACACACGCTGCAGTTGATCGTTACGTCGGTGTAAAACAATATCTAGGTTTTCTAAATTTTCACCCACGACGACAATAGCGACTTCATCAATTGTTGGCGCATTAAAACGTCTTGCGTGTTGTCCTGCAGACGTCTTATCGGCTTTGATGACAATTTTCTGGTCATCAGATGGCATGCGGTCTAATTCGGTCGTGAATAATGCAACCAATTCGTTGTGTTGATGGAAAACATTTGGAGTTGTTCCACAATTGGTCTTTTCACCGAATTGTTGTGTGCACAACGCTGATCGACTTGTCTTGCTGAATCGCCCATAAAATAAATTTGCGAAAATTTGTAGTCACTATCCGGCGTTGGCAATAAGGAACCTGTTAGATGATATATTTGACCCTGAATCTGCAAAGGTAAACAGATAATAAATAGATGTAATATAGGATATTGTATAGCGAATTGTTTGTACCACCATATGGCTCTGCCATGTGGCTCTCAAAATACTTTGTCAGCACTGCCATTCCCCCATCAACTTTTTTAAACACACTCACTTCTGGCTGCTTTTGGCAATTTACCGAGCTACAAACGTACTTTAAGCCATTTCAATTGATACACCATTTCAATTGAAAGCTGCCAACGTATTTTGCATCAGGCACGTGGCGGTAAAAGTTTATTGTTTTTCAATATACTTACCTTGAAAGTTGGCATAAAATTTTCTCGAATAACTTTTGTTACGCCAAATGACGTCATTTGAAAGCAATTATTGTATTGCTGGATATGAGTCAAAAAATGTTTAGAATCTGGCCCATTTCCGGAAACCAATGAATGTAGTGGTTCTGGTGGCGGTCCCAATGGCGTCAATTTGACTTGATCGCTCGCGCAACACAATCCAGGGGCTTCATTTTTAAACTTAAATGCCTTGCAATATTGACACACAACGTTCATTGGTCCAATAGCAACGATTTGCTGTGAAGTGTAATCGATTTCCACGTTATAATTAAATGCAGCTCGATAGGGGTTAAACGCAACATTTCTATGTTGTTGATTTCGATTCCATCGATTCCGTTCAACTTCATTCTGCGTTTCGCGTTGCTCGTCAGTTTGGCTTGCTCTTGTATATCTTTGACTTGTAGCATTGCGAGTTCTGCGACTTAAGTTTGTACGTCTAATTGCTGGCATTTTTAAAAACAAAAATTCAACTGAAAATAAAAAAAAAATATTCTATTGTATTCTTCTTTATAACCATGTATACTTTGTGTTAGTCTATCAAAACAGTCTATTAAAACTTACCAAAACTCCATATTAAATTGAACTTTTAATATTACGCGTGATTGCTCTGAACTAACCGTGATGAACAAACACTTCTCAAAAAACTCACTGTACAATTGAATCGACTGTGAAATGTGCACTAAGAAATGATAAATTAATTATTTTATCAATATAATTCCGACCGATGCATCTGTTTTAAACGATATTTGCAGCGCGCATTCTGTCAATCGCGCCAACTGTCAAACAACTGACAGTTATGTCAAACGCCATAAGGTTACATTAGAAAAGTTTATATTGTCAAAAGCACTAAGAAGGTTACATTAGAAAAGTTAATATGGTCGTTAAGTTTTCTTAAATTTTCTAATGTTCCGCGCAACTTTCTTAATTTTTTCTTTCATAAGAACCTTCTCCTGACAATAACAAACACAACAAAAAAAGAATTAGCGAAATTGGTCCAGCCGTTCACGCGTGATGCCGTGACCAAGGGAAATAGGGATTCATTTTTATATATATAGATTTCCGAATATTTGGGACAGACGATTTTTTGCAACGAAACGGGAACTCGTGTTCGTTTGCCACGTGAAGTGATATTTTCTGTTTTTTTTTTTTACTCGGAAGTACTTTTGTATTTTTTAATTTTGTCTAAGTTGTAAGTTTTGGCAATTGTGCGAGATCAAGAGAGAAAAGAATCACGAATTAATATCTTTAATTTCTAGAATAATACAAGGAAAGTTAACCCCACCGATGTACCATAAACTTCAAATGTATATACGAAATGAATAAATATTTTTAGAACATCTTTTCTTCCCGCCAACGTTTAATTTGTTTTATTTCGCTTTTCTGTTTTAAATATTTATTATTTTAATTAACTGCATTTCCTTTTCATCACACGTACACCACCACACAGTATTCGATTTAAAGCGGCATGTAAGTTAGAATAAAGCAAATTTTAAGTCTATTTTTGCCATTATTGTAAGAACGTTAATGTTTAAAAAATTCGAACTAGAACTTTTGAAATGTTAGTTATAAGTTCTTAGTCAATAACGTACGTCAAGGTGGCTTACTTTACGAATTGAAGCTATATTTAAATAATTTATATAAAGTTTGTTTAAAACAATATTTTTTTTAGAAGCAACGATGTCAAATTACCAGTAACCTGTTACCATTTTCAAAAAATGGTAAGGTTATCTTTGCTTTGTCTATACTGAAATATCCAATTTTAAAACAAGTCCTTTTATTATGCACTGCCACAACGGAATTTTCAAGAAAAAACGCATTCGCTTTTTAAACAAACTTTTATACATATATTATCAAATTAATTTGTCATCTTTCCCTTAATGATGGAGAAATTCGAAAATGTTGCAAGCCTGGTGCAAGAGTGCCACAAGTCAAAAAATATTGGTAGGTATACCATGAGTGCAAGTATTTGCCGTAGATTTCCCATTTTTATGAATTGAGTAATTTTACAGGAAAAGAACTTAAAAAGGCGTATTTTCAATCCTCCCTCAAAATCATCTTTTGTAGAAGTTACCTTAGTGTCTCACCTTTCGTCAGTTTGTACCTTTAACAGGGGTGCGATATATGTGAAATGTATTACATAGATGGATATGCATATATAGGATTTGTGTCAAAAGTAGGTTGTAGAAATTATAAAAATGTCGAAAAGGTATTAAAAAATTATTTTACTAACACTTAAATAATTTGGCATTTTTCTACGAAAGAGGAAAGCGATTATCTGCTCACTTTCAATCTATAGTCAACCAATTTAATCCGAGTGAGGTTGGGTAATTTTGCTAGTCTGTAATATAATTCAACAACAGTTGAACTAATATCTGTTCTCTACAAGAACTGTTCCAGACACAAAGTCTGCCCTGTCTGTTGCCCTAGAAACGGCCTTTCTTTCCGTAGGGGATGCTTGAAGAAATGTTTCCAAGTTTGTCATATTGACTCACTTTATGACAAATTGGAAAAATTTGTTACCGCTGAGAAGATATATTCCAGTAAGCTACCCCTTTTTGTCTACAACACTCACGAAAAACAAAACACAATTAGGTCATCCCAGAGTCATCACAGAGAACAGAGTCACACCTACTCAAAATGAACGAGCCCTGTTTCTATAGTGATCTCCACCACCCTGACTTGGTTTCGGGAGGAGTTCACACGTAGACGTACAGTATCAATATATATTCAGAGAGTAGAAGTATGATCTGTGATTTCTTCATGTAAATGAAGTTATAAAAGTAATAAAATTGATTATATACAAAGAAAGACAACAGTTATAAGCAGAGTTAGGCTTTGAATACAAGACATTAAATGTTGAGAAAGTAGGTCTCAAATGATTCCAGAGAAACTTTTTTGCTTGAGCTAAAATAGTTGGCGGAGTAATAACTGTAGACGCGAAATATAAGTAGACTGAGCATTGGTATTAAGAGCTTCTAAGAGTGTGACCAACATGTCGACTACTAGTCACGTGACTGCTCCGGAAAATTGAGTTGGTTGGCCAATTTGGCATTTTATTGCCTGATTTGGCGATTTTACATCTTATAAACGGGAATACGTAAATGGCATTTCTAATGAGTGGCGACAAAAAATGGTGAAATCGTCGTAGAAGTCTATCACTCGGACCAATCACATGATAAAATAATGCACGGTCGTCTTATCCCGTTCCGTGGATCAATACGATGATGAATATTCGCTTCTTCCCGTCAGAGGAAAGTAGTTTAAGAGTCACGTCATTAATTTTTGTCACATGATCCCTGCCATCTGAAAAAGTTACCATTGTTCACTACCTCCTCTACGGTCATAACCATTTTCAATTTTATTTCATTCACTTGTCGACGAGACTCGTTATGAAATATGTTCGCCGAGATTTGAAACATCTGGAGCAAAGTGGACCACTTAATATGTGATATCGAGCTCTTTCATGTCAGAAACTAAGCTTGCCAGACGGATATAGATCCTAAGAAGTAATGGTTTGTTATTTACTAATAATATGAGCACCCACATCAACAAAAATATTTCTTTTAGCAAATACAATAATAGGAGTTATGCCGTTTATTCTTGATAAAGTGAGGTTTATTGCATCATAAATCGAAATCGAAATCCAGTTTAGCCCTAAAGAAATATGAACAATTTCAGCATATTGAAAAGTGTGGTCAAGTTTTCAAATGGCGTGTTGCTTTTATGACTGATGCAAGACTAATAGTGAACATCGATCTTTTAATCAAATAGACACAGCATGTAGGCGGAGTTGCTGTCGTAAGATCTCAGATGGGTAATTCACGTGGGCTTACGAATCGACTTTGGTTATCGAAACGCAGACTAGGTTGGTTATTGAAGCGCAAACTAGCGCAGACTAGTTTTAATCATGCTGGATAATCACTTTAATCAATCAACAATTTGTCCCACATTATGACACAATATATTAGGATTCATGATTTTCCCCACAATCTCGTGACAGACGTTGGAAGAAATAACATGAAGTTGCGTGCAGATACTCTGCCTATTTCATTAGAAGGTTTATAATATTGAATGAGTGATCCACGTGTCTCTAAATACGATTCATTAGGTTGAGCATGTATTTAGTTGAATTTTTTAATATTGGAACAATGATCAATTCATCTAAATAGATATGCATGTAAACGACACGTAATGTATGCAATTATTATGATGCAAGACTAATATTGCGACTGAAAATATGGTTACATTTATTTTTTTTGAATCGACTCAAAAATTCATAATTTCTGCGAACGCATATTCAGAAATAGTACATAGTTTAAAAGAACTCCGACTGAAAATAAGAATTTCAAAATAAAATTATTAAATTTAAAATGAAATTATGTGAAGACACATAAGAACAGAATGAATGCACAAGTTTCATAACCTAATGTCTCTAGCTTTGTCCAAAACCAAATTCATGTAATTAAGAGAACAATGTCATCCACCTTTGATTAGACGATTTCAACTTCCTGTTTAGTATAGTCGTAATCGCTCCGAGGGCTGGAAATTCCATTGTATCTAACGATCCATTATATCCATTCCATTATATCTAGCAACCTTAACCCTCTAAGTAGTTTTGACGAGATATCTCGTCCACCAAAATCTGATCAATTTTGCTCGTGATTTTGATCATGAAGAGATCAAGATCTGGTCGATTTTCTCCTATTGGCGGTGTATATTGTCCATCAAGATCTGGTCAGTTTTACTAATGACAAGACGTCTCGTCGAGACAACTACCAGAAGGTTTAAATGTGTATGTACAAACATACATGGAATCGATGAAAAAATTGAGCACGAATAAATTGTATAGCATCGAATATGACAACACAAGAATAACGCGTCTATGGAATTTATAAAATCATAAGTCAATAAACGTTTTCTGTTCGCCCATTTTCATTAACTATCAGCATCAGTCAAAAAGTGAACGATGATTAATTGATTGCTAATGTAGAAAGGGTAGCTTCTGAAAATCTACATAGTACGGGAATGCCTAAAGTAAACGTTAATCCACTGAGCCTCACGAGGTTTTTGGTTTAGTTCTATTGCCCAACAACAAACACTAAAGGATGGATAAATAACCACATGTATTGATTGAGAGAATCCTAGAAAGAGATTCTATTACTCTCTAAAAGCTGTAAGAGACCATTAAGGGAAAACTGAAGGTTACATGGGTGGAATACTGCATGCATGACCCTCAGAAGGTTAAAAAGTTCCAGCAAAACCTATGAAAGGCTCTGGTAATTAGTAATTAATTAATTTACGTCGCACTGGAACAACACAAAGGGGTATTGGCGACGGTTTGGGATCAGTCCCCAAAAGAAGGATCCGAGGACCACACCACATAATTTTGAACCACGGTCGATGACGAGGTCAAACACCTGAGCTGGCACCCTACTCTCCAAACTTCCACACCAAGCCAACGTGAGGGCATTTGAGGCCACGACCGATTTAACGTGCACCAGCCCCCGTGTGCACGACGGTCTTCCGTTGGACTGAGTTTCGCACTCGCGACCCTCCGATTGCTAATCTGTTACTCTTTTATGAAAGGCTCTGTCAAACTCACAATTGTTCAGTTCAGCTACAAGTAAGTACTTCACAGGAGATTGAGGGCCTTTGGCACAGGTTCTTCTACCACTCCAGAACCCGTCCAGAAGGTTAAGAGACTTATCTGTGGTGATAATTATATTTTATGGTGTTAATATTAGTATCGTTTCATTTATATATTGAGTACATTAATGATTTAAATAATAAGTTTAAATTATTTTCAGTTTCGTTTTTCTGAAAGTAAACCGACGCGCTTTGGTGGAAAGCATTGAATCATGAGTATAGAATAAAGATAAGAACTAGTGCAGTACATATTTAACCCTCCAAGTTGTTTCGACGAGATATCTAGTCCATCAATATCTGGTCAGTTTTGCTAATGACGAGATACCTCTTCAAGATAAAACTGCCCTATTACTCCAAGGGAATGAATATCCAAGTAGGAAAAGTTAATTGTTTCTTGCCTAGAATTGGTGACAGTTTGGAGCAAGTTTATGCACCAGAGAATGAACACTACATAGTGGTTTTCGACAAGAAGATAAACCCAACAGAGACGAAAACTTAAACGAAAAAGAACATAAATTTGAATTGATTTTTATAGAAAGAGTATTAAGGTTGTGTATTCATCTTTATTAAGACCTTGTGATTAACTACGAAAAAAAAAGAAAAAGTAATTGACCCGAACGAGTCTAAAATAAATTTAAAATATAAATTTAGCCCTTGATGGATTTTTTATGGTAATTACGGGTAATTAATGGTCGTTTAATGGGTAATTAATCTGAAAGTTTAAATCTTTTTTGAGATGTCCAAGTTTTAACTTTAAGAATGTTCGTGAGGTATTTCTTTTTAATGCTTTGTAAGCCTAACAGGAAAATGCTTCATTAATAATATCAAGTGATTAGCAATAAAGAATTTAGAGATGTAAATATCGATATATACTCGTATCATTCTCACGTTAAATTTCACATCACTGGTAAAAAAATAAATATCTATTCACTATATTTAATGTTATCTTTTTTAAGTTTACTGTGGGTAATACTTTAATATAAATATCCTCTAATAGGTTTTTAAATTTCAAAATTATGAGGTGTTGTCCTCGGATTTTTCCCTTTGGGGCTGATCTTGTACAGTCTCCAATAGCCAGTTGTGTTGCTCGTTCGACGTAAATCTAACTACTACCTATCTTTTTTAAGTATTGAAACTACTATCATTGTCGTACTTAAAACAATCTCTTAAGATAAAAATCCACAAACTTGTTTTATTCATAAGTGTCCATGAAAGAATATAACATATTTCTATCTTTTATAACATATATCGTAAAAATGTGATAACTATGTTGCGTTAAGGATGTATATTTAAAATACGATAAGGGTGCTAACTGGTTATAAACATCGCTTTAGCATAAATAACTATTGAGTATTTATAGATTAAAAAAGACGTCAAAATATAAAATACTTATCCTTAAATATGCACCACTTAAGCATAAACAACTATTGCGTATTTATAGGTTAAAGGCATCAATATAAAGTGATGAATGTTTAAAGATACGTAATATTAACTCACAAATAACTTAGAATGTGGTTATTCGATCCTTCTAAATTATTTTTTAGCAGAATTGAAGAGAGCCTATCCTATGTTTAGTTGAAATTCAACATTTCTACTGTTTCTCCTAGTTTCGTATCAAATAAGACGTTGGTCTTATAACAGCCTGAGACGCGTGTTTTCATCTGGCGTTGTTTATAGTAGTCAATCGGGTACAGCATGCGATACATGAAATGTAATCGCTTAGCTGTTATGATAGTACTTTAAGTACTTAGTGAAATGGTTAGATGATCATCTAGGGTGAGTGTGAGAGTAATAAAACAGACCAGGCGGACTGTGATTTTATTTTTGTTGTCCCAAATCCTCTCCCAAGATACATATCGCGGTTACTTAAAGTTTATCGTTGTTTTGGTAATATCTGGCACTCAATATGCTAGGCAAAGACTCAGTCAACTATTATTTTTAGTTCATTCTTTGGAATATTGTATTTGTGAAGTGTGAAATTTTATTGGACGAAGTGCTGAAATTGTAATCGATATACAAATCAAGAGACGTCACGTTCGGAATACGTGCTGGAAATATGTTCTAATGCAGAAACACTACCGCTTTAAATTTAGCTTGACAAAAAAAATGCTCATAAAAGTAGATTGAACAAAACCACGCGTAATTAAATTCATCCATTGCAAAAATCGAGAAACATACAGATGAAATGTTTGCAGTTCAAGAAAAAAATTATTTTAAACACCTTGAATTTTTTCACAGTAACTTTCAGAATGAGAAAACTATTTGAAGTCGATGAGTGACTTTAAAGGTATACTGAACGATTAGTTCCTTTCATAGAGGAAATATAAAAGTTGAGAGCAATGGTAACCTTTTTATATGCCTAGGATCATGTGACTAGTAATAACGTAAACCTTCTTTCGTCTGCCGGGTGGAAACGAACACGAATTATCAGATTGGTCCTCTGGATGGGATATGATGCTTATCCATTGACTCATCATTGGATTGGTCACCGCGACTCGGTAGTTTTGCGATTTCACCAATTTTGTCGCCACTCTAGAAATGCGAATTCACATACATTGCTATCCTGTCATAGGATGCTTTATCACCAAACGAGACGATAAGATGCCAAATTAGCCAACCAAGGCAATTTTTCACAGAACAGTTACTTGACTACTAGTTGACATGTCGGTCACACTTTTGAAGCTCCTCTCAATAGCAATGCTCAGTTTTATACTTATACTTATGCTTACTTATATTTCACGCCTATGGAATTTCGATGTATACTTACAAACAACAAGGCTCCTGCTTCCCTAGAAAAAGCATCCTTATTAACAATTGAAATACAGAATTAATTCAGTTTACATACAGTCTGAAAAGTGACTTCTTTTAAGGCGCTCGGAATTTTAAAACAAGACTAGTATTTCGACAGCATCAGTCGCATCAAGGCTTCTGCGCATAGCGTTTGATGTACGAAATTAAATTTAATAAGTCTCTTTGAAATCACCCTTGATCCGTTGCTTTTGTTAGTTCTTCGAGTAAAGTCAATCAGCTGATGCAAAGTATACTGATCGATACGTTGTCCCAGTCTTTTATTTTGCTGGGACAAAGCCTTTCTTTTACGTTGGAAAGATATTCCGCATATTGCACAAGCTTCTTTCTTACATAAGATAATTTAAATTTGTTTTTTTTTTACGTATTGAAAGGCTTGCAGAAACACTAAGACAATTCCAGTTTTACTATAGTAGGCTTGCGAGTTCGATACTCAATCCAACCAACAACCGACGTGTCCGTGGTGCCTGATGCACGCTAAATCTGACGTGGTCTCAATTGTCCTCACATTGGCGTGGTGTGGAAGTTTTCAGAGTAGTGTGCCAGCTCGGGTATTGACGTCATCATCTGACCGTGATTCAAAATTACGAGGTGTTGGTCTCGGATATTTGCATTCGGGATTGATCCTGGGCCGTCGTCAATAGCCCGTTCTGTTGCTCCAGTGCGTCATAAGTCTAACTACCTACCTATTCCGTTTCACAAAATCCCCAAATGGTAGGCAGCGCAGTAGGTTCAATTTATATAACTTAACCTGGGTGCATTTCTCTCTTCTCTGTCAGTAAAACTTTCCTTGCGTACGTATGTCCATTATATGACGTTGTCTGTCGCGTTTGGCACAGCTTCACCAAATATAGCTCTTGCGACTTAAAACCCAACCAATCAGTTTTTTTTTAATTTGTGGAAACTAAAAATTATTTTAAAATTCAGTTTTGAAATTTTGAATCTACCTTCAAATAAATATACCCACTGTTGTGCTTCGATTAAGAAACGATTCAACTCTATTAGCAGGACAAATTTGTTTTATATTAAGCAGGGAATATTTTCTAGTGTTGGAACTACCTCTTTTCTGCACCAACTTGTAAAATCTACTTTTTACTGGCTAAATTGTGAAAAAAATTAAATTAACGAGAAAATAGTTTATTAAATCAATATGCATAATTCATAACATGGATCAACCAAATTTTAATCTAAATATCCGGATGGTTAGAATTTTGATAACGTCAAAATACATGTATCAAAATGTTAAATTATAACAATAGATTATTTGTAATAAACTAAGCGGTCAATCTCTTTTATTAACATTGTAAATGTTTTCATTTCTAATTTTGGAACGTATGATACACATTATAGGTGATAATAATTTTTTAAACGTATATGGGGGAGCATTCTAAATTCCTACCGTAACTTTTAATTCAAGTTTTAAAATTTAATTATTTTTAAAATTTACATCCTCTTTCATATCACACTGTGAGTTACGTAGTTGGAATTATAAGATAGAATAAGGTAAGCTGCATTTAGTAACTCGTTATAATGCAAGTTTTATTCAATGATAAAATATTCAGAGTCGTGCGTCATTTTATTTATTATGTATTGAAATAGATTTCAAAGGATGTTGAAAGGGCAAAATTTTATTTGAATTCTACTACTATTATAGCAGTGACATTTTTCTGAAGGAAAGGTATTCTTTTTTTAGTCTAAAATTCATGCCATACTTGTGAATTGGATATTTATTTTCGAGTGGATTGCAGAGAATCATGTCCTGTCGTTTAAGTTAATATTTTCAGCGTTTCAGAAATAGTGTTTTTATTCTTTATAAACTGCTGAAACCTTTCATTGAGTTCTCTGGAGTGGAGACATCCTTTTCATAAAATATGTTTATCCTGGCATTTAATGTTTCGAAGCAAATATAGTAGGAAACTACTTTCGCAATATTTCCCCCTAGTAAATATTGTTTAATAGTATTTACGAGATCCTCTTCTAACGTTTTCATCCAAAACAAATAGCCGAATCAAAATGTCTGTTCTTTGGTCTCGGATAACTTTTACCTGTAAAGGTCTCCTAAACACTTTTCAAAACTACGAGAGCGACATTTTTTGGCAGCTATTTGATCTGGGGTATAAAAACGAATATATTCTGATTAATTTAACCCGTGAAAGGCATTTTCCGTTAAATGTAAGTGGAGGTATAGTGTTTCTGTGGGTATGCGGTGTTTTTTGTACGTATTCCGAACGTGACGTCAGTTGACTTGTCTTTCAAATACCATTTCAGCACTTTGCCAATTAAAATATCAAAGAATGAATTGAGAATCGATACATGATATTTACATGGTCTATATTAACCATCCTGGTGGTTATCTTGACGAGGTATCTCGTCATTAGCAAAACCATTAACAGATCTTAATAAACGAGATATCTCGTTAATAGAAGAAAACTGACCAGATCTTGGATCTCGTCATCATCAAATATCGGCAATATCTTGCTGAAATCTCGCCATTAGCAAAATTGGTCAAATCTTGATGGGCGAGTTATCTCGTCGAAACTACTTGGAGGGTTAATAAGATTAAATGTCAAACGGTCACCAAAACAGCGATAAATAGCATTTTAAGGTAACCCGATATGTTTCATGTGAGTGAATTTGGATAGCTGAAATAAGTCTTCTTTTTGGTTTGGTTACACTGAAAATCCGTATCATTCATATAATACAGGAAAAGTTTCTATCTGCTTAAAATCAAACTTGGAATTCAGAATTTTGTGTGAATCTGTTTATTACAATACACCAAGCACATTCTCAAGTATTGTCTGTCTACTACAAGAAGTGCTAGACTCTAAGTATAGGTAATGGCCATCGCTATAGAAACTGGGTTGGTACATTTTGTGTGGGAATAATTTGATTGTGGTTTTGGTGAATTTGGCGACCGTGGGTGATACTAGTTTATTTATCCTTCATTCTTCATTTCAAGTAGTTCCTTGCAATCGTGTGGTCTTATCTCACAAACTCCTAGAGGTAAGTAGGTAGGTATAGTGCACGTTAAATTTATTTTAGCCTCAAAAGTCCTCACGTTGAAAGTTTGGAGAGTGGTATTAGTTCAAGGTTTGACCCCTCGTCATCTGACCGTGGTTCAAAACCACGCCAATAGGTCAGACACTCGCTAATAACCCGTTGTATTGCTCTAGAGCGACGTTAATTCAATTACCTCACTGCATTTAACTCAAATTATGACAAATTTGCTATGGAAACATATATATATATATATATACATACATACATACATACATACATACATACATACATACATACATACATACATACATACATATATTTATATATACACTGCTGGCCACCGTAAATGCAACACCCTGAAGGAAGCATGCAAATAATCTGAAATTTACAACATGCATTAGCGGAGGTGAGATATGCAAATGATTAGAATTTCAGTGCAGACGCACATCACGCGCGCCTGTGGCGCCACTTCAAAGCGCTATTTAAGGCTTGGAGATTTCGACGATTTCAAGTACGGCAATTGTGTTTTTCTTGTGGTTTTTTCAAAAAAACGATCAATTATGCCTCGTAGAAAACAGCGATCATCTTTTGATCAAGTATCCGAGTTCGACAGAGGAAGGATAGTGGCCTACCGAGATTGTGGATTATCTTTCAGGGAAATCGGTAGTCGTGTTGGACGAAACCAAACAACTGTAATGCGGATATGTGATCGTTGGATGCAGGAGGGTACGACGGACCGACGTGTTCGATCGCATCCACCTCAGTGCACCACTTCACGTGATGACAGGCATATTGTGCATATGGCAGTGACGGATCGCTCAGCCACATCACGAACCATAGCACAGCACATTCAGTCTGTATCGCATCATCAAGTGTCTGCGCGTACCATTCGACGCCGTTTACAGCAGAGTGGTCTGTCCGCAAAACGTCCATTGCTTCGTCTACCCTTGACGCAGAACCATAGACGTTTCCGCCGCCAATGGTGCGATGAAAGAAGGATGTGGACGGCAGAATGGAATGAAATTGTCTTTACTGACGAATCACGCTTCTGTCTGCAACACCACGATGGTCGGATTCGAGTCTGGAGACACCGTGGAGACAGGATGCTGAACAGCTGCGTTATGCACCACCACACTGGTCCTGCACCGGGTATTATGGTATGGGGCGGTATTGGATATCACTCTCGCACTCCTCTAGTACGCATTGCCGGTACTTTAAACAGCCAGCGCTACATCTCCGAGGTGTTGGAGCCAGTTCTCCTTCCTTACCTTCAGGGCTTGCCCACAGCCATATTTCAAGAGGATAATGCGCGACCACACGTGGCACGCATTGTCCAAGGGTTCTTCGTCAATCACCAGATTGAATTGCTTCCCTGGCCAGCTCGCTCTCCGGATCTTTCGCCGATAGAAAACATGTGGTCCATGGTTGCTCAACGATTGACCCAGAATACATCCCCAGCTGCCACACCAGATCAACTTTGGTAACGTGTGGAAGCTGCTTGGTCTGCTGTACCCCAAGAACACATCCAAAGTCTCTTTGAATCAATGCCGAGGCGTGTGGCAGCGGTGATCTCCAACAATGGCGGCTACTCTGGCTACTGATTTTGGCAGGAACCACACTTCACAGAAGTCTATAAATTTAATCATTTGATACTTGGTCAACATGTTATCTACAAAATAAATTTTGTTGTGATATCTCTTGTCTTTCTTGGTGTGCAATTTGGGTGGCCAGCAGTGTATTTACTCAATTATTGTTTCGGCAAGAACAGTCTTTCGAAAGAATCGACTTATTTAATTTTCTCCAAACGGAAACGATATTTCGGCAAACACTTTTGAGCATAAAATGTTTCCCTTTCCATTCAGCTTTAAAAACTTTTGTATAAAATCTATTCGCCTCTCTCTTCCCATATCTAGTTCAACAAAGCAATAATTATCACTTTCTCATTACTAAATCTATTGAAAAAAACAATAGTTGTATAGAATAAGGTTACATATGATCATGCATGCAATGTACAAAGTCTTCCTTTTTTATTCAGCTTAAAATACTTTTTCGTATCAAATCTATTTTGTCTTTCTCTTCTCCCGTTCTCGTTATCTCGTTGGCAGTGATGAATTGGGGAGTGCGGTCAGCGCTTGGTTGCAATAAAGTGAAACGTGCTGTAAAAGGAATTTACTGTTGCCTATAGGTCCTTCTATAATTTTTTCATCAATTCAATAACCCAGTCTGTATCCCTTTTTCGTATGGTTTTACCGATTCGTCTTGGGAAGGAGATATGTAAGTCCTTTCCTCTGGGAAATAGATGGTTCACTATAGAAAATATGTCGTGATTCGCTTTCTCCAAACCTCGAGGTTTCAGTGGGTTTACCCCACAGAAGAAATATAAAAGTGGAGTGAGCAATGGTAACATTTTTATATGCCCATGATCATGTGACCAAAACTAGTAGTAATGTGACTCTTAGAAACGTACATTCATCACCTGATTGGTCCACGGGACGGGAGAAGACCCCCATCCATTGATTTATCATCTATCCGGTCCATGCGACATGTTATTAGAGTGACTATTTCACCATTTATGTCACCACTCTACAAAAAGTCATGCGAATTCACATATCTACCTGTCATAAGATGTTCTATCGTCAAAAGAGGTGATAAGATGCCAAATAGGCCAATCAAGTAAATGTTTCACAGAACAGTCACGTGACTACTAGTCGACATGTTGCTCACACTTTTTCAAGCTCCTCTCAATAGAAATGCTCAGACTAACTATACATCACGCTTCTGGTTTGCCCATTGAGCTAGAAACCTGTGAGCTGCATGTTCTATTTCTGTAACTTACCATGGGTGTATTTTCTCCTTTCTGTGTCGGAAAAACTTTCATGTGTGTATCTCTATTAATTTATATTTAAATTGCCTTTTCTACAACGTAGATAATACCTGTGAAACCACGTAGGACGTGTCTTTCTGATAATGTACTTTAGCATTTCTACATATCATTCTTAAACCCTCACACCTAGGAAAGGTTATTACAACCATAATCCAGTTTCATTAATACTCAAAATATATAAACTTTCCTATGGGTTTATACATTCCATTCAATAGATTAATTGAAATGTGGTCACGTGTCTTTTATAAAAGTAAACAATAATCGTCAGTAGAGTACTGCATAGCTCAAAGGCTCAAATTGTAAACAGAAATCCGCAAACGGACATTTGTTTCGATTAGTTCACACTAGAGTATGTCGAGTCAGTCTGTTGCGTCAGCACGTCAACTTGACATTGTCTGCCTTGTGTTTGCGGCAGCATGGCCAAATATGGCACTTGCGACATAAACACGTTCTAATGGCTCAATAACGTTCAGGTCTGATGACAATGCAGGTTATAGCTGATGTCAACCTCACTTTCATGTTCCACTCAGCGCCAAAGCCAATTTTCTAATAAAAATTATAAAATTTGAATTGTTTGAAATACTTGATAAATACACTGTAGTGTCAGAAAAACTGGTACACCAATCTAATATTTGGTTGAACTCCCACTGGAGAGTAGAATTGCAGAAATACGACGAGTTCATGACTGGTTGGTTGATTTTGGGGTTTTATGGTGCAAGAGCCAGATTTGGCCATGCTGCGCCAATCACAAGGCAGGCAACATCAAGTAATAGACATGCACACACAAGGAAAGGTTTACTGACAAAGAGAGAAATACACCCATAAACCCAGGGATAATTCGAACCTGACAGGAATCAAACCTGCATCGACTACAATTTTCTGGTGCTACCACAGTGGACGAACCCACTGAGCCACAACGGCTCCAGAAATAAGACGCGACATGGACTCCATGAGCTTGTGGAAGTTTCCTCTTGGTATTGAACAATATACTTCCTGTAGAAAGGTCCACAATTCTGTTGTATTCCGAGGTGTATGATTTTTGTGTTCCATAGCGGGTTGAATTAGTATCCCACATGTGTCCGACAACGTTAAGATCTGGTGACTTAGGTGGGAATGAAAGGCTCCAAACTCAGATGAATGTACTTCTAACCATAATTTGGCGTGTCTTGACTGGTGTGGTGGCACATTGTCATGTTAGAAGAGTGATGTGGTGGCACATAGTCATGTCAAAATCCATCAAAATGAACGCAGGACATGAAGGGGTGTAACTCAGCACAAAAGATGCAGACATAGCGTTCACCTATCAGATTGTGATGAACAAAATAAAACATCAATAAATCTTATATTTATTTAAAACGTTCAGATGTGGCCCACTTTATAGAGGAAAATGAGTCAGCTTCCCAAAAGCTGAGTTCGGAGGTCTTCAATGAACATTTGGCATCAGAAAGAATAAAAACACATTTTTATGATAGATTCGATCATTTTTGGGACTAAAGATGTAACTGGTGAGAGCTTAGGAGGTATAGATTCAACGGTTTTCTTTATCACGATCAGGATTTATTGGTAATGGGGAAGGGACAATTATCGCTTTGTTGAACTAGAGTTAAGGGTAAAGAAAGCGAAAGACACAAAATTAGATTTGAGATGACAGTTTTTTTAGCTCAATGAAAAAGGAAACATTTTATGCATAACTATATGGAGCGGTATCTTGTATCAAAATCAGACTTTATTTTGTGATAGGGAAGGGCAATTATATCGCTTTGTTGAACTAGTTATGGGGAAAGAAAGCGAAAGACAAAAATTCGATTGAGTTGAATGTTTTTAAGCAGAATGAAAGAGGAAACATTTTATGCACAACTATATGCAGCTGTATTCTTTATCATTATTCGGCTTTATTTGGTAATGGAGAAAGGGCAATTGTCAATTTGTTGAACTAGTTATGAGAACAGAAAGCGAAAGAAAATTAGATTTGATACAAAAGTTTATTTAGCTGAATAAAGAAGGGAGACACTATGAGAGGCAATATTTTGTCAAGATTATTATAGGGGCTTTAGCGTTTCTGCGGAGGAACGTGTTTCCCGTACGTATTCCAAACGCGATGTCACAACTCTTTTACGAATACGATTTCAGCACTTCCCCATCCATAAAAATTCCAAATTGATATATGACAGTTGATTAGGCAACGTCAATTAGACTAAACGTCAACAAAACGGTGAAATATGCGATCATACGAGAATATATGGATAGGGAAGTAAAATTTTCGCATCTCATCTGGTTTGTTTGAACTAAAACCCTCTTATAGAAAGAGATGGAATAACTTTATCATATCTCTCCCTCCCCTTAAAATTTAAAATAATGTTCTGAGTATGATACAATACTGATAAAACGTTTTTTAGTTACAACTCATTGATAAAGTTGTTAAGTTATTAATAGTGTTGCCCGGCTAGAACATACATCAAAAGTTTCTAACGGTGATTCAATGGAGCGTTGCATGAAAGCTGAGGTTTCAGACTTATTTTTTAGCCGTGTTTTTCTACCTGTTATGAGACTAGTTGAAAAATAGATTTGAACTGATAAAAGTATTTTAAGCTGAATGAAAGGGAAAGGTTTATGATTAATATGCTTGACCGGAAAATGTATACCTTTGCAGACAAGCTACGAAGCTATATTTTTTCTATTGATAAAACCGAAAATTCTCTCACAAAAACACTTACTACAAAACTTTTTATAATTTAAGAATATAAAACAACGTATGAAGGAATGAAGATTACATATTTCAGATAGACTGTAAGGTGATTAATGTAAATGTTTTTAATGGTATAAGTATTTTAAAGAAAAATATATCTTATACATATTATAATTTTAGATACTAAGTTTAACCCTCTGAGGGATTCACACGCATAATTCCACCTTGCAACCTGCTGTCTTCCCTCTATGACTTCTAATCTTGACCAATAAAATCTTTCCAAAGGTTCTATTCTGAGGAAAGGACCAATAGAATCTTTCAAAACGATTCTATATTAAGAAAAGGATCAATATAATCTTAACGTACGATTCTATTATAAGAAAAAATTACTAATAAAATATTTTCAAACGACTCTATTATAAGGAATGGAATCTTTCCAAATGAAATTCTATTCTAATTATAGGACTAGTATAAAACTTTTCAATGGTAATACTATAAATAAGAACCAACAGAATCCTTCCAAAGAATTCTTTCCAAGGAAAGAACAAACATAATCTTTCCAAAGGATTCTATTCTATGAAAAGGACCAATAGAATCTTTCTAAAGGTCGAAAGAATCCATAATAGCTGTGGTTATTTAGCTATTATATGTGTGTTGTGGGGTGAAAGCAATACTACCCTACTTGTGACGCTCAGTGTTAAAATTTTAAACATGTCTTACACACATTACATGCGTTGCGTCTAAATAAAAAAATTCCAGACCTAAATATAAATATTCTAGGACTCGAACATTTTTCACCATTGCAATCCACTTTTCGAATTTTTAAGGTTAAATTTTGCAGTTTGCTTAAATAAATCTCAATCGTTCTTATTTTTATATAAAAAGAAGACGGAAATCAAATTTTATCTTCCAGAAACTCTTTAAGAGAAAAACAACACACTGTACACACAGAACCTGCAATCAGATCCAATAAATTGTAATCGGATTTTTTAATGGAACACAAAACAGTTCTCATTTGTTGTTTTAGTATAAATATCTTCTTTTGTTTCATTCTCTATTCATAAACTTTTGCTCTCGAAAAGTTTTGTAGACATATGAAGTAAAATCTTTTCTCGGACATTTCTAAATGTGAAAATATTGCGAGGGTATTTCGTTGGTGTCAATAAATGCGCCAGACAAAATAAATTGTCTGCCAACTCGATTCGTGGACTGAAGATTGACAAATAACACTAGTAAACAATTTTAAACTTTTGTTTTCATAGCGTGGGTGAAATAAGGCTTTTCTAACTAATGTTTGGGTGCTGAATTGAAATATGACTTACTAAAAAATATCTACATATAATTTTTGTCTATTGACTATTTTAAAATATGTGTAAACAATGCAATATTTACACATAGGAAGTGGAAATAAATATCATATTTTATTAAATTCCAGGTTACAGATGAGCTTCAAATTGTAATGTGTTACAGCATTTATTTTTCGTGTTAGCTATGAAATTAGTGTTAAAAATTATAGCTATCATATCAGGGCTGCCACGGTCAAAGCTCATGTGAAATAGTAGCATAAATTATTAATAATAGTAGGAAAAAAGCCTCCAAACTTTATTTTAATAGCAACTTCAGGTGTTCATATACAAAAAATAGGCTAAAGCACAAAATGTGCGAATTTAGTATGAAACAGACGTTGGAGATCTTTCAATAAATTTAAATTTTAAAATAAAAAAACTAAATAAGGTTTTCATGACCACCGATACCGATGTTTTCTTTTATGGTTGCCACAGCTTGGCGCCAAAATTTCACAATTGGCATCCTCTTAAAAATGTTCTCCCTAAAGAAAAATCCCCAAAATATTTTTTAATGTCCGCTGTTAGTTAAAAATGACTAAATTTTCGTTGATCTTTGATGAATTTTCAAAAAAAGTCGCCAAAATTTTCGAAATTGGAGCTCTTGAGGCGATTTTGCTTAAAAGGATACCCTAGTCGCTAAGTTTGAAAAATAGTAACAAAATGTCGCCTTTTAGTCGCCCTGTATGTCACTACATGAGACAGCAAAAATAAATCGAGTAAACATGTATAAATACAAAATTAAAATTTTCTTATATTCGTATACCTCTACCAGTGGTTCATTTTTCTCGAAAGTGTTGTGTTGTCCTTTGCAAAAACCACTAATCATTGAGGAATCTCACCTTATTAATGCCTCTCCTCTATAGTTAGGATATCTTGGCGGAACCTGTCCATGTTCATTGCTGACTGCTCCTGTCAGCAATAAAATAGGACATATTTCTTTGTCATTGCTCCTTCCGTTGTAATGAAAGAAATGCACACGAGTATCAAGATGTATGTTCAAGGACATTTGGACCCCAAGCTTCTTGAAAAGGTCTTAAATGAGCTGTTGGTAGTTTTAGTAGTTAGTAATGATTGTGATATGACGAGATCTTTGTTGTTCAGCTTCTTTATAAAAACAGAAGCATCCAGATCATATAAAGGTGAAGATGGAAATGAAAAAGACGCCGATAAGGATGTTTGGTTGGTTGTTTTTGGATTTTATGGAGCAGTGGTCATATTTTTCAAAGCTACGCCAAACATAAGACAGACAACTTCGAATAAAGAATGTCGTGAAATGGGAAAAAAGGGATTGGGGAACACCGTAGGGGATGAAAGCAGAAAAGATCGCTTGGGTATCCCGGGAACGCGACCCCCGTGTTTACTAAAGACAGTAAACGCCATGGGAAAAGGAAAGACCACTAGAGTACATCGGGTCTTTGAAGCCCGTATACACCTAAAGGAAATGTGTCCCGATGAAGATGAAAATTTACCTAGAAGTATTCCGAGAACCCTGTCAACTTCAACCTAGTGACAAGTCATGCACAAAACCCCGATAAGGTTTAAAAATATGCAGCGTCTTCTGATTTGATTTTCTAGGTTTGTTCGAATTTTATAGAATTAATTCAATAAAGTAAATTTCTAATGCGAGTTGCTACAATTATTTCGAGAAGGTACACTAAAAAATTTCGTTGAAATATTTTCCCACAACTTGGTAAAAGTGTTATTTTAAGGAAGTTCTTTAAATTCAACATTGCTAAAAGCAACTTTCTTAAATCTTCTACTTTCTGGTTGACATATCGTTCTCGAGTCCCTCCCGCAAAATAATCTCCCTTAGTGTCCAATGCGTTGAGTGAGCATCTGATGAAAAACACCTTGGTCTTTTATACCCGGAGACTTCATCCGAATAAAAAGTATATTTGTGCCTTGGTCTTTTCTGGAGCTATATTTCCACTAAAGTCTACTCTCGGGTAACAGCAAAGTGCCGCTGTCTTCAAAGCTGGTATCAGTAAAAAAGAGAATCTCATTTCCCCTACCAGGAGCAATTTTCTGCGGTATGTGCGTAAATGTGTATTTTTTATTTCGTCTTGTGTGTGTGTGTGTGTGTGTGTGCACTCTGTATCTTTCCCTCGATCTTATTACTCATCCTTGAAAGTCTTAAGGCCCTCAGGACTGTACTGGTGCATTGTTTCGTGATGCAGTCAAATCTAGTGCTTTTTGTGAAGGGGTTCTTCGTTTTTTATGTTTGGAATTGACTTTTCCGGCAACTTAACAGACTTCTTTGACCTAGTAATATTTGAAATTCAAGAATTCAGAATTTCGAATGTTTTCTTATTTCTGTTAAAAAAAGTTATACTTTTTGTTTTATATAATTCAATAAATCCTCACCTATCATTTACAGTTATTTTTCTTATATAGACACGAAACAGAGAATTCATATTTATATAAAATATAACGATAAATTGACTGATGGGTTGATGTCTATCTAAAAAACATCTTTGATCAAAAGAAAAAATTATCTATTTCAAGAATGAAACTTGAATGCTTTAGAGAGGTTTGATGGATTAAGTTCCGTCAAAATGGTAAATACAAATGTATACGGAAGTTCAATTCGCTATGAAAGAATGAAAAATGCAACAGTAAATAAAATCTGTATTAAGACTTCAAATTTATCATGCAAAATATTCTTAAATCTGAAATATTTCCAGCACTGTCGGGCTTATACTTCGCCATCAAATAAAAAAACAGTATTCAATACCTAACAATTTACAATGGATCCCTGATTATTTTTCTTAAAAGTAAGGGGAAGACAACACTCACCCGGTTTGTCTGCTTCACGAAGACCGTAGTCTGCTTCCTCAGAATCTACCGTAGAGCGTCCTTTTTACTTGCGTCACGTCGCCATTTGACCAAGCTTCGATTTTATATGCCTCTTCTGCTTTTGATTCACCTTTGCCGCAGATCATTTAACATCGGGAGACGTTGCGTGGTGATCCCAAGCCTAATTTTCCCTGAAGAAGAAAACTCACTATTCACTTTTCGGATAATCAGAATATCAGTTCGTTTGGATTATTATAATATCAGTTCTTTCAGATTGTCAGAATCTCAGTTCGATTGTATTAAATAACTGTAGATAGGATTTTTGGTTAATTCATGGAGACAAAATGATTATTTAAAAAAATTAATATTTATTAAGATAACAAAAGATTATATAAAATTATACAGGACATCGATCAACACTCTTTCTCAGTCCTCGAATTTTTCTAGATTCTAAATTCCTTTTTTATCACATTACAACCATGGTTACAGTTCAAAACATTATCGTTTGCACTTGCATAATATATAATATAGTTCTCGGATCGTTTGACTTGCATAATAAA
This sequence comes from Meta bourneti, assembly GCA_933210815.1. NCBI lineage: Eukaryota > Metazoa > Arthropoda > Arachnida > Araneae > Tetragnathidae > Meta > Meta bourneti. The sequence continues at coordinate 68,947,653 of OW119925.1, forward strand.
TATAATAATACTATAATTCTCGAATCGTTTACACGCACGCAATAAAAATTCAATTATCAAATCGCTTGCACAATTTCACAATACTCGTCGACCTTCTGAGAAAATAGACGAAGCATGTGGGCAGAATAGCTGTTGTAAGATCTCAGAAGTTTTGGTCACGTGGTCTGGGAATCGAATTGGGTATACTTGCTGTCGAAGCACAAATTAGTGTTTTCAAACACACGCTAGATAAACACACTAATCAATCAATAAGGCTTTTAATGTGTGTTTGGTAGAAAATACTTTATTGGTAGCGTAAAATTGTATTAAAATATTGATAAACAATCAAAACATTACTTATGAAATGAGTATCATTCACCAGCTTTTACTCCAAAAGTATACGCAACGTAGTTGATCACGATGCTGCTTCTATGGATAAAGGCGACTAACATAAGTAGATAGCCGGAGTACGTATCCTAATTATATAGTCCTACATTATGTTTCGTCCAATACCACGTGAGGAACCAAAAGATCGGGAGAAATAACACGAAACTTCATGAATGAGTATTGTAAATGACGTTGAAGTGAAATGACGTGGATAAAAATTTCATCACTTATTTCAACCTAAAATTCGAGCTAAGTTGAGATCCAAATTAACTTCTCTTTGGAAATATGTATAAAAATAGGATACCTGTCCAAACCATTAATTTATTTGAAATTACATGCACATCTGTTCTTACTGGTGTACAAGACAAGTTATTTTAAGCATCATGCATCCAGACATTCAATTAACTTCTAATGTATGAATTAAACATATTGATAATTTTCTATTTATTGATCTAGTTCTGTTTCACCATTTACGTTTACTATACTAAAAGGACATACTTTCGGTCAATGTTTAGCGCTTGGCTATTGTATCTCCTTCAAGTGGAAGTTTTGAAACGATTTAAAATCGTTGGATCGTTGGACTGAAATCAAACGGAGCAAGTAAGGTGAAAGCAAACCTCCAAATCTAGAGCACCAAACAGTTAAACGTTGGAAACCTTAAATGCATCTTTAGAACATCGTGTTTTCTAGTCTGAAAGCAAGCATCTCTCGAAAACAGTTTTTCATCATAGAATTTAAACTTCGTCTGGGTGAGACGTCTTCTGTACAACCAACACATATTGTGAAAACTAACATTTTCTTTGCTTTGCCGTGCTTCAAATATTCATTCACTCACGAATTAATTTAAATTTGTTTGTATAGATAAATGTAATAAATAATCTCAAAGAAATTTTGATTGTTTCGCTACTCTATGATGCTGTTAGGTCACGGAATCTTCAAGCAAATTTCGCAAATGTCCTTTACTGTCTTTGAGTGCACACATCTGTGGACATTATTATATTTAAAGAAACCCCTTTCGTCATCCGAACAGAAGAAAGGATATTGTTAATATAATATTTATCATATCTTATAAAAGACATCTACAGAACTCGCAATAAGAAAATAACAGATACATAAATAAGTTAGGCCAAACAAAAGTAATCGAATACCCTAAATCCATATGAGCCCAAGTATGGATTCCTCCTCAGAAGGTATGTTATTACCCTTTTAGAAAGTAATGAAGGTGTAGATGGATCATCTGAGTATTTCATGGTTGTTCATAGGTGTAATGTACATATTCACGACTGATGCTTTATGTCAGGACAATCATGTATTCGATTGCATTGCAGTATATAAGAGGCATTTTCTGTCAAGATAAATGTAGGTGGCTGTAGTGTCCCTAAGATGATATACATATTTCCTGTACGTATTATGAACTCACCTTCAGAATACGAATGTCACTTGGCTTGTTTTTTGAATATGATTTCAGTAAGTCGCCAATATAAATTCCAAAGAATGAATTCTGAATTGATATATGATACTATGATAATTGATTGGTCAATATCAATTAGATTAACCCTCCAAGTGTTTTGACGAGATACCTCGTCCACGATCCGGTCAATTTTGCTAAGGACGAGATATCTCTTCGAGACAAATCCTATACCTAGAGTTACCCTATTATTCTAAGAGGGATAACGATCCAATTAGGAAGAACAAATTGTCCCATGCCCAGAACTGGTGACAGTTTGGAACAGGTTTTTGCAACAGGAGCTGGTTACTACAAGGTAGCTTTCGACGAGAAGATAAATAATCAACAGGGTTAAACGACAAGCATCACCCAAACGGTGATAAACCACATTTCAAGGTAACCGGATAAGTATCACGTGAGAGTATTTGGTCAGCGGGAGTAAAATCTTCACATTCCATTTCGTTTGCTTGTTAACACTGAAAATCCCTCTCATTGGTAAAATGAGCAGTGCAGTCCTGATTATTTCTTTGGTTTTGGCTGAGAAAGAAGTTATCATCAGAGTATTGATGTAAAAATCCTCCCCTTTTCGAAAAAAATGTTCATAATCGAACTCCTCGACGAAATGGTGCAAATTCATCACGACGTAAAAGACTACAACTCTGTCCACTAAAAAGTACTTCATGGGGAAGATGGGCTATAATATATATTCCTATATATGCTACTATATTGTAAGTTAAGACTTGTAGTGTTGGTTGAATTTATCACAAAACTTCCCATCCAGAATTCAGCAGTGGCTAAACACGATAGATGCTACCACTAGTTGACAGACCCGGTCAAAGAGTAACGGATTAGCAATCAGAAAGTTGCGATACTCGGTCCAGCCAGACTATTGTGTTCGCGGGACCGGAGTATGATAAATCTGTCATGGCCTCAAATGTCCTTACGTTGGCGTAGTGTGGAAGTTTGGAGAGTGGAGTGCCAACTCAGGTGTTACCTCATCATCTGACCGTGGTTCAAAATTACGTGTTGTCCTTGGTTTGAGTTTTTTTGTTTTGGCTTTACGTGTTCCATTACAAAATTCAAGTTGTGTAAAATTAAGTATTTTAACTATCCATTTTTCATCATTCAAATATTCCTAAATTATTTATATTGTGGAAAGAAATAAAAAATCAGTTCAAACATAATTAGAATTTTAAATTGTTTAAATATAACGTTTTGGAAAAAATTGGGGTAAAACAATTTTATTAGAAAATTTGATTTTCGATCATAGTGGTAAAACAAACTGAGTTGCTTACAACAATCGTTTTATGCTCAATGTTTTTCCTATGGCAATTTCGAATTGATTTATCCCCCTCTGCACACCTAGGTTAAAGAGAACGGTGGTTAATATGTAGCTTGCGTTACTCGCAGGGTTCCAAAGTATAAGTGTACCAAATTTGGTGTGGATTGGTCAAACGGTGTAGATTTGTATAGAGAACATACAGACAGTTGCCAACTCTGCTTTATATGTATAGATTTATCAAAATATTTGAAAATCAGTTTTCTTTCAAAATTAACTAGAGAACTTGCAAAAGAATATATTTCTTTAACAACACACACAATTTACTAAGATCATGATCATTCTTAATTGATTCCATAAGGTGAAACAAATTGTATTCGCATGTTTTAACTTCATTTTAAAATTATCCAGCTAAAAACTAACAAAAACCCTTAAAAATATGAGATTTTCTTTTACTACAAAACTTTTCTGGGTTTGTTTTTACAATTTTTTTACAAAAATTCTTGACGAGCATTTAATTTTTGTATTGTTGTGAGGGTAAGTGTTTAAAAACAGAATTACACGAAGGAAATTCTGTCCTCATGAGAATTAAAAAATTCTCACGAGAAGTATTTTTTAGCCATCGGTATTTTCGTTCTGGGTTTGAAGATATTTTGTCAAAGTTGAATCATATTTGGACATTTATCAGAATCTTGACGTTCCCGTTATTTAACTTGTTTTGTTAGTTTCCAGCTCAGTAACGCGCAGTTTTTCTGTCCTATACATACAGAAGGAAGCAATTCACCGCATGTGCGTTTTATTTCTCGCACAGAAATTTATCCATGAACTAACTCCCCATGGTCAAGGAAGATCGATAGCTCTAGTTTATTATAGTGTCGAGAAATATAGAAGGCAGCTGAAATAGAGAATTCATGGAAAAATTAACTAGTAAAGTTGACTTGACATACATAAAAAGTTTGAAATTTTTCATGATTCTCGAGATCCGCTAGATATACAGTGTAAGCTAGCATCGATCCATTTAGCGAAAAAGTATTTATTAGGTGTTGAAAGTAATTCAGCTTTTGATTTAAGGAATTGAACTCAATATAAATCGAAATTGCAAAATGATAAAAGGGGTAGAGAAATGAAGCACATATAGTATGGTAATTTTATTAAAAGACAAGTTATATAACTTAGTGTCTTATATTATACATTTCTGGCAATCGAAAATGCAACACCATGAAGGACAAGAGATATCAAAATAAAGCCAAATTTATTACAATAACATGAGTGAAATCACAGGAATTACAGAAATTACAGCTTCGTTCGACTTATGGAAAGTAAAGAAATCAATATTTTGAGTATCCGATATGGGCGGCAATAACTACTGCTAAGCGTCTAGGCATCGAAAGGAAGAGCCTTTGGATGTGTGTTTGGAGTATGTCAGTTCTTGCTGCTTTCACTCGTTGCTTAAGTTTATGTGATGAGTCAGTAGTTGGGCAATCATCAATCAGATATGTTCGATGGGTGACAGATCTGGTGAACGGGCGGGCTATGGAAAAAATGAAACCTGGTGGACATTGAGGAATTGTACGTTGCATTCACGTGCGGTCACACATTGTCCTGTTGAAAACTGGCCGCATGCAGGCCCTGAAGATAAGCTTCAGTACTTCAGGTGGATATTGGGTGTACCGGCAATGCGTACTAGGCGGGTGCGAGAGTAGAATCCAATGGAACCCCATTCCATAACACCAGGTTACGGACTGGTATGGCGATGCATAATGCTAGTCAAATCGTCTGTCACCGAAGTGCAGCGAAACTCGGATGCTATCATTGTATTGCTGAAGACAGAATCTTGATTTATCTGAAAAAACGATGTCATGCCATTCGTTTGTCCATGTCTATGCACCATTTCAGCCGCAGATGTTTGTGATATAGTCAGGTAGTCGCAGCAATGGACGCCTTGAAAAATTTCCCGCTGCTGAAGTGCAGTCAATTTAAATTCAAGTTTTAAATTGAACACTTGAAAGTATTAAAAATATTTGATCAAAATAAAAAGTTAGAGTCATTAATTTTTTTAATTAATCAATTCATCAAGATAAAAATTAATTAACCAATCAATATCAATTAATCACTATTTTTTAATCAATCAATTAATCAAATGAATCAATATTTTTTAAAAATCAAAAAATTAATCAAAAAGACCAATATTAAAAAACAATAAATTAATTAATCAAATAATTAGTTTAAAGAGTTAATTTAAAACCAACCTTTAATGTCAATTTGTAGCAGTAAATAGTAATCGACAATAGTTACTGGCTAGTTAGTGGCTAACTGATCAGATAATTTCAATGTTTCACCCTCCTGTTGGTTGTCCCGATGAGGCAACTCGTCATTAGCAAAACTGCCCAGATCTTGATAGATGAGATATCTCGTTATTAGAAAAACAAGTAACCAGATCTTGACCTATCATCATAAAAAAAACCGGCATCATCTTGGTGACGAGATGTCTCGTCATTAGCGAAATTGGTCAAATCTTGATGGACGAAATATCTCGTTAAACAACTTGGAGGGCTAATAACTGCTATCGCAAATTAGCAAATATCTTCAACAATGTTATCCTGCAATACCAATTTTTCCTATCTTTAGTAAACAGTTTTCCCTTGCCCCTGGAAAGAGCCCTTATTTTTCCTTGGACCCTTACTTTCCTGTCAAGCAGAATAATGTAAATTTGAAGTTCCAAGTAAGAGTTGTGGAGAGTTGGCACAGTAAGCTTTTCTTCAACAAATAATCACCCAGATGAAGGATAATTTATAACACATATTCTGCTATCAACTTCAAGTGCCAATTTCTATGCACTTCATCAGAAATATCAGCTCTCTATCTATTTTAACACTACATTAAAGTGACTTGCCTGAATGCTTGAACAGATGCACATTTTGATGCCTCATGGTGGAAAACCACGTTAATTAGTTATTGCTATCACGAGAGAACATGCTTTTAAAGGTCATGATGTATTTTATATAGATGCTTTTAAATAATTAATAAATTTTAAGTCTGTTTATTCATGAATATTTTACAAGTTTTGAATGAAATCTCCACATGGGTTTTGAATAGAAAGAAAATATGAATTTATGGAAAATATACTTGCATTTCTATTTTCCGGTTGAAAACATTTTATCGTTCATTATTTAGTTTTCCGAACGGTATTATGTAATTTTTAATCTTCGTTTTTGCTACTAGAGACCTACTTTTATTTGTGCTTGAATTTTAATCAAATCAAAGATTAATTTATATACATGCGGCATTAGAGTTTTACGAAATATATGTGTGATTAATATTTCAAAATATAGAATTCCAATACTTGCATTGAACTCACCAGAGTTTGACTTTGAACAAAAGATGCATAGTTAAGCCAAGCCCTCGACCTATGTTATCGTCCATAAAACAGTTATGATATAGAAGAAATATTTTTCACTGTAACCACAGCTAGTTTAATCCATGTTGATACCATGATGAACTACCCTCAGGGGCGCATCTTTAGGTGTGTATGGGCATCACAACGCCGAGGTACCCAAGTGATATTTTCTCCCTTCTGTTTTACCCTCACTTACCCTTCTGCTTTTGACTTTTTCTTCCTTCCTCGTTGTCTCGTGTTTGGCGCAGCTTGGCCACATACCTTGCGCCATAAAACCCGAAAACAACCAGCCATCCTGATAACGGATCATCTCAGTTTTAATTTTCGTTACTAGAAACTATTTTTATTTATGCTTGAATTTTAATCAAATCAAACACTAATTTATAATTATTAAGCATTCGATTTTTACAAAATATCTGCTAATATTCAAAAATATAGAATTCTAATAATTGCATTGTACTCACAAAAGTTTGGCTCAAAATAAAAGATGCATACTTAAGCCAAGCGCAAGAGCTATTGTTTATGAAACTGAGTTATGTGGTCTAGAAGAAATATTTCACTGTAACCAAAGATAGTTCAATCCATCTTGATAACGTATCATCCCAGTTTTGTTACTTGGAGATGTCCACTATGAAACCTAGTTTCATTTCTTTATTTCTTTGACATTTATGAACAATGTTTTTTTAGGTATTGCATCATTCATGTAACCCTGTCACTGTGCTAGGGTTCTGATAAACGGGTATAGGGAATATATCGGATATAGCATGTTACTTTTGACAGAAGCAGCTAATTGAGAAGTTTCTTGCGTGGTTGATAAGTTTTTCCTGTCTACTTGGTGTCGTGTCGCTGAACGATTAATAAATATGAGTTGACGGTACATTATAATCGCATACTGCACTAACCAAGTGGGTGCAATGGCAAAAATGGGTAAGGGGAGTTAATTCGTTTGTGTTGCACAAAACAATTTTTGCTTAGATTTCGAAAAGGTTTATTTCGTGTTAAAGCCATCGTGACCATAAATGTATAGGAAAATTATAAAACATAAATATACGTTGGTGCAGATATCTGCGTCTGGTAACCGATTATATGAATAAAATCTCTCGAAATATTTTCCTTTTCATTGTTCTAACCTCCTATCGAGTTAAATAGAATAGTTATATCAAGAACGTATGTGGAATGAATGATAATGGCACTATTAACTATTAACATATGGAATAATAATTGCACTATTCATATGGAATAATAATTGCACCAATTACATTTGGAACAATGATTGCACCAATTACATTTGGAATAATAATTGCACCAAGAACATATGGAATAATGATTGCACCAAAAACGTATGGAATAATAATTGCACCAACGTATGAAATAATTATTCTCCTCATAATACATAATACTCCCACATAAAACAATTATTCTACCCAAGAATATAGAATAATTATTCAACAAAAACATTGAATGCAATAACCAGAATAATTATTCTACCAAGAATATAAATTATTTTGTCAAGTATAAGTAGAATAAATATTCTAATAGGGACATAATTTCCATCTACACAAACTGTCACAATAACTATTTATGAATTACAATTTGATTAAAGTAAAAAGAGTTTTAACGAATTCGTTCATTTGTTAAGTCGTCTGCTGTTAACGAAAGTCGAATATCGGCATCTTTTAATTTTAAACTTTGATCGCTTCTATATAAACAAACATTTCTTTCTTTATGGATATGCCAGAACACCAAACTTTTCGAAAACATGTTGACAGATCGAAAAATCGATTCTATTTGAATTCCTCAATGTAAAAAACGATCCTTACAACTGACAGAACTTGGTATTTTATATCTTAGATTTGGACATGTCGCACTTTTGACAATAATTTTATGGTGAAGGATAATTTGTCACAGCTTTCAGCGCTTGGAGACATCCGAATTGGACCATTTCTAAGTCAGTGAAAGTTCCCTTTCTGTCTAAATTCAGCGTAATAATAGATTTCCCAGTATGTCATGCATTTTTAATTTTCTAATATGCCACAATTTTAATCCCCTTTACAGGGAAAAACATTGTTCCCAGATTTATATAAATCGGTTAACAATCAGATGAAATCAGTTATTATTGCAAGTGAAAAAGATAAACAATTCAAAGAAATCAAAAAGTCAAAAACATCTGGCAAATTAGACTCATGGCAGACGATATATTTTTCATTAAAATTTATACTTTTCATTTTGTACTTTTAGTAATGGAATCGTGAATTTCAAAGAAACATCTTGTAACAAACCACGAAACAACAAACGATGTTTATTATTTTATACTAGCAGAATAACACGGCATTACTCGTGTTGAATTGGTTAACTAATTTCCGTTTTATTTAATAAATTGTAATTTCTATTCATCACATATAACAACTACCACACTAATAAAGATACACAATTGTTAAGTACCCAATTTCACAAATGTAAATAAAAGTCATATTTAACATTTTACATTTTTGTGGAATTTAAATTTTAGTAAGAAAGAAAAGTGCCAATATTACCCAGAATGCATAGAATAGTTCAGAGTATGCATATAAATGTCTTGTAAGTTATTTAAAAACAAAAACGTTTCCCAAAATTATCATATAATGATTAAAAATGTTTTTAAAACTAATTAAACCATTATTTACTTTCATTACAGAAAAACATCAAATTCAAAATCCAGAGATACTACATCTTAAAACAGATTTTAAAAAGCTTCGAACGAAAAGTAATGAATGTATCTGTTTTTTTCACTGCAAAATAGATTCTTGGAATATGACGGATACAAATTTTAAAAAGCAGACGATTAAAAAATACCAAGGTTGCTATATTAGCTACCCTGTCCTATTTTAAAACGTTTTATTCTGTATTGCTTTATCGTCTGTCAAAAATATTCAGAATTTTTTTATATTTCGTAAAGAAAAATAAGGCTCGAAATAAACTATTAGAATTTAAATTCCGTAAAAATAGTTTTGGAAAATAATTGATATTTCAGAAGCACTGGTAAAACAATCCAAGTAATTGCAATGCTTATTATACATCCCAGCTACTCCAAAACTACCAAATTATGGTTGATTTAAGTAGTTACTCAGATTGTTTTAACTTGAAGCGCGTTTAAATATGTAAACAAAGAAATTTAAAATAATTTATTCACTAAACTAAAATATGATGTATCAAATGTAAAATGTTAAATTAAATTATGTTCAACAAATCTTATGTGATACTTGTACAAACACACAAATACAAAAGGGAACATAGAACGGGAAGACGGACAGACAGACTTACGCAACCAAGCCCATTCACTAAATGGAAGTAAGAACTTACAGTATGCTGAGTTTAATGAAAATATATTCAACCGTTTGGACGTATCACGGGCACACACGTACATACAGATAGATGGACAGACAGACACCAAACGCGCAAGAGACGGATTTTGCATCAGAAGGTTCCAAAACGGATAGAAAACTTGAAATGGGTCGAAAATATTCAATGTACAAACACTCCATTCTTATTTATATAGATAACCGTTGATTATTATTTATTCAACATTCCACTTCCGTTGTGTTTTGCTGCATTTATATTTTCTAAATACACCTTTAAATGTTCTGTCGAATTTTTAATTTTACGTGATAATATTCTAAAGTACATTTTAAATGTTTTCACTGCGTATTCCTTTCTATTCGATCTTTTACATGCATGATTTGGTTTACTAATTAAATAGAGAAAAATTAATTTACAAATCTATTCTGATTTTACTGTTGATCTATTATTCTTGCTTTTCAAAATCTCCGAAAATCTTTTGAGAAGTGTTTTGGAATCTTGCTTTGGAGATCTCAGGTCTAAGATGTCTACCTTTCTAGGATTTGGGATTTTAAGTATGCACGTGAGTTATAAAAATCGTAGTTATTTATTATTTCAATCAATTTGTCGGGAAAGTAACTATACATGTATAATTAAACCCCTTAAGCTACAATTTGTAATATCAATGTAGTTTTTTAAATTTCAATTACTGTTGCAGGTTCTTAATCTGCCAGGAAAAGGTTTTTCTGGGTTCTACCCTTATTACGAGGAAGGGTGGGATCATAAGTAACTATTTCAAGAACTGCTGGGTTGTTACTGTTGTCAATTAGAATAAAGAATTTGCGTGATATTTTGTTTATCTAGGATTTAATGGAGGGACGACGAAAGGTATCCGAATGTCTCTATTTCTATAAAACCATTGGGCTTTGGAGATTTGTCTGAGATAAGTATTTTAGAAAGTTTCAAATTGTTCAAAATATGATTTGCATGGTGCTTCGATATTGGGCAGAAATGTGCAATGGTAGGCCAAACAAAATAGATATGAAAATCTTGCTGGTGCAGAGAAAGTGCTGAGCCTCAAGATGTAAGTGGCTACATGATTCGGAAAAATTTCCTAGGTTTATCATGTATGTATTGTGTGTGTTGCTTCTAATCAAGATGAGAGTCCAGTATGTCACATAGGTAATGTAATTTTGGTCTGTATAGACCAAATTATGTTTTGTCCGTAGTGAGTTGTGGTAACCTGGTGTGGTATTTAGTGAAAGATAATTGCAGCTGTTTTGTCAACATTTAGTTGGATTTTCCGTTCTGGAGAATCCTACATATATGCATACTGAACTTTAGTATTAGCAATAAATTTCAAGTTTTATATATTCCATCAGCTCTATGCATTTCAAGACAGTCCCTCAAATTTCTATGCAACTATATCCAACATACAGATCAATATATCAAAGTAGTTCATAAAATTGATAGATGTCCCGAATCAGGCCTCGTAGAATTGTACCAAGTCTATATCTTTCACTAAGGTACATTGTAAATAAAACACTGTCTCAGACACAACATTAGCCTGCAATGTCAACTGATTTTAGAATGAATAAAGTTACTCTTCAGTTCTGCTCGACGCGACCTCTGATGGCGTTAAGGGGATCCTACATATATGCATATTAAACCTTAGTACTATCAATAAGTTCAAGTACTGGCAATATATTCCAGCAGCTCTGCGCACTTTAAGACGGTCCCCCAAATTTCTATACCCAACATATTGATCAATACATCAAAGTTCATAAAATTGTTAGATGCCCCAAATCAGGTTTCGTAAAATTACACTAGTCTACATCAAAAGTTTACATTGTAAATAAAATAAGAGGTGCTACTTCAGACACGAAATTAGCCTGCAATTTTGTACAATTATTCCTCGGGGACAAGTTTAAAAGAACACGCAATTTTCTCGGCTCCAAGCCAGATACAATCTTAGAGTTTTGAGAACGTGTCTTACAAACTGCATTAACTTGACGATGAATAAGAGAATTACGTCAGGCAACGTCGTTTAGTTTAAAACCCATAGGCAGAGATGTGCTCGTTACGACGCTGCATGTTGGATTAGTAGTCCTGGCTAAAAAAATCGCCCAATTTCGGTAAACTAATTAGGTTACAGGCTTCGAAAATGAAGTTTTCTTCTCATTCACCAGACATCTATTTTTCTAGAACTAGAACAGTTCCTTTGAATTTATGTCCTTTTCAGAAGCAGATGTCTATCCGGGACCAAAGTTGTAAATATGTTGCTGGTGCGTAGAGGTATCAGTTCTGGGATATGTTTTAACAATTTAATTAAGAATATCGTTGAAAATCAATTTATAAACTTTAAGTTTGAGGTTTTGTAGATTTAACTCAGTAATCAATTTATATTGCATGTGTGTAATTCAATTCCTTGTTGAAATTCCGAGAGGGTCACACATATCTTTTAAAGTTAATTGGGTTGGTTACGTATGAATTTATAATGTTTTTATAGAACCTTTTTTAATTTTGCGTTTGGCGCAGTTTGTTCATTTTTGGACCTTGCGTTATAAAACCCAACCAAGAGGGCCAACTACTTGACCTTAAGAGAAATGCCATTGTTTACTGTGAGACTTAAGACCAAATATTTAAATACTTAGTCATGTGTAAGTACTACGTGTGTTGTGTTAAAATGCATACAATTTATTTGTAGTAATTTTCAAGTGTTTTGTTACATCCGTAATAAGGAATAAATCAGTGTTTTCGCTTTGAAATGAAAAAGTTTCTGATTTGTACTGATATTACCGATTTGGTAACTATTTAAGGCGTATTAATTTTGTGCACCTACTGCTTATGTTTTTGTGCTAAAATACAAGTAATTTAGTTGTAGCAATTTTCGAGTTTTTGTTCGCATCAGTAATCAAAAACACACGAAAGTTTCGTTTTGAAATTGAAAAGCCCTCGATTTGTACGCATATCATTAGTGATTTTGTAACTGTTTTAGTTTTGTTCAGGGATGAGATTAGCATCCAAATCATATCAGACAGATAAAGCGCCTTTACGATAAGGATAGATTTCGCCTGTTGCATCACAGTAAAAAGGTACGAATTTGTAGTTTTATTACTTGGAAACTAATTTCCATCGAAAGCAGCGAAAAATACTGCGACGAAAAAAATTAAAACATTGGTTAGCGAGTGTTATCTTTAAAATAAATGTTGATAGTCTGGTCTTTTTCAAAACTTAGCTATTGTATCTGGATCTTTTAGTGGGTGTGTTCATTAAATGTAGTCTAATTCCTATACGAGCAAAAAATATGGTAATTAACCCTCCAAGTGGTTTCGACAAGATACCTCTACCATCAAAGATATCACCAATTTCCAATTTCGCTAATGACGAGATTTCGTCATCAAGATATTGCTGTTTTTTTATGATGACGAGATCAGGACGGTCAGTTTTTTCTGACGAGATATTTCGTCATCAAGGTCTGGTCAGTTTTGCTAATGACGAGAAATACCTCCCTAGTCAAGACAACCACTAGGAGGATTAAATTAGTATTTTGTATAATAAGAATATTGAGAAGTAAACTTTGGACGCGATTACTTTAAAAATATAACTTTTAGTTTAAAAGGCGCTGTCTCCCCTTTTTTAACGCTTATTCTCAACATATTTCCTTTTATTCGTATTCCTGAATATGCTCGTGGTATTCAACTGTTAGTTTTAAGTCGTTAATCGAATAAAATCCTCATGCAACTGAAGTTTACACAAGCATCCTTAAATTGAGTTTACAGGATATGAAATTTTAGAATCCCGACTTACAGATTGGTAGTTTTTTGTTTAAATCAAATTGAAGGGAGCAGTAAAACTGTAAATTATCGAAAACAAGTTTTTTAATACTTGTTTGAAAATTGGGCGAAATAAACCAATGGACGAAAAAAACCCAATGTTTTTTCTAATCAAAGCATGTCTTACAAAACGTTATAAATGTGGTTTCCTTTTCATTGTTGCCCACAAAGAATTTACAAGGAAAAAAATACAGACTTTTTAAACTTGCTTTTCTCGTAGGAGGTAAGGCTACGGGAAAAAGAGCTTCCCCACAAAAATGAAAGTACTTTTTCAAAAACAATTTATCTTTAGAAAACTACAAGCTAGCTTAAAAAAGAAATTGAATGGAAACTTCATGCTTTTCCTCTTCTATTTGGCCAGGTTTCAAAATACGGTACTAATTCCATAGCCCTCAAAGGCAAAAATGTTAGACCTTTAAGGTGGAGACTTCGGTAGAAATTTTACAACACTTATAAGTTTATATTTTTCGATCACTTCTCATCGCTTCTTCGACAGATACTTATTTCTTTGTTTCTAATTATTGTTAAAATTTCATTTTGATTAAAAATAGAGAAAAGTGAAGCATGAATTAGGTTTCTGAAATTTATTTATAATAAAATTGGTGAAACAATACATTTTGGTGGCCCGCTTATGGTTGGAAATTATAATTAATACTAATCGAATGCATTTCTACGTTAAATAATTTGTTGCATGAATTACACGTTCAATGACGTTATTTCTAGTAAGTATTTAAAACTACAAAAGCGTCCAAGATTTTTCATATAGGAAATTGATGTACCGTTAAACCGGTTTTTGATTAAAAAATTGGTAGTTTGTGTAGAGGACACAAACCTTAGTTTTGACGTGAATACTCGGGCCTGATGTTGGAATGAAGTAGACACAGGAAGTGTGAACGGTTATTTATTTTGAATATCCAACTATTAATTTACAGTTTAAACAAATAAAGTGCAGTTTGACATCAATATTGAAGGATAATTTTATTGATCAAAGGCATGTAATTGTAGCGTAATTCGGTAGCTTTCGAATTGGACCACTTACACAGTCCTCACTCCACGCTACAAAGTTATACTGGTGCACGGAAATCCTTTGTCTGCAGGACCCTATATTTATCTTTTAGATTTTTCTTTAGTTCTGAAATCGTGAGACAACGGAGTTGTAGTGCTTTTTTGTAACCCTCGACTTTTCAAACATGCCCCCAGTACTTTTTCGATTTTAAAGACTTGTTCCCGTCAAAAACACAAATAGGCTCAGTTCTGATTGAACCGTCAGCTTAGAGCGAAGGACTACAACTTGCAAGTCGAAGAGTTGAAATGAGCTACTCGAGTATTGTATCAAACCGTTATCCGGGCAAACCACGATATTTTCAAGTGTTCACCAGTGCGCAAGTAAACAATTTTTTAAATTCTCATTTCAAACCATTGAGAAAGATTTTTCATATATTTTAATAGATATCGACCAGAGCTTTAAAACGAACTCGGCGGCACACCCAGAAATTGCATCCGTTCCCCCGGCCATGGGGAGAGGGCATCGCGTATAAGAACTACTATGCAGTATGTGAATTAGATTCCATGCTGTTTACGAATATTCTAATTTGATTACCGTTTGACGCGTACTTTCAATGATATACATACATGGTGTTTTGAAAATATTTGGCCAAATTGTAAAGGCTAGTAGAGGCCCAAAATAAACATTTTTGTCAAAGAATGTGTGTCCGGAAATCCCGAATTTAGGTGATAGGTAGGTGTTTAATTAGCGTCGCACTGGAGCGATGCAACGGGTTATTGGCGACGGTCCCGGATCAAACCCGAAAGGAAAGATCCGAGGACAACACCACGTAATTTTGAACCACGGTCAGAAGACGAGGTCATACCTGAACTGGCACCCCACTCTCCAAACTTCCACACCACGTCAACGTGAGGACATTTGAGGCCACGACAGATTTAACGTACACCAGTCCCCCTTGTGCACGACGGTCTTTGGTTAGATTGGATCTCGAAACCCTCTGATTGCTAATCCGTTACTCTTCCAACCGGACTACTACGTTCCCCATTTAGGGGGTACAGAGCGCTGTTTAGTCAGTTGATAATGTCGTTTCTGTGACGTATGGCCGTCATTCCCGTTCATACATTAAACTAAAATAAGTATGGCATAATCACAAAGAGCATTAGTACGCTTAAACGTATACGGTGTGGCATGATGATAAATATACAATTACATTTATAGAAGAAAATCATTGGACTAATGGAATCTTACAGCGTATTGTAGTCTTCTCTGGTCAACATCATTAGATAATTTGTGTTGATTTTTATTGACATATCCCATTCGGTTCTCTAAAGATTTCTTTTTGCGTCAGAAACACCTTCAATACGAGATTTCTTAATATCAAAATCAACAAAATTCCTTGTCTCTTTCTAAAATTAAAATTTAAATCTGTAAGCCTGTTACTTTAAAAAAATAACGTCACTCGGATTTCGAAATAAGCACTTGCACACAAAATACGAATTTTCGAACAAACAGTACTCAGAAAAAAAAAATTGAGAACCGGATACAAGGGGTGGGGTGGAACTGCCTTGATCTTTAATTTCAGTACAAACATTTTCTTTTCTATTTCCTTACTGATTTGGTCACTTACACTTGCTACACTGACGTTATTTAGGCGATCTGGATCTCAGCTTTTTGGCACATTCGAATATTTTCCTCAGAATATTTCAACTAAAAGTATTTAATCATAAAAATGTTTCAAGAACAATAATGTCAAATTCCAAGAGGAAAACTCCCGGTCCGGTATTATTGTTTTACCCGTATATCGCGGGCCGCCGCGGCCCGGTGATTGAGATACTGCTATAGGTCGACGTAAATTCTAAAGCAAATCTATTTCATAGCGTAAATTTTCAACATCAAAAAATTTTAGTGTTCCTGAATCATAAGAAATTAATCAATATAGGAATTTTATATTTAAAAAATTTACTATAAGACCTTGTAATTTTGCAATTGTCTTGTAACTTGCTTTATGCTATAGGTCGATATAAATTACAAAGTAAATCTAATTAATAAATATCAGAATTATTTATTAATCATAATTAAAGCAATTCTAATTAATCAATATATGTATGTGAATTTTACATTAAAAGTTAATACAAAGCCTTGTAATTTTGTAATTGCCTTGTAATTTGTTTCTGCTATAGGTCGATATAAATTGCAAAGCAAATCTAATTAATAAATAGTAGAATTATTTATTAATCATAATTAAGGCAATTCCAATTAATTAATATATGTGTGTGAATTTTATATTAAAAAGTTACTACAAAACCTTGTAATTTTGTAATCGCCTTGTAATTTGTTTCTGCTACAGGTCGATATAATTTCTAAAGGAAATCTATTTCATAGCGTAAATTTTCAACGTCAGAATCGTTTAGTGTCCGTGAACTATAAGAAATTAATCATTATATGAATTTTATATTAAAAAAAATTACTACGCAATTGTGGCCACTACGCAATTGTGGGAGTCTGCATCATAATAACTGGGAGAGGGTCACAACACCAAGCATCTGAAGGACTAAATATATTTATTTACAAATAGAAATTACATCTACCTCTGAACAAGACAACTTATCCTCTGGAAGTACGTCGTACAACTGGCTAGTTAGTAGCTATGCTCAACAGAGGGCGCTTGCGTGTGCCACTTTGATTGGTCGAGAGGATAATGTCCTACAATAGAATGGGGGCCACGATAGCCCGGTTGGAAGAGTAACGGACTAGCAACCGGAGGGTTGCAATTTCGAATCCAGTCAAAGATCGTCGTGTACAAAGGGTACATGTTAAATCTATCGTGGCCTCAAATGTCTCACGTTGGCGTGGTGTGAAAGTTTGGAGAGTGGAGTGCCAGCTGAGGTGCGATCTCGTCATCTGACCGTGATTCAAAATTACGTGATGTTGTCATCGGATCTTTCCCTTCGGAGTTGATCCCGGACCGTCGCCAATAGCCCGTTGTGTTGCTCCCCAGTACGACTTTAATTAAAGACCTACCTATCTATAGTAGAATGGTCAAAGTGATGGGAGTTAAGTAATTTTTTTAATGCGAGAAAACAGATATATTCTTATATATTTGAGCACAAATATATTCTTATAGATTTTGAGGATAATATTCGCTTATGTGCATATTATATATTAAATTATGCAATTTAGATAATGCAAATAACTTAGTAGATAAGCCCGTTTTTATAGTTAGCCGCGTATCAAAGTGCAACAAGTGCGAACTCGTCACCCAGCAGCAAGAATATCCTAACAGGGACGTCCCTAAATCGATTTTATTTCCTGGGTGAGTCGAGAAACATTTTCAATATCACCATGGCAGTTGACGTGTGTGACTAAAATTCTTTATAGTGAAGATTTTTTTGTGTTTTAAAATTCTGAACTTAATATCAAGTGTTGTATAGTTTTTATGTGGTTTAAATAGCAAAAATGGCGTCTAGAGGTTGTGTTAAACAGTTCAAATTCTTTTGTAATATATATGGGAAGCTTGATATCCAGAAGTAGAGACAGAACAGAGTTTGAAAATAGCTTACTTTGCTCGTGCAGAATACACTACTATAACTAAAAACTATTTCTAACGCAACCTTCACTTTGCTATTAGATTTGTGCCACATGGACCAAATATTTCAATCCCTACAAATCTGGATTCCACTGTTTTTCGACTTAGAACAGATTCTGATGACGAATTCATTCCTGTGCATTCAAATAAGCCCCAACTCTTGATTCAAGGCAAACTAAACGATTTAGTAAGAAACTTTGGGCTTCCTAATAATGTAGATCTTTTAGGTTCTCAATATAAAGTATCCATGTTTCCTCTTCGAATAGGTCAGCCGAGTAATGAATATACATTGGGTTCAAAAGGAATGGCCACTCTGACAAGCCTTACAACCTGGTACCAAGAATGTAATGCAGCCGAACTTCGTTAATCCATAGAAAGTGCTATTACCACTCCGTATCAAGCTTGGGCCGATGAAAGTTTGTTAAGGCCTCTAAAGATGGAGTGCTTTTTGTACCTAATTAGTAAGCTTCCCGACTTTCCCGGTATTACATTGAAGGAGGGAATATTCACCTGGACCAAATATTAGAAAATTTATATTTGATTCAGTTTGATGGTAATGATTGTCAGAGAGCGTGACGCTTGGATTTCATTCAAGGAAGTGATCTCTGAGTGAGGATCAGGGGCAAAATGTTCCATGATATTAAAGATATGGAATGGAGATACCAAGGTCCAGGGATGTTAGCAACGACCTGAAGCAGTGAAGATGAACGACCTGAAGCAGTATTACAAACGTCATGCCACAAACGCTGTTTTTAATATAAAAAGTGAGAAAAATAACACATTTTATGTAAGATATTAATCAACTTTGGCACTGTTTCCCTTTTAGACTCGAAAAAGCAAGGGATATTGACAAAAAGAATATAGATGATAATTTGAATAAGATTACATTTTTTCACCAAATACATTGAATATCTAACTTGAAACCGGTTTCATGCACAAATGTGACGTGATAGAAGTATTTGAAAACCTTTTTCTGTTATATATTTATGTAAGTACAAATATCCAAAAAGTTTCAAACACCTTTTCTGAAGATAAATTTTGCTGACCTGTGTAAGGGCCTCGGTAGCCCAGTTGAAAGAGTAACGGATTAGCAACCGGAGGGGTGCGAGTTCGAAACTCGATCCAACCAAAGATCGTCGTGTACAAGGGACTGGTGCACGTTAAATCTTCCTTGGCCTCAAATGTCCTCATGTTGGCGTGATGTGAAAGTTTGAAGATTGGGGGTGCCAGCTCCATCAGACCGTGTTTCAAAATTACGAAGCGTTGTCCTTGGATCCTTCCCTTCGAAATTGATGCTGAGCTGTCCCCAGAAGCCCGTTGTGTTGCTTCAGTGAGACGTTAATTAAATACCTACCTGTATAATTAATTATGGCATAATCATAAAGAATATCAGCATACTTAAGTATACAGTGTGTATGTTAATAAATATATAATTAAATTTAAATTACACCGTGATTAATTAAATCCCCGTCTCTTATTCATATTAACATTTAAATCTATAGATAACTACCTTTAAAAATCGCTGCTCTTGTGTGTCGAAACACAAACTTGCAAAAAATAGTATTCTGTATAACTAGATTTGGGAGCCGGATACAGACTGCCTTGATCTTCAATTCCAGTGGAAACATTTTCTTTATACTTTCTTGATTATTGTTAGGTAACGTTTGCTACAGATCTTATTTAGGACTTCTGGGTCTGAGCTCGTCGACAGCCTATTAATAATAGTTATTGATAAAAATGGTTAGGAAACTAAAATGACAAATTCCAGGAGAACCTCTCAGGCCCGGTATAAATTAATGTCATAGCCAAGTGGTAGAAAAACCCTGGCGTATAGTTATCAACTAAAGCCAAAATACTAAAAACGAAATATTAGTTTCTATAAGTGATTTATTTTTAATCTCCGAGTCCCAGAAAAACCTATAAAAGGCTCTGATAAACTAACATTCGTTCAGTCTACCCACAAGCTTCATAGGAGATTGAGGTTCTTCCGCCCAAGTTCTCCCACCACTCCCCAACTCGTCTCTGTTTATAATTTTCTATCTCAAACAGTATCCTATACTTCTATCCTACTATCCCCTTCATCTCCGTATTTGATCGTGATATTAAAGGGGATCAATAACAGCCTACAAAATGTTAGTAGCATAAAAGCAATCTTAGACATCTTATTTACTTTCCTAAGTCTAATGGAATATATGGATCACAGACGCTGAACAATTTTTGCTAATGCTTTAAAAACTAAACCACCGAGTTGTGATTCTAGGAGGATTCTTTTAATTAACGTAATACTTCGCCTTACCTTCGCTTGGTCAAATTAATTGCTACTAGGTTGAAAGGATCATTACCATGGCGTTCCTTTCAACTTAATTTATGAGGTGGTGTGACCTATTGCAATAATGTTTTGGTTCAATTAAATTGCTAACATGGGTTTAGTTTGAGAACCATCCCTTCACAGCCTTGTTAATTTCCATGGTTACGGCTACTTAAAATGATTTATAAATTTACCGGTATAATGTAGTGTTGAATGTAGAGGTTGATCGAATAAAATTTGTTGGAAATCGAATAAAAATCTATTTCAATGTAGATCTTTTTGTGATTCCTCATACTGAAATAAACGTTACTTTAAACCTCTTGGTTCTCTTGACTAAGTGTTTCGTCTTTAGCAAAACTGACCAGATCTTGATGAACGCGATATCTCGTCATTAAAATCTCAGATCTGGTCAATGTCTTCGACCTGATCACGATCTGGTCAGATCTTAATCTAGTCACAATAAAAAGATCGGCAATATCTTGATGACGAGGTATCTTGTCATTAGTAAAATTGGCCAGATCTTGATGGACGAGATATCTCGTCGAAACCACTTGGAAGATTAATCCTGAAATTATAGGAAATACGTCAGGTTAATCTGCAATCACTTTACTCAAAAAGCTTGTACGGTTGATATAAAAGTTTTCTTAATGTCATTGAGAGAGAAAGCTATCTTTAATTATGCCAAAATATTTAATATGGACTCAAATAGCAGGGTAAAATATTATACGATCATTAAGTGAAATACAAGTGAATGTTACGTCAGACAACTTTGAATCAAGAAAACAATTTGAAACTAATTAGTTGAATAGAGGAAACTTGCCTAACTTTATGCTGCTATTTATTTGACGTTCATAAATGAGAAGTTTGGCCATTACTGACAAGAACCTTGCAGTCCTGAGAACAGTTTCTGGGACTAATCTTTGTCAGCCATTTCGTCACATCTGATGAAGAATATTCGTAGTGTCTTTATTTATTTATCGACATGAAATAAAGTATTCTTTTTCCCGCATAACTCGGGCATTTTTCCATCTTTGTTACTTGGAATATGGCCAGTAAAGCTTTCTTTAAGCCTCCAAGGGGGTTGGTCAAACAAGATTAAGGCATAAACTAGGATATTTATTGCTTTTTTGTCTTCGGGAACCATGTTGGGAAAAACTGGAGACATCATTGCATTTTATCAGATGTTGGCCGAATATATTGCGACTGTGTATGTGTAGATGACAGTTGTGCGTAAGGATTCGTACATCACATTAGCTCTATATGTAGACAGTCTTTGGAGTGAGAACTATTAAAGTGTAATACAACTTAAGACGGTAGGAATGGAAAACTCCTAATTTGGAGAACACTATGAAATATATTTTATTTGTTTAAAAGTATTTCCCTTTGAAACTTTTTTGTATATGCTTTGTTAACCTTCCAAGTGATTTCGAAGAGATATCTGGCTCATCAAGATCCGACCAATTTTGCTAATATCTCGTCATCAAGATATTGCCAATTTCTTTATGACGACGAGATCAAGATTTGGTCAGCTTTCTTCTAATGACGAGATATCTCGTCCACCAAGATCTGGCCAGTTTTACTAATGACGAGATACCTCCGTTGAGACAACCACCATGAGGGTTGAAGATATAAGCATTCAAACTATAACTTAATGAGTGCAGAGAGAAAAAAGACTCATTATAATTGTTTGCAGTTGCAAAAATTAAAATTCCATGTTTTGAACAGTTTTGTTTTTAAGTCTGGCTGGTATGAACCTAGACAGATAAAAAATAAATATTTTAGCTTGCATTCAGTTATTTTGTATTATAACTGTATGTTATAAAACTTGCAATAGTTATTCCTTATTATAAATTCTTACGGCCATTATTAAAAAATTAACCTATAAAAGAAACATAAAAAGAGAATATCTAAGTATTGAAGTTCTGCACTATGGAACTAGTTAAACACTTGTTTAACAGACACTGCAGGTATGTTTGATAGTTGAACTAGACAGATAAATAAGTTTATGAAAAGAACCAGATACAATAGTTTAGGGGTTTAAAGGGGAGCTTTTAAAGAAAGTTTTTTGATCAGAACATTTATTTTCATATAATTTACAGAAAGCTTGGGAACGTGCTTTTCTGTAACAAAAGAATTTCCCATATTTTTATGCTAAAAGTTAAAATTATTCAATTTCTAGAAATAAGTATAAAATTTAAACAGACATTTTTCTGAATAAAATGAACTAAAATTTTTCAAGCGATTCGTGAAAATTCCAAGCTTTTCTGAAAGTAAAAAGGAACGCATTACTTGGAAGTCCAAATCTAAAATCAGTTTATAGTATTAAAGAGTAAATTATTTCGAGTGAAAAAGAATGGATCGATGGATGTCTATATAACACGTACATCTTGAAATAAAGGAAAAAAATTCAATTTCGTTTCAAAATGTTCCACATTTTGTCTTCAATCAAATCAAAATTTTCCAAAATCCATTGCTGTTTTTCGTAGAATTCTTGTTCGGAAACTAGTGGGACATCAACTGAGATGAAAATGTTTCCATCAAAGGACTGTACTCCTACCTTATCGTAATCACTAGCACAATTCTACGTCCAAGACAATCTAAAGGGGCTACTTAAGATCTTTCCAAGGAAAGATAGGTACAGCTTTGGTATAAAGACTTTTTGTGGCAATGCCTTTGGCATGTTTTTGTAAGGATTTATGGCAGGGAAAGGCAACCCCGCTTTATTAGGACTATGGAAACCTCGGAATTATTTGAATATCTTTTATTAATATTTGCAAGTCTTTATCTTTTGATTTTACCATGCCTAAATAATTCTAGTTTGCTAGAAATAATGTGAACTTTCATAACATTCATATTACACATCCTGGTACTATTAGACTTAAAACTAATAAATTATTTAACTTGGCCGAACTTCTATAACAATATTTCAGAAGTAAAGATTTTTCATTACAATAAATACTTACCTAGTAGTAGTAAAAATAATCAGTCTTTATTTAATTGTACTTAATTAAATAAAGAATTATTTAATTAAGAATAATTAAAATAATTATTATTTTCCGCTAAGCCTAAAGCGGTGTTTTTTCTAAGAAATTCTTCTTTGTCGACATAAAACACACACGCCAAAAGCGTTGCCACAAAAAAGTCTTTATATCAAAGCTGTACCAAAAAATGTAATATACTCTTTCTTTTTCGGAAGGAGAGAATTAGAAGAATGAGAATGGAGAGGAATTTTCAGTACAAATATAGCAGACGGAAAACTGGAATTTACTTCCTTTTACCCTAATGCTATCACATGATACATATCGGAGTCATTTTAAAATGTAGTTTATACCGTTTTGGCGACGTTTGGGGTTTAATCTAATTGGCGTTGACCAATTAACTATCATGCATCAATTCGGAATTTATCCTTTGAAATTTCTCTTGACTGAAATCGTATTCGAAAAAAACAAGTCGACTGACCTCGCTTCCGGAATACTTACAGGATGCTCCTTCCACCACAAAAACACTACCGCCACCTACATGTAGCTTCTCATACAATATTGTACATTTTAACTGACTTCAACAAGTAATAAAAAAATTTAATTATAATTGAAAAAACGGCATTTTTAGAAATGAAATTGAAATTAAGAGAAATTAAAAAATTTTCTTTTGGGGAAAATGTTTTTAAAATTCAGGCTATAAACTATTTATGAGTCTGTCAAGTTAAATATAGGTGTCAGCAGTGTTTCTGTGGTGGAACGGGTTTGCTGTACATTCATGCGAAACTATTTGGGTATCGTTTTTTTAGAAACGATATTCATAAACAAAATCACTTACGAAACTATTGAGTATTCAAATTCGATATTCTTGATGTCTGCAGTCGCAAATTTTATTTGTTTTCTCTTTTACGTTAGCAAAGTTGTTATCTTAACAAATGCTAAATTTAACTTTCCCTTTAAATTTAATACATATCGGACATCTTTAGATTAGCAGCATCATAGCTTAAAAGGTGATTATTAATTTTCTTTAATTTTCACTATAAAGGTTTGTTCGCATGGCTTTCAACTTAAAACAGAACTTGTTTTGTGACGATAATGTACATCCATTTAAAACGTAAATGATAATAGAGAAAATATTACACATATTTTGAATTGTGTATTTAAAACTTTTTTCCAGTTCTACTTTGTAATTTATGCATTTGCGAAGCTTGTCTTTCAGTTCACATACTGCAAACTCAAACAACTTCATTCAGTAACACATAAATAGTCAATTCTGCCCTTGTACCATGAAACAAAAAACACCATGATGCACCTATGCGATCTTTTCTGCTTTCATCCCACTGCTTTGTTCTTAAATCCTTCTTTTTCCTTTCACAGCCTTTTTTACTTAATATTGTCTTGTGTTTGGCGCAGCTTGGCCAAAAATGTGGCCCATGAGCCGTAAAACCCAAAAAACCAACCCCCAAACAATTCAAAGAATAGGCTATATGCAAAACTAACCACTATATTTTAGCTGTAAAAGTTTCTAATAGGAAATCAGGATCTTGGTACAAAACATTCTTAAGAGGTGATAAATCACTTCCATATGTAGTTTCTGTTTGGATATTTCTGTCTTGAATATTGGCGTAAACATTCCAATTTTGTTCTTAAAGAACTCTTAGTAGTCGAATCTTGCAAAAAGAACAATTAAGTTAAAGAAACTATTCATTGAGACTAGCAAAATCACGCGGTGTTTTTTTTCAAGTTGAATTAGTTTGAAGTGAAGTAGAAACATCCCGTAGCTTTGAACTACATTGCCTTCATTAAATTAAACTGAGAGAATCCAAGTTAGAGTATTTTTATTGTTTAATGATTCCTACTACACTTCAATAAAAACTGTTTAATTGTGTGTGTTTTTTGCTTTTATACTATGTTCAACAAAAGAAGAAACTTAAACAAAATAAAGCCAGTTGAATTTGGTAAAATAAATCACGCCATTACTACAAATAAAGTAACGCCAATAAAATGCCAAGCGGAAGCAATGTTTTCCCTTTTTTATCTTTTGATTCCTAAGATTCCAAATCATTGTAAAAATTTGTTAGCAAGAGTAGAGAAACTTTAGCATAAAATTTCTAATAAATTTTCGAAACTGAAGAAAATCAAACATATGTCGCAAAATGAAACGAAAAAATTGTAATCGCCTTGTATAAAGATTCCTACACAAAACTGAGCCTCGGTAGCCCAGTTGGAAGAGCAACGAATTAGCGACAGGAGGGTTGCGAGTTCGAAACTAGGTCCAGTCAAAGACCGTCGTACACACGGGAGCTAGTGCATGTTAAATCTGTCGTGGCCTCAAATGTCCTCACGTTGGCGTGGTATGGAAGCATGGAAAGTGGAGTCCTAGCTGTGTTATTCTCGTCATCTGACTGGTTCAAAATTACGAGAAGTTGTCCTTGATCTTTCCCTTCGTGATTGATCCCGGACCGTTACCATAGCCCGTTGTATTGCTCCAGTGCGACATTAATTAACTACCTACACAAAACTAGAATGACTTGGAGATGTTGGGTGTAACCTGTTTCTCTTTATTGCGAAGAGGTGTTTTTCTCTGAACAAAGAAGGATATTTTATTTAATCACTCATTTAAAAGAACGTTTTACAGTTTTTTTGTCTAAGGTGAGCAATTGGCTTATATTGGCAATTACTTAATAACACATAATCTGGTAATTTTTATTTATTTATTTTTCATACACCGTGCAAAAAATACTTCCATAATGCATTGACAAGAGAACATTGGCACTTTTTCTTTTACAACTTTCTTTACTTTGTAGTGTGATTTGTGGACAACACAAAATCAGCGAATTTGGACATTGGTCTCTTTTCTCCCAAGGTAAAGAAATTCGTACTCATGCATTTTTTAAGTTGATTTCTGGTATCCATTGCCATCCACAAATATATATATATATATAGACTATTTATCAAAACTTTAACCCTCCTGGTGGTTGTCTCGAAAAGGTATCTTGTCATTAACAAAACTGATTAGATCTTGATGAACGAAATATCTCGTCAGAAGAAAACTGACCAGATCTTGATTTCGTCATCATAAAACCAGCAATATTTTGATGACGAGATATTTCGTCATTATCCAGATTATCTGTATCTAGATGAACGAAATATCTCATCGAAACCATTTGGAGGATTAATTAAATTTAGGCACAGGTTTTACAGATAAATTGTTGAATCTTCGGGGAATTCGAAAGGTAAATAATTATCACTGTCCATAATTGGGGTTGGTTCCTTCCACCCACTACTTTACCCCTAGGAGGTACATCTTCTTTAGGTGTGTATCGACTTCACGAACCCGAGTTACCCTTGTGATCTATTCTTTACCCATGGGGTTTACTGCGTCTGGTAAACATGGGGATCGCGACCCCAATATGCCCAAAATATCTTTCTCTACCTTCTCCCCATCCTTTCTTTTCACCATTACTTGACTGGCTTGTGTTTGGAGCAGCTTGGCCAAATATGGCCCTTGCGCCATAAACCCAAAACCAACCAAGCATTACTTTAGGTGTGAACTACGTTACTTCCGTATTAATTTATTTGAAAAGTTATGAAATATCCTGTTAATTTTACTCTTTTAGAGTAAGCCTACAAATGTCTGTATAATATGATATTGGCATTTGGAATTTATTTCAAAGAAACTTAGAATTTGCGATATTGAGTACACACAGAATTTCGTAAAAATCTTTTTCATGTAGGATCTTTTGTAAACGAACGATACAATAGTTTATTCTCGCACTGCTTTTACTTACATTCGACATTGTCCACACTCGTAGCTTAAAAAACATTGTACGCAAAGAACGTTTCGATTTTTTTACGCATTGAAATGAAGTAGGCAATTTAAAAAAAATACATTATACATTCATGGAATAAAAGAACAAATTTACGATTTTTTCGAGCGAAACGAACGTATCTCGAGGAATTCTCCAATGAATTTTAAAGTTTAATATTTTCCCTTGAACTTATTCAAAATGATTCTCTCACTTTTTCGGGGTTTAAATATTTTAAGCGTCTTTCCATATATTGGGTTTTTAGAATTTCTCTTAAGATTATTTTAGAGATCCCTTTGAAAGCAAGAAGTTATACGAACTAAAATCAACCCAAACCTAATTTTCTACCGTACGGCAGCTTCAGTATTTTCACCAAATTTTACCAGCTGATCATAATTAATGCTCAATTTGGAAAAAGAAGTGGAACCAATTTGCGTTTCAAGCTAAAACTTTCGATTATATTTGTGATTTTAAGAAGCTTTATCTTAAATTTGTGATTTATTGAAATGTTAAAATTGACTTTAGCCTTGATATGACTATGGTGAAATATAGATTCGTTAGTTACATTAAACTAACCAATCGAAGAAATATCTTTCTCAATCAATAAAAAGACAAGGAACACTATTCTTTTGATTCTTGTTAAAAGTTAGGGTCAAATAAAAATTATGAAACAGGAAAATGACAGTATTGGACAAAAAATGTGGTACAACAATGTTTCATAATGCAAAATATTACCAAAACTCTTCGCGTATGCTTGACCAGATCTGGACCTTGCGCTATAAAAATATATTAAAACCAAACAAGTAAATTCTTTGCTTCGATGTCTCGGTACTTAATATTTTTAGACATTCGCACCACACACAAAAAATTAAACTCATTTCTCTTGAAAAGAGAAGATTTCTATACTTTCACTTTATTTTTTGCATTCAATAGAAGCATCAATATGATACTCAAAAAGCATTCGAACTATTTTCATATGAAAGACCAACTTTTAGCGAGTTATAGGATGAACTTCTATTCGGACAAAATGGTAAGATGCTATCTGGAGAAAATATCTTTTTCCAAAATTGGCAGAATAATATCGAATCATCACCTGAATTGCTCAATATCTTCAGTAATTGCCGGTGTGGATTTGAATCCAATTTAGGAGGTGAAAAATATCCACTTTTGAATCAAGTCTTTCTCGAAACGGACTTCCGATAAATTCTGTTCCTTATTGCATTTTCTTTCAGTTTTGTTGAAAGTGTTATACAATGAGCCTCGAAATAGAATTTCTAGTCGAAGCTTAGCTATTTTCCAAGAAAAAATGTGAGTATGGCGGGATGTAAACTTTTTTTATTTAACTTTTACGAAAGTATTTTCAATAAAGATATCGTTATATACAATGCGTCACAAAAGTATTCATCTACCACTCGTTTTCTTACTATTTTCATGAATTTTTTAACAATATAGTTAAAATTACGATTGAAACTTTTACCGCGCAAAAAGCCCTCTCTATTTCAGCTTCACATTTAAAGAATTGAATATTTATAAAAAACATTGTGCTGAATATATTTAAAATGTAATGTAACCCACATGAAAATCAACTCGATTCAACCAAAGACTATTGTGTACACGGGGGCTGGTACATGTTAAATCTGTCGTGACCTCAAATGTCCTCACGTTGGCGTGGAAGTTTGGAGAGTGGGGTGCGAGCTCAGGTGTGTGACCTCGTCATCTGACCATGGTTCAAAATTACGTGGTGTTGTCCTCGGATACTTTCCTTGGAGACTGATCCCGTACCGTCACCGATGGCTCGTTGTGTTGCTTCAGTGCGACGTTAATTAACTACTTACCTTCCTACCTATACACATAAAATCAGACACAAAATTATTCGGCCACTTAACGTAAAAAGTACAAAAGTTAAATAAAAGGCGTAAAAAACAATGCCTACAAGATATTTTTTGCATTTTGTCTCACATCTTAGATTGTTTTTGGTCTAAATATCATCGTTTGCACCAGTTATTTGGTCAAACTGGAACCAATTTAATTCTATTCTGCTTGAAGATAGATTTTCAATGAATTTCGCTATTTTATTAGACAAAAAATGTGTAATTTCTGTACATTTCATAAAGGTAATAACAGGATACAAATATTTATGCTGAGGTCAGATTATAGGTCTTTTCAATCTATCGTTATATACCAACCAGACCTTTCAATACAAAGCACTTTTTTAGATTACTGACATGTTAGACGAAAATCGGGGGTATTTAATTCAATTTTAACCCCAAAATCTTTTAAAATTTGTTTAAAAAAATCAATATATGTAATTGAACTATTACTAGCAGTAATTCAATAATCCACTAAATAAATAGTCTGTAAAACTCTTGTGTCAGTAAAACTTTCATTGTGCGTGTGTATTACTTGACGTTGTCTCTCTTGTGTTTTGCGCAGTTTGTACAAATATGGTCCTTGCGCCATAAAACCCAACGCAACCAACAGAAAAAGGCTTTATTTCCGCCTACAAACGAATTAAATGAAGCACGTGGGTACGGCACCGACCTTTTAATGAAATAGACGGAGCCATCGACCTTCTAATGAAATAGACAGAGCATGTGGGGAGGAGTCGCTGTCCTAAGTGGACTTACGAATCGACTAAGCCATACCGAAGCGCAGACTAGTGTTTTGGATCACGGTGGATAATCATTTTAACCACTCAATAATTTAGGATTCGTGCTTTTTCCCACAACCACGTGAAAGATCTTCCAACAGAGCGACCGGTAGAAGCAATATAAAGCTGTGCGCACATGCTCTGTCTATTTCATTAGAAGGTCGATGGACGGAGCATGTGTGCGCAGTTTCATGTTATTTCCATCGACCTTAAAATGAAATAGACGGAGCATGTGCCCACAGCTTCATGTCATTTCTTTCAGCTGGTCGGTTTGAAGATCTGTCGCGTGGTTGTGGGGAAAAGCATGAATCCTAAATTATTGATTGGTTTATCCACCGTGATCCAAACACTAGTCTGCGCTTCCATAGCCAATCGGTTAAGTCGATTTGGGATTTACCCTTCAGAGATCTTACAACAGCGATTCCGCCCACATGAACCGTCTATTTCATTAGAAGGTCGATGGTTATTTCCTCCGGTTGCTAGGTTTCAAGATCTGTCACTTGGCATTGTGAGAAATCAGGAATATTAATGTAAAACAAATTATTGATGGGTTAATACAACTATCGAGCGTGATAAAAACACCAGTTTGATCTTATTAGCCAATTGGTTCAATTCGATTCCCAACCCACTTTCTGAGATCTTACGGTAGTGATACCACTCACATGCCCCACCTACTTTAAACGTTGATGGGGCGCAGTCAGTGACGTGTGATGTGTAGGTCACGTGGGCTTTTGGGAATCGACTTGAGTCGAGTGACTATTGAAGCTAACCAGGATCGTTAATTAATTAGCCCTACATTATGATTCGTGCTTTTTTCCATAAACCACTTTAATCTTCAAACCGAGCGATCGGAAGAAATAGCACGAAACTGAGCACATGCGCCACCTATTTCACTAGAGGATCGACGACTCAAATTTCCTGACGGAAAATAAACCTTTTCCTGGAATTTTAATAGAATTGGTAATTGATAAATTAATCAACGTCGAACTGGAGCAACATAATGGGCTATTGGCGACTGTCCGCGATCAATCCCGAAGGGAAAGATCAAGGACAACGCCTCGTAATTTTGAACCACAGTCACATGGCGAGGTCGACATCTGAGCTGGCAGCCCACTCTTCAAACTTCCACACCACTTCACCGTGAGGACATTTGGGGCCATGACAGATTTAACGTGTACCATCTCCCGTATACACGACGGTCTTCGGCTGGACCGAGTATCGAACTCTCAACCCTCCAGGAATTTTAATAAAAACAAATGCAATGAGTACTTTGAAATTTGTATTTCACAAATGAATTAATTTCTGTTGCCAAGTTTCATAAGTAGGCGTTATCAATAAGCATATGAGCCATCAAAGAAGAGCCGTGAAAGGAACAGGATATCAAGAGAAGTTAACTTGAAAGGCAAGACGTGTTTGATGGCTGATTGATGAAAATACTGATGTCAAAATATTAGATTTGTATGAACTTTGTGGATATGATATGTGAGAATGAGAGAGAGAGCATTGAAAAATATCGAGATAAGGTGATAGTCCTTTGACTTAGAAGTATCTAGGTATTTCGGTATCGCTTTGAAAAGCAATTATTTTACACAGAATATCAAAGGATGAAACAAAATACAATACATTATATCAAACTCTCATGATTACTTCCACATACAGCATTCATTATGTATCCAAAAGAAGCGACTAGTATCATTTACTCGAGAATAAAGACCGATTGCAAAGGGTGTAGTTATGAATAAATGTAATCAAGACAGTTTGAATTAACAGCAGAAAAAGTAGTTATATAACAGAGAAAGTAGTAATATTACAACTGCTGGAGATGGATAGTTTTCATAAAACACCTGTCATGATAGGCAAGTGAATATTCATTCCTCCTTTTAAGTCTGTAAAAAATAGTAAATAAGTATGTTTGTAACGGAAGACAAATTA
Organism: Meta bourneti; assembly: GCA_933210815.1. NCBI lineage: Eukaryota > Metazoa > Arthropoda > Arachnida > Araneae > Tetragnathidae > Meta > Meta bourneti. The sequence goes on from OW119925.1 coordinate 68,979,562, forward strand.
TTCATAAACGCTTTTATCTGTGAAAGCTTTTGAGGTAACGTTAACGACTTTGTTTTTAAAGGCTAAAAATGTATCTCGCATACCAATCTTGAAACATAATAAAAGCCCCTTTTTTCGACGCAATAAATAATAAATAGGAGTGAACTTTCGGCGCACTTCACCAGAAATAATAACAGAGAATTTCTCGTTAAAATGTTTTTAAAAGAAAAACGAATTCCTTAACGCCTCCATTAAAAAATCCGACCTCCATTTTCTTCTACCAGTCTTATGATTATTTTTTCTCATCAATAAAGAATAGGTTTCTTGTCTTTTAATAGCACCGTTTCTTTGACACATGGGTTAAAGAAGCAAAGTAATAAAACGTTAGGGACTAAGTACCGAACTGGAAATTGGTTTTAACGTCCGATTCTACCATTTTTCCTCACCATATTTTAAATTCCTGGTTTACTTTTGTCCCCAAAAAGTGAAAAAGCAATAGAAAATACAACCGAAATAAGATCCTTAATATAAAAAGCATTGAATGTTTCTTTTCGAACATCCTAGTTAATGGATTTTTAAAGCTTTTTATGTTATTGATCTCCTAGCGACCCAAAGTGCAAGGCATAATGTATTAATTAGAGTCCTCATCGGGTAGTTAAAATGTTTGCAATTGCATTTAATTAATTAAGAGTTCAACTTAGGTGATGAAAAAGAAAAATTCCATTTGAAATTAAATATTAAAACACCAAAGCCAAATTATTGAAACAGGAACAAAACATTATTTTTAGGTAGATAGTTAACGGCGCACTGGAGCTTGGGTTATTGGCGATGGTTCGGATCAATTACGAGGGGAAAGATTCGAGGATAACAACACCACGTAGTTTTGAACCAGGGTCAGATGACGATGTCAACCACCTGAGATGGCACCCATTCTCCAAAGTTCCACATCACGCCGGGGGCCGCGTTAGACCGACTGGAAGAGAAATGGATTTGCAATTGAAAGGTTGCGAGTTCGAAACTCGGTCCAATCAAAGACTGTGTACACGGTAGTGTAACGTCCCGTCATCCTAACACGGAGCACCTGCTAGGAGGCGTTCTCTCTCGGTGCAGATGGCGTCAAAATACATCTACAGGAGTAAGCCTCTCAAGATGACCTTGTACTCTTTTTTATTTAGAATCTTAGTTTACGGGCAATGGCAGATGGTGGTTGCGCTAAAAATCGCTCTGTATTATATCGCATTACTCTCGTCTGTAAATTTTTAAATTGTAGCTTTGTATTTGCATAAAAATATTTGTTATGATAATAATATATGATTATTTTGATAGAAAGTGGTCCGTTTTTTAATCGTCGATGTGGTACAGGGGCTGGTACATATTAAATCTGTCGTGGCCTCAAATATCTTCACGTTGGCGTGGTGTGGAAGTTTTGGGGAAGTGGGGTGCCAGCTCAGATGTTGCCTCGTCATCTGACCGTGATTCAAAATTGCGTGGTGTTGTCCTCGGTCTTTTCCTTCCAGACCTTCACCTCTCCGACTCATCAAACGGTGTAGAGCCTATTCCCTTCTAGACTCACCTCTTCCCAACTCACCAGTAGGTTTAAAGTTCCCTTGGAAGATTAATCCCGGATCGTCGCCAATAGCCCGTTGTGTTGCTCCAGTGGGACGTTAATTAATTATCTAATCTTAGCACATCACGCCAACGCATTATTTTTTAGCAAATGCAATGTAAAATATTAAGTTTTTTAAGTGTTTTACCAATGCCCGGTCATTTAGAACTTGTTAGGAGTACAACGCGAACACACCACGTGGTGCACTAGGGCAATACAAAGTCGATCACAATTCCGTCCTTGTAGTGTCATGATGACACACTAGCAACCTATGAGTTGTACGCGGCGCAGATTCGATTTCTGTTAGGTTTGATTCCTACCTGGGTGTATTTCTCTTCTGTGTCAGTAAAACTTTCATTGTGTGTTTGTCCTTGACGTTATCTGTCTGCAACTAACTAAAATATGTTACCTAGTTCTATTAAATTCTGTATGATCTCAGCTTTATTAATTTAAGGCTTAAGCATAACTCAAAGTACCCATTTTTGAGTTATCAGTTCTTGCATTCAGGTGACGACATGGTTTGTACAAACACGTCTCAGTACAAACTGTTTGGATATTAAAAAGTTTAAAGGAACTTTATGTGCAAAGCATTATGGGACTCCCAAACCAAAAAAGTATTAACCGCTCAAATGACTCTGATAGTTTAAAACTAATATTTTGATTGGTTGGGTTTCGTGGCGCAAGGGTCATATTCAGCCAGGCTGTGCTAAGGAAGACAAACAACGTCAAGTAATGGACCCATACACTCACAAGAAAAGTTTAATGACACAAGAGAGAAATACGCCCAGGCTAAGTTACGTGAATCGTACCAGCGCCGCCTACAACTAATCTTTTGATTTTCTAACTAACGACCCATTATTTAGCCAACACTGGAACGATATAATTTCTGAAGGAGTTCCTAAAGGAGGAAAAGAAGCGTACGAAAACAGACCGGCGGATTGCCAGAAAGGTTGGTTGAACAAATCGATTGAAAAAAGGCATTTCCGAAGAAATATTTCTTACAACGGATTTGAACACTTTCAATCTAAGCATTTCTTACCTTCAATTAGACAGTGTTTGGGTTGGTTTACTTTTCTAACACTACTTGCTTTATTAGGGTCTTGAATTGGGAACCTATATTGGAGGAATTAATACTTTCCTTTTCTCATGTTCAAGTATCTACACGAATCCATCGTTTTTGTGAAGCTTGTTTTGACAGGATCATTTTATTATTAGAATTATCATTCTATTCATATTTTTTTCTTAGGTTACCATAGTTACATTCGATCGCGTTTGAAGAATCATTAATAAGTTTCTAAATGCAAATTGCGAACATGCGAACATTCTTTTGCTCTGGCTTTTGAGAGAATGCAGTATTTAATATATTTAAAAAATGTATCATGTTTTCATGTGATCGATTACCATTTCTTCCAAATCCCTCCTGTCTATGAGAACGCAACTTATACACTAAAATCATAATTGTAGTCTAGCAGAATGAGGTTTGCGACAAAAGACGTGAGAAACCAAGCTTCTCATGATATATTGATGGTAACCTCCCATATGGCGATTACTGTGATTCCTTTCAACAGTTTAGGCATTCATATTGAGAGACGATTTTTAGAACCTCATTACCTATTTTATCAGACTTATTGTCACCAAAACATCCATCGCTCTTTGCCTCTGCATCGCATTTTTACTCTTGTTATAATTCATTATTTTTAATTACATTTCATGTTGGGGTTTAATTAGATGGGATTTCCAATCTTAGTCACAATTTTCTCCAGATAATTTTGTTTTGCCTTCATAATTTGTTTTACATAGGGGGACCTACTCATTTCATCTTCTGTTCTGCACCTTTCTTAGCCGTAGTAGCCCAGTTGGATGCGAAGCGGATCAGCAACAGGTGGGTTGCGAGTTCGAAACGCGGTTCAGCCGAAGACCGTTGTGTACACGGGGACTGGTGCACGTTATATCCGCCGTGGCTTTAAATGTCCTCATGTTGGTATGGTGTGGAAGTTTGAAGAGTGGGGGGCCAGTTCAGGTGTTCTCTCGTCATCTGACCGTGTTTCAAAATTACGAGGCGTTGTCCCTGGACCTTTCCCTCCGGGATTGATGCCGGACCGTTGCCAATGGCCCGGTGTGTTGCTCCAATGCAGCGTTAATTAATTACCTCCCAACCAGCACCTTTTATGTAATTTAAACTACATCATAATAAATATGATTTTGATAACATACTTTTTATTGCTGACTAGACTATTTTAGATTTATAGATATAGTTGTATTTATTTATTTTCACTGGTTTGCATTATCTTGCATTTGGCGCAGCTTGTCCTTTGGACCTTCACCACAAAACCCAAACCAACTTTTCAACAATTTACATCTGTTTCCACCGCTTATGACATCAATATTTAAGCAAAATTCGAGCAAAGGAAATATTAGGATAAAAAGCTCTTTATAATTAATTCTAAAAAAAATCAGGATCCTCATTTCATTTAAATTGAAGTTTCTCAAAGATACACACATGTATGTTTTCAGAATCGTCATTAAACTTCGTTTACAAAGACTGCGTAATTTCGAGGCCATGTACGAACTCTATGTAAATAGTGCTCATTACTTTTCCCCTCATTGATATTTTCCTTTTGAAGTTCTTTCGCATAAAAATCTTTGAAGTTCTATACGTCTCATAGATTAAACTTCCCACTCAGATAAGAATAGTTATTTATGGTTATATTTTAACCAGGCCTTAACCTTTGGATGTTTTCGATTCTTTCTGTAAAAGGTCGCCCACTTCACCCTTTTGATATTTTCACCGAGAAATGCAGCGAGATGTGTTAAAGAACGGATGTATTATCGAGTCTTAGCTAAAATGGATTTTGATTGGTTTGCTATTACATAGATTATATACATAGCATTTTACTTACAGCGTATTGCGTGTTCTTTGTTTAGACGCATTCATCAGATGTACTCGAAAAAAAATCTAAATGGTGTTCAGTCTTTTCTTGCATACACATTTCTTGCATACATTTCTTAATACACGAGTCCAGTGTATTGGCACTGACAACACAATGGATGGGGCACGTTAAATCTGCTAGGCGTTCAAGTGTCTTCACATAGGTGGGGTGTGGAAGTTTGGAGAGTATGGTGTCAGCTCACAGATTTTGATCTCAGGTTTCCCTTCGGGATTGATCCCTGACCGTGGTTAATAGCCCATTGCATTGTTCCAATGATACGTATATTCATCTATCTCATGTTGGAGTGGTGTGGAAGTTTGGAGAGAGGCATCAGCTCAGGTGTTGACCTCATCATCTGACTGATTCAAAAGTACGAGGTGTTGTCCTCGGAACTTTTCTTACGCTTTCGATCCTGGACCGTCACCAATCGCCCGTTGTATTGCTCCAGATTGGTGTGGTGTGGAAGTTTGGAGAGTGGGGGTGTCAGCTCAAGAGTGTTGACCTATTCATCCGACCGTGGTTCAAAATTACGAGGTGTCCTTGGATCTTTATCTTCGGGGTTGATTCCAGGCAGTCACTAATAGCTTATTCTGTAGAGCCAGTGCGATGTAAATTCAATTACTTCATATTGGCGTTGGAGAGAGGGGAGTCAGCTCTGGTGTGGACCTCGTCATTTGACCCTGGTTCAAATGTAGGAGTGTTTTCGTAGTATATTTTCTTTCGGGTTTGATCCCGGACCTTCGCCAATAGCTCGTTGTGTTGCTCCAGTGCAACGTAAATTCAACTATCTACCTGCCTCATATAAAAATATTTTGACACACATTACTTGCTATATCAGACTTTTATCAGTCATGTCTGCCCTTTTTTATATCCGAGGGATTATGCAAAATTTCAATTTAAGCTGATTAAACCAGCTGCACATGTTATTCAATTATGTTTTGCACCTGAGCACCAGAAATACGTTGGAGTTAACCTAGGTTCTGCAACTCTCCCAGAGAATACTTTGCTTGTAATCAAAATTACTATAATTGGTTTTTATAATTTCCTATTATCAAAATGTGCTACCTGTTTAAGATGTTTCTCGTAATCTATTCATTGTAACCTAAATGGATGAGAGGTTTTTACATCTAAGAACCAAGGGTACAATAAATGCATTGATTGAATACTCTTCATAATCGGATAGATACATAACGTTTGAGAATTATATTAATCCCCTCATCTTACGTTATTCTTGCGCTAGAACTATTTCACTTCGAAAGTAATAATTCAAAAAACTGAAATAAATTGTCTGCTATACACAGGCTAACCACCAAAGAATATTTGCAATTTGCAGGCAACCGTCTATCGATTTTTCTTAACAACCCTAATCTAAAGACATAAAATGTTAAACTCTTGAAAAGGAAATTTGGAATATTTATGACCATTCTTTTTAAGTCTATATGTCTGCAAAAAATCTTTTCCCTCTTGTCATATTTCAGTTTCGAAACTATTTTTAGAACTTTGACAGAAATGTCTTTTCATCCAAGTTCTTGGTGGGGATATATTTTCAAATTCCGGGTATGATTGTTTTCTAAACATATGGACCTTTATAGTAGCTATCTATATATAGTTATTTTATGTTTGGAAAATGCGTGGACTTGAGGAAAAACGTGTTTTAACAGTAGGGTTTGATTCTTATTCATCAGAAAAAATATTTTAATTTATATTTTATGAGTTTGTTATTTATTCATTCGTGTTTGTTAACTTTTATATTTATTCGTTGTTCATTTATATTTGTTTACATTTTATTCAGACAAAAACAGTCAAGGGAAATTTCAGGAAAAAGAAAACAATTAGGAAAATTTCTCCAATTGTGAGTAAGTTGCAGCTAATATTTATTGTTGAAGATAATCGCACTAATAGTCTAGTTAACCCTCCTGGTGGATGTCTCGACGATGTATCTCGTCATCAGCCAAACTAACCAGATCTTGATGGACGAGATATTTCGTCATTAGAAGAAAACTTTCCAGAGATCTTGTTCTCGTCATCATAAAAAGAATAGGTAATGTCTTGATGACGAGATATCTCGTCATTAACAAAATTGATCAGATCTTGATGGATGAGAAGATCGAAAACACCTGGAGGATCAAGATAATTAAGAACTTAAATATTGAGACTAATGTGATTGAATTATTCACCTGAGACCAACTTTGAATTAAGAAGCTTATATCAAGAAAATATCGTTAAGTTCAAAATGGCTGATTATAAGCCTTGTGACACTCCCCTAACTTAAATGGCGCAGATTGTCCTGCCTAGGATCTTGCGCCGTAAAATTCAAAATACAATCCTCTAACTTCAAAATCAAGATAATCAAATTTTGAACATGGATTTCATGGACCTTGTCGTGAAAGCGTTGGTGCATTACTATATTTGTCGATGACAACTTGTTCAGACATACTGTATTCTGTAAATTGTCTGAGTCATAAAAGATAATCCAAAAAATACTACATGGGCTAAAGAGGGCGCGGCGTTATTTGAAGGTGACTTCTAAGCACAATTAAGTGTTTCAAAAATCTCATGGGTAATTCGGTTGGTTTGGTTTGTTGAGGTTTTATGGCGCAGGGGTCATGTGGCCATTTCGGAAATTTCTATTTTGTAATCTGACCGTGGTTCAAAATTACGCCGTGTTGTCCTTGATCTTTCCCTTCGAGTTTGATACCGGACCATCCCAAATTACCTGTATGTTGCTCCAGTGTGACATTAATTAAAATACCTACCTATTTTGTAGATGCTGATGAGATAGAAAGTCTGTTTCTAGATACATTTATATTTTTCTACATGCTTAACGTCTGCCCTATAACTTGGTATGTGAAGAAGCGAAATCATATCGCTGTCTTCAACCGAAGCCGAAATTTTAGTCAAGGATGGTAATTAGGTATTCTAATTAACATAACACTGGAGGAACACAGCGGGCTATTGGTGGCGGTCCAGGATCAATCCCAAAGGGAAAGATCGAGGACAACACCACGTAATGTTGAACCACGGTCAGATGACGAGGCAACATTCGAGCTGGCACTCCATTCTCCAAACTTCCACACCACGCCAATGTGAGAACATTTGAGACCACGACGTATTTAACGTGCACCAGCCCCCTTTGTATACGACGGTCTTTGGTTGGATTCGAACTCACGAACTTCCGGTTGCAACCCCGTTACTCTTCCAACCGGGCTACCGCGGCCTTATTTTAACCTAGGACGAGCTATACAAGATCTGATTCCACCATATAATATAACTAATAAGATTTTGATCTGTGTGAATATAGATGTTAATATTTATGAAGATAATCTGTTATAAAATCACTAAATGAAAATCATTGTGGTAGGTTGAAACATTTGGACTTTAAATTGAAGTATATTCGTGAAATTATAAGTTGTATAAAATTAATATTGGAGTACGTATTATGTCAAAATCAGTTAGCTGACATGTTTACAAAAGATTTACATAAACATGTTACATAACTTTAAATATACTGTTGCTTTATTTGTGATTAAGGGATGGAAATAATCACATTTTTAATCAAGTCAAAGTATTTGAGAAGTTTAACTTTCATGAGTGGCAACACCTTCCGTTGCTAAAATAAAATTGAGAATTCCATTTTCAGTTTCCAGTTGTATCGTTTCTATTTGTTTCACTTTGTTGTGTCGTTTTTATTTTTGTCCTGCAATAACTAATGAGTGGTATTTTATCGATCTCTGATTTGAATTATTCCTTAACCAGTTATATTTAACTATATATTTGTTACGAGATTTCCAAATAGTGTAGTATTACTTTTACCACACAATCCATAATGACTAAATAATGGATAATATATTGGTTAAAGGGATCATAGTATTGGTCAAAAAGTCGAAACTTGTTAGAAGTCGTGTAGGGAAGACTGCAGGTTGCAGAATGAACAGATATATGCGTGTGAACCCCTCATAGGGTTGAAAAAATGAGTACCAAAAAAGGCGGTATTGCAAAATTATGTGAATATTAGAATTATTTGCGTTAAGAAAATTTCATCGATTTTAAAATTTTTATAATTATATATTATCAATATTTGGCAGGATTGCACTACTTTAAGGATATTTCATTTGTATCAATTCCTTTATAACTTCATTGATCTTGAATCGTTTAATCGGTACCTGGCTTACTTGTACATAAACTACAAAGTCGATACACCAACAGGCCGCGGTAGCCAGGTTCGAAGAGCAACGGATTAGCAACCAGAAGGTTGAGGTTTCGAAACTCGGTGCAAAGACAGTCGTGTACAAGGGGCCTGTGCACGTTAAATCCGTCATGGATTCAAGGTTGTCCTTAGGTTGGCGTGTTGTGGAAGTTTGGAGAATGGGATGCCAGCTCAGGTGTTGACCTCGTCATCTGACAGTGGTTCAAAATTTCTAGGCGTTGTCCTTGGATCTTGGGATTGATCCCGGACCGTCGCCAATAGCACGTTATGTTGCTCCAATGCGACATTAATTAACTAACCTAAATACCTACCGATACACTAACAGTGGTGCTAAGAAACTCCGATCCCCAAAGCGGTGCAGTGGTACTCTACATCAGATGAGATCTCGACACAAGAAATGCATTTAATGCCACTAACTAGCTGTGCAAGAGGGGAAGTTAAGGGAAGCTCCTCGAATTCCCCTGATTCCATCAAATTATCCGTCTGAATTCAAACACCTTCGATTCCCAGGGGTCTCCAGTGTTTCACCACGACCATTGACAAATTACATGGTCTGGAATTGAGAATCGCAGGATTTAATTTGCAATTCGATTGCTTTGCCATGGGTCGCTTACACAGCTATTCTAAAGAAGAGGCGACAACAATTATTCAAGTGCTCTCCAGAGAAGAAAACTATAAATCTAAGGCACCAATAGACTACAAATCAAAATTTTTCTCCTAATACACCAGGGCCAGTAGCTCGGTTGGAAGAGTAACGGATTAGCAATCGATGGATTGCGAGTTCGAAACTCGGTCCAACCAAAGACCGTCGTGTACACCGGGGCTGGTGAAAGCTAAATCTGCCGTGGCCTCAAATGTCTCACGTTGGCGTGGCGGGGAAGTTTGGAGAGTGGGATGCCAGCTCAAGTGTTGACTTCGTCATCTGACCGTGGTTCAAAATTACGTGGCGTTGTCCTCAGTTATTTCCCTTGGGGATTGATCCCGGACCGTCGCCAATAGCAAGTTGAGTTATTCCAGTGCGAAGTTAATTAATTACCATTACCATTGACTATTGGCTTGGTTGTAAGCGCGTCAAGTTACCTATGAGAGATTTTCAGTGTAAACAAACCATACGAAAGTAATTTTACTTCCGCTAGCCAAATGCTCTCATGATGCATATCGATGCTACCTTAAAATGTAATTTGTCGTCGCTTTGATGACTTTTGACATTTAATCCAATTGGCGTTGAACCATGGTTAGATGGCTTCGACATCTCAGCTGGCATCCCCTCTCCAAATTTTCACACCTACGACGTGAGGACATTTGAGGTGGAAAATTTGATACTACTGAATTAACGTACACCGGTCCCCACGGACACGACGGTCTTAGATTGGATCGAGATTCGAATTCGCAACCCTCAGGTTGCTAATCAATAGCTCTTTGTGTTGCCCCAGTGCGACGTTAAATACCTACCTACCGGTTGCTAATCCGCTACTCTTCGAACAGGGCTACTGTGGTTCAAAGAATTACGGAAACATAGGAAACCTATTACTAATAAAAAATTGAAACATTAGTTCACTTGAGAAAGGTTGGTTGGCTTATTGGGATTTAATAGCGCAAGGGCCATATTTGGCCATGCTGCGCCAGACACAAGACAGATAATATCAAGTAATTCACTTGAGAAAAATTCACAGAATGGTTATTTTGAGGGCGAGTGGTTATCTTGTGAGTTTGATGGATCACAGAAAAATTGCTTTGTCCCTTTCATAAGTTTATTTATACTCTAATAGTTTAACTGATTTCACATCAAAAGTTCGGTCTGCAACAACTGACGCTTTAGCTGCCTCGGATTGGTAGCATTAATGGAATTCATAATTTCACTGTTCACTGGAAAATTGGACGCACTTGCCACGTTAGTCTCCTTGAAAAATCGGACCAGAAGTTTGGTCAAAGTCTTCAAGAGCCAGGGGGACCGCGAGCAGGTGTTGTCGGACTTCTCTCCCCTAAAGAGGTGCTGGTGTACTTCTACTGTTTCCAGATGGAGAAGAATTACAAATAAAGGCTGTAACAGGAAAAATATCCACCAATTTCACCAGTGAACCCATAGCTATAATAAGGCTCTTGAAACACTTACATCACTCATCAACACAGAAAACTGAGGGAATTATCTTTAGCTATTCCAGATCTGCCTTGGAAGCAGCAGAAAATGGCAACTCAAAATGTGCCCAAGATGTCCATTCACTTCTGCACAAACTCGTGTGCTTGGAGAAAAGGTGCACTCTTCAGCGAATTCCCGCACATGTGGACATTGAAGTAAATGAAGCCAGAGAATTAAATGCTGAACAAACCACAATAACTCTTACTGATATGCTAATGCTTTGGTAAAATTCAAACTCATACCACAAAACGTTAAAACAAGATAACAAATTTTTGAAATTAACACCGATGAAAAACCACCACCACAATATCCAGACTGAGAACAGGACATTTTAAAGGCATGGGAATTAACTGGAACCAGAACATACAGGCATTGTAACAACTGTATAGGAGTTGAACTCACACCTCATATATTCACCTGCAATGCAGTAGTAGTTGCTCTTCAAACCATCGATTACAATACTGAAGAACAGCTTTACAGCGAGAAAATAATTGACACCCCCAAAGCTGTTTAAAATGTGCACACGGCGACATGACTCAGAAATGAACACGAAAACAACATAGTTTAACTCACAAATTGATTTTATAGCTGCACTTTTCTTTCACTGATTGTCATTAAATTTTAATTAAATTTAATGTTAATTCCTTCTGGAGGAGTGAATGGCCTCGTTTTATATTTTCTAATTGGTTAACTGTTAATTATAAAGTTATTCTTACTTTTGTTGAAATTCATTATGAAAATGGTTAATGATAGTGTTAAGACACGTGAAAGGGGGATGGGAAATTGATTTTTAAAAATTCTTTAAAAAACCCCATCAGAATTTAGTTATTAATTAATTCAGAATTCACACGCGAATAAAAACAGTACAGGGTTGCCACTACGATCATAAAAGTAAGTTTGCTTATTATCAGAACTCAATCGTCGCAAACGATTTGCTTTAACAAATAGTGCACACGATCGAGTGGTCGTGCTAGTCAAAAGAGAAGTAACCAAAATTGGGGAATTTCGAGTTTACGGTTGTTAAATACTACGCCTTAACAATACTAGATAGCAATGCCTGGATCGCTCAATCAACAGTTGGTTGAGTGATCATTGCACTTACTGTTTTCTAGCGTTATAAGATACCAGATTATATATATATATATATATATATATATATATATATATATATATATATATATATATATATATATATACCGTACTTATACACACAGCATTTAACAAACGTTAACCTTGAATACCAAAGTTGGAGCTACTGCTTTTCTTATTAGCGCTACAGAATAAAGTATTTAAGGACAAAGTTAAACATACAAAGTAAATTCGTTTTTATGAGAATTTTTCTGTCAAGTTAAAGGAAAGGGTGCCCAGTGAGTTTGTCCGCTGCGCTAGCAACCGGCGAGTTGTAGGCGGCGCAGGTTGGATTCTTCCCTGGGTGTATTTTTCTGTGTCAGTAAAATTTCTTTGTGTGTGACAAATACTTGACGTTGTCTTGTGTTTGGCGCAGCTTGGACAAATATGGCCCTTGAGACATAAAACTCAAACTATCAACTTGTTAAGCTAAATGTAGGTGATGGTATTGTTTTTGATTGATTGAATAGACATATAATCTGACTTATGTGCTTGATATCATGGATCCGCTTATAAACTGTCATCAAGGAATGGACATGACAGTGGGCCCACTGAGCCAAGTCGGCCCCTAGTGTTTCTGAAGCGAGCGTTAAGTACTTTCTGTAGGTATTCCGCAAGTGACGTCACTTGGTACGTTTCTCGAATACGATTTCAGCATGTCGTTAATAAAAATTATGAAGAATGAATTTCGAATTGATGTGTGATGGTTGATTACTCAACGCGAATTAGATTGAAAGCCAGAACGGCAATAAGCTACATTTCAAGGTAATCCCAATGAATCAAGCTAGTGCATTTGGGTAACAGGAAGTAAATTCTGTTTTCTGTCTGGTTTACACGGAAAATCCCTCTAACAACCTAAAAAGCAGACACACGAAGCTATACCTTTCGTTGATCGTATCACTTGCCCCCCAAATATCTCTCTCTATTTTCACACTATTTAAGTAAAAAAAATCTCTTCAATTAAATAGTGAACTTTCTTATTTTGAGACAAATCCTCTTTTGAAAAAATTCTTCCACTCAGAACCTTATACTAGTGATGCAATTCCGTTTTCTTCGAGATGTTCTTGACATCGATAACAACTCTTTTCACTCCAAATACGACAGCTCTCTGTAAAATAAGTCAACCAAATAACTAATGTACAGGAATTGAGGACTTCAGGAAGTGACAACTTCTCAACTGAGGATTCAGTTTATTGGCGGCGGAGAAAACAACTGACCTATGCAACCGTCCAATCTTTGAAATGCCAACGGATATCCATCTGACAGCATAGTATCTAGAGTTTATAATAGTACATATCAACTTCCAGACATGTCCTTTGAAAAATTACAACCTTTAAAATCACTTTGTTGTATAAACTTCGAAAATGAACACAAATTCACAAATAGTTACTGGAGATTTGTTGATTTTGTGTAACATCAGTTTTCTTTGATCCCTAATATATATATATATAGGGAGAGAGAGAGAGGGAGAGAGAGGGAGCGAGGGAGAGAGCGAGAGAGAGAGGGAGAGAGAGAGTGAGAGCGAGAGAGCGAGAGAGAGAGGGAGAGGGAGAGAGAGAGTGAGAGAGAGAGAGTGAGAGAGAGAGAGAGATGATGTTACACAAAGTCCACAAATCTACAGTAAATTTTAATATATATACATTGGTAAGTACTTTCTACAGTTACCACAGTAATGGTATCAGTTTTTGTAGTACATGCAGGAAACACATGAACGATCCTAGGCGACCAGTATTATATGCTCTAATCTTCCACCACAGTAGGAAGCATTAGAATTGAGCATTTATACAGGCTTGCAATCTAAATTAATAACTGTATCTACACTATATTGTACTTTATAAAACGAAGCTCAGATAAGTTTTATTTGCAAGGTATCTCACAAATCGCGAGGGAACAACAAAACTAACTTTATTATCCGTTATACATGTGATAGGTTTCATTAATGTTATTAATCTACAAGCAATTTAGTGCTTTGTCCCTTCTTGCTACATAGACAGGTTTTACTCATTTTGATGCGAATACGGCTTTAAAATCAGAACAGAACTAGGTGACCATTACGGAAAGTGAGCTTTACGAAAAAATGGCATCGAGTTTGATCTTATAATTGCTATATTATTAATGTGAATCGAACTAATCAAATGCATTCGATAGCTGAGGGAACAGACTTGTAGCGACTTTGAGTTCTCGTGCCGCGATAAGCGGGGTGGGAGGGGAGGAGCTGTGTTATGGGGACTTCCCTCTGCGCCTCGCAAAATTCAAATCAGTATAATTGGGGACTGAGAACCACTACGGTATCGAAAATGATCTCAAACGAAAGCTAACGTTACGATCTATCCTTTCAAGACATTAGAAGTGTGATCGAATAATGTTGGTTGTGAAACTTCGGATTGCAGTAGCAAATTTTCACTATGTCGGCATATACTCATTGAAAAGCTAAGCAGATGTACATGGAATACAATCTACGTGGAAGAGCAACTCGTAAGCTTTCGACAAACACTGAATTGATTGCAGAATTTATTTCATTTACTATACCCAAATAAATGCTATATGCTAACGAGACGTATTCACGTAAAACCTTGCGGACGTGCTCCGACACAACCTACTCGATTTTTTTATTTACTTGCACCCAGGTCGTAGAAGAAAATGTTTGTCTCTTGGGTTAGCGACAGGATTCTTAATTTGTTTTGTACTGCGTTTGTTTATTTATGCTCTGACTGAAATATTTTTTTACCTAATTTAGTATTTACGCATCTGATTGTTTGTAGAGAACTTGCCCCAGGGAAAGTTTATATTTTGTTTCCTGGATCGAAACACAAGTTTACTCTCTACGCGTTTTTCATAATTTAATCGCAAGAGGAAACATTATTTATTATCATTCAAATCGGTATTCGAGCGAAGTCAATAAAAGAAGGGACTGCCACGACAAATATTTTTTTGGAAACGGTAAGAAATTCTGAGTTGCATATTATCTGAGTTAGTAGGAATGGAATTAATGCATTTTGTATTTAATCTGAGGAGTCCCCAAGGTGATTTCGTTAGAATTATTTAATTTCTTCTAAACAATAATGCGCCAAAAAATAAAGCTGACTGAAGTATGTTTTTATGTTTGAAAGCGCAGACTGGATTCGCGCGAGAGAGAATATCATGTCTTTCAATTACTGAAAAATAAATTTAATCAACAAAATATTTCACTATACTCAACGTTTTATCCATTTTAATTCATACACGTGTGGATGACATGATTGGAAAAAATCCTCATAAATATATTTTTAACTTTTTAAACAGCATTTGTTTTGCCGATCACATTTTATTTTATGTTCTACTTGTTTCGTTCATCATCTGATTTAAGGTCTTAGAAGATAATATTTGTAAGTGATAGAATTCTTACTGATCTTGCGTTTGCAAATTGATTCTTTGTTTGAAATGCTTTTTTTCATAATTTTGTATTTACACATCTGATTGTTCCTATACAATTTTTCTTCCTGGATAAAACTTCTGAAATACTGTGTGCTTGTTTCATAGTTTAATTATGTAAAAACATTTATTTATTTGCATTCAGATCCATAAAAATCTGGATTTCAAGTAAAACAATTCGAGCGCATTCAACAAAAGAAGGGAATACTTTTTACTTTGGATTTTACAAAGAAAAAAAATTACTTTCTGAATCAGTAAGAATTTTGTTCTGCGTCTAAACTGTGAATAGGGATGGATATACTGATTCTTTTTATATTTAGAAAAAGGAATATTCCAAATAGAATCCCCAAGGCACTTTCTCTAGTTATTTAGCATCCTCTATTGTTTAAATAATGATTTGTCGAAGAAAAAGGCCGGATGGAGTATTTTGTTTCATTTGAAGAAAAATGGATTCAAAAATACCATGCCTTTTAATTTCTAAATAAACGATATAAACAGACAATGTTTAAAAGGCAAACCAAGCTATCTTCCGGCCGTATAAACTTCTTTTTTTTCACAAATTTTATACTTTGGAGGTTTTAAACTATGTTTCTCAAAATCCAGATTATCTGGTTTCAAATTCCAGATTCCTTTTGTTTGTGTCAGATTCACATTGCAAACGTTCAAGATGAAATGCAAAATCTTTCTCTTTTGTGACTGGATAAATACGAATTATTACAATATAAATAGTTTTAGTAATTTTTTGAGAATGCTTTTAAATAAGTGTTGGATTACATAGCAAAATGTTTTGTCTTGCAAATGAAGTGTATATAATACGCTGCTTCAATCCACTTAGCACCTTTCAGTTTGTAAAGATGCAAATGTACTAATAAGTCCACCAGGGGGCTTCCAAAATTTACTGTGAAAACTTCTGAACAACCTTTGCCTTAAAATGTGTAGTATGCTTTAATTTCGTTTTTTTAATGCATAATTTTTAAAATTGTCAATTATCAACGATTATTTTAATTCTAAATTTGTTTGTAATTAAAATTTTAATTACCGATTATTTTACATACACTCATTGTGACTATCACGGTATATTCAAAGTTATTAAATTAAAAAAATATATTCCATTTTCACTAGACAGAATTAATATATGGTCCAAATCAAAAGAGAGGACTAGACCCTCTATTTCCTCAATAATTTTTGTGTATTTGATGTAGTAAATTTATCTTTGTGAAAGGTTCGGTTCCTAAATCAATGACTATTTGATACTTGAGAAACAATTGCAGACAGGCTAATAGAAGCTCGGAATGCAATTGCTAAGAGCTAATTGAGGTCTAGACTGCAATCGCTAAGAGCTAATTGAGGTCTAGACTGCAATCGCTAAGAGCTAATTGAGGTCTAGACTGCAATCGCTAAGAGAATAGCTAATAAGTCTGGATTGCAATTGCGCAATTGCTAAGAAAAGAGTTTTGCGCAATTGCTAAGAAAAGAGTTAATAGAAGCCCGGCCTGCAATTTCTAAGAGAAGAGCTGATAGAAGTCCGGACTACAATTGCTAAGATTGCTAAGAGACGAGTTAGTTGAAGTCCGGACTGCAATTGCTAATAAAAGATTAATTGAAGTCAGGATCAGCCGTTTTGAAGCGGTTGGAAAGAAAATGCATTTTTATAAATTTTGGTGTTTGTCTTCAGGTGGTAATTTCTCAAACCAATCAGTAGCTGTTGATTGATCAATAGTAGGTTGGGAAATAGACTGTTTTTACCTAGTGGCTAAATTTTGTTTTTGTAAATCTTCTGGGGATAGTTTCACGTATACATGCCATGTGAAATTTTCCCTAGCATCCACAAAGCCAGTTCACTCATATTCTCCAAACAATTATCATGTGTTTTACCTTTCAAAACGATTATATATATTCAATATCAACTCCGTCATAAATATTGTCCGTTTACTTTCAACAAATCTCTTCAGTTATTGCTATACGGTAAAAGTAGACTACTATAGTTCACTGTACCCTACAGTCAATTTTGACATTAGAAAACGTAACTATCGAGAAAGGAAATGAATGAAAATTTCTTTTCATATTAGTCAATTTTTCTTGTTAAAATGACAGATTTATATTGAAAAAGTATAATGAGATTGACTTTCAAACTTATCAACTCGTTTCTTGATGATGGATACTAGGTTAGCTTTCTAACGAATTTAGATGCTTCAATTTTAAATAACCATTTCTTGTCTCTTAGTCAGCAAAGCAACTAATATAAAGTGATCCATCACTGAAGGAACGTTATCCATCATCTAAGTCTGTCGGAGATATCCAATGAAATGAGTACTGTATGTAGGTCATTTTCAATATTATTTTGTAACTTGAAAAGGAGTGTACGTATAGGGTATATTCCATGGAAGTATCTCGAAGTAGAAATGATAAGGGTGAATTTTGTTCCAAACAGTCGCCAGTTCTGGGCAAGGAATAATTTGTTTTTCCTATTTGGATCTTCATATTCTCCATTGTAGTAATGGGGCATTTTTTCTCGACGCAGTGTCTCGTCATTAGCCAAACTGACCAGCTATCGATGAACGAGATATCTCGTTATTAGCGAAATCTACCAGATCTTGGACGAGATATCTTGTCGAAACCACTTGGAGGATTAAAGATCAGATAGGTTTTTGGAAAGTTTTTGAGTGGTGTATTGTGAGAAATTGATACTCCAGACAATATTTTAAGCATGGAATGTAAAAGCACTTTATTCTGCTTAGTACCGAAGGAAGATTTAATTTAGTAAATGTAGTTTGTGTGGTGAAATTTTAATGCAAAATAACGAGAAAAACTAACACAGCAAAATACGAAAACTACAAATAAAAATGCACTCTACCAAAATTTTCAATCCCTGAAAAAAATAGTATTAAGCCTCCTAATGGTTTATCTTCAGGTCAAAAGCTGCCCTCTAGTGGTCAGCCTCTGATGCAAAAATCTGTTCCAAATTGTGACCAGTTCTGGACCAGCGACAATTTGTTTTTCCTATTTTGATTCTCATTACCTTGAAGAATAGGTCAGTCAACGAGATATATCGTCATTTTCAAAATTGATCTGCTCTTGGTGAACGAGATATCTCTTCGAGATAGCTTGGAGTGTTAACAATGGTGTAAAAGTCTCCAATTTGTGAAAAAAATATTTGAGAAAAAGAAAATAAAACAGATAAAAACCTGGTGAAGGTAACGAATTTGCTGATGTCTCATAGAAGAACTTTAGACATATTAAGTGGTGACACTAGAGGCAATGGACGAGGTTTCTTCAGTGGTTGTTTCTGCTTTAATGGCTGAAGCAGCAGGAGCATGCTGATATGCATGTAAAGCAACCGAAGTTTGAGAGTTCGAAACTAGGTCCAATCAAAGACCGTCATGTACACTGGGGCTGGTGCACGCAAAATCTGTCGTGGACTCTCACGTTGGTGTGGTGTAGTTTGGAGAGTGGGATGCCAGCTCAAGCATTGACCTCATCATCTGACCTTGGTTCAAAATTACGTGGTGTACTCGTATCGTTCCCTTGTGGATTGATCCCGGACCGTCGTCAATATCCCATTGTGTTGTTCCAGTGAGACGTTAATTACCATTACCCTAATTTTATGTCAGATACCTTTGCAGAAATGCAACAATCCCCAAAGACTGTAATCTTGTAGCACAATATATTCGGATTATTATAATACATCTAATTTGTATTGCTTGTTTTACAACGGTTACAGATAAAACTTGCGTAGCATTACGAAAATTGTGTTGACTTCAAGTCATTTGAAACTAATAGAGCCATTGCAAATCGATTTAACATTGTAGCTTCTAAAGAGACAACCGTTCTCACTCCCCCACTATTTCAATAAAAAAACACATAATCTTCAGATTACACAATCTCAAACACTGCAATCTCATATGTTTGCATACGTTTTAACCTTTAATATGATTACATGCATTATATCTTTCCTTACGTGTGATTACTAATATCTTTACTATAAATAAATTCTGAATACATATTAAAATGGAACACAAATACCTTTAGTATTACACAAAGTTGATTAGAGGTACACATCAATCAATTTTGACTCTTAAAAAGTCATTAGTTCAAAACGAAATGGATGAACGTAATATTATTTTTATATGAGGTTCACCCAACAAATCGATCGGATCTTTCCCTTTGGGATTGATCCCGGACCGTCACCAATAGCCCATTGTGTAGCTCCAGTGTGACGTTAATTGAAATACCCCCCCCCCCCCAACAAATCGATCATTTTTGACTTTTGGAAATGTCATTAATTCAAAATGTTGTTACACGAATGAATAAATATTCATTGTTTCCATACTTTATTTGTTTTCAAAAGGGTCAATTTGAAATTCATATTTACATAAATGTTTGAATCGAATAACTTTTCGAAGAGAGCATTATGCTTGCTGTTCATACCATTTGTATTTTGGATTTGGAATAACCATTAGTTGGTCTCCAAGGCAAGTGTTCGTTTTAGAAATTATAAAAACACACGGTGATACATGATTGATTAAAACCGATTTGGATGACACCTGCGATGCAGATGAACCAGTATAACATTTAACACAAAATTTGCATCTTGCTTGGATACATTCACAGAATTCTGTTTTGGGAAAACCTGTCTTGATGTTTCATAACGGAATGAAGTTTCCGAAACATGTGATATTTGCCGCTGTCTCTTAGAAATACTTTGTAGAAATTTCCAATGGGACAAATGGACATAACACACCACCAGGTGGAATGGACGGAAGACTCTTGGAAACTTTGACTCAAGTCTTGAAGTTCAAGTACACACTGATATCACCATCGGACAAGGAATGGGGAAGAGTCCGAGTCGATGACAATTGGACTGGAATGATTGGAATGGTCAGCAGAGTTACATGGCTATCAATTTCATTGGTATCAACACAGACGTACTGAAAGTCGTTGACTAGTGTATCCTATTTTCAATCCGATATAACTTTTGTTACTAATTTACCTCAAATGTTACCCAAGGCTTACACTTACGTATATCCATTTGATATTACCCTGTAGATTGCCATTCTAACCCTGTTGTTTGTCATGCCACTGGCCGTCTATATTCTTTTGAAGCGAACACATTCTTCCTTTGATTTGTTCTTCGAAGTTTATGCAAATATTTTAGGCAAGACTTCCTAAAGAGGTATTCTTGGTGGAAAAGTACTGACTGCCGTTTGAAGTCTTTGTGCGATGCTAATATTCTGCAGCTATGTGGCTGTCATGTCCTCCATCTTCTTATTGCCTTTGAGATTCTCCGTTGCGTGATTTCAAAGCACATTCCAAAGCTGTTAGAGAGCTGTAAAGAGAGTACAAGGTACAATATTTCACCTGAAGTACATGCAAGATCTCATAAAGATTATATGGTTAGCTTAGCTGCGAAAGTCCACGAGAATTATTGGATTCTGAAAAAAGATCAGTGTCCCGATCAGCTTAAAAATAAAGAAGTTATGCTGATAAACAGATTTGTAATCGAGTTGAAGTATGGAAGTATTCTAATGCTGCAGAATGTTTAAAGGGTCATTCCATAAACACCCATTTTGAGAATGTTATTTCACCATAGACATGGATAGTTTTCAAACTTTTATCAGAGTGGTAGTGAAACCCATAAATCTCAATCTTTTAAATATTTATCCAATATTAGTCAAGATACAGGAATTTAAAAATTGATCGATTTCACAAGATGGCGGCAATCTGGAACTTGCCACACTATAAATATGGCTCTAACTTTAGAACTAATAGTTCAAATTTAGTAAATTTTGTACCAAATGGAAGCCCTTTATTTCAGGGATGTATATAAAATACAAAAACAATGGAACTTTTACATCTTAGTGGATTTTTATATGTAAAGTGAAAAAATCACTTTTAAAAACAGTGGACTTTAAAGGGCTATAGAAAAAATGAACATTCTTATTTTTTTCTGAAACTTCAAGGAAGTATTAACTAACATATGTACTTGAATCTATTGTATTCTTCGTTTCTGAATAAAAGCTATTCTAATGATAGCATATGTATTTCAAAACGGTGGTCATCTACAGTGCAAGAATAATCATAGCTTAAACACTTATGGATAAATTTCAGTTTTTATGAAGTACTAATTCAAACCAGATTCACATTAAATGTAAAAATATCAATGCAACAATGAAATTAGTACTGTGTAATTTTTAATTCATTTTATCACATGGTGTCTATAAAACTATACCAAGTACCATTGTAGAAAAATAGTTTTATTTATTTAAATTATATTAAAAAATACTTTGAAAATATAATGTTTTATAATATTTAATTACAATATTTCTCTTAAATATGTTTACATTTATTCTTAGATACATTGTTTCAAAAGTACACAGTGAAATTTTTATACCTTCAGTTTCTTATTTTAATTAAAAATTCAAAAATACTTTTTATAGCCCCGATAATGATGACACTATGCCATCATTATCTACAGGGTGATTCTACGGTCATGGGACAAACTTCAGGGGGTGATAGAACACAACGAAACAAACACTTTTTCCCATAGAATGTATGGTCGCAAGTGCAGCGGTTGGCCGCTAGAGAGCGCAGTCAAACGCTTGTATAAAAGCGTTACATCGGCGATGCGAGGCCTGCAACTGAGATCACTGACTTATTTCATTTAAATTGATCCTTATTCTTCCTAACTCTTAAATTTTACTGGATTCTTGTTTATTATTAGCTAGCTTTTAATTTCAATACTTAACTCAACAAGGCAAATTCCATTAAGTCAAGCTCTATGTTCAACACCTGAGATTTAGGCCCCTGCGGGGCCATGTGCTCCATAAATATATCAACACACGCGAGGCCTGCATCAGGTGTGGTGGTCGACATTTTGAACAGCTTCTGTAATTGTGCATTTGCGTTGTACTTACCGACTGATGTTTGTGCATGTCGTTTCATTTCCATGTGAAAAGTTTCTCATGTTTTGTACATGTCATTTCTTTCTTACCTGTTGTTCCTTGTACTTATCTTTAATTTATGCAAATCTAAATGCATTATTTTGTTTTGTCAAGCAGTTATTGATGTTTATTTGACATTAAAGCGTTGTTTCCATATTTCATGAATCTTCTTTCTAACTTGCGTCGGACCGTGTGTTTGTGCCGAAATGGAAAGCGCCCTCTAGCGACCATACATTCTATGGTGAAAAGTGTTTGTTTCGTTGTGTTCTATCACCCCCTGAAGTTTGTCGTATAAGTTTAGACTCACCCAATAGACATTCTATGGGCTTTTATACAAGCGTTTGACTGCGCTCTCTATTGGCCAACCGCTGCACTTGCGACCATACATTCTGAGGAAAAGTGTTTGTTTCGCTGTGTTTTATCACCCCCTGAAGTTTGTCCCATGACCGTAGAATCACCCTTTATATAAATAAGAATGTAGTGTTTATTCGCACATTGAATATTTTCGATCCATTTCAAGTTTTCTATCCGTTTTGGGCCCTTCTGATGCAAAATCCGTCTCTTGCGCGTTTGATATCTGTCTGTAGGTGTGTGCCCACACTACGTCCAAACGGTAGAATATATTTTCATGAAACTTTGCATACTCTGAGTCATTTAGTGACTGAACTTGGTTGCGTTAGTCTGTCTGTCCGTCTTCCCGTTCTATGTCTGATTTTGTGTCTGTGTTTGCACAAGTATCACATAAAATTTATCCAACATATTTTAATAAAATGTTCAATACATTATAAATGGTATTTTAGATTAGTGAATACGCGTTATTTCACATTCCTTTACTTACATATTTAGTCAAGATTCACGCTAAAACATCTCAGTAACTATACTTAAATCACCCATAATTTGGTAGTTTTGGAGAAGCTGGAAGATATAATGAGCATGCATATATTTGGATTATTTTACCAGTACTGTCAAAAATCCATTATTTTTCCAAAAACTATTTTTACGGAATTTAAATTTTAATACTTTATTTACTTTGAACCTTATTTTCTCTATAGGAAACATAAAAAATTCTGAACATTTGGGAAAGACGATAAAGAGAATAAAGCATTATATATAAAATATACAGAACAAGACCTTTTAAAATACGACTGGTAGCTAATAGGGCAACCTTGGTATTTTTTCAATCGTTTGCTTTTTTAAATTTGTGTCCGTTATATTCCAAGAATATATTTTGTAGTGAATAAGCAGATACATTCATTACTTTTGGTTCGAGAGGTTTTTAAAATCTGTTTTAAGATGCATTTCTGGATTTTCAATTTGATGTTTTTCGTTCAATAAGAGTAATCAAGGTAAGTAATGGCTTAATTATTAAAAAAAAATTTAATCGCTGTATGATAATTTTGGGTAACGCTTTTGTTTTTAAATGACATACAAGGCATTTATATACAGGGTGTCCCATAAATTCCGAAATAGTTTAAAAATTCATAAAAATTGAAGGAATTGGTATATTTGAATGCGGTTTGCGATAACGTTATTCTCATGAAAGGGGATTTTTTTTTTTGGTAGAGAAAAAAATTAGTTCAATCCTTTGTCAATAGAGGGCGCTGCACGCAACCAATCACAGAATTCCGTGGAAAACGACGTTTATTTCCATGCAGGCAAATGTTTACAAGCACATCACAGCACTAGAGTACTACTTGTTCGATTAAACTGAGGTAAAACAACTTAACCAATAGTGCTTTATCCACCAATGTCAACATCACAATGAAATCACAGGAATACGTATCAATCACAGGAAAATTCAGAAATGAGCTTTAAATCATACACCCAGCATTTTGTAGGACTCTGATTTGCATATTTCCTGTGATTGGTTGCGTGCAGCGCCCTCTATTGACAAAAGATTGAACTAATTTTTTTTTCTCTACCAAAAAAAATCCCCCTTCATGAGAATAACATCGCAAACCGCATTCAAATATACCAATTCCTTCACTTTTTATGAATTCGGAACTATTTCGGAATTTATGGGACACCCTGTACATACTCTGAACTATTCTATGAATTCTGGGTAACATTTGTATACTCTAGAGACTTTTCTTTCTTAATAAAAATTCAAATTCTACAAAAATGTAGAATGTTAAATATGACATTTATTTACATTTGTGAAATTGTGTATTTAACAATTGCGTACCTTTATTAGAATGTGATAGTTGTTACATGTTATGAATAGGAATTTCAATTTATTAATGAAAGCGGATGTTAGTTAACCAATTCAACCCGTCTAACGCCTGGTAATTCTGCTAGTACATAAATAAATATAGGTTCAATATAATACAAAATTTATTACAGTTGACATTAGTAAAATAATTTAAGCTGATTCAATACTTTTTAGAAAAAGTTGTAAATGTAATCATATCTTTCAAATTAATAAAATAAAATTGAAACATCTCTGGGCATTGAAAAAAATTTTAAACATAAATCTTCAGAGATTAAAGAATTATGTGAACACTATATTGATTGCACTATCGAGAAATTTTTAAACGATTGAACATAAATAAGAAATGCAACCACATTAATATTAATGATAAAGTTTGAAGTATTATTTTTGCATGATTTAATTTGTCTTGTTGTTTTGGAACAATAGTTCAATTAATTGATTTTCATCAGGAGACAACATACAGTGGCTCCCAAAAGTGTTCGTACACTTTAAAAATTTGTAGAAAAAGCGCTGTAGCCTGGAATTGAATTCGAATATAAAGTCCAATATTTTTTCATATCATCTCCATGTGATTCTGAATTCTTTAAAACAGTCTTTACAAAATATTGACTCATTTTCTTTTCATAAAAATGAAAATGCGAGGAGGTAAAGAAAGAACACGCCACAAAAGTGATCGTACACCGAAACATTTTCGGATAAATTCATAAATAAAATTATCGTTTATCGCTTTTTTTTATTTTTGCATTGTGGTGACATTTAAAAAATCGTTTGGCTTTAATATTTGCCTGCTTACTTTGTAATATTATACATATTATTTAAAAATGACTCGTAGTCGTAAGGAAACAACGAACAGCATTCGAAAATTAATTATTTTTCATCATAGTAGTGGTAAATCAGTTTGGAATATCTCTAAATTAGTAAATTTATCCCATTCTACGGTGTAGTATGTGATAAAACGCTTTAAAGAAGAAAATTGGATCGAAAACAAGGTAAGGGAAAGGTCGTCTGGCTAAGTTAACTCAATATGATCAGAGATTTATAGTTAGAAAATTTTTGAAAAATCCACGTTTGAGTGCTGTAAAAATTTCTACAGAATTTACTAAAAAATTTCCTACTTCAATTTCATCTGAAACTGTTCGACGAGTGCTCAGATCAGCTGGATTAAATGTGCGTTCCGCCCGAAGAACATTTTTTGTAAGTACGAAAAATAGAAAGCTTAGGCTTTCCTTCACAAAATCAATGATAAATAAGCCCGAAACGTATTGGAATCATGTCTTATTTGCAGATGAAAACAAATTTAACATGTTTGGTTCCGATGGGCGTATAATTGTATGGAGAAGAAAAAATGAGGAACTTAATCTTTAGATCTTTAATCTAAGAATTAGTTGGAACAGTAAAGCATGGCGGTGGAGGTGTCCTTGTGTGTGGGTGCATGTCAGCATCAGTACTAGGTAATTTGGTATTTATTGATGGCATAATGAATCATACTCTTTACTTAAATATTTTAAAAGACAATTTAAAATTATCAGCCCAAAATTTGGGTATTGGAAACAACTTTGTTTTTTATCAAGATAACGATCCGAAGCACACGGCTCTCAATGTTCGCCTCTGGTGTCTTTACAATTGTCCACAAGTTCTGGAAACACCACCTCAGTCGCCGGATTTAAACCCAATAGAACACATTTGGAGATAACTGGAGGTTAGATTACGAAGACACGACATTAGAACGAAAAGCGAACTAAAAACAGTAATGATTGAAGAATGGAGGAACATTGATGCAGAAATTACAAAAAAACTAGTGAACTCTATTCCCAGACGTTTAAAAGCTGTTGCGGATGCTATAGGATAGCCTACTAAGCACTAATTTACCGAAATATTACAATATTTACTAATATGTAGAGATTTTTTTTTAAAGTGTACGAAGACTTTTGTGAGGTAATTTTTTGTTACTTTTTGATTATTGATTTTCCAAAAAAAGTTTTGCTATGTTTTTAAAATATTTTATGTAGTTTTGTTAAGAACAAGTTATAGATGTTATTAAAAAATTCCCATTCTGAAATATTAATTTTTATTAATGGATAGAGCAGTATTTCATTGAAATTCGTAGGTGTACGAACACTTTTGGGAGCCACTGTATGTTCCTGTTGTACAGTATCCAAAAAGTTCCCGTACTCCAACTTTAAAAAATCATTTGCGCGTGTATTTTTTAATTATTGAATATTATCGTCTGCTTATAATTTTATGGATTCTTTAATTTTTATCGTTTGGTTTTCTTTTTGCTCAAGTTGTGCGATAATAAAGTTCCATGTCATTTTGTTCATTGCAAAATGAGTTTATCACGCATTCAGAGAATTGCACTTCTTGAGGCATATTTTGAATGCAAATCATATGAAAGATGGAAAGAATTTTGTGACATAAATATCCAGATGATGCAATACCGAGTAAAGATACGCTATATCAACTCGTTCGGCGATTTCGTGAGACAGGTTCGGTGGAAGACAAACACAGGAGTGGAAGAACGAAAGTCGTTACACCAGACTTTGTGCAAGAAACTCAACGAAGGATATTGCAATCTCCTCATCAATCCGTGAGGCGTTTGTCGCAACAAATGGGCACATCACGTGGATAGACACATAAGGCTTTAAAAGCTTTGCATTTTCGTGCTTATCGTGTAAAAATGTCACAGGAGCTAAAGCCACCGGACAATGAGAAGCGGCTTTATTATTGCCGATGGTTTCGGAGATTTATTCGCAACAACATCAACATTTTTGACAAAACATTTTTCTCCGATGAGGCATGGTTTCATTTAGGCGGTTATGTGAACGCACAAAACTCCCGCATTTGGGCGACGACAAATCCCCATTCATAAATGCAAAAACCTTTATATTCTCAAAAAATTGGCGTTTGGTGTGCCGTATCACGCAAAAGGATTGTTGGGCCACTGTTTTTCGAGTCAACTGTTGATGCACTGTATACAGAGACCTTATCCAAAAATGTGTTGCATTATTAGAAGTGAATGAACGAGATTCTTGGTTCCAACAAGACGGTGCAACCTGCCATACAAGTTATGAAACCATGGGCATGAACCAAGATTTTTTTGTCGATCGACTCATCTCAAGAAATCTTTGGCCACCTCGTTTCCCTGATCTGAGCATCCCTGACTTTTTTCTGTGGGGATATTTAAAGAACAAAGTTTATGAAGATAATCCCCAAACAATAGATGATCTGAAAATTGCCATTACTCAAAGGATACAAGAAGTCACTCCCAGCATCTTGAAACGCGTTTCTAAAAATATGCGCAAACGACTTTAAATTTGCCTCCAAGAAAAGGGCGGACATTTTGAACATTTATTGTAAATGTTAGTTCAAATTTTTTTCCTACGTTATGTTAAAAGTGCTTTTCACCATTAGCATAAAAATAATTGCTTTAAAGTTTGTTGTTTTTGTATAATAAATTCTCGAATCGTCAGTACGGGAACTTTTAGTTAGGGGAGAAGATAATACAATTTTTAATATGCATTCAAATAGAATTCAACATGGGTTTAAAGGCTGAGGCCATATATAAGATGCACTTGGTTCATGAGGATGTATGAACATAATTTTGTAATAATTATATTCCTCATAACAATCTAAAATCTTTTCAATCCACCAATTAATTCCATACACACATACAGCTTATTATTCATTTTGGTATGTTACAATTTTATGGTTTTCACTAATCCATGGTATCAACGAATATTGTTGAAATACCTGAAACTGGAAATCAATGACTTGTTCATTGGTGCAAAACAGCGATTAGTCATTGTTCCTGTTATTATATTTGCCATTCCGTATCCATCTGCTAATTGATTGTTAGAAATTTGAATTTTCGATTTTGCTACAAAAAAGTATATATTCTTCTATTGAACTCTTGTAAAACTGTATAACGAAATGCATTTAATATTGCATCTTTGTATGGTGGTAGGTAGTTGAATTTACGTTGCACTGAAGCAACACAACGTGCTATTGGCGACTATCTTAGTGTGGACGCTGAAGGCTTGCTTTGGCGGCCATAACACTTTATAATGCCACCAATACCGTCACAAGCTTGTTTTCTATGACAAGAGGAAAAAAGTACCGCTTGAGTTTTACACCATGGTCTTTTTTGATGACGAAGGTTAATAAAAATTTTATTTTTGGATTAAGGGAGTTCCCATCGCTAAAATACTTTATGTACTTAATTTGTGGAACTTGTGTGATTAAATGTTGACTGTAATTAAATTTGACAATTAACTTTTGAAAAGTCCAAAATGTTGACGTGTCACGCACTAAATTGCTATTTATGAACCACACATAGAAACAGATTTCACACAATCAAGATCTTTAATGTACACTAGAAAATGATGAACTGTTACCTGCTCCTTTTTTCAATGAATGTTTTGAATTAAAACTTATATAATGCAGGTATAGGTTTCAGAAAATCTGCCACGATGACAGCAATATCCAGACTCAATTCATCCTTTGTCTCTTAAATGATGGTTTCGAGATTTTGTAAAAGCAACGTGATGTGCACATAAAGTAGAATTTTTCAAGCAAATTGTCAATGAATATATTTTCTGACAAAAGTGGGTTCTAAACATAAATGTACATCTTTTAACAGAAATATTGTAATTAAATATTATTATAAAACATTACAATTTTGGAAAGCATTTTTTAAAAATAATTTAAATAAATAAAAACAATTTTTCTTCAATAGTACTTGATATGCTTTTACAACGACACCATGTGATTAAAAATTACACAGGACTGCAGTTTGATGTTGTATTCATATTTTTACATTGAATGCATTGAATTATACATCATACAAATTCAAATTTGACCATTCTTTTTTAAGCTATGGTCAATTCTGCACTGTAAAATGACCACCGTTTTGAAATACATATGCTATCATTATAGAATAGTTTTTATTCTGAAACCAAAAATTTCAGATCTGAATTTTTATCAGATTAAAGAACATACACTTATACAAAGTTTCAGAGAAGTATAAGAGTGTTCATTTTTTCTATAGTCCTTTAAGTCGATTGTTTTTAAAAGTGATTTTTCGCTTTACTTTTAAAAATTCGACTAAAATCTAATTTTTGTAGTTTACCTACACTCCTGAAATAAATGGCATCCATTTAGTACCAAATTTATTAAATTTGGAATATTAGTTCTCTAAAGTTAGAGCTATTTTTATACAGTGGTAAATTCAAGATGGCCGTCATTTTGTAAAATCAACCAATTTTTAAATACCCGTATCTCGGCTAATATTAGATAAAATACTTAAAAAATTTAGATTTATGGGTTTCATGCCATGTCTATCTATGGTAAAAATTTGAAAACAAAAATCCATGGTTATGGAGCAACACTCACCAGGTGTCCAAATATGGAATGGCCCAAAGGGATTTATAGTATATTTATTATTTCGTTTCTGTTACTTTTTACTCTAGTTTAATTTGTATCATATTTATGGGTGAATCCATTCAAACCAGGAAGGCTGTTCGCCTCACCATCTTCGAATAGAATATTTTGCATACAGGTACATTTACGGCCACCTGAAATCAACATATTTTTTATAATCTCGAAAAAAATTTTTCTTAGAGTTACCGGGCTGTGATAGTGACGTCACAAATTAAAATTTATTTTTCTTAGTGTATATCACCTAGTTACAAATCGCATATCTCCTTAAGTATTTAAGATAATCCAATTTTGTTTTTTTCAAAACAATTTTAAGACTTTAGTGCAACTATTGATATTGATTTCATTAGTGGTACATAAATAGTATTGGAAATATGAATGTTTCAATTTAATGAATTTTAAATTCATTCTCTCAAAAAAGCCATCTTTTAAAAATCTGATGATTTTTTTTCTAAGTTCCTATATAAATATGCTATCAAAGTGTGTAAGCACTTTTTGCAGTTTTTGAATAGTTAACCTTAAATAAATTATTTTGTGTAATGACCCTGATAGGAAAACCCGACACGATCAGAAAATAATAAAATACCATCAAATTCCCTTTGAAAGTAGGAAAAGTCCCTAAACGCATATCAAATTCCCTATAAAAGAACGAAAAAGTTTTCAAAATCCCTAAATTAAATCGGATTCTCTTAACCGGTGGGAACTACGCTTGCTCTCTTAGCGTAGCTCTGTATTTGCTTAAAAATACTTTTCTACTTAACGTTAACCGATTAATTTGAATAATAATTTACAGTATTTACTTAATTTGAATAAATTATGTATCACAATATTATATACATATTAAACCTGTACACAAAATTTCACAAACATATCATAATTTTGCTGTTCATCTCACTGCAAAACCAAATTTAAAAAATACATTGTAATTGTTTTAAAAAGGATCAGAATAAGGAACTACATATTTAAAATATTAATAAATTCCTATAACTGTATTAAAACATTTAAACAGTATTGAAACTAGTAGCACAAAACGTAATACCCTATAAATCCTCATAAAACAGTTCTAAAATTGCGTAGATAAGAAAAATTACGAAGCTCAACAATATATTTAACAGTGCAGATAAAATAATAATATAAATCTTTATTTACTTAAAACTAGAAGAAAAGTTGCTAATTTGAATATTAGTTACGTTAAATAAAATATTAATTAAAATAAATTGAGAGATTCGTTAAATTCGGCGAAAGTGTTTAATCTGCCCTTTCTGCCACATAAAACTTTCAACGGATACTTCAATAAATGACAATTTCAATGTTGAACTTCACGAATGCAAAATTAATAACTAAATACAGATTCATAAGTAAATAAACTTACTTTCAATCATCCTTGATTCTTAAAAAGTTGCACTCTCATGTCACAATACTAGGAGATTGGATTTTTGTGTATGACAAGAGGCCAATTTTGTCATATGAACGCACCATTGCAAAACTTTCAACAAGAGTGAACTTGTTAGTTATTTAAAAACCATTTTTTGATGTTGAGGAAAATTTTCATGTGCCTTCCTCCATGAAAAGACATAATTAAATTTGTCTCTTCTGAAACTATGAAATTGCTTTTTACTTACTATATAGATTTGTTTGAGAGATTATTTTCACAAAAAATCCCAGAATTAATTATACCCAAATCCAAGAATAAATTCAGAATAAATGAGTATTATATACAAACGATTTCAAATGTATAGGAATAAGCTGTAATCAGACAAAGGTAATGATGATTAGTACATTAAAAAACTGCTTTTTCACTATATAAATAATCTTCCCCATGTAAGCAGCTGGGTGGATAAAAAGCAGCTGTTTGTAGACTATAAACACTCAACACACCTAGAGCCCTCCGAATAATATTCTTGTAAGTTTATTTTACAATTCGTTGCAGCAGGTGCAAGTGAAACCAAGTGGGCAAGTTATTACCAAGTGAAAATTTTAATGGTAACAAACTCCTGAAGCAATATACAGCCCAAATATTTCCGCGGTAAATAATTAGAAGTTAGTTAATAAGTTACGTGGTAAATAATTAGAGTTTGGCTGATTTGTTTTTTAAAACTATCAACAGTAGAATTACAGGATCATCAAAAATCTTAGTTCCATACATTTTATTGATGTATGTATAGAAATAATGAATCATGTTAAAATATCGCATCAAAAAAGGTGCTTGAGCTGCTGGTTGGGGAGATTCATGCGCTTACTTACTAGTGGAGGAATACCGTTGGCCACGCTCCTTGAGCGCGCGTTAGCTGTTGAAATTTCGATATCTTGCGTTGAAGGCTCTTAAAAATCAATTTTTGAGAAACTGCATTAACTATATAGGGTACTACATTAACAACATTCTAATGAATTTATACAAAAAGTATAAAAAATTTTAAAGATGGCTCTTTTTTATTAAATCTTAACCAAACTTCAGCCAAGTTCCGTGACAAATTGTCAAAAAACTTATCTAACTTTAAAAGATATTTTTACTTATTATTACCAACAGTACATTTAAGTATCCCTAGCAAAAAACAAAACAAGTTTATCTCTAATAGTTTAAACGTAGCGAAATTTTAAGTGCTACGCGACAGTCTTAAAAAGTAAAATTGAATATTTTGACCGCCTTTTAAAGGGCCTTATTTCCATGGAAAAAAACTATTTTGCAAAAAATAAACATAGCATAGTTTAACATACGCCACTGGCAACCATATACTAAGTTTAAAAGAAAATCGAAGGTAGCGAGGCGAACATTTTATCTTTTATTGCCTGAATTTGAATGCATTCACTCTTATACTTTTTATTGCAATTTAATCCTCCTTGTAGTTGTCTAGACGAGGTATCTTGTCAGTAGCAAACCTGACACAGATCTTGATGGACGAGATATCTCGTCCATCAAGATCTGTGTATAAATCATAAGAATAAATACCAGATCTTGATCTCATCGTCATAAAAAATCGGCAATATCTTGATGACGAGATATCTCGTCATAAGTAAAATTGGTCTGATGTTGATGCATGAGATATTGTCGAAATCTCTTGGAGGGTTTAGTGAATTCTGTTCTGTGGTCTTATGGATTTATGGATCAGAGTTATTTGAAGCCTGTTTGTTATAACTGAGATGCAAGAAATTGCGTCAACACTCCTGCTGGTTGTTTCGGCGAGATATCTCGTCATTAGCAAAACTGATCAGATTTTGATGGACGAGATATCTCATCATTAGAAGAAAACTGTCCAGATCATAAAATAGCATAATTAATTATCATATCATAATTAATCATATTTCTCATAAGTCTCGTGATCATAAAAAAATCGGCAATATCTTGATAACGAGATACCTCGTCATTAGCAAAATTGGTAAGATCTTGAAACACGAGATGTCTCATTAATATTAATCTTTTCTTATAATTTGGAGATGTAAAACTCTCTGAAATTGTTAAAGAGTACCACTCAACATCAACATCATCATAATTTTATTTTTGTTAGTAGAATTAATTGAACATTAAAGGAAGAAATTTCCTGTGATGGAATGTTTTTCATGAACTACAGAAACTTATCTACAATTCGTCCCTTTTTGATTGAATTTTCTTAATTAACTTAGTTTCAAAATCAAGATTCCTTATTGTTGTGCCATTTCCCACGTAGCTGACATACAAGATGAAATACGATTTATTTTCTTTTATTGCTGTTTTTTCACTGCAAAATGATTCCTGGAATGTAAACTTAGGGATTACACCAATTAAAAAATAATGATTGTTTCGAACTAATTCAAGTTGCGCATGCCAAAAATAATTTCTAAAAGTACAAAAGTTGCCATGTTAGTTACCAGTCCTATTTTAAAAGGTTTTGTGCTCTCTTTATCATCAGTCCTAAATACGCAGAATTTTTTTTATGCTTGATAAAGAAAAATAAAGTTAAAATTAAATAAAGAATAAGAATTTTAATTTTAATAAAAATAATGTTTGGAAAAATAATAACTGCTTTTTCAGCAGTACTGGTAAAACAATCCAAGTAATCGCAATGATCAATCTACCTATCTATATATATAAAATAGGATGTGTGTGTGTATGTGTGTATATTTTCTATACAAATCTACACCGTTTGACCAATCCATACCAAATTTGGTACACTTATACTTTAGAACACTGCGGTCAGCATAGGCTAACTCTTAACCCCCGTTCTATTGGCCCTGGGGGCTAAAAACTATTCGAAATCGCAATAGAAATAACATTGAGCATAGATTGATTGCTTTAGGCAGCGATGGTTGCTTTACCACTGTTGATCGAAAAACAATTTTTTCCGAAACAAATTAAATTACAGTATTTATGTTTGAACTGACTTTTTAGTTCTTCCCATGATGTAAATAAATTATAGATATTTTATTGATGAAGGGAAGAATATTTTAAAATATTTATGTTTGCAAGGAAATTCAAGGAAAGGTCTTCAGGAGTTCAAGGATTATTTTAAGGAAAGTTGGTGTATATATTCCGACCAACTTTCCTTAAATAATTTATTTAATATGTAGAATTCTATTTCATAAGCTTTTTAGGTAAGGTGTGTAACTTATTTTAAAATGTCCGGGATAGATACATGTGAATCCTCCGTTGAAAGCAGTGCTTTTCTTAAAAATTCTGTAAAATCGTTTTCTGCTTTTTGAAATTTTTTTATCTATTCAGTTTAATTTGTCTACACCGATTACATTTATTTCTAACCCCAGCACCGTTATTCCGAAAAGCATAAACAAAAAACTCATTGATCATAAAAACGTAATTTTGCTACTCGGTATCTGGCAGCACCAGAATTAATGTTTACTTTTTTTATATAAAACTTTGTAGACCGCATTTTTTCGTCGAAATTTCGTTTCTGTTTGTATTTATGTCTTAATCTTTTACATATTGCAATATATTCAGGAATTAAATGTATATATTTGCGTCCGAAGTATACTGTAGAAGCTATGAAAAAGTTAAAAAGTATTTTCCGTACAACTTAAATGATTGCATTTTTCTGTGAAAGAAAAGTGATTATTCTAATTCACCTTTCAAGCAACATTTAACCATTTCAACCCGAGCAACGCCGGGTAATTCAGCTAGTACTACTATAAATTATGGTTTATTTAAGTATAGTTGCTTAGATGTTTTGGCATGCAATTGATCTAAATATGTAAGCAAAAGAAATATAAATAATGTACTTACTAAACCAAAATATGTGTAAAATAAAGAACATTGTATTTAAATATATTTAATAAAATTTATGTGATACTTCTACAAACACACAGACGCAAAATCAGTCGTATAGCGGGAAGATGGACAGACTAACACAACCAAGTTAAGTCACTAAATGAATGTGAAAATAAATGAATCACAGTATGCAAAGTGTATGAAAATGTATTCAACTGCTTGGACATTGTACGGGCGCACATGTAGACAGACAGATGGACAGACACAAACACGCAAGAGACGGATTTTGCATCAGAAAGGTTCAAACCGGATAGAGAACTTAAAATGGGTCAAAAATATTCAATGTACAAACATTTCATTTTTATTTATATAGACTAGCATAATTACCCGATCTTACTTAGGTTGAATTCATTA
This sequence comes from Meta bourneti, assembly GCA_933210815.1. Lineage (NCBI taxonomy): Eukaryota > Metazoa > Arthropoda > Arachnida > Araneae > Tetragnathidae > Meta > Meta bourneti. Next base: position 69,015,157 of record OW119925.1, read on the forward strand.
ACTAAAGATTAGAAAAGTGACCAGGAATAATCATTTTTCTCTCTTTTGCTGCCACCAAACTGACAAAAATGCCAACATCATTTAAGTGTCAGGGAAACAATTTTTAACTTTTTCATAATTTTTATAATTTCTTTATTTTACTTTGGACATAAATCGTATACCTGTATATTCATCCATGTAACACATTTCACAAGCATAGAACCCCTTTTGAATGACAAAACTACCAAAGGTGAATGCTACAAAAGGTTGGGAATACCACTTAAGCTCGTTTCTTGTAAAATTAGCAACTCAATTCTTAAAAATAACCGAATCTACGGCGAACACTAGCCCCCACCCCCACTCATAATTTTTTTACAAATATTTTTTAACTTATGACATTCTTACACCAGGAATGTGATATTTCCGAATATCGCCATCTGATATCTTCCACCAAGGGAAAGATGACAAAATAATTTGATTAGATATTCATGGCTAATTTTAAAAAAAACGAGTAAATGTTTTTGAAAATTCATTTGGTGGCACAAGCAATCATAAAAGAACTTGTTTTAAAATTGAATGTCTTCAGTACAGCAAAGCGAAGTTAATCGATTACAATTTTTCAAAAAACGGAAGATGAATTTTACAGCGTTTCTAAAAAAGAAAATCAATGTTTGCAAAGAATGTTTGAGATAGCAAAGTTGCATAAGAACATCTTCAACTCGTAAAATAACCCACCTTGACCTTCTGTCGCTATGACAAAGAATTTTTAATTCTTGAAAAGTCCTAGTTCGTATTTTTAACATTAACATTCTTTCAATAACGGCAAAATTTTACTTAAAATTTAGTTTATTCTAACTTACATGCCGCTTTAAATAAAATACTTTGTTGTGATATTGCTTGTAATGGAAAAGAAATACGATTTTTTTATTACAATAATAAATATTTAAAACAGAAAATAACAGCGAAATAAAAAAATAAGAGTTGGCATGAAAATAGTTGTTCTAAAGATATTAATTCGTGATCCTTTTTTACCTCTTGATCACATAGTAGATACAACTTACAACTGAAAATTAAACAAATTTAAAAATACGAAATTAATTCCGAGTGAAAAAATAACCCGTTATGTTGCTCCAGTGCGAAGTTAACTAAATACCGACCTACCGAGCAAAAAATCAGAAATTATCACTGCACATGGCAAACGAACACGAGTTTCCGTTTCTTTGCAAAATATCGTTCATCTCAAATATTCGGAAATAGTTTACTTCGCAAATAAAATAAATCGGGCTCAAAATAAAAATGTACTTGAATTTAAATTCCGTAAAAATAGTTTTTGAAAAAATAATTGCTTTTTCATCAGTACTGGTAAAACAATCTAAGCAATCGCAATGCTTAATATACCTTCCAGGTACTCCAAAACTACCAAATTATGGTTGATTTAAATATAGTTACTCAGTGTGTTAGCATGCAACTGATCTAAATATGTAAACAAAATAAATTTAAATAATGTATTTACTAAATTGAAATATTATGTGTAAAATATAGAACACTGCATTAAAATATGTTTTGAATAAATTTTGTGATACTTGTACAAACACACATACTTTTCGTCTGTGTGTTCGGACAGAAAGGAAAGACGGACAGACTAACGCAATCAAGTTCAGTCACTAAATGAATGCAAGTACTCACAGTATGTAAAGTTTCATGAAAATATATTCAACCGTTTGGACCTAGTATAGTCAGTCATACACATACAGACAGAAAAACAGACCGTTGGACAGACAAACACCAAACGCGCAAGCATCAGAAGTGTCCAAAACGGATAGAAAACGAAATGGGTCGAAAATATTCAATATACAAACACTTCATTTTTTATTTATATAGATATAAAAATTACAAGCTCTAATAATGTTATATATCTCCTAATCAGATTACAATATGGCTATGTATTTCTTGTCATCATGAAAATAAGCATTTAGTGTCTCCGAAAAAGGTCTGTTAATGCGCTTGTGCATTGTGAGTTATTTCATTGCACTCCTTTAGAGACGAGGCCCTCAGGGGAACATCGTTTTTAGGTGTGTACTGGCATCACAACTCTGAGGTAGAAAGTGATCTATCCTCACTTCTGTATTAACCTGGCCTATCCTACTTTTTGCTTTTTCTCCTACTTCGTAATTTCAACCAGAATGCATAGAATAATTGAGAGTACGCATATAAATGCCTTGCATGTCATTTGTCTGCCTTGTTGTCTTGTGTTTGGCGCAGCTTGACAAAATATGACCCAAACCAACCAACCAACCTTTAGAGACGGGCATACTATAGCTTGGTTGCGAGTTCAGTGCTCGCAGGTGCTAATAACTTGTTGGTTGGTTGGAGTTTCCCGGTTTCTTCAAGTCGACATGTAAATGCACGCTAGATTGCCCACAGAATTACAGGGTGGTTTAGATCCCTTGATTGAAATAAGATATGAGATGTGAGTAAGGACAGTGCCATTGATAAATATAAGCAATTAAGAAGGTTTAGAGCAGATGCCATGTATGGGTCGCCTAGTCTATTTTAAAAACACTATTTTCAATTGTAATGTGAAGAATTTTAGGGCAGATTAGTTATTGTGAAGAATGAGGGAGGTGATCTCCAATCATTTCGTTCAGTTCGTGAAGGTTCGACTGATAGCTGATTTTCATACTCTAATACGGTGTACAAGAGTCTTTTTAAGTAGTCATGCTGCGGTAGGTAGTCAAAAGTAAGCGACTTCAATAGCACTGGGCAAGGTACCTGGGATACGAGCTTTATTTCTCAATAAAATATTCCAGGTATTTCCTGTAGTCATCTCTTTATACAAGAGATAGTAGAAAATAGTAGATTGAAATTCTATTAATCCTTATAGACGAGCATATAAGCTTCTTGATGTAGAGCCAAAGGGGATTTAAGTTGGTGCAAATGTGATCAGGCATCGGCTTGGTGCCGATTGTTGAAAGCGCCATCTCGTATTTGTCAGAAGCACCATCTGGTTAATTTCGAGTGTTTATGTCACGTTTACTAGTCATTAATTTAGCAAGATGTGTGAAAGACTGCAACTTTCTCATAGAAAAGTACTTCATGATGAAGTGGGGTTATATTGCTGTATAAATATTACTAAGCAGAATTACCCGGCGATGCTCGGGTTCAATTGGTTACACGTTGATTCTATTTCATAGAAAAATGCAAGCATCATTAAATGCACAGAAAATATTTTTTAACATCGTTTTAACTTTTTCATACCTTCTACAATTTACTTCGGACGCAAATATGTATACGTAATATATCCATCCATATAATCCATTTCATATTCATCACACTCTTGCTGTGACAAATTACAAAAGCTTTTTCTGAGATAACTTCTTCTGAAGTCGATTCTGCGTTTTGGAGTGATTACGAATGCCAATTAAGTTAATTTTCAGGAAAAATAGAGGAACTATCAGCGTATTCTCAGTTTTCCAATCAATATTTATTATTTGTGGTACCCTTGCACCATGGATTCGATGTTTTCGGATTACATTATCATTGTGAGAGGACGGCAAATTAAACTGTTACGGCATTCGTGGTTTCACAGGTACCTAAGTTGTATACGAACAGTTTCAACTTCAAGTAAGCAACCTCGACCTTCTGCCACTTAAGACAAAAAATTTCTATTTTCAACAGTCCTAATTTACATACTTCCTTACTATGATATTATTTCAAGATCAGCAAAGTCGTATTTAAAATTCGCTTTCCTCCAACAAAATAATTTAGTTTTAAATCCTTAAGGTACTTTTTCAATTGAGAGACTCAGTTTCGATATGGAAACCACGTATACCTATTAGAATGATAGATGTAGATACTTGACTATGGAGTACAGCTTTCAATAATACCCATGAAACATGAAAAACAAATGTAAATTAAATTGATTTTAATCATCTTGTAATGAAAATATGTCAAAATTTAGAAATATCTTTACACTACAATGTATGGATACCGTTTTGATTTAACCTACATATCTTATTTTAGAATAACTTCATTTTAACTTTACCAGTCATTTTAAAATAAGAAGTTATGCACCTTACTTAAAAAGGTTTCCATTTATTTTTATGAAACAGAATTCTACAAACTATAAAGTATTTAACCAAAGACTTAAAGAAAGTTCGTCGAAATATACATATACAATCAAGTAATTACCCATGTCCAGTGGTATTTAGCAGAAAATACAAACAATTCATTACAATTTAACTCCTAAAAAATATATCTGTAATATGGGAAGTAATGGAACACATAAATACAAACAGAAACAAAATTCTGATCATTGAAAAATGTCGAATTCTGAAAACGAAAGATCTGAGCAAGCGTGTCGAATTTCGACGTCATGAGAATATTCTGAAGTAAAGAAATTCGATAAAGACGCTTGAAAAATATTGATAGACAATAATGAATTATTTACAAAAGAACACAAATTTACAAAACTTAAAAATGCTCAAATATGACCGCAACATTCCTGTCTTAATCAAATACACAAACACGGAATTCTAAATCTAATTTATAAAATAAAACATTAATTCTAGCGTTGCCAGATACCGAATTGCAAAATTACGCTTTTATCATCAGTGAGTTTTTGTTTTGGCCTTTTCGTGTTCCATTACAAAATGCAAGTTGTGTAAAATTTAGTATTTTAAATATCCATTTTTCATCATTCAAATATTCCTTTATTTATATTGTGGAAAGAAATAAAAATCAGTTCAAACATAATTAGAATTTTAAATTGTTTAAATATAACGTTTCGGAAAAAATTGTTTTTCGAGCAATACTGGTAAAACAATTTTATTAGAAAATTTAATTTTAGATTAATATTGGTAAAACAAACTGAGTTGAATACCGCAATCGTTTTATGCTCAATGTTTTTCCTATGGCAATTTCGAATTGTTTTAGCTCCCTCTGCACATCTAGGTTAAAGAGAACTGGGGTTAATTTGTAGCTTGCGTTACTCGCAGGTTACAAAGTATAAGTGTACCAAATTTGGTAGGGATTGGTCAAACGGTGTAGATTTGTATAGAGAACATACAGACAGACGCCAATTCTGCTTTATATGTATAGAAGTATTGTAAGTTAATTTATAAAGTGGTGGCTAAATTCACCACAATTTTATAACTCATTTAGAATGTTATAAATGTCTGAAAATGTTTGTATACGCGTAACTTCAGTATTACGTTATCTTTTAGACAAAAAATAAATGCGTTTAATTAGTCAAGTATTACCGCAATAGCAAATCTGATTTCTTTTCATTAATTATTGCAAAGAAAGCAATTTAAAAAAAAATTGGTTTAATGGATGGGTATATTTGAATCGATTAATGATACATTTTACACTTCAATGCAAAAGAACCGTTTCGATTCTATTAATTTTATCCTTACATGGCACTTAAATAGTTCAAAATTTAATGTCTATTACAACTATCAAGATAATAGTAAGCAGTAAAAGAGCTTTGTGAAATCCGGAAATACTTAAGCACCTTACCACACGTTACTTTCTTCAGCTTTGAACATATCATTCTATTCAGTCTGGACTTTTCATTTCTTGCTCCCCTCGTTCAAACCAATCGTGTATCACTAACTCTCAGATGATCCGATTTTATTTCTTGAGTTCCACTCAGCCCGTAACTCGTTCTCGAACAAGTTATCTAAGGAGTAAAGATCTCGGAAACTTTTATCGTTCTGCTCTTGGTTTCTTTCGATGAAATTGTATGGCTTTTTTCTCTTTATAAATCAATCCAACAAATAACGACTTGAGCAATAACTTTTGTCATAGTTGGACACTAAATCGTGATCAAAAGTTAACAATGAAATATGTCCAACCCATAGAGGAAATATAAAAGTAGAGTGAGTAAAAAGAACCTTTTTATGTGCCCAGGATTGATGAAAACTAGCATCATCGTGATGCTTAGACTACGTTCATCTGCAGGGTGGAAACGAATATTCATCATCTGATTTGTCCACGGGACGGGAGAAGACGCCCATCCATTGATTCATCATCTGATTGGTCCGTGTAACATACTAATTCTCTGACAATTTCACCATATTTGTAGCCACTCTACAGAAATGCGAATTCACGCATCTACCCTGTCATAGGATGTTGCATCGACAAACGAGGCAATACGATGATCGGCCAATCAAGTCAATTATTCACAGAGCAGTCACGTGACTACTAGACGACTTGTTGGTCACACTTCTTGAAGCTCCTCTCAATAGCTCAATCTACTTATATTTCAGTCTGTGGTCTAACCTCGTTTAATATCTTGGTTGCTCAATTCTCATTGATTACGACTCTATAATTTTTTACTTTCTTTGTTGAAAGAATTACATTAAACAGTGCCTACAGAGTTGTTATAACGAAAAGAAAGGGTTTGTAAACTCTATGGAAAGAATTTCATTAATTATACGATCCCCTATCGTTATTTCAACCCTCCTGATTCTTTACCGAGTCCAAAACTGCCCTGAAGTGACAAGCCATCGATGCAAAAACTTGTTCCAAATTGTCACCAATTCTGGGTAAGGGAGACCTATTATCCCCTCTTTTATCTTCATTACCTTGGAATAATAGGAAAAGTTAATATCGACGAGATATCTCGTCACTAACATGACGTTAAATCTTGATGGACGAGATATCTCGTCGAAACCACTTGGAGGGTTAAATCTATTGCTAATAATCTATTTTAAAGAGAAATGACAGTGATTAGGCACAGTAAATCAATAACCATTTTATTAAACCATTTATTTGCCACTGTAACACCATGCCCTTAAGAAAACAAGAAGTAATTATCACACGTCTATGCATTAGATACACACGAATTACTCTTCTTGGAAAGGTTCAGCCTCAGGGTAGTCATTGTCTATGACATTTAACAGTGCATTATATTTGAAGTCTTCACATTTTAATCTTCAACGTTTAATTCATTTTAGTTCGTACATCTTACGTTTGGATGAAATGGTTGGGAAAAATCACCATCAACAAATTTTTAACTTTTTAAGCAGCACAGACTTTATCCATCACATTCGATTCTATATTCTGCTAGTTTTGTTCATTATCTGAATTTATTCATCATTGATTTTACTACTTCTAAACCTATAAATACACTATTTATATTGAATTGAAATTGCAAAATATTAAATTATAATTGTACAATTTATTAAATTGAAAATGTTTTATTAATTATTTTTAATAAATCGTGTGCTTGCTACAATATATCCCTAGAGGCCCCTGTGTCATAAATACCAAGCATCCATAAAGAGCTTTTTACCAAATACAACTGAATTTGCAATGAATACTTCCTTAACCATGAAAATCTCTATTTTTGACTTACTTGATGACCAGTATTCATTACGTAGAGAAATATATTTCATGTAAAAGAAATTTCGATAGACTCCTACTTTATTTTACCACCTTTTATAATATCTTATCGCTTCGTTGCATGTTTTGGAAGATTTTCAAAAGCAATTAAAATTTTCTGTTTCTATTACTATGCAATAGATCGTATTAAATAGTAATACCGGTTGGAAATCGCATATAAATGTGCTATTTCATACCGGTTTGCCTCAAGAACGGCACTGGTATTCCTTTAGGATGGTGAAGCGGCTTAAATTGTAAGATTTACTTTATTTCAAAGGTTAACTTGAGAACTGACTTGTGAGCTCACAAATAATTTCAAATCTTATCCGTATTTTGAGTATCATTTTTTATTTCACAGTATCAAGTAAATTATTCAAAAAAGATTTTTTTTAAAGCCTCTGGAGCAAAAAGGAAGATAACTAATATTGTTTCGTAAATAAAGTAAAATGATATTTTTTGCCAGATTGTCAAAAAATAGAATGCAGTTTTCGATATACTATAGCATTTTAGTAATTTATGCGTGCCATGAGATGATAAAGGTTGAAAATCACTACAATAGGTATATGAACGTTTACGTACGACATTTTGATTCTTGCTTATGCATGTTAACTGAATCAGAAGCATATTTACAAATCAGACTATTTAGCTCTGGACGATACTCCTTTACCTGTTCCATGCTTGTTAGAATACATGTAGGGAATTATGCTGATATTTCTTTCGTGGTCTATTATCTGTTCAATATGTAAAATACCTCAAATGCCCCGTTTGTGAAATAATATTGTTGTGATGAACACACTTATACATCACACAACAAACTATACTTCAGATTAAGTACATAAATTATGTGCATATAAAATATTTACTATAAATGCAAATTCATAATTATTTAACCAATAAAGAATATATGCGAATGGTCTTACAGGTGCGGTAGCTTATAATTGTAGTAAATTCAACAAAACTTGAATGTTTATACGTCGGGCTACTGTAAAAATAAGATAAATCAAAATGTTGTTTTGAGTAATCAGGATTTTTAAATTAAATTTTGAAATTACGTAATAAATCAAATTAGAAAATAAAAGTTGTGTTGGTAAAACACACATTTTATGGAACAACAAAAATATAATTCAAAGAATCATGAACCAAACAGATTTATTTGTAACTAAAAGTAATTTTTTTTTATATTTAATTAAAAGGTTTTTCTCGATTAAAAGAAAAACGGAATCATCTTGTTTTTCCAGGAACCCGTTATATATGACTATGATATATTTAGAATAGTGCCATACTTTTGTTCACAAAATGCAGCTCACATAATATTTGGCTAAGAGTACATTTATAATATGCAATGAAACTAGAAAATATTACGGACTTTTCAATTCTTATTAATCTCAGAAACATACGAAAGAATAAGAATTTTATTCACACGTTTCTTTATATACATTCAGCGATTAGAAATTGCATTAAAAAAGTCATTACCGTTGCCATTTCACTTTTTCGACCTTCCTTAACTCTTCATATTGAAAAGTTAAACATTCTTTTCTAAGTTTAAATTAGACCCACGAAGGTATTAGCATTTTCCTTTCTTCATCCTATGATTATGCAGACTATGTTATCGAAAATACTTAAAAAAATCATTTTAGATCTGGCAGACCAATCCATGGAACTTGAAACTTTTCGAATTTAACCATCTTCACCATCTTCAAGGTGAAAAAGATTAATTATTGTGCTTAAATATCCTAAGAAGCCTTCTGAAAATCCTAACAATGGATTTAATTAAAATACTTTAAGGATCTTGAAACAAATTGAAACTTGCAGTGGAATTTTTCGTTGTCACTTGAAATCGCAAAGTATCAAAATGAATGTTCAGATCCTCGAAAGGTATCTTGAGTATACTGGATAGAAATACCAATTAATGGCATCAGGTTTCATGAATTAAGAATTCTTAATTAAAAAGTTGTTATCATGATATATTCACAGGATGTATTAGATTCACTGATTATTCCATGTATTAAAATATAATATTTTAACTAATATTTCATTAAGGTAAAAATAAAACTTTCAAAAACTATGAGCTTAAACGGAATATTCTTCAGGTGATAGACAACTAGACTATTATATTACTAAGCCTACTGAACAGGAATTTGCAGTTTAGGGTTCTATCGTATTATATAAGATACAACCTAGGCCTGCCTAAGCATGTTTATCAGCATTATTTATTTTACAATAAAATTTCAGAATACACATTTAATAAACGCGGAATTCTTTGAAATAAATTCATGATTAACACAATTATCCACTAATCACATTTAAACTAACTTATTTTTTCTAATTTAGGTTGAGAACCAATGTTTTGCTTATGATGGTACACCGCATTTCTTTCTGAAACCTATAGTTGAAAAATGATATATCTCTGAGTGGCTCTCAAAAAGTAAGTGTTTCTAATAATTTGTGTGTTCCATAAGTAAAATATAATTTTTTGTATTACATAAGACTTTTAACCACCATTCTTCATCAAACCATCTTTATTGAACCAAAAAGGTACACACATGATTTGAGATTGTAATTTAGTAGAAACTAACGGAGGGGGGTTATCCTGAAACTCCTCACTTAATGACAGAGTTCCATTCCAGACTATGTCGTTAAGCATATTGGTCGATAAGTGAAAATCTTAATCGTTATTCCGAATAACGAGAAGGTCCAGAGGAAGAGAAAAGGTCTAAAATGTTGATAAGTAGTTTGGTTTAGGGGGACTATTCAGAACTTCAACACCACTGAGTAATCATACAGGAAATGACAGGTAAACGCCAACAGTGGCCACGGTTAGCCCAGATGGAAGAATAGCAGATTTGCAACCGGAGGGTTGCGAGTTTCAAACTCGATTCAATAAAAGACCGTCGTGTACGTGATATTAAATCTGTCATGGCCTCCAATGTTGTCAAATCTGTCATGGCCTCAAAGTTGGGGCATGTTAAATCTGTCATGGCCTCAAATGTCCTCACGTTGGCATGGTGTGAAAGTTTGTAGAGTAGGATGCCAGTTCAGGTGTTGTTCTCGTCATATGACCATGGTTCAAAATAACGAGGATATCTCCCTTCGGGATTTATCCCGGACCGTCACCACTAGCCATTGTGTTGCTCCAGTGTGACGTTAATTCAACTTCTTACCTACCACCAACAGACCATTCCGGTATTCGTGTAGACCATTCCGATTGTCTAGTTCAACGCAGGTTGCATTTGCCGATGTCGGTGGGGAAACCGAGCTGCATGCGAAATCCCCCATTTGGTTCCGTTGTATGTGTGACCGGCGTTGAGGTTTTGCCGGTGCTGGAAAACTACCTAACAAAGGGCCCCCCCCCCCATATTAGACAACTACCCCCGTATTAGAGAGCTGGTCGTAAGCCCGAACGGTCGTTAAACGATTAAGTCGTTAAATGAGGAGTACATGTAATCCAAATTTACGCATTCATATTTTATCAAATAATTTTTTTCCAATTTAGCGTATTATATCAATATTTAGATAAATTTGTTACTAATTGCATAGAATTTAAACTAAATATATTCTTTACTAACAAAATTACCCAACTTCATTCTGGTTGAATTGATTAACTATCGATTGAAAGTGACTAGAATAATCACTTTCCTCTTTCGTAGAAAAATGACAAATTCTTTACATGAGTAAAATAATATTTGAACATCTTTTAGACATTCTTATAGTTTCTGCAACCTACTTTGAACGCAAATCCTATACATGCATATCCATTCGCGTAATACATTTCACAAATATGGCACCCCTGCTAAAGGTAGAAACTGACGAAAGGTGAGACATTTGAGGGAGGATTAGGAATTCCTTTTTTAAGTTCTTTATAGTAAAATAACTCAATTAAATTTTTAAAATGACTAATCTACGGCGAATACTCTCGCACTCCTAATTTACCTGCCAATATTTTGTTATTTGTGGCACTCTTGCACCAGGCTTGCTACATTTTCGAATTACGATATCGTTAAGAGAAAGATGAGAAATTAATTTGATAAGATATTTATCACAAGTTTTTTTAAAAAGCGAATACATTCTTTTTTAAAAATTCCATCTTGTGGCACGTGCAATAATAGAAGAACTTGTTTTAAAATTTAACTTCTTCAGTACAGGAAAAGCAAAGGTAACTTATTACCATTTAAAAAAGTGGTAAATTGATTCGACAGCGTTTCTACTAAATAAAATCACTGTTTTAAGCAAACTTTCCAAAAACTATAAGTTGCTTTAATATAGATTCAATTCGCAAAATAAGACACCTTGACCTTCTGTCGTTATGACAAAGAATTTGTAATATTTAAAAGTCCTAGTTTGGATTATTTTAACATTAACGTTCTTTCAATAATGGCAAAATTCCACTTAAAATTTACTTTATTCTAACTTACATGCCACTATAAATCAAATACTTTGTGGTGGTGTTGAGTGTGATGAAAAGGAAATGCAATTTATTAAAATAATAGATATTTAAAACAGAAGATTAAAAATTTAGACAAAATTTAAAAACACAAAATTAATTCCGAGTGAAAAAAGATAAAATATCACTGCACGTGGCAAATGAACATGAGTTTCCATTTCAAAATATCGTCTATCCCAAATATTCGGAAATAGTTTACATTTCCAAAGAAAATAAATAAGATTCAAAATACAAGAGTATTAGAATTCAAAATTCGAAAAAATTAGTTTTTGGAAAAGTAATTGCTTTTTAGCAGTATTAGTAAAACAATCCAAGCAATCACAATGCTCAATATACCTTCCAGCTACTCCCAAACTGCCAAATTATGGTTGATTTGAGTGTAGATACTCAGATGTTTTGCAAGAAACTACCCTAAATATACAAGTAAAGAAATGTTGTATAATATATTCACTAAACTAAAATATGATTTATTAAATATTGAATATTACATTAAATATGATTAATACATTTTATGTGATACTTGTACAAACACACAAATACAAAATCAGAGATTGAGCAGGAGGACGGACAACAGAATAGCGCAACCATGTTCAGTCGCATAATGAATGCAAGTACGTACGCACAGTGCAAAGTTTTGTCAAAATATGTACAACCGTTAGAACTTAGTACGGGTACACATATACGAGACATACACTAAACGCCCGCGCAAGAGACGGATTTAGCATCAGAAGGACCCAAAACAGATAGAAAACCTGAAATGGGTTGAAAATATTCAATGTACAAAGACTTCATTTTTATTTGTATAGATTAATAAAAGATCTTAATTCAAGTAGATTGATAAGAGAAAATAATTGAAAATATATCCATAAAAGTGGATGGAAGGATTCATAATGAAGGCGATCCTCTTCCTTCATCTCTAGAATAATGTTTGTATTTAATCAATTGTAATGAATTTTAATTTTATTGATAAAAGCACTGAGCAATTTGAATAAGAAAATGATAAATTTGAATTCCTACCTGGAAGTAATTTTGAATATCATAGCTAAAGCTAAATTTTTCCGTGATGAGTAAAATGAAAACCTAATGTGCTCCGGGCATTTTAATTTTCATATTTCCAAATGTCAAAAAGTTATTCAGCCACCGCTATCATCTGCTAAGTTAATTAGTATCTAAAGCTTCGCCTTTAAAAAGTTTTCTCCTTGGAGCCCTTTGAGTGAATTATATCTTCAAACAATTAATATTTATTCTAATTAGGATTTTAATTCGGTGCTTCATTCAATAACTATCACTTTGTCTACCAATTAGACAAGACAGAAATACAAATGAAACCCTTTTTAATTTGTATCATTCTTACTTCCGATCTTTTTAAAGTTTAAATGTGTGAATCCTCCTGAAAGGTTACGCTAATAAATTGAGAAAATATCTTAATCGCATTAATAATCCATGTTTGAAACACAAGGGATTGAAATTATTTTACTTTAGTGTATAATGGCTTAAAGATAATATAATTTCCTTTCTGAGTGTGCTGATTAAAGAGAGTCCTTTTACACACTTCTGAAATTACAGATTACACGCTGTGTATCATGATTAATTATAACCTCACATTTAAAATTATATTTTTCATTAGGATGTGTGCAATGGAAGCCCTTATGTAACATGACTGCAATTAGTGTTACTAATTGCAGTCATGTTACATAAGGGCTTCACACACAGTAACAAATTTTCCGTTAACTATCGTTTCATTTTAAACTTAATAACACGACAGACATTATTAGGTTTAATAATGGTGTTTGTGATTTTATTCTTTTAAAGTTATAATTTAAAATGAAGGCATATGAAAATGTAAACGATAAATGACCTGATTTTAAATATTAACAAAGTTACTGCCCAGTTTTGAAAATTTTTAACACATTAAATTAATTATTATCAATGTATTAACAAGGTAAATTAAATTTTAATTATTAATCTTCCAAGTGGTTTCGACGAGATATCTCGTCCATAAAAATCTGACTAATTCTACTAAAGACGACAAACCTCGTCAACAAGATATTGTCGACGAGATCAAGATCTGATCAGTTTTTTTCTAATGACGAGATATCTCGTCCATCAAGATCTGGTCAGTTTTGATAATGACGAAATAACTCGTCCAGACCAGGAGGGTTAACAAAGTAATTACCCGGTATGTAAATTATTAGCAAAGTGATTTATTACTATGTAATGTATGAAGAAAGTAAATACAATTTAATTATTAGCCAAGTTTCTGTCCAGTTTTATCATCAAATAGGAGACTTGGTATTTGAAATTTGTGTACCTTTCAGAAAACAAAATTTTCATAGCACCTTAATATTTAATGGGATATTATATAAAGTATAAAGCAATGAAAACTCTAGATCAAATAAAAAATCAATGCATCAATCAATGCAAGTGTTTACTATCTCTTATCAGGTGGCCTTTATATGGTTTTCAGAACACATCGTCGGCTTAGAGATGAAACTCATTCTCACAAGACTGTTTTTACTGTACAAATTCTTTTAAAACACAGTGAGCTTAACTAATGAATATAACTTTTCACCTGCGTTTTCTCATAACTATTCTGATTTAATGTGTTTCATTTGAAAGGCTACGATTTAGTAACTTTTATAGTTAAAACTACAGCACATAGTAAACGATGCATTCGCTTTTTTACTTCTCAAGTCTCTATTTTACAAGGTTCAAATCGTGGAAATTTCAACATTATTCTGTATCCGTATGGTATTTTTATTTGAATTCCTGTAGCAAAATTGTCCTGTAGGCACAGTGACAATTTTGTATACTAGTATTTACTATAATCATTACTGTAACACGTACATGGTAATGATTGAATATTTTTGGGATCACTGCCAAGTGTGCGCGTGTGTGCAAATTACAGATATGAAGAATGCAGCTCTTTTCTTTGGACAAAAAAATAATTGCGACACTTAACCATCATTACTTGGTATAGTAGTGTTCTACCATATTTATTAGATCATCTTAACGTCGTTTTTTAAAATGTACATCATTTAGACAAAAGTTTAAAATGTTTGCAGAAAATTCTTCATCTGGAAAACTTTTCCAATTATTTTCGCTAGGTTAAATCGCACTGGAAAATGTGTTTACTTTGTTTTCATGTATAAATGACATGTACAAAATAAAATTAAAGCTAAGTTACTTCTCTTCTATTATTAGCCTGCATAAAAGGTTTTTAAAAGAAACCAAGGCTTCTAACAATACTATTTAAATCTATTTTAACGATTTCCATGTTTTAAAAACGTAAAAAATAAAGTAAAAAAAATTCATTGAGTGGGAAGGAAGGAGAAAAAAACTAAAATATAGTTTCCTCATTAAAATATCTTTAGATAAATGCACTCTTTTAAGCTTCCGTTTATAACTGCCATATACTTTTCCAAGATGAAAATGGTCTATGAAATGACCATATAGCAATGTAAAGTACGTATTATATGCGATAGTTATTTTTTTTGTAAAATCCTTCATCTTCATATTTTACAAAATATGTTTGGAATTAAATTATCAAGAAATTCTTTGCAAAAAAGATATTACAGATGAAATTTCACATCTCATTTTACAGTTTGTGATCATAGAAGGCTTGATTCAAGTGCACTGCTAACCATCACGAATGAAATAATATGGACAAGACATATAAAGCCATAATTAATATACACTAAGGCACAAGTGTGAAATGATTGAAATTACAGCTCCCTTTGACATGCGAAACGCTAAGAAATCAGTATTTTTTGTAGCCATCATGGGCGGAAGTAACTACGACTTGGCATTGAAAGATAGCGACTTTGGATGTGTGTTTAAGGTATGTCAGTCCATGCTGCTACCAAACGTGGCCCAAGTTCATCTCTCGTAGCCGAGGGTAGTCTGTGGTGTGCCAGTCATTGGGCGATCATCAATCAAACGAGTTCGATGGGGACAAATCTGGTTAACTGGAGGGCCACGGAAGAAGTGAAATCTGGTGGACACTGAGGAATTGTTGTACGTTACGTGCAACGTGCTGCTGTGTATTGTCCTGTTAACAACTGGCCCCAGGCAAGCACTGAAGGTACAAAAGGACAGCAGGCCTCAAAACTTCAGAGATGTAGCTGTGTCTGTTGAGTGTACCGCCAATGCGTACTGCGCTGGTCCAAGAGTAAAATCCAATGGCGTCTCTTACCATAACGCCAGGTGACCGATTGGTATGGAGATGCATAAAACCAGTCACTCAATATGTTGGTGTGATGTCGCCAGACGCGGATGCTACCATTGTGGTGCTGTAGACAGTCTAGACTTGTTTGAAAAGATAATATCATGCCATTTGTTTGTCACTGTAGGGCGTTCTACGCACTCTTGTAGCCGCATACGTTTATGGTGTAGACTCAAAGGTAGTCGCAGCAATAAGTACGTTGAAAAAAATCCCCTCTGCTGCAGAAGGCATCGAATTTTACGTGATGACACAGGTTGTTGTGCAACAAATTCTAATTATTAAGCTTGGGTTCTTGATTTTGCAATTCGATCTTTAATATTCATGCGCACAAGATGTCTGTGCTCGCGTTCGGTGGCGACTAGACTGCTGCAGTCATTCAGTTCATCTCTCCTACCCACCGATTCCATATTCGCTTAAGTGGGTTTTGATTTCGTCCAAGACGAGCACCTATTGCTCGGAAGGATAATTAACAGTCTCGTTAAGCCACAATTCTTTCTCTGTTAAGCTCAGAAATATGATCGTATGACTGCCGTAGTTTTCGAAGAGGCTTGATTAAGCTTCCTATACACAAGAACAGCGAGAAAACAACTTCTAATACTTAAAACTGGCTCTCTGTATTTCCTTTTTATGCTGCTTGCAGTGGGCATTACTGTCGCACACGATTTGCATACACGCTAACATTTGGATATGCTTCCATGATATACGAATCGTACAAATTTCAAAGCTATTGGATGCTGCCTCCATGGTGTTACATTTTCGATGACCAACAGTGTACGAATTTAACTAGTAATTATGCAATTAACAACATACGTTCTTAAATTAAGGAGTTAATTATAAATAAATATATATAATTAATGTTTACTCACAAGGAATTAAACTAGCCACTGTAAATTCCACATGAAAAGGGTGTTTTCACAAGCCAGACTTTATATATAATTCTGAGTATATGTCTATTATGACATGGATGGAATTTCAATTATGGAAATTCTTTTTGTCTGAGGGTAGTTTTCTTCCTCTATCTATGATTATTGCCTGAATTTTTTTTGTAGTAGTTAGTACATTTGTATGATATGCTATGTATCTTTTGGTATACTTGGCAAAACATGATAACATAATATAAACAAGCACGCTTAAATATTTATTGAAAAAATGTTACTTTTTAAATTGATTGAAAAACGCCTGAATTTTTAAAATTAATGGTGAAACCTTGGGGTATAAATAGGCAGAATCAGTTATATACATATATAATTGTCTTAGAGTAAAAACTCACTGACATTCTTCGAAATCACATTAAATGTTTATTTTCAAGATGAAAAATACATTGTCGTATTGTAATATGTTTAAAAGATATATCTGTACCTCAGAACCAGACGAACGTGAGTCACATGCCAACTTTTCAGGAGAGCATAAAAACTGGAAAGAAAGATCTCGTTGGCTGGCTACAAAGCTAGTATTTGAATTAGCCTGCAAAAATTGATTGTTAACAATAAAAATATACATGCTTTATCCATTGTTGGTTAATTTTTATGTATTTTATAGATTATTAAGACAGGACTGGACTTACGTTATCGTGGTTCTACATCAAAAACCTGTTTTAGGACTTACATAGCTCTTTAAAAAGGTGTTTCAAGTAAACTTCACGAGCAATCATAGTAACAATGTCTTTAATACTTTCAAAAACATAAAGTACAAAAATATTTAATATTGTATGAAATATATAATATTGTATTAAAAAATATTTAATATTGTACACAGATTGAGTGTTGTAATGCTGTAAATGGCTTAAAAGCTACAGATTAAGCAAAAACATTACTCTAGAGTGGTTGAGTCATCCTCAGGAAGTTCCCTTCCTTCTCTCCATGTGGAAAGTTTTCAAAGGAGGTTCTATACTCTTCAGGAATCCACTGCATTAAATTCATGAAGTCTCTGTACTTCTCATTACTTATCTTGTTTTTGGTTACTCTAACTTTTGGGATCGCTGGCATAACAAAGCTTTGTTCTCTCTGATTTCTTTTAAATTCAACAGTTTTAAAGGTATCTGCGAAACTGGTCTTATAGTACAACTTGCTGTCTCCTTTGCGAAGCTGTAACCACACTGCATTGGATATCAAAAATGGTTCTTTGTGTTTTTCTTCCTTGAAACAAATGGAACTTCTTTGCTCTTCAAGTAGAGAAAATCAAGAAAGTATTCAAAGCACATCCTTCTCACAGCAAAGGGGTTCTTTGAACATGAAGCAATATAATTGACCCAATCATTTGTGGTAAAAATAGTTGAGTTTTTTTGTTGCTTTTTCGCTCTCTCTATCACACTATGCTTGCCATCTACTTCCATGTGTGTCCAGCAAGTAGGAACTTATGGTTGACTTCTTTTAAAGTAGAAATTTTTTCAACAGCCATAGGTACATGAAAATCATTAATATACCTGTTTTGGCCACTGCAATTATCTGTCCACACTGTTAAGCTTTCAGTAGGCCTATTTCGAAGCTCTTCATTCGCCCATGTAAATAAACATGATGCTATTTCGTTACCTCCTCGACCGGCTGTAACTTCATCCCAGATCGTACACCAAGTTTTGTCAACGGTTGTGTCATAAATTGTACTATTTAATGTCCAGAGTTTTCTTGAGTAAAAACTTTGGGAGTTCTTCAAATCTGGCGTTGGAAGACATTTTTGGAGATCAGACATGACTCAAATCTTGATTAGCACGGCCTTTCATTTTATCTTCCCTTTTTAATTCATACATACGTGAAGCTTCTTCCAGGTGGTTTTATTTTTGAAATTTAAGTTCATTGAGAGAGTTTTTCATTTTTAATTTCGCAGTATAATTTGTCGCAAACATCACAAGTGTCATTATCTGCTGAGTGGAAAGACAAGTTGAAATCTTCATTGCAAACTTTGGAATAAACCCACTTTTTCTCTGATTTAATTTTTTCTTTTTCGCACTCATCTACATACAGTGAGTACATTGTGGAAATGTTCAGGTGATTGCCCAAATAATTACGTATGCATCTTTCCCTACTGTAGTGGCTTTCATACACCGGAAACTTTGAAATATGGTTTTTGATCCTTTCTAAGCTATCACTCGGTAATTTATTTTCTGGAATATGTTTTTCCTAAGGTCTGGCGTTATCAAACCAGACTCACTGGCTTTTTTTAAAGCAACTCTCATAAAGGTTTCAGAAATAGAAAGCGTATTCAGGAAAAAGTTTTGCAAATGATTTCCTCATTATTAAAGTTAAAAATAAATGTATGGCTTTCGGTTTTGTTTCTTGTGCTGTCTCTTCCGTTGTTTAACAATGTCTCCTTAGTTTTTATACATGAAAGTACAAACTGTCTTTTTGAGTGGATGGACTTACGTTTGTCTGGATCAAACAAAGGTTAGAACTTACGCTCTTATAACCCTAGTAAATCATGAGAATTTTTTAGACTTACGTTGTTATGGCTTGATGCAAAATCAGATTCCACATGCAAAACTGTAATAACCTGAAAATCGTCATTTTTAGACTTACGTTCGTCTTGTTTTGAGGTACAGATATATCACCATCAAAATTATTATAATTTTTATATTTTGATCAAAAGAGTCTTTAATCCTCCTGTTGGTTGTCTCGACGATGTTTCTCGTCAATAGCAAAACACGCCAGGTCTTGATGGACGCGATATATCGTCATTAGAAGAAAACTGACCACATCTTGATCTCGTCATCATCAACAAATCGGCAATATCTTGATGACGAGATATCTCGTCATTATCAAAATTGGTTAGATCTTGATGGACGAGATATCGTGTTGAAACCACTTGGAGGGTTAAACAGTTTTGGATATTAAAAATGTTTCTTGGTCAGTTAATGAGTTCCTATTCTAAACCGTCGATATATGAAAATGCTATTTATAGACACTAGCTGTAAAGCCCTTAAATATAAGAGTACAACGGAATCCAAAAATCACTTATTGCTATTCAAGTGCGTATTATCATTTTCAGAGTAATCGTAAATTATGAATGCGCATTGAAACATAGCATTGATATATGCTTAATTTTTCGTGAATGTTCAAAATCGAAATACTCAGAATAATGATTAAATTAATAAATCTCTTACAACTCAGCCTCAGTATTAATCTCACCAAAAACTCAGGAATACAAAACTTACCTCAATTAAACTCACAGCTCAAATCTGCATCTAAATTGAACTAAACAAATTAAACATTACTGGTTTAAATATAGAAAATTAGATATTAAAAATTTAACAATACATACTATATCGTAAGCGTTTTCAATAAATTTCTGTATAAATATTGCTTGCGTTTCTACACTGTTGGAAATCAAAAACGCAACATCGTGAATTATGCATCCAATAGACTTGAAATTTGCATGATGCGTAGATCATGAAAGCATATGCAGATGATTAGCACTGCAGCGTATGGTGTACTCGTAAATCATGTGGGCCAGAAATGAGCACAGCAGTATAAAAAGGAATAGAGAGCCGGTTTAAGCATTAGAATTATGTTTTCTTGTTCTTGTGTATAGGAAACTTAATTACGCCTCGTTGAAAAATACGGCAGTCATACTAGCACGTTTGTAAGTTTGACAAAGGAAGAATTGTGGCTTATGAAGACAGGATTTTCTTTCCGAGATATTGGTGCTCGTGTTGGATGAAACCAACACATGCAAATTTGGAATCGGTGGGTACAGGAGGGAAGAATTGACCGACTGCAGCCGTTTCGTCTCGCCACCAAAGAGAGGTATATTTTGTTCGCATGGCTGTTACGAATCGTACTGCAACATCAAGAACCCTAGCTCAAGGATTAGGGTGTGTTGCACAACAACCTGTGTCAGCACGTACAATTCCACGTCGTCTGCAGCAGATGGGAATTTTTCAAGGTGTTCATTTATGCGACTAACTTTGACTGCACCACAAGCGTCTGCGGCTGCAATGTTGCCTATAATGCCGCACATGGGCAAGCGAATGATATGACATGGTCTAATCTCAATTCTGTCTACAGCATGAGCATGGTAGCATTAGAGTCTATTGGCACAGCAACAACAGACTTAATGACTTGCATTATGCATCGCCATACCGATCCGTAATTGTATTGGGAGCCATTCCACTCCCGCTCCCGCTAGTACGCCCTATAGCCACGTCTCCATCTCTAATGTTTTGGAGCCTGTTGTCCTCCTCAATCTGTGTCATCATGTACAATTCGACGTCTTCTGCAGTAGCGGGGATTTTGTTTCAAGGCGTTCATTGCTGCGACTACCTTTGAGTCTATACCACAAACGTCTGCGGCTAAGTGCGTAGAACGCCACAGTGACAAATGGTATGAATCATTTTTTCATGCCATTTGACTCTGTCTACAGCACCACGATGATAGCATCCGTTGCTGCTGACACCGCGTCAACGTATTGAATGACTGGCATTATACATCATACTGATCAGTCACTTGGCGTTATAGTAAGAGTTGCACCAGCGTAGTACGTATTGGCAGTACACTCAAAAGCCACCGTTACATCTCTGAAGTTTTGAATCCTGTTGTCCTCTCGTACCTTCAGGGCTTTTCTTTGGTCAGTTTTCAACAGGATAATGTACTATGGTACAGCGCATGCAACGTGCAACAATTCCTTAATGTCCACCAGGTTTTATTTCTTCCATGGCCCACCCGTTCGCCTGATGTGTCGCTCATCGACCCCTTCTGATTGATGATTGTCCAACGACTGGCACACCACAGACTACCCTCGGTTACAAGAGATGAACTCTGGCAAAGTGTAGAAGCAGCACGTATTAACACATATCCTAAACACACCTCCAAATCCCCTTTCAATGATGAGACGTGTACCAGCAGTTATTGACGCTCATGGCGGCTGCACAAAATATTGATTTCTTCGCGTTCAGCAAATCGAAAGTACCTGCAATTTCAAAAATTTCATCTTTGTGCCTTTTGTTTATTTGTATAATAAATATTTGATGTATTTTCTTCATGGTGTTGGCACTTTCGATGAACAGTAGAGTATTCATCACAAATGTCATCGCTTGCATTGCTCATTTCCTTATATCTACAATGATTCAATTTTTATTTACTGTGATGAACAGTTTATCGTAAATATCATACTTAATTTTAACCATGATAGAGAATAAAAAGTGATTTACATCGTCGCAAGTTTGTCTTTTACATAGTAGTGTGAGTAATCCTACATTTAAAATGATTTATGTAAGATCGAAACGACATTACAACTGACAGCTTTCGTAGATTAATGTGAATAGGATGCAGTGAATGCTTTGAATCAAACCACAATTGAGTGATCTTGAAACTCACATATGAGAACTGATATAATAACAAGGAATTCAAACGTTCCATTTTCACCGATTCGTCAATTCCATAGCATACATATATAATTGGCATATTTCCATGCTACGGATCTCAATGCTGTTGTAGTTGGGCGTTTGGTTCAATACACTCCACTTCCAAGGCCGTGGGAATTTAAATCAGTGTTCAATTTTGGTTCCGTCTGTCTAGTATTCAATTTCACTGTGAAGTACGATAATATTTCGCACGAAGGTGAGATTGAACAATAGACACTAGGTCCACGTAACCTTAAATAAGGTTCAATGAGTATTTTCACTTCAATTGACTTTTACAATTATTTTCCAATTTAATTGTTTGTTACGTACGAAAATTGTTTACAGAAGAATTTTATGTTGCTTCATAGGAATCTAGTCTTCCTAAGAATTGTTTCTTACGTAAGAAAATTGTTCGTAGTAAGGTAAGGTAGTTAATTAACGTCGCATTGGAGCAATACAACGGGCTATTGGTGACGGTCCGGGATCAATCCCGAAGGGAAAGATCCAAGGACAACGGCTCGTAATTTTGAGCCACGGATAGATAACGAGAACAACACCTGAGCTGGCACCCCACTCTCCAAACTTCCACACCACGCCAACGTGAGGACATTTGGGGTCCTGACGGATTTAACGTGCACCAGCCCTCGTGTACCCGACGGTCTTTGGAAGCAAAAAAATTGTTTATTGATAAATTTTAGAAGGCTAACATAACCTGAATGAAAGAACTTGGTTACTCAAAAAAATAGGTATTTTGAGTCACACAAATTAATAAAGCTGAGATCATACAGAATTTAATGACGGACGAATTACTTTTTTTAACTACTTAAGCTCCATCGTCTAATGAGAAACGTAGGTATACAGCGTCTAATGAGAAGCGTTTCTTTTGTACGATTGAAAATGGGCAACCTTTAATGTTGAATTTAAAAACAGATCTTTCAAAGGTTTGATAAACCTTGGAGATTCTTGATGAGTAGGAAGTTAAAAAGCAGTTTCCTTATTTAAATTCTCTTCAGAAGCGGCGGCCGTTAAGATATGACGCGTTTTTAATAGTATTATCGAACTTTCAAGGAAAATAGTGGAAAAAAACGCGTTAGAAAAAGACGGGTTTTTTCATAACCCTCTATTTCAAGGAGCTTGTCACAGGCACTGCTCACTTTAAATATCCAAATACTTCGAGCAAATTTGCAAATATTTCAAAACGTACTTTTGTACTTAATTTCGTAACATAGTACTGTTAGAAAGATAGTTTTACAAAAAAGCCTCATAGAGGCTTTTCTGTAAAGCTAAATGTAGACGGCGCTAGTGTTTTTGTGTTAGAACGTGTTTTCTGCACGTATTAGGGTCACGGAAACCCGGTTGGTAGAGTAGCGGATTAGATACCCGAAGGCTGCGATTTCGAAACTTGACCCAACCAAAGACGGTCGTGTACGAGGGAGCTAGTGCACAAAACATTAGTTGTGGCTTCAAATGTCCTCACGTTGGCATGGTGTGGAAGTTTGGAGAGTGGGGGTGCCAGCTCAGCTGTTTTTCTGACCTGAAACAAAACCTGAGCTGGCACTCCACTCCAAACTTCCACACCACGCCAACGCGAGGACATTTGAGGCCACGACAGATATAACGTGCACCAGCCCCTGTGTATACGACGGTCTTTGGCTGAACCTAGTCTCGAGCTCGCAACCCTCCGGTTGCTAATCCGTTGCTCTTCCAACTGGGCTACCTCGACCCCTAATAACTGTGGAATTTAATTATTAAAAATTATAATTTAAAATGTAAATTAGTACGTAAATACGTTGAGATCTAATTTTTGGCACTCACACGAGACACCAGTCACGGTGGAAAGTAAAACCAACTTTACTGACGCGACTGTCTAATGTAAATATTGTAAATATAATTCAATTCTACGATTATTTAATTAGTTGTAATCATGTGCTAACGAGCACAAATACATCAAATTTGGAATTGGTGGTAATAAAATGATTAAAATAAAATATTCAGATAAAACCGGTTATTTATGGATTTCTTTTGGGCAGAGTTGGGAGGTGTCTTTTTATGAATAGGTTTGATCGATGGAGGATTTGATCCACAGACCACTAGGGTAATCCCACAAACATGCTTCGCTTTTTACTTTTCTATTTTCCCTTGCGATAACCTCAGTCATCACTACACAAACTAAGTTACAATACAATAGCATGAAGAGTAGTGTAACCCAACTTCAACATGAAATACCTTTTGGTAGAAAAAATCGGACTGTCTTCCTCTCGACTCGTTGAATTGACGACCCGCATGTGATTATAAACATGCATACTTAAAAACAAGATAAAAGGCGCTTTTGAAAATTCCAAATAGCGCTCGTCTCATTTTTATTTGGTGTACACTTCAATAAGTAGTTGAATTGCCATGCGATCGTAATCACTTCCAACAGCCGCCTGAAGCCCTGTGATACCGGTCCTATTCTTATCACAGATTCCCTATTTGTCAACCTCATTTCACCAAACTTCCGGCTGCACTCACACTCCGCTGCTCAACCCTCCCGGTGGTTGTCTCGACGAGGTATCTCGTCATTAGACGACCAGATCTTGATGGACGGGATATCTCGTCATTTGACGAAAACTGACCAGATCTTGATCTCCATGATAAAAAAAAAAATGACAAGATATTTATGACGATAAATCTCGTCATTAGAAAAATTGAAAAGATTTTGATGGACGAGGTATCTCGTCGAAACCACTTGGAGGGTTAAAGCAATACAGGGCACGGTTTCTACGGTCGCAATCCTTCATTGCTTGATCATGTATACGGAAGTAAACCTGCTATCTGAATACAGGTCTCATGGTTTCACGAAAGTGGCATCCTATCAACAAGTGGATAACTAATGAATAATGCATCTATCGAATTCAACCACAGCTAAACTCTGGAGGGGGAGTATTGCACTGAACTTAGCCACCTCTACAAAAGCTAACTTAGAATAAAATAGTATATACGGCAGTATAACCCAATTCCACCATGAAGTACACTCATGTCCAAAAGTTAAGCACAATTGCTGTTTATGTCAATATTTCAGAAAATTTACACCGGAATGGAAGGAACGCGGCATGCGGGTGTAGTAGGGTTATAGAAGAAACAATGCAAAAGAAGGATAATAATGACTTTTATTATCGAAAGAAAAGGGTTTAAAGAAAAAGGTTCACAATACGAGTGTCAACTTTAGTGAAACCGAATGATTAAAACAATGTGATGAAGTTTAATATGGTGTGTGGGAACTTCTGGTAGCCACGCATGCTGTACAACGATTTCCCATACTTCCGATGAGGGTATGGATGAGTTGTGTGTTCAGAGTTCAAGCGCCTCATGGAGAGCAGTTTTCAATTCCGGAACGGAACTTGGTGGGTGGCGGAGGGCTGCAATATGTCTCCCGAGCATATCCCACACATGCTTTATAGAATTCAGATCAGGGGAGTTGGTAGGCCACTGAGGTGGATATCTTCACTTTGAAGGAAGGCGTCGACTAGGACAGCATGGTGAGGAAGCGCGTTATCATCCAATATGAAACCAGGACCGACAGCACCTCGAAACAGGCGAACGGTAGGCTCAAGGACTTCGTCTCTGTATCTTTGACCGGTAACAGACCTCGTGTCAAAGATATCAAGGTCTGTGCGGCCGTCCAGCATGATGCCTGCCCAAACCATGACTCCCCCTGAAGTAAAACGATTGCTTTCCGTGATGTTTCGCGGGTGAAAATGCGTTCCATGTTCCCTCCAGATCGTGGTACGACGAGAATCAGTTTCCAGACTAAATCTGGACTCATCACTGAACATGACATTGCCCTACTGTTGTTGACTCCATTGCCGATGTTCCAAACTCCACTGTAAACGCGCGCGTTTCTGTGCAGACGTCAGGAGGATTCAAACTGCTGGTCGTCTGGCATAGAGACCAACGTGTCTGAGTCTCCTATAAACAGTTTGTCTCGAAACTATGATTCCTGTGGCGGCTGTCAGGGCTTGGCCGACCTGGTACTGGTCGTCGGGTAACATCTCCAGTGGTTTGAAACCTCTGCCATAGTCTGGAGGCACATTCAGAATTCGTGACGCTTCGGTTTGGGATCGACTGGATTCCAGCATTCCAATAATTCGTCCCTTCACAAACATGTCCAGTTGGAATCTTTGACATCTTTCATCCTTATTCATTGTTAACAACGCTCCGTACCACAGCAATTGTGAAATTTTTGTCTAAACCCGCCATGCCGCTCGAGGCCGCTTTATACTCGTTCCGACGTGCGCCGGTTCTTTGCGCATGTCGACTGAACTGTTTTGCACATGCACAATGTTTTACCTTCGTCCCACGATTCTCCACAAGTGATTTTGAATCATTATATCCATATTTACTCCGATGTTTTTGCATTTTACGAATTATGCTTTGCTTTTGGACATGAGTGTACTTTTCAGTATTGAAGTTTCTCTGTTGTCTCCTCACGTCTTGTAAAATTGAATTTTTTTCTCTAAGCTTATTTGTGTTCTATAACTTCAAAATATTTATTGCGCATGTGCAAATATGTATACAATTTTCAGAATTATTTTTTAGAGTTATAAAAAACTGTACATGATCCTCTTAATAATGGACGGGTGTCAGACGTTGTTCTCATGAAAGTATAAATGTTGTAGCAATTTATTCTTGTACTTTTCTTCTCTAGTTATGGTAAATGTTTAAGAGATCAAAAAAGCTCTTCAGCAATATCAGAAGGGAATTCGAATAATGCAAAGTCACTTATTCTATGGTTTAATTATGCCTATGGAGATTTAGAAATAAGATAGGGGCACTGTATTATTTGGAATCTTACCTAATGATACAGTGTTCCAGAACGAGGAAAATATTTCCCTAATGACGATGTCTTTTTAATCTATGAGATTTCACTTTTATCAATAAGAAGAAATGTTTTGGGTAATCCAAAGAGCGCTGGAACCAGGTATACGAAATTGCCGAGTTAATGATACCGTCCAAGATAAATTTAAATGCTTAGCTGTGGGAAAAGAATCGAACCCTACTTTCTTTTATTCGCACTTCATTTATAGATGGAAGAATTCACTAACAACTAGGACAGGGAATAACGTTTTCTATGAATTTATATGCATGACATTTACATAAGGGACTTCCATATTGAATTGTACATAAACTTACTAATTTCCAAAGACAACACCCAATTTGGGTGCCAAAATTGAAAATACATCAAAATTAATTTAAATTCGGGTTCCAAGTTTCCAAGTCATTTAGTCAAGCTATTCAGTTTAAATTTTGATTGATTTGAAATTCGGCATCACAATTGTATGTTGTCATTAGAAATCATGCAGTTTATACGCAATTTGATATGAATTTTATGGATACAAATTTATAGCTGACGTTATTCCCTATCTAGAAGTAGGTATGAATTTGCTCTTCTATGAACGACGCGCGAGTAAAAAGAAGTTTGATTTTTTACACATCTGTACCTAGATTTATGAGGATAATTGAACACCCGTGGTTTATCAGACATCTAGATAAATGTAGTTTGTCTCAAATTAACCCTCCCGTTGGTTATCTCGACGAGGCATCTTGTCATTAGAAGAAAACTGACCAAACCCTGATATCTCGTCATTAGAGGAAAACTAGCCAGATCCTGTTGGACGAGGTATCTCGTCATAACGAAACTGGCCAGATCCTGATCCCGTCATCATAAATAAATCAGTAATATCTTGATGACGAGGTATCTTGTAAATAGCAAAATTTGGCAGACCTTGATGGATGAGATATATCGTCGAAACCTCTTGAAGGTTTAAGGTTGGTTAGGTTTTATGGCCAATGGAAAGTTGAATACAGTCGACGAAAATGTTAATACAGCTCATATTATCAGTCAATAAGTATTCTCTTCAGTTTCACGTCGAAATCCTTAAAATTTCCAATCTATTAACAGACCTAACATTACGAGTTAATAAAGAATGACTATGGTATAAACACCCAAAATCTACTTGCATACACAACGATGAGAATAAAACCTCGAAATACCATAACTGCATCCTACGTGCTATGCCGCTATAAAGTGCTATGCATTGTTGGTAATAACACCGATGTTAAGTGCTAACTTGGATAGCATGCTAAAGCTACGCCATAGAACGCTGCGAGCGTAGCCATTAACGGCCATCTTCATAAACACCAGAAAGAACTCCGTTCTGGTTTACCCACCATTTCTTCCTCCTGCCTATGCTTTACGAGCAACGAATAATGAAACGGCGGTAAGACTATCACTATTAAACCTCCACATTCAGCTTTAGTAGTTTAGATGTCCATTCCGCCTAACGAGATATTTCCTTGTCGTAATAGAACTTCAACTTGTTCAACAAGAGTCCAGTGAATCGTGGGTATTTTACGATTTTACGGCGTATTAACTTCATTAAGTCTTGAGTAATGGAATCGCTGCACCAACGCTGTCTGGCGATATTTCATTCCAGATCTTTTTAGTGCAGTGCTGTTGATTCCAATTCCCTAGTCGTTGGAGAATTTACGAAGGTTATGTGGAGAAATAGTTTGCCAAGCTCAGATTTAAAACCGGCTATCTATACATATAAAATAGTTTGTATCTGTCTGTTCTCTATGCAAATCTACACCGTTTGACCAATCTACACCGTTTGACCAATCTTCACCGTTTGACCAATCTACACCAAATTTGTACACTTACTCTTTGGAACCCTGCGGGTAACGTAGGCTACATATTGAGTGTGCAGAGGGGTGTAACGTTACGTCATCCAGGACAGAGCACTTGCTAGGGGGCGCTCTCTCCCGGTCTGGCTGTGCATATGACGTCAGAGTTAACATCTACAGGAGTCGCCTCTCAAGATGACCTTGGAATTTTTTAGAATCTTAGAGTATGGTGCAATCTCAGATGGGTGCGGTTGCGCTGAAAATCGCTCAGTATCATATTGTTTATGTATCCCATCTGTAAATACTTAAACTGTAGCTTTATTATTGGAATGTAAATTTTTATGAAAATATAAGATTATTTTTAAAGAAAGTGGTCTTTTTTATCGTCGATATGGTACAGGGGCTAAAGACAATTCGAAATCCTCATAGGAGTAACATTGCGTATTTATGCGATCATTGTCAGACCAATTCACACTAAATTTGGTACATTCATCCTGTAGAATTTTGCGGGACACATAAGCTATATATTAACACCGTTCGATTTGTCCTGGGTCTGCAGGTGGGCTTAAAACAATTTGAAATCTCCATAGGAATAATATTGAGTAATATTACGATGAATTTTAAAGAATTCAACGCCGGGTAATTCAGCTAGTGAAGTTATAAATTCATTCGGTAAGCTTTCTTGAGTTTGTAGCATGCTTCTGGAATATTGATTGTTTCTGTATAAAAAGTTTTTGCTGTTAAGCCAAATGTAAGTCGAAGTAGTCTTACTGTAGAGATACGTGTTTCCTGTACGTATTCTGAACTTAAAGTCATTTGGCTTGTTTTTCGAATACGATTAAATTTAGCACTTCACCGATAAAAATTCCAAAGAATAAATTCCAACATGATAATTCTAGTTTATTGGTCAACTCCAATTAGATTAAAGTTCAAGCCTCGCCAAAACGGCGTTAAACTACATTTTTAGATAGCTCGATATGTATCAAGCAATAGCATTTGGACAGTAGAAGAAAAATCTTCGCATACCGTCTGGTTTGTTTGTTTACACTGAAAATCCCTCTCATAGAAATTCCAAAGAATGAATTCCGAATTTATAGATGGTAGTTAATTCGTCTATGCCATTTATATTTAAAAAACCAAACGTCACCAAAAAGTTGATAAACTACACTTCCTGTTACCCAAATGGCCTCATGTTTCATGCGGGGCCGTTTGGGTAACAGGAAATGTCTCCGTCTGGTTTGTTTGAACTTAAAATCTTTTATTGTTTGATAATTCAAAGAAGGGTTTATCGAATAGACACATAGCGAATAAGACTTAAAATTAGTCAGAATATGATGGTATCTCGTCGAAACTTGAAGAGTTTGAATATTATTTTTTAAAGTTTACGTTTACTTTTAATATAACTTCTTCCCTGCATACAAACTCATTACACGAAAAATAGCGCAAGCTGAAATCTATTTATTACCAAAACAAATCTAATCTACTGATAATTTATCTCTTCTCTTCCAATGAACAGGAATAGAATATTACCACTCAGTCTACCGTCAAACTCAGGTTTCACCACTACCACTGAGAAAACCGATATATATCACAACAGCGAAAAGGTGGAAATCACAGGTCACATCTAGAACTATAGGGGATGATCCAAGCTATCTCTTCAGTTCCACCACAATTGTCTGCTCTGTTCGACCATTAAGAGGACTCGGCACAAGTTGGCCGGAATCACTGGGCTGAACTTTGCCGACTCATTATGTTATCGTCATAAACTTTAACCTCCTGGTGATACGTTTGTGCAACTTTGATATACCTGCCATTGTAAGACTTTGATTCACTCGACGGTCTGTTAGAAACCTTATGAGAAACTGCACTTACGATTCGTGATCATGTAGATATTTCATCATCCATTTCAGGCAACACTCGGTCAACTGAGAATGGATTATTAAGGATAAGTGCAACGTAGAAAAATTTAATGCAGGATTTTTAAATCCTTCCCTTACGAACATTGAAATTATTGACTTGGAAGCGAATTAAATGTTTGGAACTGGAGTGTGGAATAATGCTGTGAATAATCCATGTTTGTAATAGTTACCTTCCTAGTGGCTGTCTCGGCAAGGTATCTCGTAATTAACAAAACTGACTAGATCTTGATGGATGTCATTAGAAAAACTGACCAGATCTAGATCTCGACATGATCAAGAAACGTCAATATCTTTATCATTTGGAATTCAACAGGCATTCTTTATCTTTTGCTAATGACGAGATTTTTCGTCATTAGCAAAATTGTTCAGATCTTGGTGGATGAGATATCTCTAACCTTGGAGGGTTAAATCTACTGTAACCCTCTAAGTGGTTTCAACGCGATATCTCCTTCATCAAGATCTGGCCAATTTTGCTAACGACGATGTACATCGGTGAGAAAAAACTCAAAGGGGAACGAAGATTCAAGTAGGAAAAATAAGAGATAGAGTCCCTTGCGCAGAGATGTGAGAAGTCTGTATAATACGCTAGCCATTACAGGTCAGTTTTCCACCCGAAAATAAACCATGAGGATTAAGTGTTAAAATATTAAACGGTGCATTTCTAAGCAATACAAACTGTCATTTAAAGCAGGTAAAACTTTTGGGCAAACTCAAAGCGTATCAAATATATTTTTAATGTTCCTAAAACATCAACCATCGAGAAAAGGTAAAAATACAATTTCATCTTGAAAATTGTAGACGCGACGTTAAAAAATAAACGCAAATCACATCAACATCTTGCTGTGCAAATAGAACCTGAAGCATTGGTTGCATTTCAAAGCAATAAACAAGCTGTCATTTAAAGTAGGTAGAACTGTTAGCCACATTCAAAATGCCTCAAATATATTTTTATTGTCGCCAAAACTGCCACCAAAGGTAAAAATAAAATTTCATCTAAACATTTCCATAGACGCGACGTTAAAAAATTCATATCAACAGCATCTTGCTATACAAATAGACCTTGAAGCGTTGCATTTTCAAAGTAAGATGAACTGTGTCATCTACCTGACAGATGATAACCCTTTACTTGCTTGAACAAATTTATGAGGCTATTTACCACATCTGGGGCATGCATTTATCACGCAAATTTCCGCATCAGACCGTTAAATGGAAGCTATACGTGATACTTTATTTCAGCGTCCGTGTAATGCATATATCCCGAGCCTCATAATTTGAGACTGTTTCATCGAAGAGGTACGGCTGGAGAGGTGTCATAATGGGTGCGTTGCATACTGAATTAATTGTATATTAAGAGAAGATGTGACGAGTTATACTGAAACTTCATTCTAACTTTTAAATAAGTCGGTTGTGTATGTATCAAGTTAGATTAATATATTTCAAGCGAATGCAGTACTGGAATATGTTTTAGTTTTAAACAATGGTATTGTTTCAAAGAGGTTAAAATCCGTTTAAAAGCTAATAAAAGATGTGAGATGTTTACTCACCCCTTTTCTGGAATATTTACCCTCTTTTCTAGGGCTGGGCAAAACAGATCGAATTCTATGATGCCTTTGTTTTATTCATGCATCTTATTCATTCTTCTTTCACTCACACAATGAATCTCAACCAAAATGAAGACACATCCTATAAATTTCACTAATTGGCGATGAAATATATTTACACTTTATCCAGAAAAAGGACAGAACATCTTTTACAGCTTAATACGCGCGTTTTTAATCAGTAATATTTTGTTCTAGTTGTTTTTTCCTTCGTGCGCATGCGCGGTAGGTTCGCACAAACGATAACAGGCTCGCATTCACGATAAATGGCATGTGTGAAGCTGTTGTATCTGAAAACCTCAGAAAGTTAATATTAAATTAAGATAGGATCCTCAGGAGCACATCTCCTTAAGGTGTGTACGGGATTTATGGAATCGAGGTACTCGAGCAATCTTTTCTTTTCTCATGAGGTTTACTGTCTTTATAGTAAACTCGGGGTTCGCGCTCCCGGGAACCCAAGTGATATATTTCTGCTTTCATTCCGCTCCTCTGTTAACCCAATCCCTCTTTTTATTTCCCTTTTACGACATTTTTGCTTCACGTTGTCTCTCCTATGTTTGGCCCAGCTTGGTCAAATATGACCCTTGACATAAAACACCTAAACAACTGACCATTGATTGAGATACGCAATGGTTTCGATTTAGCTCTTGTAAAAGTATACACACCTACAATAATTAACATTTTTCATAGTAGTATACATGTCATAATAACAGATATCAACGTAACAGGGGTAGCAGGAGTGGTGCATATAGTCGTTGCAACGGTTCCATTGGGCTGAGTGTAGTGCGTTGGCTGTGTTGTGAGTTCACAGGTTGAATTATGTCGATTGTCAAAGAATATGGAGGAGTTGTGTGTAGGGTGTTTGAGTTCTTTCTTCAAAAGGACTCGTGAAAGAGTGAGAAGTTAAAACTTAATAATGTAGGGATAAATGATTTAGAGGAAGATTATTGGATGGAGGAAACTCTTAAGGGGAACTTTTTTTATTTGCAGAAAGGCGGGTTCCTATCATATCGCATCTCAAGTGTTGAGATGTAATGCATCGGTAATTAGAAAGGAAGAAACAAACATCTTGAGTGAGCTAGTCTGTTTGAAGGTATGGTTAGCGAGAAGGGAAAGTTTAAAAAGTGAAAGTGGTGACAAGATGTGTTGAAGACCTGATGGCTATAGCAATAAAACAAAGACTAGCAGGTGAAAAGAAGAAAGAAAATGGGGTGATATTCTGGAAAGTTAAGGGATTTATCTATGGTAAATATTATATTTTAGGTGGTCAATTTTTTTTAATGTCCCATACACATACACTACTCTATTCCTCTTTTTTCCTTTCGAGACAGTTTTCACTTGACGTTGTCCTATGTTTGGTGCAGCTTGGCCAAATATGGCCCTTGCGCGATAAGACCTCGAAACAAACAACCATCAGCATTGTGAATTAATATGCTCTGAGGGGGAACAATAATGCTTATAAAAGATTGTTTTACAATAATTTTCCTTAATGTATACTTAAATATAATTCGATATAGAATTCTTTATCATACATACAACCTTTATAAGATCAAAACCCCTTTTTGTAACATTTTTAATGCGCTGTGTAGACCTTAACTCTACACAAAAGGTACAAAAGGAACTAGAATTTCGCACGATTTCTGCTTTGATTAAATATCTACTCATTAACTTCAAAAGACCATGTCCATATCTAGGTCATTAGCCATAAGAAACGAACAAATTGCATCTGTTTCTTTAATTAGAGTAATTTTGGATAATTGCCACGGCATTACAAACCGTTCCACTTTCCTCTCTCATTCTTTAATCTTAATTAGAGAATTTGAATGCTTTCATTATCGCTGCATTAACGAATGCTAATGTAAAATACAAATTAACAGAAAACTAATTGGCGGATGAGCTTGCGCGCTTAGGGAATCTTCATTATGCTTCGAGAGATGGCTCAGGAATAACTTCTTCCCCCTTGGTGTGCAGAAAGTCGGAATCCTAAAAATGAAATCATTTACTACATTTTGGTCCCACGAATTCTTGCAGAATAAATCTCTACTTTAAATGTACTTTAAGTAGAATGCTTATAGAATCAATTGCCCGTCTCTGTGGTAAGTGATTTTTCTTCTAGAAGTTTTCAGCAATTGCAAATATTTACAGAACGAATGATTGGTTGACAAAATGCATACAAATGATTGACAAAACTTTAATATAAAGACCTTTGTCACAACTTAGTAGTATCAGGCAAAGGCAACCCCGCTTTATTAAGATTATGGCAACCTCACGAAGTTTATCATCCCCCCCCCCCAAGGAAGCCTATGATTTTTATTTCTGGCTCTTTTTCGTTTTTGAATACTTTGGAAAGTTTTTTCATTTCTGTTTTATTGCCCTTTGATTTCATTAGTCCCTTTGATATTTTTTTCCAATTCTTTTCCGTTTCCTGTAAATTTGAAGAACTAATTCAGTTTGTATTTTAAACGTGGCACAATGCAGTCGCATCAGGTTGTATAATTTCTTGCTTTAATTTGAATCGCTTATTAAATTTCGGGGATTCGGATTAACAGTCGAGGCACTTCAAAAAGAATAATCAGTAGTGTGGATTTTTTAAGAATTACTTTCGTTAATTTTTCCTTTTTTTCCCGCTAAGCCTAAAACAGTGTTTTTTCTAAGAAATTCTTCCTTGGCAATAACAAAAGAACGCCAAATAACGCGCCAAAGTCTTTTCACAATAGTCTTTATATCAAAGCTGTATGGAATGATTATTGAATTATGAAACGTTTATCGTAGCTGAGAAAAACTGAACTTGAAACAACGACCTATTAATGAAATAGACGGAGTATATGCTCGTAGCTTATGTTATTTCTCCTGATCGCTTGATTTGCATATCTTCACGGATAAAAGTACCTGACATTGGAAGAAAGCACGAATCCCAATGTAGGACTAATTGAAGAACACGATGAAAAACTAGTGTGTGTTTCGATAGCCGATCGGCCCAAGACGATTCCCAAGCCTACGTGATCTACACTTCTGAGATCTTACGACAGTGACCCGTCTATTTCATTAGAAGTTGGATGACTACAGAGCTGATGAATATTATAGAAAACCTGTACCAGGGGAAACAAAACATTTATTTTAATAGGTAAAATTCAGTTTGCTATATATTTAGAATGGAATAAAATCTGGGCTTTAACAATTTAACTACTACTTACTATGTAACATAATTTACGCAACTATGGTCCAAAATCACTCCATTTTTTTATATTTTTCATTAAAGCTTCTAAAATAAAGATTTTCAAAATATTTTTTGTCCATGGTAGTAGGCTTAACAGAACTTTCAGACCAACCAGTAAAAAACCTATCCTACGCATTACATAAGTAAACTAGAATATTTATACAAACTGTAAAATAACATTTAAAAAATAACTTAAATGCTCTTTAAGACTTTTTTAATCAACACTTAAACTCTGAAGGGAAATTCACATGGCCTCTCAAAATAATTATTAATACGATTTTATAGATAAATTAAGTACGTTTAATTTCGTATTTTTAAGGTAAATAATGAATACAAGATTATAGGTTAAGAGAGTGAACACATACATTTTGATTAATTACTCAACGTATTTAATTTTCACGTATTTAATCTGTTGTAACTAATAAAAAATAAAATAAGTCAAAAATCGGAGAAATAATTTTAAATTAATAATAATGACAACTTTTTGTAGTGTTACCAAGTACATAAAACAAGATTTTAAGATTAATCTTTTTAAAATTGAAGAGTTATGAAAATATTTAATTTGAAAAATTCCAATTTAATTGCAAACATGTGAATACTTTGAGATTTTCGATAACACTGTCGAACTCTATTAGAAGCATATAAGTTTGAGCAAGAAATATGCACCCTTACAAATAAAGTGACTTGGTCCCCCAGTCTCTTATCTCATTTTTAACATCTCTTATCCTTTCCTGGTTGATCAAGATGTAGATGGTTCTGTCATTATTCATTCTTGTAATACTTTCAGTGCATTTTAGGCTATTGCTTCCATGCATTTAGTCCAGAGGGTTGCTAAATAATTACCAATGTACTTCCAATAGAAGTACTAATAATTACCATTAATAATTACAATTAATAATTACCATTGTACAATGGAAGTACTGTGTAGTACTTCCATTGATGCGGGACATGCATAGAAGAATATTTATTTCAAATATTACATGGGGTTTTGGTCTCAGTAGCTGTCTGCAATAATTAAATAATTGCTTAGATCAGGGCGCTCCCATTATGGAATCTCATTGTACACAAATGTTTTGTAGAAGAATGGAGGCACAGTAGGTGAAGAAAATTTCCTCACAGCATTTTACATTTTCGCAATGTACAATGTTCTTCATTAACTGTGGGCAGCAAAAATATGAATGTATCGGCAAACCAATCAAATAAGTGGTATATGTGTAATCTAGAGGTAAAGATGTGTAAGAATTGCATAAGAATAATACATATCTATTTCGATATGGATCGCGTATTCGGGTGGTTAGCGCTTTGGCCTCGTTTAACAAACTTCGTGTCTGGGCCTGAATATGCACTTTAAGCTGTTGGTCCCGATCTAATTAGCCCTCTTGTAACAAAACAAATGACAATAGAACGTCACTATCGATCTGGAACGTCACACTGGAATAGTACAACGGCCTCAATCCTGAAAGGAAAGATCCGAGGAAAAATACTCGTAATTTTGAACCACGATCAGTTTACGAGGACAAAACCTGAACTATAGTATTCTACTCTCCAAACTTCCATATCATGCAAACGTAAGGAGAATTGATGTCATGACAGATTTAATCTACATGAGGATAGCTCATGAATGAGGGTCGTCTGTTGGATTGAGTTTCGAATTCCTAATCCTAATCCTAATAAATTCCTTCGGTTGCTAATCCGCTTCCCTTCGTACTGGGCTATCTCATCTTTCCAATGGTAGTATTCTAAGGAAATGAGCAATAGAATCTTTCCAAAGGATTCTATTCTAAGGAAAGAACGCGCCACATATCCAACTGGAATTAGCAGCGTGATTGTTGCTTACGTAGTTGAAACTTTCCATAATCCATTTTGTCTGCGGTTAAGGCAAATGTTCGACAGTTTTCTACTCTAACAGCACCAAATTTCCCATCGGCGACTTTTCGTGATACATTTTTTTATCGGAATATATCTCCCCATGTCTTCAAATACCTCAACACCAAATTTGGTTCCATTCCGCTTATTCGATTGAGCTACAGATGCGTCCAAATAATAAAAGTTATTTTGTGGCCACTTTGTATATTTCTATTAAAAAATAGGAAATGTATTTCCCAAAGTCATCTTGCAAATGTAGCAGCACTTTTTAAGTTCAATGCTGATGATAAATTTAGGCTTATTCATTATTTCGTGGTGAAGTCCTAACCAACTAGGTTGAAGACAGTATATATAATCTTTGAGGCGATGACCTCTATTACTTATTCCAACAGTCACTCAGAGACAAACGTATTGATTAGGTTGCGATCCCCATACCTGTTACTGTTACTGCTCACGTTTCCTCTTAACTCCCTAATAAATAAACAAATACCAGTCCTATCTTATGAATTCCGTGACTCATGGGTTGCATTGGGGATCTATCGCGCCAACTGAGTCCCTATTTAATCGAGACAGCTGAATAAAAATTGGATTTACTGCATTTGTGTCTCTATGCATCTCAATCTCTGGGTCCCTAGTTAAATATTTAAAATTTAAAATTTATCAAGAACTGAGACTGTTTAAGAAAACAAACTTAGAACGCGCAGTATGAGAGACTTGCTCTAATGGAACTATTTAATAGCAATTCAAAGAAATGGTTGGACGAAATAAACCAATGACTTATGTTTGTGAAATGCAATAATTTGAATACCAATAGATTTAGTTAACACTAATGCTTTCGTATAAATTCCGTAGACTATCTTAGTTAAATAACCATTACTAGTAATTTATTTGATAATGTTGCTAACTAGAACCCCAAATGTTAATCAATATCTATTTCGACTAATTCCTGGAGAATTCCTAGAGTGATACCGGTTGAAGAATTTATCTAAGCGCTAGAAGGTCTGGTATCTGCACCTCAAATTTGTTTTCTACATTACTTACCAAAAATCTGTTATTGGCAGAACTCAGTAAAATCCGACAGTTTTAATGGATACCTTTTTAACCCCCTTAGGGATTCAAATGGATATATCCTTTCTGCAGCCTGCAGTCTTCTCTGCATGACTTCTATTCAGATGTAACCTTCTCGGCCAATAATGTATTTCTTGAATCTTTCAGTCAATCGATGTGGTTATAAAGTTTATGTGTATTGTGAGGTAAATATACAGTACCAGCAATACTATAGTACCCGAAAATATCGTGACGCTCAGAAAGTTAACCCTCCTGGTGGTTTATCTTCGCGTCGAAAGCTGTCCTGTAGTGACCAGCATCTGGTGCATAAACCCTTTCCAAACTGTCACCAGTTCTGGGACAATTTGTTTTTGTTACTTGAATCTTCCTTCCCCTTAGAATCATAGGATTGTTTTGTCTCAACGACACATCTTATCCTCAGAAAAATTGACTAGATCTTGGACGGAATATTTCCTCGAAACGCTTAGAGGGTTAATAGACAGGTAACAAAATATTAAGGGAAATGTAGTAATAAAAATATAATCTTATATTTTTTTATTGTTTTCTGATGCATTTCCGCTTCACATTGTATTCCAATCAGTTGCAAAAACTTTATTGGGACATTCCAAAGAACTTATAAGACCCCATTCTTTTTCACTCATTTCTTCCTGACAGATCCTTTTTGATGTAAGTGTGGTTCACGACATTACCTGTGAGATAATGCCGCATATCTGGTCTTGTTTCTCTAATAAAATCTTTCCTCATGCATTTGTATCAAAGTCTACTTAGATACGTAACAAAAATCTTTATATTTATTCTAGGCTAAAGCATCGTCTCAGTTGCACTAAAAGTTCAGGAGTGCACTTTAAGATCAATACTGCAAAACTATCAAAAGTGAAACGAAATGTTTCTTGTTTTTAGCGCATGGAATAATCCTAAAATTTTAAAAAGTAGATACTCGCTGATGCTTCTCCCAAATATTGTTTTTGGGGCTTATACTGAAATATGTTTTTCAGAGTTTCAATCATTTGGTGGGTAACATTTGATCGTGATTTGATCAGCATTGATTTGAAAGACGATCTTTTACTCTCACTCTACTTGCAGATGGGATCTCATCATTATTAAATTATTTAAACCACAACTAAGATGTGAAATAGTTTTGCTGAATAAATAATCATAAAATAAATTGGATAATTTATCCGAGTGTTTAAATTTAAAATTTTTTCAATTAAGCTGTCCGTTTAAACATTCATAGTATTTCAACTTGGTTTTTAAATTATTAAAATGAAATAAAATCTTATACTGAAAAACAAAACAGCATAAAATAATTGAATTTTGTAAAAAACTTTGATTTAAGACTATTTGAGAAAGGGTTGCATTATTTATGGGTTTGTTTCACTACTCCTCATACATATCAATTCTCTCTTCAGACTGTTAATAAGTATATTTGAGTTTTTCCGGAGGGATAAGGACTTTTAATGATTTAGTTTTGTTGCTTTTGAAAGGTTCCTAAAATCAGACTAGCATTCTCTATCTGTCTTTCACTCCAAAATGTATAATTTATTGTACATTTTAATATATATTTACGATTTATATCAGAGTTCGCAGTTACACATAAATTTCGGCCTTTTGAACTGGTTTTACGTACATCTGGGAAAGCAGGATAAATTTGCATAATAAGCGTCAAATGAACCGCTTTTCATTTTAAATATGTGTTTTGTGTTCACTGTTAAGAATTTCTTCGCTTTAAACCTCGCAATCAAGACTTATTTCAGTAGAATTTGACATCAAAACTATCTTTTGATGATCTATTTAATTAAAAATGGAGTGTATGTACATTGAATATTTTCGATCCGTTTCAAGTTATTTATCCATTTTGGTCCCTTCTAATGCAAAATCGGTGTCTGTTTATGGTTTGGTGTCTGTTTATGTATGTGCCTGTACTACGTCCAAATGGCTGGATGTATTTCATTGAAACTTTGCATGTGAGTACATACATTCGTTTAGTGACTGAAGACTGGACTTGGTTGCATTGGTCTGTGTCTTACCGTTTTACGTCGGTTTTTGTGTCTGTATGTTTGTGCAAGTATCCCTTAAAATACATTTAACTAATTTTAGTACATTGTTCTGAATTTTATAGATTATATTTTAGTTTAATGAATACGTTATTTGAATTTCCTTTGCTTGCCTATTTAAATAAGTTTCATGCTAAAATATCTGAGCAAGTATAGTTAAATCAACCATAATTTGGTAGTTTTGGAGAAGCTGGAATGTATATTGAGCATTTCTATTACTTGCATTGTTTTACCAGAGGTACTGGTATGGAAACGAAGAAGAAAGTCTCGTGTTCATTGACACGTGCAGTAATATTTTTTTTCGCTCGAAATTAATTTCGAATTTCTAAATTTTGTCCAATTTTTAGTTGTAAGTTGTGGCAACTATGCTAGATCACAAGGTAAAAAGGAATCTTCAGAACAATTTTTTCTCACCAACTTCAGTTTCGCTGTTTTCTGTAGTAAATTTATTAAGTACTAGCAAAATTGCCCGACCTCACTCGGGTTGAATTGGCTAACTCTATATTGAAAGTGACCAGAAAATAATCACTTTCCTCTTTCGTAGAAAAATGCCAAATATTTAAGTGTGAGTAAAATAACTTTTAACATCTTTTTGACATTTTTATAATTTCTACAATATACTTTGGATAAAAATCCTATACATGCAAATCCATTCATATAATGCATTTAACATACTATATCGCACCCATGCTAAAGATACACTCTGGAACCATGTTTGCGACGTTTTCGAATTTCGCCATCATTAAGGGAAATATGACAATTTAATTTCATAAGATATTTATCACTAAGTTTGTTTAAAAGTGGATACGCATTGTTTCTTGAAAATTCCGCTTTGCGGCACGTGCAATAATAAAAGAACTTGTTTTAAAATTGAATGTCTTGGGTACAAATGTAACCTATTACCATTTTTTTAAATGGCAAATAGATTTGATAGTTTCATCTTAAAAAATCATTGTTTTAAGAAAACCTTCCTTATATAAATTGCTTAAGTATAGCTTCAATTCGTAAAATAAACCGCCTTGACCTTCTGTCGCTGTATCACAAAGATTTTGTAATATTTCAAAAGTCCTAGTTCGGATTTTTTAAACATTAACAATCTTTCAATAATGAAAAAAATTCCACTTAAAATTTGCTTTAATCTAACTTACATGCCACTTTAAATCAAATACTTTGCGGTGGTGTTGCGTGTGTGAAAATGAATCACAATTTATTAA
The DNA here is from genome assembly GCA_933210815.1 of Meta bourneti. Taxonomy (NCBI): domain Eukaryota; kingdom Metazoa; phylum Arthropoda; class Arachnida; order Araneae; family Tetragnathidae; genus Meta; species Meta bourneti. Next base: position 69,057,124 of record OW119925.1, read on the forward strand.
AATAATAAATATTTAAAACAGAAAACAGAGCAATGAAACAAAATAAAAGTTCACGGGAAAAAGTTCTAAAGATATCAATTCGTGATTATTTTTTCGTCTTGATCTCGCACAGTTGACACAACTTACAATTAAAAATTAGAAAAAATTTAAAAATACGAAATTAATTCCGAGCGAAAGAAACAGAAAATATAACACTGCACGTGGCAAACGAACACGAATTTTCGTTTTGTTGCAAATTATTGTCTGTCCCATATATTCGGAAATACTTTGTAGTTCGCAAAGAAAATAAATAAGGCTCAAAATACAAAAGTATTATAATTTAAATTCCATAAAAATAGTTTGAAAAATAAATTTATTTTTCAGCAGTACTGGTAAAACAATCCAAGTAATTGCAATACTCAATATACCTTCCAGCTACTCCAAAACTACCAAATTATGGTTGATTTAAGTAGAGTTACTCAGATGTTTTAATGCGAAACTTGCCTAAATATGCAAGCAAAGAAATTTGGAATAATGGATTCACTAAATTGAGATGTGACGCATCAAATATTAAACATCAAATTATATATTGACCAAATCTTATGTGATACTTGTACAGACACAAAATCGAACATAGAACGGGAAGACCGACAGACTTATGCAACCCAAATCAGTCACTAAATGAATGTAAGAACTCACATTATGCAAAGTTTCGTGAAAATATATTCAACCGTTTGGACGTACTACGGGCACTCACATACATACAGACAGATGGACAGACAGACACCAAACGCGCAAGAGACGGATTTAGTATCAGAAGGGTCCAAAACGGATAGAAAACTTAAATGGGTCGGAAATATTCAATGTACAAACAAGCACTCCATTCTTAATTATATAGATTTATTTTTTTAATAAATTGTAATTTCTTTACATTACACGCAACATTACCACAAAGTATTCGAATTAAAGCGTCATGGAAATTAAAATAAAACACATTTTAAGTGGAATTTTTCCGTTATTGAAATAATATTAATATTAAAAAATCCTAACTAGGACTTTTGAAATATTAAAAATTCTTTGTCAAAGTCAAGGTGGCTTATTTTACGAGTTGAAGCTATATTTAAGCAATACATTATACATGTTTAAAGTTTAATGAAAGCAATGATTTTCTTTAAAAAAACGTTATCAAATCGCTTTACCATTTTTTAATGGTAATAGGTTACATTGCCTTGTCTGCACCGAAGACATTCCATTTTGCAAGTTCTTTTTGTGCCACAAAGTGGAATTTTCTAGAAAAAATGTATTTGCTTTTTAAAAATTAGTGATGAACATATCGAATTAATTCGTTATCTTTCCCTTAAAAGTGGCGAAATTCGAAAATGCCACATGCCTGGTGCAAGAGTACAAGTTAAAAATATTGGTAGATAAACTTTGTGAGAGAGTATTCGCCTTATATTCGATTTTTACGAATCGAGTTGAGAAATTTCACAGGAAAAGAACTTAAGAAAAGGCATTCCTATCCCCCACAAAAACCCTTTAAAATCATCTTTTGTAATGGTTACCAATGTCACATTTCGTCATTTTGTAGTTTTGTTACACAGCAGGTTTGTATGAGAAATGTATTACACGACTGGATATGCATGTATAGCATTTGTCTCTAAGTTGTAGAAATAAAAATATTAAAAACGTGTTAAAAATTATTTTACTCACTCTTACGTAAATTATTTGGCATTTTCTACGAAAGAGAAAAGTGATTGTTTTGGTCACTTTCTCATTCTATAGTTAACTAATTCAACCAGAGTGAGGTTGGGTAATTCCGTTAGTATCAAATAAAATTCTCATAGATACCAATGCTGTCTCAACTAGAACTTTAATGCCTCCTGGTATCTATTCAAAGAGACATACGAATCTTTGAATGAAATGTGGCCGTTAAAGTTTGCAGTTCCAATGTTTATTTGTAATTCGTTTGGTCACTCGAATTTAGGAATTGGGGCATTTCAAATAAACCTTAATGAAGATCAATTACAGCTAAGTGAATGCCGTTATCAAAACACGGAAAGTGATATAACGTCTAACTACTTCAATGCCATTCGTAAAATCAATAAATCATCCAGCTATTGGAATAATGCCATGTCTCAATATTTCTCAGTGATTTTAGAATAATCCCAGGACTGCTTTCCACGCGATTTAAAAAATAACAAAAAATGTTTCCGGTTACTATACTGGGATGTGCTGAACTATACAGACGATACGCAATACAAAGAAAAAAAATTTCATGTTTAAAAAACGTCATTAGGTTTTGATGGCAGACGATATTATCCCGTAATTATTTATTTCGTTACAATTTTTATATTCGATAATGACATCGTAGAACTTTAAAGAAGCTTCTTGTAATGAAAAATAAAAAATTCAAACGATATTTATTATTTTATATAAGGCTGATTATTATTATTTATCATTCCACTCCACTTTTATTATGCTCCCGTTTCTCTTTCTTCCCAAATAAAACCTTATATTTCCTTCTTCCGAATTTGTAATTACTCATGTCCAAAATTATCTTTACATGCATAAAATAATGGATTTCTCAGAAACTGGGAACTATAATTTTATGAATTTGTGTGAAATGATACATAACATCATAGCACATAAATACAAGGGAAAAATTTAATAGCACTGCATATTATATAAAACTGTATCATGAAACAGTAAAAATGGCAATAATATGTGGACACAAGGAGAGTTCAGAAAAAAAAGAATAACTCAAAAAAAAATTAAGGCTTATGAATTTAATATGGAATGTGATCTCTCCTGATGTGTACACATATATCACAACGTGTTTTAATTCTGGCAATAATGTTGTTCGTCACAGTTTGAGGAATTAAGTTCCACTTCTTTAGCAATGCGGTCTTCAGGGCATTTATATCTCTAGGAAAAGGATGTATCCATGCAACTGCTTTTCCAAGGTAGACCCATAAGTTCTCTATCGGATTCAGATCAGGAGATTTTGCTGATCACGGTATTCGCTCAATGGCTTCACTTTCAAGGAATTCGTCAACGAGGTTTGCTCGATGTGTACGACCATTATCGTCCATAAATAAAAAGTCAGATTCATATGTAGCTCTGAAAAGTCTTACATAAGGTTCTAAGAACTCATCCCGATATCTCTGGCCGGTCACAGATCTGCATTTGAAAACGTGTAGGGGCGTACGTCTATCGATCATTATTCCTCCCCACACTATCACACCTGCACTACCGAAACGGTCACGTTCCATAATGTTCGAAGGAAGATTTCGCGTTCCTGACTACCTCCAGATGTAAACACGTTTAAAATCAGATGTTATACTAAACCTCGACTCATCAGTAAAGAGAACATGGGTCGATTGGTGTTCACTCCAGTTCTGATGTTCTTTGCACCAATTAAAGCGATCCCTTTTTGTTGTGAAGACAGTGAAACACATATCCTTGGCTTTCTGGCATAAAGGCCTTTTTCATTAAGCCTTCTGTATACAGTTTGCCGTGATACAACAGTTCCAGTGGCGGCTGCAACCTCTGAACTTAACTGTCGAGCAGTAGACTTCCTGATACGAAGGGCAGTTATTGCCAGATGTCGATCTTGAAAAGCAGTTGTTATTCGTTTACGACCTTATCCAGGCCTCCTTACAACAGTTCCTGAGTTCTGAAATTTTTTCCATAGCGTTAGAGACTGTCTGTTTTGAAATATTCACACATTTAGCTGCTTCCATGATTGTCTGCCTTGCTTCTAAACGGCCGATAATTCGCCACTTAACAGATTCTTCCAAATGATACTTCGGAGCCATAACAAACCATTTTGAGTCCTTACACACTGAAATCAATCGCTGTATTGCAGAAATTCACTCAGATATTCACTTTGTGCAAAGCGCTTGATTCACCTTCGGATGACGTAACGCCTTGATTTGCATATCAGAAACCGTTTGATCACTTTTGATTGGATAATGCTAATTAGGCTTGTATTTCACACATTCCATGCAAAAATGGATTATATCGATTAGATAGTTCATGGAATATCATTATTTTTGTGTATGTAAAGACAAATTTGGACATGAGTTTATTTCTACCTCGAAAATATTTACTTAAGTTTCTATTTACCGAAATCCACGATTTATTTTCTCTTTGTAAATTGTAAGTTGTTTTCTACGAATTGTATTGGTCTTTATGAAATTAAAGTAACTGAATTAGATTACAAGCTCTTACTATAATAAAAGTGGCATTATATTATTTCCTAATATTATGTGAGCTATTTTTCAACTTTACTTGTACCATTCATGCTATTTTTTGATAATCATTTTGTTTTGATATAAAAATATGTTAAAAAATTAATTTCTACAAATAAGATATTTTAAAAATATTTCAAGCCTCTTTAAATGAAGGCCACTTGCTTAATTGTTTAAATATAATAACTTTATTCAAATTATGAAATTTTAAAAGGTTTGAATATCTAGAAAACTAATTCATCATAGGAGAGCTGACAATTTAACTTAACAAATTTTAAAAAATTCAAATATATAAAACAAAAATCGTGTATTTAGAATATTAATACTTATTCATTCAAAATTAGTATTTGAACATTTTTGCAATAGATATAATTTGAATCGGTTTTACATCGATTTTCACTTTTCTACAATTCAATGATTGAATATTTTGAAATACTTAATTACTACCATTTTATTTAATGATATGCGTGGATAAATTCTTAAGATTCAATATATTAGTATAAAAATGTCAGTTTCAATGATAAATAAAAGTATATATATACTATTTACTAGCAAAATTGCCCGACCTCACTCATGTTGAATTGGTTAACTGTATATTGAAAGTGACCAGAAAATAACCACTTTCCTCTTTCGTAGAAAAATGCCGAATCATTTAAGTACGAATAAAATAATTTGTTAACATCTTTTCAACATTTTTATAATTTCCACAATCTACTTTGGACAAAAATCCTATACATGCATATCCATCCATGTAATGCATTTAACATATATCGCACCCCTGCTAAATGTACACTGTGGAACCAGGTTTGCGAAGTTTTCGAATTTCGCCACCATTAAGGGAAAGATGACAAATTAATTTCATAAGATATTTATCACCAAGTTTGTTTAAAAGTGGATATGCACATTGTTTCTTGAAAATTCCGTTTTGTGGCACGTGCATTGTTTTAAAATTGAATGTCTTCGGTACAACGGTAACCTATTACCATTTTTAAATCATAAATCGATTTTATAGTTTCTTCTAAAAAATCGCTGTTTTAAGAAAACCTTTCTTATATAAGTTGCTGAAGTATAGATTTAATTCGTAAAATAAGCCACCTTGACCTTCTGTCGCTATATGATAAAGAATTTGTAATATTTCAAGTCCTAGTTCGGATTTTTTTGACATTGACGATCTTTCAATAATGACAAAATTTCTCTTAAAATTTGCTTTAATCTAACTTACATACCACTTTAAATCAAATACTTTGCAGTGGTATTGCGTGTGATGAAAAGAAATTACAATTTATTAAAATAACTAGCTGAATTACCCGGCGTTACTCGGCTTGAAATGGTTAAACGTTGCTTGAAAAGTGAATTAGAATAATCACTTTTCTTTCACAGAAAAATGCAATCATTTAAGTTGTACGGAAAATACGTTTCAACTTTTTCATAGCTTCTGCAATATATTTCGGACGCAAATATATGCATTTAATTCCTGAATATATTGCAATATGTAAAAGATTAAGACATAAATACAAACAGAAAAACGAAAGATGCGCAAAGTGTCGAATTTCTACTGCCTGAATGTATTCTGAAATAGAGCAATTCGAAAAAAGATATTTGAAAAATATTGATAAAGACGATAATGATTTATGAAATTTAGTATTGCTCAAATATGACTGCAACATTTCGCTGGGTTAACTAAAATATACAAACACGGGATTCTAAATCAAATTTATAAAATAATAAAACATTAATTCTGGTTTGCCAAATCTAAAATAACAAAATTAAGCTTTTATGATTGAGTTGAAGCTTTTCGTGTTCCATTACAAAATGTAAATTATGAAAAATCAAATATTTTAAATATCCTTTTTTTATCAATCAAATATTCATAATATTCATGTAAAAATATAAAACTCATCATAGAAATACAATAATAATAATGAACTTTAATTCATTAATGCACATTACACCTGTCAAATAAAGTAGGAAATACTTATAAAATCAATTAAAAGTTAGATTTAGTAGTGCTCAAACATGACCGAAACATGGCTTTGCCCGGGTATTTATCCCAATCATCTATTAGACAGGAAAATGGATCAAATAAATGTATAGTGTAAAATCAAAGTAATTACATTAACAGGTTTTTAAAAGTATAAGGACAGTACACACATCATGAAGTAAAATATTTTACAAAATCACTGTAACGTAACACAAAACTTAATTATACACAATATTTTTAGTTTCACCTCCAGGAGCAAGAATAACAAAATGCACATTACACCTGTCAAATAGAGTAGCAAAATTACGCTTTTATGATCAATGAGTTTTTCGTTTGTGCTTTTTGGAATAACGGTGCTTGGGTTAGAAATAAATGTAATCGGTGCAGACCAAATTAAACTGAATAGATAAAAATTTTTCAAAAAGTAGAAGATCGATTTTACAGAATTTTTCAGAAAGAAAATCACTGCTTTCAACGGAGGATTCACATGTATCTATTCCGGACATTTTAAAATAAGTTACACGCCTTACCTAAAAAGCTTATGAAACAGAATTCTGCAAATTATTACGTAATCAATAAATTATTTATGGAAAGTTGGTCGAAATATACACCAACTTTCCTTGAAACTCCTGAACTCCTGAAAACCTTTCCTTGAATTTCCTTGCAAAAATAAATATTTTAAAATTATTCTTTCTTCATCAATAAAATATCTATAATTTATTTATATCATGGGAAGAACTAAAAAGTCAGTTCATACATAAATATTGTAATTTAATTTGTTTCGGAAAAAATTGTTTTTCGATCAACACTGGTAAAACAACCATAGCTGCCTAAAGCAATCAATCTATGCTCAATGTTATTTCTATGGCGATTTCGAATAGTTTTTAGCCCCCTAGGGCCAATAGAACGGGGGTTAAGAGTTAGCCTATGCTGACCGCAGTGTTCTAAAGTATAAGTGTACCAAATTTGGTGTGGATTGGTCAAACGGTGTATAGATTTGTATAGAAAATATACATATATACATACACACACATCCTATTTTATATATATAGATAAGTATTTAAAACGGAAAACAGAGCATCGAAACAAAATAAAAGTTGACTGGAAAAAGTTCTAAATATATAAATTCGTGATTCTTTTTTCCTTTTGATCTCGCACATTTTTCACAACTTACAACTAAAAATTAGAAAAAATTTAAAAGTACGGAATTAATTCATTTGCGAAAGAAACAGAAAATGACACTGCACGTGACAAACGATTACAAGTTTTCGTTTTGTTATAAATCATCGTCTGTCCCAAATATTCGGAAATATTTTATAGTTCGCAAAGAAAATAAATAAGGCTCAAAATACAAAGTATTATAATTTAAATTCCATAAAAATAGTTTGAAAAGATAATTGATTTTTCAGCAATACTGGTAAAACAATCCAAGTATTTGCAATACTCAATATACCTTCCAGCTACTCCAAAACTACCAAATTATGGTTGATTTAAGTAGTTACTCAGATGTTTTAACGTGAAACGCCTAAATATGTAAGGAAAGAAATTTGAAATAATGCATTCACGAAATTGAAATGCGGCGTATTAAATATTAAATATCAAATTATATATTGAACAAATCTAATGTGTTACATTTTTATAAACACACAGAAGCAAAATCGAACCTAGAACGGGAAGACGGACAGACAGACTTGCGCAACCAAAATCAGTCACTAAATGAATGTAAGAACTCACAGTATGCAAAGTTTCATAAAAACATACAACCGTTTGGACGCAGTACGGGCACACACATACTTACATACAGACAAATGGACAGACAGACACCAAACGCGCAAGACGGATTTTGCATCAGAAGGGTACAAAACGGATAGAAAACTTGAAATGGGTCGAAAATATTGAATGTACGAGCAAACCCTCCATTCTTATTTATATAGACTAGCAAAATTGTCCGACCTCACTCGGGTTTAATTGGTTAACTGTATATTGAAAGTGATCAGAAAATAATCACATTCCTCTTTCGTAGAAAAATGCCAAATCATTTAAGTGTGAGTAAGATAATTTTTTAACACCTTTTCGACATTTTTATAATTTCTACAACTTACTTTGGACACAAATCCGATACATGCATATCCATGCATGTAACACATTTCAACATACGTATACCGCACCCCTGCTAAAGGTACAAATTGGCCAAAGGTGAGACACCAAGGTAACTACTACAAAAGACGATTGGAGGATTCCCTTTCTTAAGTGCTATACCTGTAAAATTGCCCAATTAAATTCGTAAAAATGACGAATCTACGGCTGATACTCTCACATAATATAACTGCTAATATTTTTTATTTGTATCACTCTTCTAAATTCGCTACCATTAAGGGAAAGATGACTAATTTGATAAGATATTTATCACTAAGTTTGTTTTAAAAGCGAATACGTTTTTCTTGAAAATTCCGTTTCTTGGTGTGTTTAAAAATTTAACGTGTTTTAAAATTTAATATCTTCAGTGGTGATAAAGCAAACGTAACCTATTGCCATTTTTTAATTGTAAATTAATTTGACAGCTTTTCTTCTAAAGAAAATAATTGTTTTAAACAAACTATCCCTATATAAGTTGCTTAAATATAGCTTCAATTCGTAAAATAAGCCACCTGGGTCATTTGTCGCTATGACAAGGAATTTGAATATTTCAAAAGTCCTAGTTCGGATATTTTTAACATTAACGTTCTTTCAATAGTGACAAAAATCAACTTAAAATTTGCTTTATTCTAGCTTACATGCCGTTTTAAACAGAATACTTTGCGGTGGTGTTGCGTGTGATGAAAAGGAATTAGAATTTATTAAAATAATAAATATCTAAAACAGAAAACAAAGAATTAACACAAAATAAAAGTTGGCGGGAAAAAGTTCTAAAGATATAATTCATGATTTTTTATCTCTTGATCTCATAGTTGCCACGACTTACAATAAAAATTAAATAGAATTTAAAAATACGAAATTCATTCGGAGCGAAAAAGAATATTGCTGCACGTGGCAAACGAACACAAGTTTCCGTTTTGAAAAATTCGTCTGTCCCAAAAGTTCAGAAATTGTTTATATTTTGCAAAGGAAATAAATAAGGCTCAAAATAAAAAAGTATTTGAATTTAAATTCTGCAAAAATAGTTTTTTAAAAATAATTGATTTTCCGGCAGTACTATTAAAACAATTTAAGTAATTGCAATGCTCAATATGCATTCCAGCTTCTCCAAAACTACCAAATTATGGTTAATTTAAGTAGAGTTACTCAGATTTATCATGAAACTTGCTTAAATACGTAAGCATAGGAATTTCAAATAATGCATTCACTACACTAAAATATGATTTATCAAATGTAAGACATTGCATAAAACTTTTTGAATAAATTTTATGTGATACTTGTTCAAACACACACATACACAAAATCGAACATAGAACCGGAAGACGGACAGACAGACTTACGCAACCAAATTAGGTCACTAAATGAAAGTAAGAACTCGCAGTATGCAGTTTCATGAAAGTATGTTCAACCATTTGGACGTAGCATGGACGCACACATACATACATACAGACAGAAACCAAACGAGCAAGAAACGGATTTTGCATCAGAATGGTCCAAAACGGATAGAAAACTTGAAATGGGTCGAAAATACTCAATGTACAAACACTTCATTGTTATTTATATAGATTTTCCTCGCTTGCCATAACTTATTAATAAATTCAACTAACCCGAGTGGTGGAGATGTCAAATCTAAGTTTCTATATAGAAAATTTCTGTCAGTGGAAAACCAAAATTTCCAAGTTTTAAATAGGCAAGCTAGTTATATGTGTAACTATTCTTTAACTATTATCCGACATTTTATCATGATGACTGGTTTTGTAGATCTTTTTTCAAATAGTCTTGCAAATTTGTGCTGATGAAACAATCACATAATATATTCATACTTGAATAGAGAGGACGGCGAAAAAAATTCCTACAAAAAAGTTTTATTCAGAAAGATGCTCGTCAATGCTCTTTTATAGTTAGTTTTCTAATGATTAAACTACTCCGAATAATTTGTCAAAAAATTGCTCTTTTTCATGTGGACTCTTTTTAAGTGTGAAAATTCCAAGCATTTTTTTCTGGATTATTAAGAATGGATGGTTGATTGCTGGTAGTCTCCATCTTGACTTCACTACTATTTATTTTCAATAATAACACTCATTCGATTTGACCTCTTCAAATTGTTCATGTGTAACCGACAGTACTATTGTAAATATCTAATTTGCACAAGACTATTTCATGCATTTGTTCTCATTTATTCTTACTTTTAATTTACAAATCTAAAATTTGTAAGCATAGTAATTTCTGGTAATTCACTTATTAGTATAATATTAGTTTTATGAAACGTAGAGTTCGATTTCTCATTGAATACATTTTTCTCTTCTGTATCAGTAAAACTTCCGTTTTGTGTGTGTACATCTACTTGACGTTGTTTAGCTCAGCTGAGTCAAATATAGCCGTCGCTCCATACAACCCAACCGGACGAACGAACCTAAGACACGTGCATTCATATTCCGCTAAAGGATGAAAAACATGGTGTTGATATCAAACAAAGGAGACGAAATATTACTTTAATCTCGCGTTTAGAAAGCACAAGATGAGCCTTTCACAAGCAGAATTTGATCCAAAACTTCCATTTCCTAAGAATGCGATCGTGTCAAAAGGACAATTTTTCTTTTCAATATGTGTAATAAATATATATTCTTGTTCAGTAATAGACTAGTAAATACCAGCATTTATTATTATGAAGTTAACACACCGTTTTAAAAACAGTCGTTTGCGCGCGCGTGCCCTATAATTGTTGGAATCGGTCTCAAACCTCCAATTATAGTGCCGTGTGGGGCACATAAATTTGAAGAATGTAAATCTTTGAATGTATAAAAGTGAAGAAAGATTGGGGATCATGATCTGATCAGACTTCTTGTTGTTCTTAAAATGTATGTTTTTAAACCATAAGACTTGGCTACGTAATAAAATTTATTTTAATGTATAAAACTCTGTCTTCAATCGATAAAACCCAACAATTGGTTATGGGCCTCAGACCTTAAGCTGAACCTGAATTCTGCCACTACCGGTATCCAGTATGATGGGTATTCAAGAAATGTCCATGTTTTCCTTCCCGAAGTTATCGGATTTCAACTATGCCACGTGGAAGACGGACATGAAGGTATTGCTAATTGACCGGAACTGCTGGGAATTTATCACTAAAACGGAACCTCTATTATTGGAAGATGCTCCAGAACAAGAAAAAAGAGACTATCGTTATAGGAAGCAGAGGACATATACAACTATCTACCAGGGCATAGAAAGAAAATATCAAGTCTTAATTTCATCTACTGAGGACGGTAAGGAAGCCTGGGATATATTAAAGACCAACTTTGAACCAGCATCTAGAGCACGATTGGCAGGCCTTGTGGACGAGTTCTTTTCAATCCGCTATCAGCCGGAGGACGAATCCATTGGACTCTTCTGCAAACGAGTGCATGAGAAGCTGTTACAGATAAAAGAAGGTGGATTCGAAATCCCAGACCTCTTAGTTTGCTTTCAACTAATAAGACATTTACCTCACGAATACGATAATCTGGTACAACTGCTATACAGGATGGATGACAACGAGTTCACGCTAGACAATTTGTCTAAACATTTAATAACAGAATCCAGCCGGATCGACTTGAAGCGGAAGGACGAAGACACAAAATTAAGTATCGTGGCCGATGCTTATGCTACAAGAAACAAGTCATCTAAATACAAGGAGACACGAGCGTCTACTCCTGATCACAGCAGATGCGTACTGGACCCTGAATTAATTCCTTCAAGCCCAAGAAAGTCGACAGTTTGTCGTATGGGGCCGCGACCATTCTGCAACTACTGCAAAAAGTCGGGACATTACGAATCGAAGTGCTTCAAGAAATGCAATCGGCAGAAACCTGGTGGTGAATTATTTTATATGGAGGACAATCCAAAAACTGATCTTCAACGTGCCTATGCAGTTTCAAATTTTCCAAATGAAAGACCGAGGGAATTTCTCATTGATTCTGCTGCAACTGCTCACTTCTGTAAAGAACGTGATATGTTTACGACATTCAGGAAACTACCACCACAGAAGATCCTAGTCGGAGACAAGGACAGCACCTCGGAAGTATTAGACCAACAGATGTACGACATGTATGATCAGTGTTACAATGTCGAAATCCCCAAAAGTTATGAAGAAACGCAAGCAAGTAAGGATAAAATTAAATGGAATACTGCCATGAATGAAGAAATTCAGATAATGAAGGATAGGCAAGTATGGAAATTAGTGGACACACCCCCAAATACAACCATAATTGGAAGTAAGTGGGTGTACAGCATAAAAATGGACGAAAACAATATACCTAAAAGGTATAAAGCTCGTCTTGTTGCTCAAGGTTTTAAGCAAAAACCCGGCATTGATTTTAAAGATATTTTTTCACCAGTTGTGAATTTTTCTATTGTTAAATTATTGTTTGTACTATTGATTTCTATGTTGGGTTGGTATCACTGTCAAGTTGAAGTGAAAAGTGCATATTTATATGGACACCTTAAGGATACTATATACATGAAACAGCCAAAAGGATTTGTGCTGAAAGGATCCGAAAACAAAGTATGTCTATTGGAAAAGGCTATATATGGTCTGCATCAAAGTGGTAGAGAATGGAATTTGGAATTAGACGGTATTTTAACTAAATTAGGATTTTCTCAGTTAAATTGGTGTAATTGTGTCTACAAATTTAAAGATGTAATTTTAATTGTTTATGTAGATGATATGGTTTTGTTTTCAAAAAGAGAACATTTGATAAATGAAGTAATCGAATTATTGGACAAAAAATTGGATCTTACAGTCCTAGGTAAAACTAAATATTTGTTAGGCGTAAACTTTCAAGAGATTGAAAATTCGATTTATCTACATCAAATTACCTACATTGAAAAATTAATGTCAAAATTCAAAGATCTTCCTAAAAGTTTTGTGAATTTACCTTTTAAAATTGGTTGTAATTTACCTGATAAGGTTAAAGAGGAAGAAATAATTGAAAATGATTTAATGAGGAAATTTCCCTATCGTTCCTTAATAGGATGTTTATCGTTTTTGTCAGATAGATCCAGACCAGATATTGCATTTGCTGTTAATATAATGTCTCAGTTTTGTAATGGTTATACTTACAAACACTGGTCTTACGTTGTTGATATTATGAACTATGTTTTTCTTACAAAGGATTTTAAAATTAATCTTTCCAATGTAAAAAGTTCAAATTTGATTGCTTTTTCTGATGCAAATTGGGGATGTGGTCTCACAAACAGACATTCAAGCAGTGGCTATTTAATTTATTTTGGTAACATCCCAATATCATGGAAATCTTCTAAACAAAAGTGCATAGCTCTTAGCTCAATGGAATCTGAATTTATTGCACTAACCGATTGCACTAAAGAAGTTATTTGGTTTAGTAGAATTATAAATGAATTAAGTTTGTGTGATTACATAAGACCCCAAGTATATTGTGATAATCAATCTGCTATCTATTTTTCAAAAAATAGTCAGGAAAATGTGAAAACTAAACATATTGATATCAAGTACAAATTTATTCGTAAATTAATAAAAGATGAACTATTTAACGTAAATTATATTTCATCGGAAAATAATTTGGCTGACTTTTTAACAAAGCCTTTATTGTTAAACAAATTTAAAAATATTATTAGAAAAATATTTTGTTAGATTTATGTATATATATATATGTTGAATTGTAATACATCTGCTGAGGTTTTACAACCGATGGGGCCGCATGTTGGAATCGGTCTCAAACCTCCAATTATAGTGCCGTGTGGGGCACATAAATTTGAAGAATGTAAATCTTTGAATGTATAAAAGTGAAGAAAGATTGGGGATCATGATCTGATCAGACTTCTTGTTGTTCTTAAAATGTATGTTTTTAAACCATAAGACTTGGCTACGTAATAAAATTTATTTTAATGTATAAAACTCTGTCTTCAATCGATAATTATCGTTTGCGCGAATGCAAAATGATGATCGTTTGCACGCGCATTGATAAGATTCGTTCAATTCAAGGATAAGATTCGTCATTTCGTCATTCGATAAGGCTCGCGAAAAATTAAGATTCGTTTCAGTTTTTTAGTTTTGGTTTTATTCATCGACTTTCTAAGGAAATAGACGGAGCATGTGGGAGGTGTCGCTGTCATAAGATCTCTCAAGGGTAAATCACGTGGACTTACGAATCGACCTAGCCGATTTGCTGTCGAATCACAGACTAGTGTTTTTAATCACTGGATAATCACTTTAACCAATCAATAATTTGGAATTCATGCTTTCACCCACAACCACGTGACAGATCTTCAAACCGAGCAGCTGGAAGAAATAATATGAAGCTGCGGCACATGCTCAGTCTATTTCACTATAAGGTCGATGGTTTTATTCTTTAGACGTCAGTTGTGGCGATATTTAAAAAAAAGATAGCTTTTGAATTTGTGTTCAGAACTGTTCGTGTTAATAATTATTCGACTAGCTGTACACCGATTTAACTTTATGCCTTAGCGCAAATTTGTTTCGTACGCATAGAAGCGCTCCTCGTGAAATCATTATTTTTAGTGCCACGACCACTGTTAATTTAAAAAATTTGTAAATAAATAAGTTAATTATACAGTTCACTTATTCGAACCTACTACATTTCACGGGGCAACTTATTTTTAAACCGTGTTCTCTATCGCCCACTCCTGCATTGTGTTAATAATGTGTTGAGATGCTATACAGGCACATCTATGATACGTTTTCTGAAAAGCTATATACTGAGGACGCCAATGCTTTATAAACCTTTTTCTAAACTTTTGAAACAATATGGCATGTTACTGGAATACAATTTCAATATGTTACTTGCAACCAAAATTAACGTAAAACATTGCCAAAATGGAGATAAATCAAATTTCTTAACAGGAAATATTTTTTCTTTGGCAGTTTGTTTCGTTTACACTAAACTAACCTCTAAACTTACAAACATTTTATTCTATCTCTAGATAAATCGAACCACCTCTTAAGAATAAAGTTTATAACATCTTATACAGAGGCTGTTCGGACATTTTTGAACGATTTTAATGGACTGAAGATAAATTTGTACATGAAATTTTTGTGTTTTAAATGTTTTATTTGATAGACCTTATTGTTAACTATCTTTCTACACCTTAATTTCCATAATAATGACTTTTGTAGTATCGACAGAGGTATTTTGTCCCTCGTGTTCTACAGATTTCCAAAGTCTTTGAATGGTTTTCGGTCGATGTTTTGATAATACTCCAAAAGTCCATGGATGAGACATCTGGAGATTTAGCAGGAATATCAGTAAAGGAAATGGAATATATGTAGGAGGGGAAGGAATATATGTAAAGGGAAAAATGAAACAAGAATTTAATAGTGGATTTAGATGTGTGGCTGCTTGCTTTATCCTGATGCGGATCTACTGATTGTTGGTACTGTGGGTAAAGATATGGTATTTCTTTTTTGAATATTGGGGATTAAACATGGTCATGATGATTTTTACATTTTTTTCCACTCTTTACTTTTAATTTTCCATTATATTCAAAACCGGCAGTAATCATAAATCCCTTAGAGAAAGTTTCTTTAGATTCTTTGAATCACGTTTTAAGATTTTTTCCTCCTCTTTTATGATATTAAATTGTTCTTTTTATTGCAATCATTTAAATACACCTACGCCTCGTCTATTTCACATTTTTCCATCTTTCTCCAGCTAAATGCTTCTCATACAGAATTCTGCAGCGAGTTCTGCGTTCTGCAATATGTCGTGGAGAGACGATTAACATTGTACTTTTGGCCTTTTTAAGATTCAAATCACTGTTAATTATTTTATTTACAGTTGAAATTAAACATTTTAATGACTTTGCAATAGTCCTTTGACTTGGCAGATTCTCCTTTTAAAATTAAAGATCTTACCCTTACAAATATTCTCAGAAATTCTTTCTTTTTTGGATACGTATTTGGAAGTATTTTTCCACTTTTACGTTTTTTTCCCTTTCTCATTAATATTATTACTTATCGTACCTTTAGATATAAGAAAAAACATGACTTTTACTGCGTTTATGAATAATTGAATAAGCATAATTCTCCTCGGAAAGAGCGGAAACAGCGTTCCATCCATTGCTCAGTAAACAGAACTATGAGTTAGCAGACGATAAGTTATACTTTAACTATTAACTGCTGCGAAAATGAAGTTCTTTCGTAGCATACAATTTTTTTACAGCTCATCAAAATCATTCAATAAATGTCCGAACAGTCTCTGTATTTAGTATCTCTTACATTAAAAATCAGCAATGAACATCGTCAAAACGGTGATAAATTATATTTGTTCTTTACCGGAGGTATTTTTTCCTCTTCGGTAGTTTGTAACACCTTCTCATATACACATAATCACAGCAGAAACTTACAAACATTTCTCTTTAGATCTCTAGGGAAATCGAGTCCTCTGAAGAATAAAGTTTTGTATCTCTTATTTCAGAACACAAAGCAGAGATTTCGTGTTTCCATAGGGAATACTATAAATTTGAGTGCTCCCTTTTCCTGGCCTCAGCAACTGCTGTTTTTGTCGGCTTTAAACGCCAAAACTATTTAAGTCGTTGGAAGAATTCTATTTTATTTATGACAGTGTATTCTATTTAAACCTGCATCAGGAATGGATTCGCAGCCATTTTCCGAGTATCCGCTCTGTCGTTTCGAAAATGTCTTACTTAAAATAACGGATACTCTTGTCAGAACACAGAAGTTGAAGAGTACGCGAACATTCCTAGCATTTTCGTTATGTAAGTACTCAATTTTTCAGAATACAAGAAGGCGTTATGTTTCTGTCACTTCGCGTTGCTTTACTATCCATTTGAAACAACCAGACATAACACAAAACCGAGAATTCGTATTTGTGTTTTGTTTTTGGAACTAGCTTGAAGTCATTTCGTTTAGATTGCATTGACTAACGGTAAGAAAGAATGGATTCAAAACTTCATGCCAGTTAAAGTAAAGCGAAGTTTAAGTAAAACTTTTTTTTATCTTTTCTGATCAGTGTTCAATTTCTTGATTCATCATTCGGTGAATGGCTTTTACGCAAATAAATCTCATAGTTGTCGAGATATGCTGCAAACTGAATTTTCATCTAAATTTTTCTCCCGTATTTCCCCGGGCAGCGGTAGCCCATTTTGAAGAGCAGCAGATTAGCAACCGGAGGATTGCGAGTTCGGGACTCGATCGTTACTTCGCAGGAGCTGGTGCACATTAAATCTACCGTGGCTCCAAATGTTTTCACTTTGGCGTGGTGTCGTAGTTTGGTGTGCCAACTCAGGTGTTGACCTCGTCATCTGACCATGATTCAAAATGTAGAGGCGCTGTCCTTGGATCTTTCCTTTAAGGATGGATCCCGGACAGTCGCCAATAGCCCGTTGTTTTGCGTCAGTGTGGTGTTAGTTAACTACTTACTTACCTGATCAGATTGGTATTTGGTATTTTTTAATTAACGTCGCACTGGAGCAACACAAAGGGCTATCCTACCTGATCAGAATGTTGTTCGATTTGTTTGATTTATCATTCGGTGAATAGCTTTTACGCAAGTGAATCATAGTTATCGAGGCAAACTGATTTTTCATATAAGGCTTTCTCCATTATTTCCCCATTCTTAGCCCTCTGAGAGGTTCACACGCATTTATCCGTTGTGCAAAGTGTAGTCTTCCTTGCATAACTTCTAACCAGTTTTGACTTTTTTGACATAGAATCTCCCAAGATTCTTTCAACGAACGACTGGGGTTCTTTTGTCATTGTATGTGTTGTGGGATAAAACCAACACTACAATGCTACTAGGAAATCTCGTGACGTTCATAGGGTTCTTTGCTTTTCTGCAATACAGTCTCTTGAAATATATATATAGCTTTATAGATCTTGTATCTGTAAATCTGTTTACTCCAGACACATAAAGTAGAAATATTTTTAAACAATGTATTTGGATCAAAGCCAAAGTTGAGTGAACACGTTCTTCCAATCACATCACCACCCCCGTTTGGTAATTGTATGTGTTTTCCAACTTTTTCTTATATTTTCTGCAATTAAATGCCCAGAATAATAAAGTTTCCAAATAAAATTCAAATGGTTTACAAAATGCAAAATAGACAATATATCTCTCTGGAATTGTGGTGACTGCTCAATTTACGTCTGACTTGTGAACACAATTTGCGAATTTAAACGCTCGAGCAGTTTAATTTTCGCAATTAATATTAATGCCGGGTTTCAAACTCTAAAGTCCTTAAAAATTATTTCAAATAGAAATGATAATTACTTTGCAATTTAAAATACTCAGAGAAAGTAAGTCAATTCAATCGCAGCCCTTCGGGATTGATCCCGGACCGTCGCCAATAACTCGTTGTGTTCCACCAGTGCGATATCAATTATAAATTACCTATCTACCCAACTTAAAAATACGTCTGTCTCAGGTAGGTAGGTAATTGAATTTACGTCGCACTGATGCAATACAACGGGCTATTGCGATCTGGGATCAATTCCGAAGGGAAATATCTGAAAACAGCGTCGTAATTTCGAACCACGGTCTGATGAGGTCAACACCTCAGCTGACACCCCACTTTCCAAATTTGGAAATTTGGTTGGATCCTGTTTGGAATTCGCAACCCTTCGATTCCTAATCTGCGGCTTATCTCTACCTACCTATTTCAGAAATAATCTCAAAAACTCAGTAATATCCAAATCAAACGCATAGCTCAAAATTACATCTCAATTAATAATTCTAATTGGTAGTGGTAATTAATTATCGTGGTACTAGAGCAGCACAACGGGTTATTGGCGACGGTCCGAGATCAATCCACAAGGGTAAAATCCGAGAACACCACGTAATTTTTAACCACGGTCAGATGACCAGACAGCACTTAAGCTGGCATCCCACCACCAAACTTCCACATCACGCCAAATACTAATTGGAATTTAAAAAATTGAAAATATTACTTCCATTGCCCAATATAGAAGATTTCATATTTATTAATAATTTAACTATACTCTCATACTCTTAATTTAGTACTTTGTGTTGCTCCAGTGCGACGTTAATTACCTACCTTAATTTAGTACTTATTTACTGTGTGTGAGCAATTCTTTTAGTACCTAAAAGCTATTAATTTTTATTATGTACAAAATATATTTGAAAAGTTCTGATACTCCGCTTTTCTACGCATAAAATGTTTACTTAAAAAGGGTTAACGCTTAAATCATTTTCGTTGTTCATTCTGTTTTACATACCGTACACAATTTAACATATATTAAGGTTTCTTTAAAACTTCAAAACTAGTAAATATTAATTTTAACTTAATTTTTATAGGAATGATAAGGTACACGTTAATATTAGTCCATATTCGCTATAATTTTTTAAAATACATTTTAATGGTCAAATTTAAAAGTCTTATCTTTAAAAATATCTGATCTACCATTTGACGCTATTTCCTCATTTGGGATTCCCTCGCCTGCAACCAGCGCAAAGCGTAGGAATTTTCTAGAGGCCCCGGGGCTTGAAGTTGTTCTGCAATGAATTCCTTCCCACTGGTATTTATGGAAATGTAATGGCGTACCAACTGGAGAAAAAGGGGACACGCATCATTCAGACCTGTCAACATGATATACCCATTGGGATCTGCAGTTCAAATAATCAACAATAAATTAAAAGACGTATAAATCCAGAGTGGCTGTGAACACAAAACATAAAAAGTGACAGGGGTCCGTTTTCGATATTTCCGCCGGTACTTACTGTTTAGGGGTGGCAGCTTTTAGATTATTGACAGCGCATGATTGCCTGGCTAAGCACTTGCATCGTTTTGGCATCTATGGAACTCCGAAATGTGTCGTGCAGAGGGGTGGTTGACATGAACTGACAGCTTTTGGAATATTCGGCATTATCAAGGGAAAGTATCCATGCATGCTGTTGGAAGGTTAGAGAACTTTTGAAGTAGCTGGACTCTTGTTACTCTTTTAACTGCTTTTTTTCTTTTGTTCTATGGGGTTTACTGTCTTTTAAAAACTGGGATCGCACTACCGGGATACCCAAGCAATCGTTTTCTGCTTTCATCTCACTGACGGTTTCCCCAATCCCTTTATTTAGTTTTCACGACATTTTTATTTGACGTTGTCGTGTGCTTGGCGCAGTTTGGCCAAATATAGCCCTTTCGCCGTAAAACGACAAAGCAACCATGTGTTCTATGATCTAACTTCATGTGTCACATAGTGACACATGGGGATAATAGATGTATTTATCTACGTGCTTTTGCAATCAAAAAACCATCTTTAAAAATCTTATAGCTAGTATGGGACGGTTTTCTAGCTAAATATATTTAAGAATGTTTTTTACAATTTCTATAAAAATTAAGTTCATCACATTATTAATTTGAGTTTTGGACTTATAAAGAAATCCCTTAGTGAAAAAAGAGGTATCTTAGCTCGCTCATACAATTTTTAGCCACTGTACATATATTTTCTTTATCTTATTTATTTGGGACTCTGCAAATAGTCATTTCCATTTTCTGTACGTTGTAGCCACGTGGGGCAAACGTATCGCGTCGTCGCAAACACCACCACTAAAGACATCGCAAATGCGCCGTTTATGTTTCTATATTAAAGGCCAAACCATTAAGATAGCAACGTTTATCACAGCTTCTTCGCTGTTCACTAAATAAGCTTCTCGTCTCATTCGCGATGCAAACAGCATAATTATAAAAGGGTGAAAAGGTAGTACGCCATTGACATATGAGCTTATTTGCGTGTCTGTATGATACCTATCCGAATATCATCAACACATCTTAACTCTCCTGGTGGTTGTCTCGAAGAAGTATTTCGTCTTTAGCAAAACTGACCAGATCTTGATGGATGGGATATCTCGTCATTAGAAAAAATTGACCAAATCTATATCTCGTCATCATCAGAAAATCGGCAATATCTTGACGACGAGATATCTCATCATTAGCAAAATTGATCAGATCGTGATATGGACGAGATATTTAATCGAAACCACTTGAAGGGTTAAATACGTGGGTGTGCTACTTGGTTAGAAGTGGTTATTTAGTCATTATGTGTGTGTTGTGGGGATGACAGCAGTACTATACTACCCGGAAATCTCGTGATGCTCAGAGGGTTGATCAGCGAGATCGCGCTCTCATTCCGAGCTGACCACAAGGGTCATTCGCGTTGAGGAAGTGGACATATTAAGCCATTCAATTCAACTGAAACTGAAAACAGCTTTAATACCGGCCTCTCCGTGGCCGGAGGAAAATCAGGGATTGGTAAATTACGTTGTCTCTCTGCAGCTCACAGCATCTTCGATATATTTATTCTGCCCTCTAATTTGAATTACCTGGATCTAGTATCTTATTTGCAGGTTATTGTCGCAATTGCTTTGAAACTTTAAATAGTGGATACACCAATAGCCTCGCATGTGTGTAATATCAATCCAGATACAAATTCAAGCCTTAGAGTGGAGAAGGTGTATGCATTCTAATGAGGTTTTAATGTGAATATATTCGCACACAATGATTCTTTAATGATTGTAATAGTACCTTAATTTCAAAACATTAAAGTTTAACGTAACTCAAAGCGTTAAAATATCTTAGGTACTTCTTACGAGTTTAGCCCTGCCCGGGTGCACCCCGGACTTCAATTCCAGTTTATGTCAAGCGCCCCCTCATGAATAATGATAAATATATATGTCCCTAGTGCTCACTGTTTAATGTGCACAACTATATAAATGCTTCTCTCACCCTTTATACAATTGTAGTACGTATTTATTATGAACACAATAAAAAGGTTTTTTAACGCTTTGAACTTAGAAAACATACCGCACATTAAAACTTTTCCACATTTCTTGGGGCACCTCTACCTATTGGACCCCACTACCATAGAAGTGACGAGGTCGAAAACTGCATTTTAAGGAAACCCTTATATATATGTTACCGTGAAAGACCGAAATTAGAGAATGTCAATATTCTCTGGTGAATGTCGACACACATACCAAATACGTCGGTGAAAGACCGAATATTTGGTTATATTCTTATACATTCGGACCATCGCCGGTGTATGTCGACAAGCACAGATAAGCTCTGGTGGGGATCGAAACGAGAAGGCGGAAAGGCCACAGCCAGAAAGGCCTCTTCGCCTTCAGTTTAAGTTGTTGCAATAAATAAGATTGTATAACGTTAATCACATAATTTATGTGTAAGTATATTATTGGTATTATTTTCTTTTCTCATTTAGAATGTACTGTTCGTTTTAGGTTCAACAGTTTATTTACATGTGCTGTTACTTAAACTTTCTCCTATTTTGGCATATATAATATGTTTTAATAATAAAGTATGATGTTAAAAAAGTTGCATTTTCGTTTTAACGTAACAAAAATATTTTTATTCAACATTCACCATCAGTGCATGCTGAATGTCGACATTTGCCGGAGTAAGTGAGAAATAATGATTTTTAGCAAATATTTCGGACCTACACCAAGCGACTATGTGAATGCTGACATTCACCGGAGAATATCGACATTTGTCAAATATCGGTCTTTCACAATGACATATATATCATATGAGGGAATTTGGGTAACGGGAAGTACCCCAAACCCGTCTTCAGTCTGGTTTGTTTGTTCACACTGAAAACACCTCATAACGATTGTATTATCAAAATTAAAAATCGATTTTATTTAGAAGTACAATTCTGGAATGATTTTTTAAAGTACGTGAGATGGCTGTACTGCACCGATTGTAATGATGGTAGTTGATTTTAAGTCGTACTGGAACAGCACAAGGTTAAAGACAACGGTCCTGGATCAATCTCGAAAGGAAAGATCCGACCAATTGTAAGGATATTGAGACTAATCTCAAGTAATGGATAACTACATGTTAGGGTAAATTGTATCTGATTGAAGCACTGACAAGAAATGCTAATAATGAAAACAAATATTTCTTCGTAGTCAGCCTGGTAGGTGAGTAGTTAGCACTCTGACTTAGTTCACTTGGCTTTGTGTTAGAATATTGGTCTGGTCCTTAATGATTCGCGGTGCCGTCGTGGCTCAGTGTGTATGCCCACTGCGCTAGAAACTTTCGAGTTGTAGGCGGCGCAGGTTAGTGTCAGGTACATTCTTCCCTGGGTGTATTTCTCTCTTCTGGGTCAGTAAAACTTTCATTGTATATATCTATTACTTGATACTGTGTGTCTTGTCTGGCGCAGCATGGCCAAACATGACCCTTGCGCCATAAAACCCCAACCAACCGACCTTAATAATTCGGAATCCCCTTTACGTCGTAGGTCCCTGTCTATTTAGTCCTTGTGTAGCAAAAAATATTCATATAGCGATAAATCAAAAACAAAGCTATTACTTTGTTTTGACTATCATTTTTCAGTTTTGCGTGATTCTATTAATCATTTATTTTGGTATCATTAATTAATTTATCGTAATTATGATTTTCATAGTCGAGATAGATTATTTATTTTGGTTTTCATTGACAAGATGTGCATGTCCAATACTTATAATACTGAGTTGATTCTGGAATACGTTATGTAGATTAAGCTATGAATATTTGGAATACATATCACTATGGAAGAACCATCGGTTCCTTCTTCTACATGGGTTCACAGTAGCTCAATGGATTTTCTCACTGCTCTAGCAACCTGCGAATTGTAGGCTGTTTAGGTTCAGTTCCTGTACACCCTTCATGTATTTCTCTCTTCTGTGTTATTAAAAACTTTCATTGTGACCAAATACGACCCTTGCGTCATAAAATAAATCCCCAAACCAACCAACTATATTCCATAACAATTTTAAGCATATTTTCTTAAATACAAGGTGAGTCAAAAAGATGTTACCACTTATATGGGCAAGACAACATCATGGAAAATTCACTATATTTCAAACTAAACATAGCGATATGACTTAGTTTGGTATAAAAAAGGCCGATTGCGCGTAACGTTCGTTATTCGCTCTATACGTACAGAATTGAATGAACCAACGAGATATGGACTGCTGAACCGACTGAGTAGGTAGGTAGGTATTTTAATTAACATCGCACTGGAGCAACACAACGGGATATTGGCGACAGTCCGAGATCAGAGCCGAAGGAAAAGATCCGGGGACAACACGGTCAGATGACATGGTCACACCTGAGCTGGCACTCCACTCTACAAACTTCCACACCACGCCAACGTGAGGACATTTGAGGCCACGACAGATTTAGCTTGCACCAGCCCTCTTTGTACACACCGGTCTTTGGTTGGATTCGAACTCGAAACCCTCCGGTTGCTAATCCGTTACTCTTCCAACCGGGTTACCGCGGCCCTCGAGAACAAAGGAGCGTGGGTTGACGGAATGCATTAGTTTAATTTGCAATTAATATTATAAGTACAATATGATTTATTGATTAAATAAAAAAAATACTATTCCCATAAATGTGGTAACATCTCTTTGACTTTCTCTGTATAGGAAAACCAGGTCGTCGTTTGGGTTTGCCAACTATGCTAACAAACTGTGAGTTTGAGTCTGCGCAGGCTTGATTTCTCTTTGTGTGTGTATTTATGTTTTCTGTGTCAGCAAAACTTTCCTTGTGTGTAGCTCTCAGGGGCACATCTCCTTCAGGTGTATCTGGGACTCGGTAGCCCGGTTCGAAGTGTAACAGATTCGAATCCAACCAAAGACCGTCGTTTACAAGCGGCCTGGTGCACGTTAAATCTGACGCGGCCTCAAATGTACTCACGATGGCGGGGTGTGGAAATTTGGAGTAGGGTGCCAGCTCAGGTGTGACTTCGCCATTTCACCGTGGCTCAAATTTACGTGGTGTATTCCTCGATCTTTCCCTTCGGGTTTGATCCCGGACCATCGCCAATAGCCAGTTGCGTTTTTCCAGTGCGACGTTAATTTAAATACCTACCATCAGGTGTATCACCTTCGCGAATTATAAGTATTGTAGTGATGTTTTCCCATGAGGGTTTACTGGTCTTTAGTAAACATGGGGGTCACGCTTCCGGGATATCCAAGGGATCTTTTCCAGCTTTCATCCCACTACTCTGTTCCCCAATGCCTCTTTCTTTCCCTTTTACGACATTTCTTACTTGACGTTGTCTTGTGTTTGGCACAACTTGACCAAATATAGCCCCTGCTCCACAAAACAACCAACCAAACTTGCGTAGTGTATGTCCATTTACTCGATGTTGCTTAGCCCAGCTTGATCAAATAGGGCTCTCATAAAACCCATCCAACCAACTCTACAAAGAAAATATTTTTGTAGTGCCCGATGCTAACGCAAACTATGAAACATTTATTTCCTGAACGAATTTATTGGCTTTAAGGGAATACGTTCAATTACTGATTGGTATAACTGAAGACACAAAACTGATGATTGATTTCTTCTTTTCCTAGATGGAAGCCTAATTTAAAAGAAACTAAGAAAGAATCTTCAGTTGCACTGTTCTAGACAGTAGCTAGATATTGGTAAGCATTAACAGTCAATCATGAGTTATGTTATTGCGATACCTACCTGAATTTCGAGTTATTTACATGCAGTCAACTGTAATGTTGAACGATAAAGAAGGCTAAAACTAGTCATTAAAGTAAAATCAATGGGAGTAGTCGAGCCCATTTACATTCGCTACCATTATCTTCGAGACTTGGTGAATAAAGAATTTATTGATCTGATGTTCTGTGACAGTAAACAAATGATCGGATAATCTGTATCAACCCATTTCCTAAATTGAGTATTGAGCCTTCACGCGGAGGGAAAATAATGGACGTAATAGTTTAAATAGAGGGGTGATAGAAATATATTTATCTCGGGATAATTTGATTATACAATATGAGGTTTAAATTTAGAAAGTTTTTGTTTTGTAAGATGGCAAGATTGCACAAGATTGTGGTTTGTGTTTGCTTAACCCCCTGAGCGACACGAGATTTTCAAGTAAAGCAATACCATACATATCACATATAATGACTAAATAACGACATTCGCTGGGTGAAAGAATCCTAGGAAACGTTCGATTGCTCAAGGCAAGAAGTGGTTGGAAGTTAGGCAGATATGCAAGGTTGCCGAACGTATATAGATATGCATGTCACCCCTTATAGTGCTATATAGGTGTATGAAGTTATTCTTTGCAAAATAGCTGTTTCAGGATCCTTGTGTTTTATTTGCCTGATCAAAAATATTGAACATTCAAATTACTTAACTAATTTTTCATCGATAATTTCTCCGTAATGTATTGAGCGAGCCAATAATTGAAAAATACTTCAATTTTTGATAAAAAAATATCGAATTAAATTCTAATTAAAGAAGTTTACATATTTTTTTGTACACTTTTAAAGACAGTTATCTCGATATCTGTTTATTATCTGTTTATTTGTGTAACCTTTCAGTAGGCTAAGTTTTCTTATACTAAAAAAATTAGACTGTTTGCAAGAGTTCGATAAAGACGAAAGAGTTCGTAGACTTTTGTATTATAGGCGACAAAATATTCATGAACTTGGTAGTGAAAGTCTCCCTTTGCAAAAAAAGACAAGGAAAACTAATTTTCAGCATCGCATAGCATTGCATAATTTTCTCATTCATGTTTTTAGAAATTCAATTTCAACATAAATCAGAGAGTCAGATCTAGATGATCGACAAAAGTTGTCCATGAAAGATGATAAAAGTCCCTAAAATACACCGCTCTCGTGTTTGAAAATCAATTACTTTAGGTATTTCTTTCGCTGATTCCTAATTTAAAATTATGAGTATAGATACTGAATAGAAAAATATCCGGCAATAAATTTTTAAGAATATATTTTGCAGAAAAAAATTACATCTTTATTCTAGATTTTGGATGAAGCAAGTAAGCAGCATATAACCAAGTAGCAGTTGAAATTTATGTATTACTAGCTGTAAAGCCCGTTGATATAACAAAACGAGGTCTACGAAACTCCTTTTTGTTCCCAATAACAAACGAATATGAATAAAGGAATATATATTTATCTATTCTGTACGTTTAAAGTTTATGCTACAGCAGAGGTGCTGGTTTTTCTTCTATTAGATAAATGTAATTCTGAAACTAAGAAAATAAAAACAGTAATAAAAATCGTTTCAAAACATCAAATTTATACTTTTAAATGAAATTTTTCGTTTCACTACTATTATTATGTCATGATTTTATATATCGTCGGCATAGAGCAGAAACTCATTAACTGATATTTTTAGGAAAAGCATTTTTTGACACTAAATGGTTATTTTTATAGTGATGAGAAATAAATTGTCTTTCGTATTCGGTTTGAAAAAAATTATAATACTATTAAAATGTTTATAATTTTTATTTTTCATCTAAAAAGTAATAGTTTTTCTTTAATCGGGTGTGCTGTAAAATTTGTTTGTTGTCAATTAATGAGTTTTTGCTCTAAGCCGACGATACATTTATAGTACACGAGCAATTTCTGTGAATGTATTGAAATTATTTATTTAATTTAACCATGATAGAGAGTGAGAATAAAAGTTATCTATGCCATCACAAGTCTTACCTTTAAGGTTCACTGTCGAACATGAATGTCTGCATATAATGATAGAAACGATCATTAGTTTGAATTAGTAAATTTGCACTGTTTCAAAACATTTCTTATTTCTATTCTTATCATGAATTATAACTGTGTGTATAATGTACATATTGTATACAATGTTTTTAACTTTAACAATTACTTGAGGATAGCTTACAAATTATTCACTAGTTAAAATTTTTATGCACATATATATTAGGGGTACCCATAAATAAATCGTTTTTTATCGTAAGATGCATATTTAGTATGTTATTTTAAAAAGCGGCATTCAATCAGCTAAGTAGTTATAATAGTTTTTTATGATCTCCCCCTATCTAGTTATCAAGTTTTCTATCCAGCTTTAAAAAACTCCTGAGGTTTTTTGGAGTCAAAATACTTAACCAATGCGTTTTTGGAAGATGGGAGAAAACTTTCCATCCGAGTTCCCTAATTTTTTGCTGAGTGATCCTCTCAACATGTGGTCTCGCGTTATGATGTTGGAGGACAGCACCTTTCCTGTTAATCAAAACAGGATGTTTTTCTTCA
This sequence comes from Meta bourneti, assembly GCA_933210815.1. Classification (NCBI taxonomy): domain Eukaryota; kingdom Metazoa; phylum Arthropoda; class Arachnida; order Araneae; family Tetragnathidae; genus Meta; species Meta bourneti. The sequence continues at coordinate 69,085,524 of OW119925.1, forward strand.
ATGGCTGCTTTCAATCGGACAAGTTGACCACAATAAACGTCTGCAGTAACGGTTTCTTCTACATTAAACAGCTTAAAGTGAATCATACCATAAATGTTCCACCAAGGATAATCTTACTTCCATGGATTTTGGGCTTTGAAATTTTCCTCCGTGATTCTTCAGTGGAAAGCCATTGTTTCTTCACCACTGGGCTATAAAGAACTCAATTCTCGTCTCCCGGTAGGATACGGTCAAACAAAGGGTTCTTTTTAATGGCGTTTTATGAGCAAGTTGCATATGGAGGACCTTTGCAGTTTGTCCTCATCACTGAGCATATGGGGTAACCATACACCGGCATGCTGAAACTTCCCAATGGATTTCAAGTGGCGTTGAACTGTTGACCAAGAAGCATTCATCCTTTCCGAAATTTCCTGAAATTGTTCGGTGAGAATCTTCTTCCATAATAACCCGCAAAGCATCGTCAAATTGAACTGAATGACCACTTCTTGGGACATGTTCAAGGTCAAAATTGCTACAAAATCTGTTGAACCATCGTTGGCACTTGCGAATGTCTAAGAAGTTTGCATAAATTGCATTGATATCCGCAGCTGCCGTAGTTGCGTTGTGACACCTGTAGCGTCTCTAGCAACAAGCTCGGGATCAGAGGTCAACACCACTGACCTCCGGCCCCAAATCCCGAAACATCTATCGGGGTTGTCTTCCCATGATGGTCTAATTGCCATTCAGATGGTTTTTAGGGGTGCACGACGATCCCCTTGATTGAACTGTCTCCCATGAAAACTGGCGGAACATGAAAGGCGAAGAACTATTCCAGAGCTCGAGCTGATCAGAGGTGTTTTTGTGTGCTCGTTCGAGCCGGCCGTTGGAGTTATATTCCTATTTTTATATATAATATTCATATTTTTAAGAAAGGGGAAAAAGTTGATTTGTACATCTTAGCGTATGAAATGGGAGAGAAAGTTACGGACCTAAGTTACACAGACTTAGAATATCTAATATTGAATAGTCCAGAATATGAGGAAGAATTAATAGAGCGCTTCCTGGAGTTTACAATTGCCGTAGAATTGAAGAGGAGGAAAAGAAAGGGAAGAAAAAGAATTGAAAAGGAAAGGGAAATAGAAGATCGGAAACGTAAGCGTAGATATGAATTAGAAATATTAAAAATTAAAGCTATAGGTAATTGTAATTGAGAATTTCCACTCCCTTCGTTTTTAAGAAAAGGGAAGAAGGTACATTTGTACACAGTAGCATATGAAATGGGAGAGAATGTTACGAAAGACCTAAGTTATACAGATTTAGGATATATTAAATTGAGTAGTCCAGAATATGAGGAAGAATTGATCTAGGGCTTCCTGGAGTTTACAATTGCCTGTAGAATTGAAAAGGTGGAAAAAGAAAGGGAAGAAAAAGAATTGAAAAAGGAAAGGGAAAGAGAAGATCAGGAACGTAAGCGTAGATATGAATTAGAAATATTAAAGATAAAAGCTATATGGGTAATTACAAAAAAGAATTTCCACTCCCTCACTTGGATAATGCTGCCCAGAAGTGTTCCCAAAAGATAGTAGATGATTCTAGCAGCCCACACAACGTGAGAGAAACCTCGAGGGGTGATGCGAATAAAATAATTAGGGAACAGAAAGGGAATCAAGTAAATGTAATATGGAATTTCCGCTTGCCCACTTGGCCAAAGCTGTCCAGATGAGTTCCCAAAAGATAGCAGATGCAAAAGATAGCCACCCAGCGTGAGGGAAACCGAGGGGAGTAAAGTTGAAAAAAAGCATCGCTGAACTACACGGGGGGTCAAGTGTAGGACGATATCCGAGAAACTATGGGGGGGACGTATCAAAGTTACGACTCTGTAACGAAACCGAAAATATCAAATTACAGGAGAGGGAACTGATAATAGAGGAGCTAGAGTTAACGAAGTTAGAGCCGGCAGACCTTATATTAAATTTCAGTAAAGTAGTGAGACTGAAAGAAATTTGTAACCCTGCTTTGAATGGGTCAGGGGACATTCTCGAGTATTCGCACCCCAAAGATAATTATAGCCTCGAAAAGGAGTTGCTAATTCCATGCCAGAAAGACGATTTAGTGAAATGTTCGCTGTGCCTGAAGATAATGGGGCAAAAATAAATGTACTGGGACACGAGGAAATTACCTAACACTTGGGGGTACTATGTCTGAAGATATATTAAGATATTTTATCTGTCCAGATCACTATAATGGGATCTAAAAGTGCATTAAGGATTGTGACCAGTGTCCTAGATCAGTAAAACCTAATGAGCAAAAGAGCGTTCTCATGAAAAATGTTCCTGTGGTGACAGAAACAGTTTCGAAATTGCACACCGATGCGGTCGTTCTATTCCATAGAAGTGAATTTGAAAAACGTTACTCGTTTTTAATAGCGATCAGGAATATATTATGGAAGTATCTGGAGGTTAGTCTGTTAGAGAAAGCCTATTAAAAATATTTAGTCGTTTGGTTTTTTCATCCACAGAACTTTAAACGAGAAATAATTAAACGAGAAATATTATGGGGATCTTATTTATAATTTACGAGATTATAAATAAGATCCCCATAACCTTTATCTTATGAACTCGGACTGATAAACAGGACCAGGATTGTCTGTTAACGAAATATGTTTTTGACTTAATCGATTAAAAAGTTGCCAATAATTAAGGTTAATGAAATTGAGGGAACTCAAATGAAACGTAAACTCGTACGATAAAAATGCAGTAATTTGAGAATTGAGAAAAAAATCTTTAAATGTTTATGTAATTATGGGTTAATTATTTTGAATTGGTAATTCAATATGTTTATTGTTCTCTTGCACACATTTGAATCTATATGATTTTGAGGTTTAACATAGCAAGGTCAATTAAAGGGTCAATTTGAACCCAAACAAATGGATCAACGATGTAGTTGTAAAATGAATGTTTAAAATGATTTTCGGAAGATTTAGCATGACTGATTTAGCGGTAAATCGATTAGTGAATTGGTTTGTCACATTTAGTGACAAACCAATTCAGTTAAACCATTTTAGTGTTAAAATATATGCTGATAGTGTAAGTTCCTAGATCAGTATTTTAGTGATACGCACATGATATTTGTGTACAGTAGGGTTAACCTTGTTTGAAACGTTTGATTTATGGATAATGGAAATCAGTTTTTCTGCGTTTTATTTCGTATGCTGTGAATTAGTTGTTTTGGGAAGTGTACTATATGACATGGTTTTAATAGTGAATATGAATTATGATTATGCTACATGCAATGGTCAATAACAAATACGACTAGTTATGAAATAGGAATTAAGCTATGAGATGGTTCTGATTGCGAATTTTATTGGTTTAAATTAGGAATAGGCTATAAGAGTAGTGAATTATGATTGTGCTGTATGAAACGGTTTCAATGGTGGTTATGCTATGAGACGATTTTGATTAGTGGTTTCAGCTATTAATATGATTGGTTTTGATATGATTATGGATGTGAAATGGTCATTGTGTTGATATGAAATTAATTCGTTTGAATTACAGAAATAATTGTCTTTATTCTGTTATTTTAATGGTTAGAATTAAATGTTATTGCTTTTCCAAAAACTACATGCTACGTAAATTGCAGATTCCGATTGCTTGAAAAAAAGGATTTATTTCAGAGTGTCAAAATGTGTTTTCGTTTAAGTGATGAAACAAAATGAGTAAAATATAAATGGTTCAACAATTGATTCTTACAAGTAACTACACTTAGTCTGTTATAGTTTAATTAAATTTGGATATGAAACTTACTGTTTTGACTTTGACTAGAATATTCTTTACTTAGGTTACTTGTTTTAGAAGAAATTTGTGTAAAATGGTTAAATTTTTGCAAAAGTCTCAACTCTGGGATATGGGTTTGATATATCTAACCTTACACATGACATTATCACCATATTCTCCGGTCTAGTGGAAATGACTGTTGTTTTGGAAACACGAAACTTTTGATCTGCGAGAAAAGTTTTTCCCAAGGAGGGAGGAGCTGTAACGTTCCTAGCAACAAGCTCGGGATCAGAGGTCAACACCACTGACCTACGGCCAAAAATCCCGAAAAACATCTATCGAGGTGGTCTTCCCATGGTGGTCTAATTGCCATCCAGGTGGTTTTTAGAAGTACACGACGGTCCACTGTGATTGAACTGTCTCCCAGTGAGACTGACGGGACAAGGCAAAGAACTGCTGCAGAGCTCGAGCTCAGCAGAGGTGTTTATTTTGCTCTCGTTCGAGTCGGCTGTTGTAGTAGATTCTTTTTCCCTGTTTGCAGCGCCCACTATACCGAGGGACACAAATCACTGATTATATTTAGTATAGATACTATATGTTTAACGTAAATAAACGCTAGTTATTTGTTATTTAGGCTGTGTAGCTGTGTTCACACCACTCGGCCCTGTACACAACAATTAAACTGAAAGATAATATACAATACCAAATATGAGATTTTTCAGGTTTACCGTTATTCATTTCGTAAGGGATATTTAACGCTCTCTTAAAAATCTCAGCTGAAAGCACAATGTGTATACACTTTAACAACCCAAACTAGAATGAGCTCAATGTTATAGCCACACGCAAAAGTATATGTCCGCAAAAACGACAATATGTTACCCCTGTTTGTTTTATATAAAAAAACAGGGGTTTTGTTTTATTGCTCGACTCCGGGTTATTTTTGTTGTGTTCCTTTTGTGTTTTTTGAGTGTTTTGACCTTGTTTGCCACATGTTTTCATTTTTGCTTTAAAATAATAAAAGCTGTCTGGAGGGTTGGGTTTCCCTTGGCCCTCTTTCGTGAGTAGCGGGAATCTTTCTCCCTCCTCCTACTAAAAACTCCAAACCTTTCGGTGAGTTAGGAGGAGGTGAGTCTATAATATGTTACCCCTAATATTTATCATGATGTAAAATGTCTGAGTAAGATAAACATGGACCATAAAGCATCCATTGGCCAATGGATGTTTAATGAATGTGTCAGGCGATGTGTACAACTAAAATATTAATACTCCAGTTTACAGAGAAAGACGTATTTAGCGTCAAAATGAACAGAATATTATTGATCTACTTGCCTATCCAACTATGCGCCCTATAACATGCGCTATTGTACTATCCATCTACAGTGCATTCTTCGACCACTCTATTTATATCATAGGGGAAATATAAAAATAGAGTGAACAATGGTAACCTTTTCATGTGCCCAAGATCACGTGATCAAAACTAGAAGTAACGTGACCCATAGACTATTTTAGTATGCTGGGTGGAGCCGAACATTCATCATCTTATTAGTCCACGGGACAGGAGAAGACGCCCAGCTATTGATTCATCATCTGATTGGTCCGTGTGACATAGTAATAGACTGATGATTTCACCACTTTTGTTGCCACTCCAGAAATGCGCATTTTCACACCTATCGCCAAACCATATAACATTGGATATTATATCGCCAAACGAGGCAATAAGATACCAAATCGGCGAATCAAATCATTTTTTTGCAGGGAAGTCACATGACTACTAGTCGACATGTTGATCAGAATTTTTCAAGATACTTTCAATAGTAATACTCAATCTACTTATATTTCACTTCTATGATTTATCGAACAGCAATCGAGATAGAAGTCAAAAGTTCACATGGTACCATTTGCATAACGAAATGCAAAGTGGAAGTTGTTTCTGATATGTGATGCAGTCATCATTTTTCTTAAAGAAGTTACCAATGCGGTCTACGCAAGAAAATCGACCTATTTTTTGTGTTTTTATTTGATATTTTTTCGATTATTATCAACCTGTGAATTGGATAAGCTGAAAAAACTACAAAGCATTAATGACTCTTATTCTGAGTAAATGAGCAAATTGTAAAATAAATTAATCCATTTATTTTTTTAAAACCGAATCCTTTTAAAATAGATTCTAAAATATCAAGGCATGAAAAAAGAAGCTATATGTAATCTTGAATACTGAATACCATTATAACAAAAGGCTAACAAGAAACAAACTTCGGAAGTAATATGAACTATGCTCAAAAGTTAAGGTAAAATAGTTTGTTCTGTTCAAGAGTCAAGTGAAACCTTTTCATGTAATGAAACTTTCAACCCACATTATATTGATTTATCGACAGAAAAGCTCTGTGAAGAGACTGCTCTTGATCTTTCCACTGAGAGGATGAATGAATTAATGACAATAAAACCCAATATCATCTCACTGTACTATTTTGGTTTCGAAGATAAAATAATTGTTTTCACGTTCCTACACTGAATGGACATAAAAGTTTTCCTGTATGTCCTAAATGCACGAACTCACAGGCTTCCCCGGCTCACATGCTTTCGTGTGTCGGTTTGGATTACCGTGACCTTTTTGAGAATCCTTTGATAGTTTTGGATATTTTAAAGACGAGACCTCTTGTCTACCATGTGCTAGACAAAGAGGATTATTAGTGTTTTTAACATGTTCCCACTATTATCTAAATTACATAATTCTAATCTCATAATATTTACACGTAAACCCAATTTTTCCTTCGGAAGTGGTTCATTTATCACAACTTGCCAAATTAGATTCTTATTTGAATTGAAAATTAGGTTATAAATTTAACTGTACATATTATTTTATGCATGCCTAATTCTAATTACTTAGTTTAAACTGTTTTTACTTAACCCTCCAAATGGTTTCGACGAGATATCTAGACCATCAAAGTCTGACCAATTTTGCTTATGACAAGATACCTCGTCATCAAAATATTGCCGATTTTTTTGTGATGAAGAGATCAAGATCTGATCAGTTTTTGCTACTAATGACGGGATACCTCGTCCATCAAAACCTGGTTATTTCTGTAAACGACGGGATACCTCGTCCATCAAAACCTGGTTATTTCTGTAAATGACGAGATACCTCGTCCATCAAAATCTGGTTATTCCTGTAAATGACGGGATACCTCATCGAGACAAACACCAAGAGGGTTAAAAAAATTGCAAAAGGTTATTAGTGTTTTTAAGAAAGAACAAACTATTATCTCAAATCAAAAACCTAAATCAAGGTAGTTCAAACTATGTCTAATTGTGTTGGTCTAATAAAGAGTTTAAGTATAAAACCAACCATTGAGAGAGTAGTATTAAAAGTAAATAGGCTGTGTGAAATGTATTGATCTTTATTGATCCACAAAATGATATAACCGACCAAAAACTGAATGGGAAGGAGTGGAAAAATTCATTTAACTCCAATAGATTTTAATCCGCATGGATTATATGGGAGTATTTATATCCTTAACGATCCCAAGTAACAAAATGCTACTTAAGAATTCTTCCGTGATTCCTAATTTTGAACTATGCATATGGATACTGAATAAAGTTCCTACATTGATCAAGATCTACATATTTGATTTGCATATTTTCGTGTAGACAGCAATTTTTATTGATCTGTTCTGAAACAAATAAACGATTTTCCGTACGATTCACAATTTTTAGATAGAGACTATTCTTAAATTCTAATTTAAATAATATCTGAATAAAACTATTCTTGAGGTAATATAATAGTGTGATTCAAGTAATGGCAAAATGAAGTCAGAAAACAATTCCTATACAAAAGAGGCTTTCTGCCCAGGTAAATGTAGACGGCGGTAGGGTTTTTATTGTGGAACAATGGCTTCCTGTACGTATTCCGGATGTGACATCACTTGGTTTGTTTTCGAACACTATTTCTTTACGTTGACGACAGAAATTTCAAATTTATATTACAGTTAATTGATCAATGTCAATTTGATACAAATTGATACCAATAAAAATTTAAAAGAATAAATTCCGAATTTAGATATGATAGTTGATTGTCAACGCCAATTAGATTAAACACCAAACGTTGCCAAAACGGTGATAAAATACATTTTAAGGTAACCCTGATATGTATCACGATTGAGTAGGGATACACAGATCACGGCCCATTGGCCGAATGAGGCCCTCCATTGATTTGCTGGCGTCCCGCCTTACCATTGGCGTGGTGTGGAAGTTTGGAGAGTGGGGTGCCAGCTCAGGTGTTGCCTCGTCATCTGACCGTGGTTCAAAATTACGTGGTGTTGTCCTCGGATCTTTCCCTTTGGGATTGATCTCGGACCGTCACCAATAGCCCATTGTGTTGCTCCAGTGTGACGTTAATTGAAATACCCCCCCCCTTACCATGTATTACTTTGATTTTAACGATAGATAATTTTTAAAAGTTGAACATGAGCATAAAGGAGCTTTGGCGCCCAGGCACAGGTCAGTACATATATCTTCAAACAAACTTTTTCAGCCATGAATATTAACAAATCTAAAAATAGGAACAGCTTGACTATGAAAATTTTGAATCAATTTTGCGCTTGGCCACTATAAAAATCGAACCAAATATTAAAACAATTGTTAAATCAATGCAATGTCACGCATTAAATTAAATTATTTATTTACTTTTATTATCCTTCTTTGTACCAATGTGATAATATAAAAACTAAATAATTTATAAGAAGCTTTCATGTTTTTTTGGCGATCCTCCCATAAGTCACAGTAAATCTACATGGCCCTTTGTCTTAACAAGTCTGCGCAGCCATGCGTTTGAGCATTTGGGTAACAGGAAGTGATATCCCCGTCTTCCGTCTAGTTTGTTTACTCTGAAAATCCCTCTCACAAATCCATGATTCACTAGAAACTTAATAAGAACATCATTCTAGATTGCATTTTTTCTGAGTGAGATAAACAAGAGAACAAATATCTCGAGTATTTCACGCCCCATTGAGAACTTTATCCATTTCCTGACAGTGGTCGTGACAGTTCCGTGGATTGTTGACAGAATAAGTAGTACTCCGCTGTGCCTTGGATCGTATTATGTTTGGCTTGAAAGTAAATTAACTGTGAAGTGTGGGGCACTCTCTCTGCGGAAGTTCCCGTGAGGAAGAATGGTAAAAAGAAGGAAATTAAAGCTTCAAAAGCTATTAGCTGTTTGGATGTATTTTAGAGCTGTCATTTATCGTTTAAATAAACAAGTGTGCATTTTTGGTAGACATTAGATTCACAGGGGATTAAATTTCGCATATTTATGTCTTAAGATATGACAGGAATAAATGTTTTATCAGTACGGATGAGAGAATTCACTTTTAAAAAATGTGCTGAATATAATATTTTACTTCCGCAAACCAAACGCTCTCGCATGATATATATCGGGGTTGTCTTAGGATGCAGGGCACCGCGGTAGCCCTGTTGGAAGATTAGCGGATTAGCAACCGGAGGTTGCGAGTTCGAAACTAGATCCAACCAAAGGTCGTGGGAGCTGGTGCACGTTAAACCTGTCGTGGTCTCAAATGTCCTAACGTTGGCGGAGTGTGGAAGTTTGGAGAATGGGGTGCCAGCTACTATTCTACTATTCCGCTTTAAATATTTGATTTCGTATCACTATTAAATACTATAGCAATAAACAATCAATTCTGTAATCTAATGTTCAGAAAAGATATGTGTAAACCTGAAGATAGTACATTACAGAATTGATTAATTCTTCTTTGATGCTGTTAGTGGGCCGAGGTAGGCCAGTTGGAAGAGCCGCGGATTAGCAACAGGAGGGTCGTTAATTGAAACTCGATACAACCAAAGACCGTTGAGTATGTGGGGCTGGTACAACATAAATTTGTCGCTGCTTCAAATATCCTCACTCTGGCGTGGTGTGGAAGTTTGCAGAGTCGGTTCAGCTCATGTTATGACCTTGTCATCTGACCGCTTTTCAAAATTCTCGGGTTTGATCCTGAACCATCATAAATAGCCCGATGTCTTGCTCCAGTGCGACGTTAATTCAACTACCTACCTGCCTTAAGATGCAACTTATCGCCACCTAGTCGACGCTTGGTGTTTAACGTAATTGGGGTACTTTATTAGTCAACTATCAATTATAATATATCAATTCGGATTTTCATCTTAGGAATTTTTATTGCCTAAATTACGAAATCGTGTTTGAAAAGCAAGCCAAGTGACGTCACGTTCGGAATACGTACAGGAAAGACGTTACTCCGTAGAAACACTGCCTCCACCTACATTCAGCTTGACAGAAAATGCCTGTAATATTTTATTGTAGAAATATATTGTCTGAATTTTTAACCATGTAACCAAAAATGAAAATTATAGCAAGTCAGATTAAGCAATAACTTACCTTATTTTATTTTGTTTTAAATATACGGATACAGTTTTTGTAAAAAAAGCATCCGAATGGAAACTTTCACTTTTTGTTTTGTTAAAATCTGAAATGCTTTCTTTTGCATAAGTTCCAAATCTGCTGATCATCTCATTGGTACACAAAGCATTACATTTATGCTATCCACCATACCAAAGCGTAAATAAATTTGAAAATTGAAAAAAGTGAACACTTATAGTAACTATATCCAAGTTTGTAACCTTCTATTACCAGGGAGTAAGCATTCCTCCCTGGGTATATTTTCTCTCTTATGTGTCAGTGAAACTTTCATTGTGTGTATGTCCATTACTTGATATTTTCTGTCTTGTGTATGGTGCAGCAAATGGCCTTTGCTCCATAAACCCCCAAACCAAGTGAGTAAGTAGTCTATGTTAGAAGCTTGAAAACAATGGACAGTTTAAAATATTTTAGTCCAATTGCAGTTATTCACAAAAAGGATGATTTTACAATCCAATGTATTTTAACAAGTTCTTATGTGGAACAGATTTTAGGAATTAATTTACTGTACATATCTATTTCAGTGGTTTGTAAATAATTATAAAATTAGTACTTTATTTATTTTATTAATTCTTGGGAATTTTGAACTCGATAGGTACAGTCCAACTAAAAGCGCTACTGTGATTTATGCGAATTGATATCTTATTTGGCAAAAACATTGATCGAGTACATTCGAATGTGTATTCAACAGATATTTTTAAATAAAATTGCTATAGAATTAATTTGCTTAGGAATATTGATTTAGCTTTAATACATAATGAACGCTTATACAGTACGTAACTTGATTATACTGATACAACACCACGAGGTTATTATTCGCCCAACATATTGACAATTTCGATACATAGTACAGTTCCTGAATACTTATTACGTACTCCATTATCCTAAACATCCAGTAGTGTCACGACGTTACTAGTTCGGCATCCGTTATCAGAGGAACTCAATAGTTTGAAACTTGAATTTGGGCTTCACATCGAAAGTCTATTATTAAGCTGATACGTAGTAAAATATACCGTTACAACTTGACTACACGCATAACAACCAGTCATTTCGATAGAGATTTAGCTATTGCATAGTCGTATGCAGTTTACAGCGAATGACTAAACAACAGTTTTAAGGGTATAGTGGAATTTCAAATCACCAAAATCGATTTTTTTAATTTAGCATTAAAATTAATTAATATCAAATTCTCTGGATAGCAATAAGTAGTTTTCAATTAAAAAGATTTTTGATGGGGGTTTCTGATACAACGACATCAAATAAAAATCGATGAGTGAAATCCACCCTACAAACACGTTTTTTTTTCGATTGAGATGTTTTGACATTCTAATTTTAAAACGTTCCCCGTATGTGGTTTTAATTAATTTACTTCAAATTTTTTTGGATAATCCTTGAAATCTGTTGCATATATCTAAGTGCAAATGAGAAGTTCAGCATACCTCAGAATTCTGAAATTTTTCTTTCAAATGTTGCTTAATTTATGCAAAAGTATACCAAATGCAAAATGTTAGGTGCTTTAGTACAAAAAAAAAACATTTTTGCTTAACAATTGAGTGATATACTTACGAAATGGAGTTAATTTGATTTATATGTATACAAACAATTATGTGAATTAAAATTTTGACAATATAAGGAAAATTAATGCGCCTCTCAATTTTTGCTAATTTATCAAAAAATTTGACCACGTTCTATGTAATAATTTCTTAATGACTTAATATTTTTGGACCAAACTTCATGTATAGGGTTTTTAGTACAAAATAAAAACTCTGCAAATTTCATAACAATAGAATAATAGCTGCAAAATTTGGTTTTGAAAATCCACTGTCCGTTAATAGCATTTGGTTATCTGCAATGCTTACTGAATAGTTAATTAAATACAGGATTCATTGTATCTAGTGTTCTATCAAAGCAATAATGAACTGGACATATGAATGGCCCATCATTCGTTTTGAGAAGATTCCAGATAAGTAAATTATAAGACGACATCATGTATGCCGTTATTAAGTATACTGGTTAGTTTATGTTTAAGAGTCATCATGCTTGCCATACGTTATTTGAGATTTCAAGGAGTAAATCGTGTAGAGAGAGTGCAAAAGACAGTATAGTTTCAGTCTAACAAAATTACTTCAGGGTCATGTGTTTTGACAACACAGTACATACACTATTCAAGTTTGATCATCAATTTATGCTTACAAGTATGCTTACGTCAGGTTATGCTTACAGCTTATGTTTAGGAATCATGCTGCTTGCCTTGCGTTTGAGATTTCAAGAGGTAGATCGAGTAGAGAGCTGCAAAAAACAATACAATTTCAGTCTACCAAAGTTACTGAGGATCCCACGAGTTTTGATAACGCAGTACATACGTTATTTTAATATGCTCGTCAGTTTATAATTCCTCGTTAGTTTATGGTTAAGAATATTTATGCCTGCCTTATGTTATTCAAGGTTTTAAGTAGATCGTGTAGAGTTGCGAAAAACAGCACAATTTCAGTCTACTCAAGTTACTTCAGAATCACGTGTTTTGATAACACAGTACATACAGTATTCAAGTATGCTCGTCAGTTTATTCTTACTACTCAGCATATGTTTCAGAATCATGCCTGCTTTACGTTATTTGAGGTTTCAAGATGGTAATTGGTGATGGCAATTGATTAGCATCGCACTAGAGAAACACAACGGACTATTGGCGACGGTCTGGGATCAATTCCCAAGGGAAAGATCCGAGGACAACACCACGCAATTTTGAACCACGGTCAGATGACGAGTTCAACACCTGAGCAGGCACCCCACTTCCACACCACGCCAACGTGAGGACATTTGAGGCCACGACAGATTTAACGTGCACCAGCTCCCGTGTACACGGCGGTCTTTGGTTGGATTCGAACTTGCAACCCTCCGACTGTTGATACATTACTCTTCCAACCAGGCTACCACGGCCCCAGAGGTTGCAAGGTGTGTAGTGAGAATCGTGTAGAGAACTGCGAAAAACAATACAATTTCAGTCTACTAAAGTTACTTCAGGGTCACATGTTTTGATAACACAGTACATACGTTATTGATGCATGCTTGTCAATTTATGTTTACTACTCAGCTAATGTTTAAGAATCACAATAAGAATCCTTGTGTTTGAGGTTTCAAGGGGTAGATCGTGTAGAGAGCTACTAAAATCAGTACAATTTCAGTCTACTAAAATTACTTCGGGGTCACGTGTTTGACAACGCAGTACATACGTTATTCATGTATCCCCGTCAGTTTACGTTGAAGAATGATTTTGCCTAACTTCTGTTATTTGAGGTTTCTAGATGTAGAGTGTAGGGAACAGGATAAATGCAGTGCAACTTCAGTCTACCAAAATTACTTCAATGTTCAGTTTCGTTCCGATTTTATATATACTACTATAGCGAAAGTAAATTTTTGTTGTGGTGTGTACGTTTATCACAGTACTCCTCTTCCAGAATTTAGCAGGGCCTGAATTTGATAGATACGACTCCTTGTTGTCTGATTACCAATGTGAAGCCGTGATGGCTATTTTAAGATCACGGGCGTATTTCCGTATGCGTGGTCGTGCAATGGATGATGGTGACCATTTTACGCCCTGCTGTTGCCTTTATCAGTCGAGAGCATGCACACCAGCAGTTTTATATTGGGCTGAGTGGCAGCGAAGATGGAAGTTGTGATAAGAGTAGAAACCGTATCTGTGAAACGGGTAGGGGACGGAGCGTTTTAGTTGCTTTTAAATAACAGATCGAACTTTCTGACCAACTCAATATTTCGTTTTGCAGACACAAATCACAGTTCTATAGATGAACAAGAGAATTTGTAGGCATATAACCTCAATATGGATAAATGCAATCAAAGTCGTAGAACGCTGTCATGGTAATATAAAAATCGAGAACTAATTTTCGAATTTGTTTTCCCATTGCTGAAAATACTCCGAGAATGCATTTTACTCTTTTAACTCTTTATACATATAATATAAATTCTCACGTATAATATAAAAAATGCTGCCTAATCAATGACTTTGTGCACAAAACAATCAGTTTCCTTATTTTATTGAGAATTAAAATTACCTTTTTAGGATTGCACTAAACTTTCAGTTTTTAAATTGAAATACGTTAATTATTGCAGCACATCTAACTACGGTTATCGAATTAAATATAATTTTATATTTTCAATCCTTACAAATCCGTAGAGTATTAAAAGCTCAAAATTAAGGCGATTACGAATGATTAAGCAGTTTAGAATACTTTTTTCCGATATTTTATGAAACATATAAAAAATTATCCATTTCTCTAATTCTTAATGAATTCATTACTTCCCAAATGAGTCGTAAAAATGTTTCACATACAAAGAAAACATCCATCAAAACGCATTATTAGCTTAACTTCTTTTTGATGATTTAAATTAAATGCTAATTCAATCCCTTAATGGAATTGAATTTTTATCGTCTCTGAAAAATGCCAATTAATAAAACACACTTGTTCAGCTCACTTATGTATTTTATTTCAATACTAGAAAAGTTACCCGACGTTGCTCGGATTGAATTAGCCAAATGTTATAGAAGTGATCACACTAATCGAGTTTCTTTTCCCCCCTGGAAAATGCAATCATTTAAGCGCACTGAAAATTATTTTTTAAACATTTATATTTTTTATGAAAATTATTTTTTAAACAATTATATTTTTTATGAAAATTATTTTTTAAACATTTATATTTTTTATGAAAATTATTTTTTAAATATTTATATTTTTTATGAAAATAATTTTTTAAACATTTTTATAGCTACTACAATTTACTTCAGACGCAAATACGTGCACATTATAGATCAATCTATATAATTCATTTCATACACTGAAGAGCCAGAAAAACTGGTATACTAGTAAAACACTTGGTGGTCTTCCACGGGAGCGTAGAACTGCAGAAATACGACGGGGCACGGATTCCAGGAGTTTGCGGCAGTATTGTGCAGGGAATTGAACACCATACTTCCTCAATTCTGTTGTGTTACGGTATATAGGATTTCTGTGTACAATAGTCCGTTGCATGGCATTCCAGATGTGTCCGATAACGTTGAGATCTGGTGAATTAGGTGGGAATGAAAGGCTCCAAACTCAGATAAGTGTACCTCTAACAATAATTTGGCGTGCTTTGACTAGATTGGTGGAACATTGTCATGTTGGAAGAGGTCAAACTCATCAGAATGAACGCAGGACATCAACGGGAATAACTCGACACAAAAGGTGCAGACATAGCGTTCATCTATGTCTGAACGGGTGAGAATGTTACCTATTTAGAATGATTGATGTAGTTACTTGACTGTTGAGTACAACTTTCAATAAAACCCATAATTTAAAACGAAAAAATATAAAGTTTTACACGCCTTATTTAAAAAAGGTTTTGTTTTGTATATTTTATTTATTTTTTATGAAACTGTGTTCTATACAAACCATCACGTATTGAACCAGAGACTTTCAAGGAAAGTTGTCGAAATATACACATAACCGCCAAGAAATGAACTCATGTCTTTAATTATATTTTCCATAAAAATAAATAGCGTTGTGTTGCTCCAGTGCGACGTTAATTAAAAATACCAAATACCACAAAATAAATAATTCATTCAAATCTAACTTCTAAGCAATTTATTTATAACATAAAGAATAATTAAATACATAAATACATCAGCACCAGAACAAACAAATGAAATTCTGATCATTGAGAAAGTGTAGAATTCTGAAAAACAAGATGTGATCAAACGTGTCGGATTTTGGTGTGTCGAATATTCAGGAATGGAGCAATTCGAAAAATATTTTTGAATAGTATTTCATAGGGACAACAACGATTTATTTACACAAGATGAGCACATTAATAATATTAGAAAGGCTCAAACATGACCGCAACATTTCGCTATCTTAAAGGGGCATTATTATATTAAAATACGTTTACGCATTCAAATCGGGAAGAAAAACAGATTAATTTCGATAAACTGCATCTACGAAAGTTTGTTCAATTTGACAATTCAGCCTACAGCGCAATCCACTATTGAACAGTTTATTAATAAACAATTGCTCTAAGCACTAGCACTTGAAAAACGATTGACAATACATTAACGAAGTCGTTCACTCACAATTTACAACCGTTTTCTACTGTCCAGGATATTGGTTTTCGATATTTTTACTCAATCTTTAAATGCTCAATATGCATTGCTTGTTCGGAAAACGATATGCAATTCCTTATTGTCAGCAATGTACAACAGTGTTAAGTACGATGTAACAGATTTAATAAAAGCGTCCTATAGTATATTAACCCTCCTAGTGGTTTCGACGTCTCGTCCATCATCACGATATTGCCAATTGTTTGATGATGACGATATCAAGATCTGGTTAGTTTTTTTCCAGTGGCGAGATATCTCGTCCATCAAGATCTGGTTAGTTTTCTTCTAATGATGAAATATTTCGTCCTTCAGGATCTCGTCAGTTTTTGCTAATGATGAGATACTTCGTCGGGACAACCACCAGGAAGGTTAAGATACAATTGCTGGACGTCGTTAAGCAGTGGTAGCTTTATAGCAGTGATTTTACGATGGAATATTGGACTGTTTAGCTCATACCATCAATATGATCGCCGAGGATTCTTATAAAGTTTATAATGTAATTGAAAAAATAAAGCTATTAGATGTATTTTTTAGACAAAGCTCATAAATAAAATGAAGTGCAGTGTACAATTGGTAAAAAACTCATATTGAGTGTTCCGATACACTGGAACTCGACTTTCTCTATGGCATATGGAATGATCGAGCCACAAACAGTTGTCAAAAGATCTATGGCCCTTTTAACCCTCCGAATAGTTTCGAAGAGACATCTCGTCCATCAAGATCTGACCAACTCTTCTAATGACGAGATACCTCGTCATCAAGATACTGCCGATTTTGTTATGACGAGATCAAGATCTGGTCAGTTTTCTTCTAATGAGATAACTCGCACGGTAAGATCTGATCAGTTTTGCTAACTAAGAGATACGTCACAAAAACCACCAGGAGGGTTAAATATGGAGCTGACGCAATTTACCTTGCCCCACAACATGAATGGAAAAATTGTGAATACATGGTGGAAGACTTAGAACCCCGGGAAAATCTAATAAAAACGCTATGCGGAGAAAAGTACGTTTCTTGCCTCAATAATTTTGTTCAAGGGACTATAAAATGTGTATTGAAAGTGAAAATCATCATAATATGAAAGAACTGATTTTAAAACAATTAAAAGATTGCCTAAGGAAATTTAGAAAACAATAACACTCTAAGAAATATTTTTCGATCCTAGATTTCAAACGCATCATTTATGAGAGAAATATGCTATTGGAGATAAACGAAAGTATAACAAGAATGGTTTCTGGTTACATTAAATCTCAAGTTTCCGATAATAGTTCATATTCTACAAGAGATGTCAATGAGAATACTAATATGTCTATTTGGGGTATATTTGCTGAGGCTTCTAAATTTAAACTCACCGGATCAAGTGACTCAAAAGCGATCCTTGATGTACAAAGATACATGGATGAGGAGTTCCTTTCCATGAAGTGAGAAGTCATTGAAGTGGTGGAATGTAAATGGATCCGAATTTGAAGATTGTTTCCAGAATACTTTCCCGTCACTGCTACTTCATTTACTTGTGAAGGAATATTTTCCAAATTCTAAATGAAAAAATCTAAGAAAATGACCAATCGAATCTTTCCAAACGATTCTATTCAAAGAAAAGGACCAATTTAATCTTTCTAAAGGATTATATTCTAAAGAAAGTACCAATATAATATTTCCTGACAATTATACTCTAAGAAAAGGACCTATTGAATCTTTCTAAAGGATTCTATTCTAAATAAAGGACCAATAGAATCTTTTCAAAGGATTAAATTCTAAAGAAAGGACCAATAGAATATTTCTAAATTTTGAAGAACCTATGAATTCTTTCAACCAATAGATGGGATATCTGCTCAAAAAGTGAAGCAATTATTGTTTTTAAATTGTAACAATAATAATTAGAAGTGGTATTAATTTTAAAAGGAATATGCAAAATACGAGTAAAATGAAGAATTTTGTACTATGTTGAGAATTTTATTTCAGTCAAATTTTGTATAAAATTTAATTTATAGTTTTCACATTTGATATATAGAGTATTCTCAATCCCCGTTGATTTATTTACGTCATGTTTTTAATTGCTTATTGAAGCATCAGTACCATGCAGCTAATGATTTTAAAAAATGTGAAGTACGAATAATGAGAATTGTCTACGAAACTAAATTTATCTTTTGCGAATTGTTTTTAAAAAATAGAATTCATTGTGAAGTGTTTTGCATTTCATATGTAATGTATATTTCAAACTTATTGATTTATGTAATACACGTTTTGAACGTGCTAAGATAGATCATATAAAGATTGATCTATATTTTGACAAATAAATAAATTTAACTTTCAAAGTGGTAACCCCGAGATGTGTTTTAAGTGTCTAATCTTTTTAATGACCAATTCCCTATTGCTTAAAAATATATTTAGTAAAATAAGTGATTACCAGGGCCCGGATTTTGTTGACCTAAAAGTGACATAAAATTTCCTAGAAACGTATTACTTTCGAAGAGTAAATTTTTTATCCTAAGAAAAACGTATCTCATTTTTTAGAAACCGTACTGGATCATATTTGAGCGTTATTGAGCATTTCAATTAGCTCGAAGATCCAAAATAACAATGTGATATCTTTCGTTTTCTGTAAAAATTAAAGAAAACCTCTTCCAGCCATCTCTTCTGGTGTCGTGATTCACCCACCAGTAAAAAATCGTTGATCGCGAAAATGCTAGAACAGGGGTGGGGAACCTACGGAATTAAGGTCACTTGTTGCCTTAAAGCCAATAAGACTAGAAAACTCTTTCTTCACTTATGGTTCTGACGCTTCTGTGGGTTTAACTTAAACTGTGGTCTTATTGAGTTGTGACATCTAATTGAGAAGTGTGGTATCTAATACTACAGACACAGTACCTCAGGCGTCACACACTTCCTCATAGATTCTACATTCCAAAGTTGTATCATAACTACACAGAACTTTTATAATACGCAATGGATTAGTGGTTTTGTCCCTTGTTCTGACCACCCTGTGCATATTTCTATCTTTTGCATCAGTAAAACTTTCTTCATGTATGTTACCCATTATTGTTTGGCACAACTTGACCAAATAGGCCAAATCTACTTATGCCATAAGACCCAACCAACTCAATTGTACAATAGAAGCCACTAACACCATCATATTGCTTCAGATTAGATTGGATTTGGGGTTTTATTCGCAAGGTCCGGGAACGTTTTTTTTATGATTTATTTATATCGTTTTAATTTTTACTTTATAGCAATAAAATATGTATAAAAATATGAAAACACCGTTTCTGGACATACTTACGCCTTCTTCGTATAAACAAGATTGTGCTGTGGTCCCAATGCAATAATCGTCTTGAGTGTTTTAATTTTAAATTTGTTTTTATCTTGTGTGCCTACGAGTTTTTAGCCCTCCTGGTGGTTCTCTTGACGACATACCTCGTCATTAGGAAAACTGACCAGATCTTGAAGGAAGAGATATCTCATCATTAGAACAAAACTGACCAGATCTCTTGATGTTCCTTTAAAAATATGGGCAATATCTTGAGATATTTCGGTCAAACCTTAATGGACGAGATATATCCTCGAAACCACTTAGAGGGTAAATCTACTTTTGATTGCGGTTTGGCTGCGGGTTTGAATTTTATAGTATACTTTTATTAAATTTTGTCTTGCTTTTGGCGCAACTTATTCCATTTATTGTGTTGTTTGTAAATAAAACCCAACCTACTAACATCAGACTGAACTCTCAATAAGCAAACCATAATCTGAAATTTCCATTTCCTTGTCACTTTACTCACTTACCCTTCTGATTACTTTTGTTCAAAATAAGTCGAACCCGGAGATTAATGATAAGCCCGAAAGGAGTGGTCTGGACAGGACAGTCTTTTCCGGATTAAGACACTTCAGACAAATCACATTGTGACCTTCATGGATTTCAATAGAACTACTAACGATGCTAATGTCAACTCCAGAATTCCCAAAGGATCTGTCACCAGTAGCTTAAGACAGGTCATTACTGTCTGGAATTTCATCATCAAAGCTGATCTTTGTGATGATAATAATGGGTATAATGTGGGCAAAATTTATCCTACACTTGTTCCTTTAATAGCCCGGTGTGCTTGATTAATGGTGTTTTTTGAACTGGTGGATCAAACTTGAGACAAAAGCAACTTCAAATGCAATTACGGTTCAAAAGCCATTTATCTTTCGGAGAAGACCCATTCTACCTAGCAGAAATGATAAAAAAGGGGTTCTTCCTTGTATCTGTTAATAGCTGACCCTGGTGGATCTGAACTTAATGTGAAGAGCCGTAAGAGTTCTTTTCTCACTGTTTCCTTTTTCACTGTGGTTCTCCCACTCATTTATCGAGTTCAGTAAAATTGCAAGACCATTTTATTTTTTTATCCGTTTTGGTGATAGATAAAGGATGGTAATTTAAATAAGAAATGATAAGAGATAGATGGCTGTTGCTAAAACAACAATAATTAGCAATTTGCAATGTGTAACTTCCAATGCCGAATGATAGGGATTGTCAGTGTTAGGAAACAAATCAGACAAAAAGTGAAGATTCTACGTCCGCTACCCAAATGCTGTCGCATCATACAAATGGGTTTACCTTAAAATGAAGTTTATCGCCGCTTTGGCGTTTAATCTAATGGGCGTTGACTAATCAATTATCATATATCAATTCGGTATTGTTTCTGAATATAGTTTTTAGTTAACAAACATGAAAGTGATAAACATTAAATCAGATTTGTAAAGTTCTAAAAAATTAACCTTTCCTCTCAATCTTTTCAGTCATTGAACATAGGTTTTTGGAACTAGTGCATTGCAAGTGAAGACAAGATTTAGCAAAGGAATGCATAGTAGAATACAATAAAGCGTTAAAATTAAGAGAAAATATCACAACTAAATAAAATTAGAGGTTACTATCCACACAACGCATTACATTACGACGAGGTAAATAATTTTATCGTCGCAGAAATCTACTTTGGAACGTAAATATCAGGTAGGCTGCAGAAAAACCCACTTTGAATGGTTAACAATGAACTATATATAATCACTTTACACCACAACGAAACTTAAATCAATTACAGTCGAAATTTCGAGAATTTGCTTGAATTTCTCAGAGCTGCACAAACGTGAAATTCAAAGGTAACATGGAAGTTTCAAGGAAAACTTAGTCTGCTCAGGAAGTCTTACACGTTGTATCCATACAAGTGATGTGAGTTGTTTTCGGACCATGTTATTTCACGATTGAACGATACTTCTGGACGATCCATTTGCTTCATTCTTGCAGAAGCGAATAGTTCCTTAGGTGGTCTGTGGAAGTAAAAGGTTTGATCTGTAGACCATAAATTCCACAAAGGACTTAGTTTTTGATGGAATATTTCTCAAAGAATTAAAGTGTGCATATCAAAAACTTGAAAGTATCTATAACAGCGCTTCACAAATTATGTAATGTTGAACCAGTCTAGAAGATTGTTTTAATGGTTAAAGTAATGTTTAAGAGAGGGGGATTTTCAATGAAACAATAAACCAATAGGGCGAAAAGTAGATATTTCACTTCTAATACCCAAATGCTTTCTCGTAAAGCATATCAGCATTACCTTAAGGTTTAGTTTATCGCCATTTTAACCCTCCAAGTAGTTTCAACGAGTTGTCTCGTTCATCACGATTTGACCAATTTTACTAATGAAGAGATATATCTTCACCAAGATAATGATGATTTTTTTGATAATGACGAGATCAATATCTGATAAGTTTTATAATGACGAGATACCTCGTCCATAAAGATTTGGTCAATATTTTTCTAATGACCGCATACCACGTCGAGACAACCACTTGGTTGGTTAACAACGGTAGGCATTTAATTTAATTGGTGTTTATCAATCAACTATCATATATCAATCCGGAATTCATTCTTTGGAATTTACATTGGCAAAGTTCCGAACTTGTATTCGAAAAACAAGCTAAATGACGTCATGTTATAAATATATACAGAAAACACATTACACCGCAAAAACACTACCACCACAACCATTTATCTTGGCAGAAAATGCCTCTCAGCAGATTTTCTGGAAGATTTACTTCGTAGTTAACCAAGTACTAGGTGGAATACTCAAACAAGTAAAGGCATGTAAATCAAAAAGTGGTACATTCGTTAACCATAATCATGTGTGAAACATTTTTTATTAAGTTATATAATACAATATTAAAAAAATTAAGTTACTATAATTTGAAATACAGATTTAAAATAGCACAACTCCCACAATCGGAAATTGGTATAAATATTGGAATCATCCAATTTCTTAGAAGATACAGATAAAAAAATCGTACATTTTTAAATTTGAACAGAATCTATTTGAGTAGTTTATACACACGTGTTGTGGAATATGATAATTTCTTAAATTTTAAAGTTCGATTTTATTGAAGTTTTAATAGCTTTAACTATTTACGTTTTGTTTTTGTGATAACAGATATTCCTGGAAACATTAATAGCTCAACGTTTAATTAACGCACAAAGTACCAACCCAGTTCCTAACAGTAAAATTTAATTAACAAATTTATTCCAAAAAGAACAGATTGAAAGAGGTATATGGGTTCTTCGCTTTCTTCTCATTATTCTATTCCCCAATCCCACTTTTCTCTCTTTCACGACATTGCGTTATAAAACGACTAAACAACCAAACAACCATAAACACTTTAATACGATATTACTTAACGCCAAAATTAAACAAAGTCCCTTTCTCTTATTCCAATTTGAAATTTAAATATCTAAGTTATTACTTATTAAAAAATTCCATTAAGGCTCAAAACAAGCACTTGCAGTAAGTACTTGATAAGAAATAGAATTCTGTATTAGATTTGAGAACGGGATAGATTTGGCCTTTATCTTCAATTCTAGTGGAACATTTTGATTTATACTTCTCTAATTTATCGCTGATATTTGCAACACAAATGTCATTTAGGGGTTCTGGGCGAGAGCATTTGGACACATTCATGAATATTATTCTTCCCAGAATATTTCCACTACAAAATATTGAAAATGAAAAATGCTTAGAAAATTAAAATGACAAATCACAGGACATTTCATGGAACTATATATATGATGCCAGGGTCCTAGAATAGACTGGTCAAACGATAAACTCTGTTCTAGAATACAACTCGCTAATAAAATCACTTAGAAAGAAACACATTATAAGCTGCTTTATGGGGTATCATCTATTTTATTTGTTGAGGCTTTGATCATCGCGTATACCGACATTGAGAAAGGGATTTCTTCCAAACGACATGCCGATAAAAGCTGTCACAAGTTCTTAGGAAACATCGTGCTCCTCTCATAACATGAATCGAACATCTTATCCGTGTGTCATATCTAAAGTATTATATCTCAGTAATGACATGGTGTCTGCGAAGTATAGCTCTACAGATGTAAATGATAGCATCGGAAAAGTGACATGTTTGTATTGTAGTTAGCCACATTTTTTTGTGGTAGAATAACTCATCTATTCATGCTCTTTTCCTTCTGTTGAATAAAAGTCAAACTGTTTCATACCACTTTTCGTATGTGATCGTTAAGTAAAAAGGATATATGCGTGTGAACCCCTAAGGGGATAAAAAAATACTCGCACAAAAGCATATATCACAATTTTTCATTTGTTATGTGATATTGATATAATTTTCATCAAATTTTATTATTACTTGATGTTGTCTGTCTTGTGTTTGGAGTAGCATGGCCAAAAATGACTATTGCACCATAAAACCCGACCAACCAAATTTTTTTATGAATGCATCCAACTAGATGAAATATGTATCTTCGATACAGAGATATATTTTATATTCCGCTTAAAAGTTTTGCGACGTAACTTGTATATCTTTTTGGAAGCTGTCCCACATAAGTACGAGAGAAAAATAAAATACTTTTAAAGTCTGACTTACTTTACACCCCTTAATAAAGAATATGGATTAACTTCTTCAGTTTTTCAATTTTAACCCTTAGGGGATCGCTTGCTTATATCTGTTCTGCAAGCTTCAGTCTTCTCTGTTTGACTTTTAACCAGCTTTAATCTTCTTCGGAATTTTCCCTTCGGGTTTGATCCCGGACCGTCGCCAATAGCCCGATGTTTTGCTCCAGTGTGACGTTAATTAAGTACCTACCTACCTATTTTAGTTTTAGAAAATTGTAGAATGGCAATCTGGAAACTGATTTTCGCAGATTAAAAACTTATATGCATAGACAAATACACTAAAAGACTAAAAGTAAATTTATGAGATAAATAAATATTCGGAATACCCGTGATTTCATTCCCGTGTCATATTTCTAAAGATACTGTAAACTATGTAGAACATACACATTTTTATTAGTTTAAATAGTTAAAACGAATAGTTAGAGAGAAGCTAAGAAAACTCATTAATTTACTTCAAATATAATAAAAACGTTTAAACTCAAACTCTGTCAACATCGTAAATTTATCGTTTGTTAACTAAGTATTGGAATAAACTTCAATCTTTTGACTCACATATGAGACAAAACTCCGTGGATAACATTTGAGGCTCATCCTTATGTACAATATTTGACAAAATAATTCCTAGACTATACAAGAAGACAGCCTCATCTATCTTGTTAGAATTCTAATTACTGTTGGAACCAGCTCGTCCAGATGTTTTTCTTCTTCCCTACATATAATTACTTGACTTTCGATCTATAGTAACATTTCTGAATGGTGTGTACTAAGAACGCAATTTTTTCCGAAGACTTTGAAAGAGTGCCTTGGATGACAGGGCACGAGCGGTTATCTGAATGGATTAGATTGGAATGGGGTGGAACATGGAACATGCACCTATACTTCCTCTCGGCGGAATTTAGAAAAAATTACGGAATATAAGCCGCAATTTGATTAGAGTTTCATTCACAATGTAAATTTCACTGTTACAAGTGAGCTCATAGCATTTTCAGAATATAATTGAATTATTTATACAGGGTGACTGGTAAAGTTGGATATAGCACAAATAAGTTTTGAAAGATGGCAGCTAGAGTTATGGAAGTGTGATATATGTATAATGAAATGGTCATACGCTAATGGATTGAAAAAATATAAAATTCATATCTATACAAGAGGCTCAAAGAATCTTCAAAATTTTTTCGAGTTGAGAAATTTTTGTATCTCGTGTGTTCCGGGATAGAAAGGATAACTTCCAAGTTTTGTCGCTAGGGACACTACCATCAATAGGATCTGGACCACTTCTACCATTTCCATTCCATTGTCCAAGTAATTGTATGGAACGAATGGCAGCATGAGTAGTAAGTCCCAAAACTAGCATTAAATTGCACTGAATCTATTATTTCCCTAGGCCCTCTGATTCTCGTAGACGTAATTTTAACTAGACTTCATAATCGGACACGCACGATTTACCTACAGGCGACTTTTGTCCGGAGATAATGCCCCTGTGTGTAACGCCGTGTGGGATTCCTTTTACCATTCATCAATTTTAATCGACTGTCCAGCTTTTAATCCTCACATCTCGACGATCTGTTTAAAACCTCCATTTTAACAGTGGGCCGCCGCTGTACCCCAGTTGGAAGAGTAACGGATTAGCAACCGGAGGGTTGTGAATTCGAAACCTGGTGAAGTTCAACCAAAGATCGTCGTGTAACCGAGGGCTGATGCACGTTATATCTGTTGTGGCCTCATGTCCTGACATTGGCGTGGTTTGGAAGTTTGGAGAGTGGGGTGCCAGCTCCGATGTTGATCTTGTCATCTGAGCGTGGTTCAAAATTGCGAGGTATTGTCCCCGGACATTTTCCTTCGGGATTGATCCCGGACTATCGCCAATAGCCCGTCGTGAAGTGCACCTACCCACCATTTTAACCGTACGTAATTCGACTAGTGAAAACTTAATGCAGGTGTTTATTATATTTAGCATTTATGAGAGGGATTTTCAGTGCAAACAAATCGGACAGAAACGGATATTTTACTTCCGAGTACCCAAATGTTCTCTCATGAGCCATGTCGAAGTTACCTCAAAAATATAGTTAATCACGATTTTGGTGACTTATCTAATTGGGGTTGATCAATCAACTATCACATATCGATTCGGAATTCATTCTTTGGAATTTCGATTGACGATGTGCTGAAATAGTGAAAACAAGCTGTGACGTCACGTCCGGAATATGTATAGGAGACACGTTCCGCCTCAGAAACACTACCGCCATCTGCATTTAGCTTGACAGAAAAAGCATATGTGGGAAAAGGAATCTGGACAGATTCCCCACCTACTTTGGGGAGATTGGCTATTCTGAGGCTTCTGGATATTGGAAGGCGGAGAACTCTAGGAGCGACAATTACTGGTTGTTTCTCTCCTTGTGTTTCTGCTTTTTCCTTTTTTAGTATTCTGCACTTGTTTGTTCTTATCGAGGGTTTTCCTGTAAGTATTTTTTACTTATGTGTTCCGGCTATTCGAAATAAAAAAGTTTCTTTAATTTTTACAAATCTTTAGGCTTTTGAATTCCGTTTAGTGTTTTTATTATTTATGTTTCTAATATCAATATTCACATAAAAATTTTTTAAATGTGCCATTTACTACACTGCTGGCCACCGTAAATGCAACACCCTGAAGGAAGCATGCAAATAATATGAAATTTATAACATGCATTAGCGGAGGTGAGATATGCAAATGATTAGAATTTCAGCGCAGACGCACATCACGCGCGCCTGTGGCGCCACTTCAAAGCGCTATTTAAGGCTTGGAGATTTCGACGATTTCAAGTACGGCAATTGTGTTTTACTTGTGGTTTTTTCAAAAAAACGATCAATTATGCCTCGTAGAAAACAGCGATCATCTTTTGATCAAGTATCCGAGTTCGACAGAGGAAGGATAGTGGCCTACCGAGATTGTGGATTATCTTTCAGGGAAATCGGTAGTCGTGTTGGACGAAACCAAACAACTGTAATGCGGATATGTGATCGTTGGATGCAGGAGGGTACGACGGACCGACGTGTTCGATCGCATCCACCTCAGTGCACCACTTCACGTGATGACAGGCATATTGTGCGTATGGCAGTGACGGATCGCTCAGCCACATCACGAACCATAGCACAGCACATTCAGTCTGTACCGCATCATCCAGTGTCTGTGCGTACCATTCGACGCCGTTTACAGCAGAGTGGTCTGTCCGCAAGACGTCCATTGCTTCGTCTACCCTTGACGCAGAACCACAGACGTTTCCGCCGCCAATGGTGCGATGAAAGAAGGATGTGGACGGCAGAATGGAATGAAATTGTCTTTACTGACGAGTCACGCTTCTGTCTGCAACACCACGATTGTCGGATTCGAGTCTGGAGACACCGTGGAGAGAGGATGCTGAACAGCTGCGCTATGCACCGCCACACTGGTCCTGCACCGGGTATTATGGTATGGGGCGGTATTGGATATCACTCTCGCACTCCTCTAGTACGCATTGCCGGTACTTTAAACAGCCAGCGCTACATCTCCGAGGTGTTGCAGCCAGTTGTCCTTCCTTACCTTCAGGGCTTGCCCACAGCCATATTTCAACAGGATAATGCGCGACCACACGTGGCACGCATTGTGCAAGGGTTCTTCGTCAATCGCCAGATTGAATTGCTTCCCTGGCCAGCTCGCTCTCCGGATCTTTCGCCGATAGAAAACATGTGGTCTCTGGTTGCTCAACGATTGACCCAGAATACATCCCCAGCTGCCACACCAGATCAACTTTGGCAACGTGTGGAAGCTGCTTGGTCTGCTGTACCCCAAGAGCACATCCAAAGTCTCTTAGAATCAATGCCGAGGCGTGTGGCAGCGGTGATCTCCAACAATGGCGGCTACTCTGGCTACTGATTTTGGCAGGAACCACACTTCACAGAAGTCTATAAATTTAATCATTTGATACTTGGTCAACATGTTATCTACAAAATAAATTTTGTTGTGATATCTCTTGTCTTTCTTGGTGTTGCAATTTGGGTGGCCAGCAGTGTATTTTTATGTTTGTTGTATAATGTAATCGCCCATAGAAGTCTTTGTATCTTTCTTTGTGCTGCTAGAGCTGAGTCACTCTTTACAGGCAGCATGTGTGAATGTTCTACAGCTTTCTTGGACGTCCGTCCATTTTAATGAATCTTATTGGTTGTGCTGCAATCCTATCTGTATATATATATATATATGTGTTGTGTTTTCAATAAACTAGCCTGTTCCCTTTTGCGATCCATATGTCCTGTGTCATTCCTTTCCTCTGAAGGAATCGTATTTAACAATGTTGTTGACGACAAAGTTTAATGCATTTACTATTTCATACTTTTGATCAAAGCCTTTTATATTTCCATGTCGCGTTTATCTATAACTTATCTACTTTTTATTGTTGCTTTGATCATTTGTTTAAATTTTGTTTGGTCTTGAATTTGACGCAGTTTGTCCATTATTGGACCTTACATGAAGATGAAATCAACCAATATTTCTCCTCAGCTCTAGCTATTCGAATATTTATTCAGCCGTCTTACAAAAAAAACTACACCAGACACACTGTTTATTTTCTATTTGAAGAAAGGTGCATTCCGTTTTCAAAGTGGAAATGCTTGGAACTAGGTAATCGATAGCAAATCTTTGAATAAGCAATAAATAATAATTAGTTAACTTAAAATATGGTGGCAATCGAGTAAAAGGAATTAAACTCTTGAATAGTTAAAAATATCGTTGAAGGGCGTTTTAACTATTTCCGTTAAGAGCGTTAACTAACCGGTTTCCACGATTGTTTTCAAATTGCTTAACATTATCTGGAGTCAATTTTAATCGATAGTATACTTAAGCAAATAGTATTTGTATAATAAAATTAGCTTTCTATATATTTCACTAATGTATGTTGCCAAATACATAAGTGAACACGTTATAAGGCACATACGTTATTTGTTTATTGTCGAATGATAACAACGGACATAAACAACATAAAATCGACCATCGGGACAATTTTACTGCTTAGTTTAACTCTCCAAGTGGTTTCGACGAGATATCTCGTCCAACAAGATCCGGCCAATTTTCTAATGACGAAATATCTCATCAAGATATTGCCGATTTTTTTTGTGATGACGGCATCGTTTCAGTTTTTGATGATGAAGAGATCAAGGGTTAGTTTTCTTCTAATGACGAGATACCACGTTCATCAAGATTTGGTCAGATTTGATAATGACGAGATACCTCGTTGAGACAACTACTAGGAGGGTTAAATATGTTCGAGTTGAGCTGTGGAGCGGCATAATATTGCTAAAACTACTACGGAAAGCTCGCCACTCTAATGATATTCTTCAGCAGTCTGATCACAGAAAGCAATGAGAAATCTGGAAGGTAGAAATTAGCAAAAACAACGTGCGAAAACAGATTTAGTGCCAAAAAGTGTCGAATCCTTTTTGAACAAGGGAAGATAATGCAATTGAAGTAGACTTTGATAATCTAATTGTAGTAACATGACTGAGGGATGCTTTTTACCACATTTTATGAAAATAAAAATGAACACAATTAAAAGGAAACGAGATGTTGTTATATATTTTGAGATATTTTTTAATTTTTTATTTCATTTAGAGGTATGGTAGGTAGTTGAATTAACGTCTCACTAGAACAACACAACGGACTATTGGCGACGGTCCGGGATCAATCCCGAAGGGAAATACGAGGTCAACACCTGAGCTCGCATTCCACTCTCGAACTTCCATATCAAACCAACGTGAGGAATTTTGAAGTCACGACAGATTTAACGTGCGCCATCCCACGCGTACAAGACGGTCTTTGGTTGGATCGAGTTTCGAACTCGCAACTCTCCTGTTGCCAATTCACTACTCTTCCAACCGGGGTATTTCGGCCCTCATTTTGAGGTTTGAAATCCTTTTATGTGAATAAGGAAGCTACGTTCCTTATTAACGGAGCCATGAATAAATGTAAGCAATTAAGAGAGTTTACCATATATGCTGTGTGTGGATGTGCTAATACCTTATAGCTTCTCCAATGAAGTTACTTAATGATCATCCCTTTAGAGGAAGGTAAAAATTTAAACAGTTGAATTCAACGAGTCGATATTAATTAATTTGTGGCTTTAAATAATTCAATTAGGGATTTACAAAAAAGTAAATATAATCTTTGAAAGCTATGAAAATGTGCCTCTTAATGAGAGGGCTAGACCCAGGCATTTAAGTGCCTTATTTGTAAAAGATACTTTAATGAAATATGTCAATTAAATTACCATTATTATAACGTGATTACGCCTATTATATCTACAGCTTTAAACGTTATGCCTCCAATCTCTTCAGATATGTGTCAAACCAATATTGGTGTCATTATGTAATCATCATTCCGCTCAATAATGATTTATAGATATTAGCGATAAATCGTTAATAGTTAGCTATATTTTAATAATAACTAACACCCGCTGCATGTAGGTGGTTGCAGTTGATCGATATCATTTGCTACATTATAATACATTTTAATTGCATCTTTCACTCTGTCTATACAAGTTCAATATTTTTCTCCCTGTCTATCTGTATTAGATATCATTCTCCTTGATACCTAAAGTATTCTTTTTCATTTAGTGTATTTAGTCTTGATACATAACGAATTTTAATGAATCAAAACCCCTGTCATAATTTAGAAACTTGTGTTAGAGAATTTTTGAAAATATAGTTTTTGAGGATTCTTAACCCTCCAAGTGGTTTGGACGAGATACCTCGTCCATCAAGATCTGACCAATTTTGCTAATGACGAAATACCTCGTCATCAAGAATATCGATTGAATTCCGAATGGTGAAGATATTTCAGTTTTTCGTTGATGAGATCAAGATCAGGTCAGTTTTCTAAGGACGAGATATCTCGTCAATTTTGATAAAGATGAGATAGCTAGTTGAGACAACCACCAGGAGGATTAATTATTGAATTAAGAATAATATAATGTCGATTAATGTATTAGAAAATGCATTATTTTGGAGGATTGAGAATGCCTGAACTGTATGTGCAAATGTCTTCTGATCATAACCTGTTTTAAAAGTTACTTTATATTCTCTCTACCATTCTCTATAGATTATTACAAATAAATAATTCGTATTTGAGTAGATATTTGCTGCTCTTAATAGATAAATGAATAATATATTTATCGTTTATGAATCCATTCCCTCAAAATTGAAGGATTTAAAAAGTATCAATTCAAGAACAGAAATTATTGCCATAGAAATGATTAAAAGTTTGAAGGAAAACTTAAAGATCTATTTAAAAAAATCGTAACACAAAAAGTGGAATTAAAAAATAATCAACGTTATATAGAATAATAAGCATAACTTAATGTTTTATCATTTGTTACAAGGTGCTTCATTAATATTCTACGATACCATTACTAAAAATATTAATACTTGTATTGTTGGATAACATATATTTTTTATTGAACTATCTAATTTAATAAACAATGGAATCACACAGCTGAGCGTGCATTTGAGAATAGAAATTTGACTCACATAAATTTATAAAATTATGTTTTTCCTTGAATCACGAAAATAATTCGTTGAAACTTAGCTTAAGAACATATTTTTATAAAATTATGTTTTTCCTTGAATCATGAAAATAATTCGTTAAAACTTAGCTTAAGAACATATTTTCAAAAAGCAGTTTTCTTATTTAAATACAAATTAAAATTATCTCACATCTAATACTCAAACAATCTATAATCATTCAAAATTGATGAAAACTATTTCATGCTTCCGCTAGAATATTCCGGAAGTACTTAATGGCGAGATTGTTGTTCTTACATTTGATACATTTCACAACTGTTTCGGAAATAGAGTTGAAATATCTTCAAGAGAGCTCATGCTTTTCCCCTAGGCAATAACACCCTGGCAGTGAGTGATTTACATTTACCGCATTACGTATGTCCCAGAACAATAATTTATAAGTTAATGTAACGGGACACGTTATAATCTGCTTTGTTTTCTAAATTGTCCAGGGTATAGGTTTATGTTTATATGCAAATTCTGGGACTTACAACTAGATTTCTAACTAAATGTTACCCTACTGAATAACGAAATTAATGCCTGGAAATTATCTAACTGGTCTACAAATTCATCAGTGTAGTCTAGGATATACTCTTATGTAATGGCGACATAAATTTTATGGGTACATTTCTTTAGAAAAGGAATGCATTGGGGCTACCATTTAGTTAGAGTATAAGGGGTTTCAGAATTTAAACTTAATTTATTTTTAAATAAAACGCTTTTTAACTGTTTGAAAAATAACTGTTGCGTAGTCGGGATCATAAAAAAACTACGCTTAAGACAAAGGTTGGTTGATTTGAGGGTTTTATGGCGCAAGGGCCATACTTGGCCATTCTGCGCCAGACACAAGACATACAATATCAAGTAAGTGACACACACAATGAAAGTACTGACACAGAAGAGAGAAATACACCCAGAGAGGAATGCACCTGACAGTAATCGAACCTGCACCGCCTACAATTCGAGGGTTACTAGAGCAATGGACATACCCACAGAGCCACGACAGCATCCTTAAGACAAAGGACCGTTCATAAGATAAATAAGTTAAGAATTGATTGATCTGAAGCCCGGAGACAATACGGTCCTCTAAATATATTTACCGAGCCTGCAGACTTATCTCTCATATGAATACCCTGACAAGGATTTGAATATCGGTTCTGATTTTGATAATTCCGCTACCAAATCATAAATGTCGGTTTTAAGATACTACTAAGCCCCATTTTTTACTCGGTTCCCTAAATTCAAGAAAGGTGAATCGTAAAATAACATTAGCTTAGTACGTTACTTAGTTCCAAAATTCGTCATTTGAGGCTCTAAAATAGATACTTTTTATTATACTTGGTTAAATCGATGTTATGGGCAAAGTTCACCAAGTAGTCTTATCAGCAATGCTAACCATTAGAGATGGACTCTGATGTTCTGATAGCATTTCAAGTTATTACAAATTAACGGTTAACAACTGTTATCGAAAATGTTTCCAACCAATTTTTAAAATAATTAAACTTACTACGAAAACTAATAAATTAAGTTCAAAATGTTTTGATTCATTGAACACTTGGTTCGCATAAAAGTTGAAATTATTAAACATTTAAGCAATTACTCTTTATATTAAAAATAACGTCAATTTCGAACAGTTAATTAGTAGCTGTTAAATTTATTCATTAATTTAGTGTAAGTTATTATTAAGGAAACTATTATATGAAGAGTTGAAGTAATAGTTATTATTGCAGATTAACCGTTTCTACAGTTTCTACTAAGCACTACCACTTTTGGCTTTGGCCACATAAAAGTGATATCACCCCAAGGCAGTACAATGTAAAAGGAAACAATACAAATTTGCTTGAAAGCTTAGATATTATTTCTTCTACTATATTTCAAAATTGTTTTACAGGCTTCTGTTGTTATTTCAGCAAAGTAAATGATTATGCAACAACAATTTTAACGTTTATCAAACTCTCCCATCACTTTGTCAAGTTCCATATTGATTTCATTTTATACTATTCCCTCGCATTTGTTTCATTCTATGAAGCAATAGTGAACTAGAATACAAAATCGATTTTCCTTGAATACCTCTCATTAAAGAAAAAACGAACGGGGCTGTGTCGGGACACGGCCGCTAAGGTTAAGGCGTAGAATACGTTAGTGCGTCCACATGGCGAATGAGAGCGAAAGAAATAAGTTAGTACAACACAGTTTAAAGAATTTAATTTCTGTTGATGGTTGTGGCTCATTACCGACCTCCGTGGGTTGAACTCCATCACTCGATAATGAAACGTTTCGGTCATCAGATATGCTATTTGCGTCGAACTGAGCGGTGGAAGTACTTGGTGCACTCGTATCATGCATTTCTGCACCTTGGCGGTGCAACGCCTCAACTTTCAAGCACTCCCGCCGATTCCGTTGACGTTCACCATCGGACATCTGGGTGTTTTGGTAGGTATTTTAATTAACGTCACACTGGAGCAACACATCGGGATATTGATGACGGTCCGGGATCAATCCCAAAGAGAAAAATCCGACGACAACACCACGTAATTTTGAACCACGGTCAGATGACGAGACCTGATCTGGCATCCCACTCTCCACACTTCCACATCCCGCCAACGTGACTGGGTATTCTTGGATTCCCCATCTCTTGGTCTTTCTTCCGGTACGTTTTCTATAATTTTTCTGGTGTTTAGTATGCATATGTTTGGACATTTTGAAAATTTTGCGAAATTTCCATACTTAGAAGTGTGTTCAACATTTAAAGAAATATTCAATATTTAGATTTTATTTCTATTATTATTTATAAAGCGGAAAGAGACGAAACAAATGACACCTCAAACGTCGTGCTCGCGCAAAGGAGGCCCTAGCTAAACTACTTGATGTGGACGGAAGCACTCATTTTCGTGACTCAGCTTTGCGCTCTGATTGCACCAGCCGATGACGTTAGCGCTAGGTCAATGAGCATTTATTTTATGCTTTCTTTAATGCTCTACTTAACACGATATCGTTCATTTATGTATCATCTATAGTTTTCGAGTTATAAAATTTTTCGTGATCAACATTTTTCGTGACACTCACAAATTAAGCGTGGTACACCGGTTTCGAAAGATAAGACGTATTCTACGCTAATAATTATCATCAAAGATTCAAAAACTCTCTTCAAGGCGACAATCACCCTAAAATTATAAATATTAAATCATCACTAAAAATTATTAAATATTGAGATTTTATTTAAAACCTATTTTATTAAGCGCAAAAAGATAAAACAATTGATACCCAAAACAACGGTCTGACACAACGGAAGCCGGAGCTAAACTAAATTGATGATCGCCGTTGTGCATATTTTCGTAACTCAACATTGCGCTGTGATTGCATCAGACGATGACGTCAACGCAAAGTCAATCAGTATCTAAAACATGCTTTAATGCTTTATTGAATACAATATTGTTCATGTATCTATCACTGATAGTTTTCATGTTATTAAATTTTTCGTGATCAACAAACACTTTTCGTGACACTCACGAATTAAGCGCGGCACCCCCGTTTCGAAGTGTAACACCTATTCTACTTCAAAAAGATAAACCAATTGAGACTGTCCGTCGGCACTTAGCCGGTTTGAGAAAATCGGGGTATATTTCTATCTCTGACATAAACTCTTAATCTTGTTATCCATGGAAGAAAAGAGAACTAAATACTAAGTTTCCAACAGTGCTCAAATGCATTTAAGGAAAAAATTAATTTCAAACAAAGGAAAAGTTTTTAAATGTGCTGAACTTTTCTGGAACCATTGGTTTTCTTCCCGGATCACGAGGCAATTATCCCACGCAAAGAATCTCCGGAAGTGTTGGAAATATTTCATTGTTAGGAAGAGAGTAGACTTGAAGAGGAGGACAATTCCCTTCTTCCGGAGAATAAACAACATCCTGTACTTAATAGTATCTCATCAATCAATTTGAATGTTCCTGAAAGGGACACGGAATTGTTTTATATCCCAGCTCCATGCTTTGTGACTGGTAACTATTCACAGTTGACGGGAGGTGCTGTTCCTCCCATATTATCCTGAAATGCATGGAGTATCGAGTTGAATTAATGTTATAGATAAAAACAAAAAATTTGAGCAACCAAGTACGTTTCTAAGTAAAAAATATTTTGATACAGCTGTCAGATATCGTTGATTTAAAGCAGAAACATTAACTGTCATTTTTCAGAGATATTAAATGCTTATTTTCATGAGAAATACACTATCACATTGTAATCTGTTTAAAAGATATATTATACTATAAAAATGCTTAAAATTTTTATTTTTGAGCCAAAAATGGATAGTTACTCTTTAAACAGCTGTAAAGTAAACACTTTGTTAGTAACTTTCTGCTCTAAGCTGATGATATATTTCATCAGTAAATTTGAAGGATTGAATTGTAATTTGTGCAATAATGCTTTTCATTGCTGTTTCGTTAATTACAGAAAGAATATATCTTATTGATTTAAATGGATTCTACTTATTTTTTAAGCTAGTTTTGGATTGGAATTGAATTATTCAAATTTCAAGTGCAGTGTTTCTTATTATTTAAATCATCTTAGTTGTTTTTAAGAACATTAATATCATGCGATTAAATCTTTGAATGGGATTTATTTTAATCAAGATTTGGGTTTGTTTTTCAGAACTCTATTAAAGATTTGATTTCATATAAATTAATACTGTATGACAGGAATTACTTTACTGACAATGTCCGTCAATTTGCGTAGTGATTACATTTGGGACATGTATTCTTCGCACCTAATTTCTATGATAAATTTTCTGACTTCACATTGCTATCCCATGTACTTTAACTTTCGATAACATGACTTTAATTTTGAAAAGTAAATATTTTATTCATTCTTTTTCAAAAGGCCCTCAGCAGTACATCTTTAGGTGTTAACGGGCTTCGTGATTTTTTCTTTTCCATGGTGTTTACTGTCTAGTAAACTCGAGAATCGCGCTCCCGGGTATCCAAGCGAGCTTTTCTGCTTTCATCACACTACTCGCTTCCCCAATCTAGCTTTTTTCTCCTTTCCTGACATCTTTTACTTGACGTTGTCTTGTGTTTTGCACAACTTGGTCAAATATGGCCCTTGCGCCATAAAACCTAAAAGCTAGAAACTTTTTCAAAATACGGTAATATCTGACAGACACAACGTGATACGTTCCCAATTATTCAATCCAGATTCTTTTTCGGGTTATGCCATCTGCAAAAGTTGAAACTGAACTATCCAAGATTGGAATTTTGCTGTTTCAGTCAGACGCATTAAGTCTGTCCCAGTGGAAAGTGTTTTGGTATAACACTTCATATAAATCCTGCAACACATCGCATCAATGTCCATATCTGCGAACGGACTCTGCCAGATGGTTTCAAGTGGCCATAAGGGGCCCTTTTCAAGTAAACAATCCTGAACTTCTCACAAAGAATGAGAAGAGATGATACTAGCTTTTTGACTAGAACGTTCGAAGACGTTTGACCCTTCGTCTTCTATCCATATGAATGATCCTGCAGATGTCCATGAATAGTCCCATAGCCGAGAGATGCACGTCTTTGCCATTTAAACTCATCATAAAAATCGTCTGTACCTTATGTTCTTCACGTAGTAAATAGTATATTGAAAAGAAAAAATATAAATATATTTAATTTTACTTGGCTTATCATCTATCATAATTTATACGACCTACTACATCAAAGGAACATTAATTATGGTATTATGTATAGAGTAAAAAGATATTTATATTATATTTATATAAATTCAATACGTCTAAACACTTAAATATCTTTCTATTTTTAATTCCTTAGATGTTATTCGAGAGGAATTTTCAGTATAAACAAACAAACCAGGTGGAAGGCGGAGATTTCCCTTCCTGTTATACAAATACTCTCACATGATACATATCGGGGTTACCTTAAAATGTAATTTATCGCCATTTTGGCATTTCATATAGTTAGCGTTGACCAATTAACAATATCTTCCTCCTCTTCATACTTTTCACAATTACTTGGCGTTGTCTGGCAGTTTGGCCAAATATGGCCCTTGCACCTTTCCTAAGAATCAACCAACCAACCAAATGGTATATCAATTCAGTAGTCAAATATGGCCCATGCGCCATAAAATGCTTAAACCAACCGTATATTGATTCGGAATTCATTCTTTGAAATTTCTATGGGCAAAGAGTTGAAATCGTATTCCAATAACAAGCCAAGTGACATTCCGCTCAGAATACGTACAGCAGGCACCTGTTCAAAAAAAACACTACAGCCACCTACATTTAGCTTGATGGAAAAACCCTCTCTTAAGAACTGCTTTTTAATTTCTAAATTTACGTTCTGTTAGAAAATTTATCGATCCAATAATCATATTTTCGACGAGTACGAATTTTTAATATATTTTTATTTTCTACTTATATTCTGTTGTACATAAATCTAGGGGTGAATGGGTTCTCTGGGTCTTACTTACCAACTTCGTTAATATCCCTCTTCGTGGTTGTCGTGACGAGATATCCAGTCATTAGCGAAACCATTAGAAGATCTTTGGACGAGATATCTCATCGAAACCACTGGGAAGGATATGAAAGAAGTTTATTATCATTGAATTACATAGCTACAAAGAGTGCTTAGCGCTATTGTCGAGTCTAAATCTTCTTCAAAATTTCAACGTCATTACAACCAATATGAGTGACATTTACTGTCAAGCTAAATGTAGTTGGCTGCAGTGTTTCTGCAGGAGACGTCATTCCTACATATTCCAAACAAGCAACACTTGGCTTGTTTTCGAATAGGATTTCAGCACTTCGCCAATAAAAATTTCAAATAATGAATTCCGAATTGAAATTTGACAATTAATTCAACCATTTAATTAGATTAAACGCCAAACGTCGAGAAAACGGTGATAAATTACATTTTAAGGTAATCCCGATTTGCATCATACAAGAGCATTTGGGTAGTGGAAGCAAAATCTTCGCAGTTCGTCTGGTAAAATCTCTCTCTTAATCAAAGTTACGAAAGTATGTAAACATTGACGTCCTCTATTAGGAATCAAGTACTGAAAAAGAATATATCGAGTGAGATTTTAGAGTTCTGGTGTTAATTATATTATTAAAGTTCATCTGGATACCACATGAATATTAAAATCAAACTAATAATTTAATTCATAATTGATTGCAATATGTAAAAGCTATTCTTCCTGAAAGCAGGAGTGAGAATTTCAATATCTTGATTTATTGACCAAATTATCTCTACCTATGTAAGGGTAGACTGATTGGAGAGTAGCGGACTGGCAACCAGAGAGTTGCGAGTTAGAAACTCGATTCAACCCAAGACCATCATCGTGTATGTGGAGTCTGTTGCACGTTAACTCTTCCTTGACCTCAAATGTTCTCACGTTGACGTTGTGTGGAAGTTTGAAGAGTGGGGTGACAGCTCACATGTTGATCTAGTCATCTGACCATGGTACAAAACTACGAGGTATTGTCCTCGGATCTTTCCCTTAGTGATTGATCCCGGACTCGTCAATAGCCTGTTGTGTTGCTCCAGTGAATTCAATTACTAACCCTAGCACTGTGATCTTTTAAAGTTATCCGTATGAACATTAAATAATGCTATAATGGTCACAACTAAAATAAAAAAAATGAATGGATGAAATATGAAAATGAATGGATAAATGGATAAATTAAAAATTATAAAATTGTTCCAAGCATTATATTAATTGTTCTAAGTGAGAATACATGCAATTTCAGACACGAAAGGGTTTTATTGACCCCCAGTTTTCAACATCTTCGGAAAATCAATATCTTTACTTATTCTTAGTGCATTTTATACTGGCTGATCATATTTCCTTGAGCTTAAAATGGGGTATTGATAAGGCAAACACGTGAGTAGGTTATCCAATATTCTGCACTCGTGAAAAAGTTAAGGCGTTAAATTACGTTTTATTACATAAACGTTAAGATTGCCATTGTTCCTCAGTGACAGAGGGCTACTAGACAGAGAAGCAACAAAGAACCCGAGACAGCGATCTTTACTTTTCCCACGGGGTTTGCTGTCCTTAGCAAACACGGGGGTCACGCTTACGGGATACCCAAGCTATCTTTTTCTGCTTTCATCGCACTAATCTATTCCCCAATCATTCTCGGGACTATCCCTTCGGGTTTGATCCCGGACCGTCCCCAAATAGCCCATTGTGTTGCAACAGTGCGACGTTAATTAAAATACCTACCATACCCCAATCCCTCTTTTTTCCCTTTTCCTTTCTGGTTGACGCTCTCTCGTATTTGGTGCAGCTTGGCCAAATATGACCCATGTACTATATAACCCCAAACTAACCAAACTGTGACAAACACATACAAACATTTAGGTACGCGAAGAGGGGGCCGTACTTTACGATCGCAGAATGAATATTTATCCGGCGACGTAATCTTACGTAACATAGTTCAGTAATTTCAACATTTTATTATAAAACTTCGCACACTATTTAACAGAATTTTGTCATACAGGCCGCGTTCGTAAACAACTCCCTGAAAAAAGTGCAAACCCAAAGTAATCCGTCACATGACCTCCGTTTCACCCATTCTGAAATTGTATTTATGAACGATTACGTTTTTTAGATGTAATTGGCAATTTGCTTCCATAAATGCAATCTGAAAATTAGCCTAAACCATGAATAGAGATGCATTACCACATTCACATCTACCTTTTCGGACGCCAACTTCTGAACTGCCTCAGCACAATCTCAGTTCGTTTCAAACGATTTTTTTGACGAATGAAACAGTTTGTTTTCACACTAGGAAATCTGAGACTCTTGGAATGCTCGGTTCGAATAATTCGTACATCCGATGCGATTTATTCGCGTTTACGACCGAGCCCACTGCTAACACACCCCTCATTGTTTCAAGTCTCAACACTTATTTTAAATTTCACAACAGAAACTATTCTCTCGACAGGTGCTGTACTTCCTTTTAACCCTCCAAGTGATTTTTACGAGATATCTCGTACGTCAAGATCTGACAAAATTTGCTAAATTTTGCTAATAAATGACAAGACATCTCGTCATCAAGATAATACCGATTACTTTTATGATGACGAGATCCAAGATTTAGTCAGTTTTTATTCTTTTGACGAGATATCCTTCAATGACTTGGTCAATTTTGCTAATGACGAGATACTTAGTTGAGACAACCACGGGAGGGTTAACTATCCTGGTGGTTTAACTTTGCGTCGAAGATTGTCCTGTTGTGGCTAATTGGATGCAAAAACCTATTCCAAATTGCCACCAGTTTGAGGAAAGTGACTTGTTTTTCGTACTTGGATTATCATTACTTCGGAATAATAGGACAGTTTTGTCTCGACGAGGTATCTCGTTACTTGCAAAATTGGTCAAACCTTGATGGACGAGATATCTTGTCGAAACCTCTTGGAGGGTTAATTAAGAATAGGAAAATGTTTGCATTTTCACTAGGACAGGACACACGGAAAATATGAAAACAAAACGGTACCCATGGTATGCCTGCTTTATTCATATTGTATAGGTACAGTTCACAGTTGTATCACACTGAACAGTTGATACAACTGTGACTCGGGTTCACTGAAAAAGTGAACCCGAGTCAGAAACCAAGCCATTCCATCAAACCTCATTAGCACTCGAATCGCATTGTGACAGAACTGTTTTAAAGTGATCATCCCAAAAGTTTCTTCCCTAATGATCTCCATCCTCGTGGCAGTAAACTTTGAATATCGTTATGGCCGGATATTTACCCGGTAATTTCACCCCCCGTGTCCGGCGTTTCATTAAAATCGCGGCCCGGATGGCTTCGGCCCAAAAGATCTTCCGCATTCCGGAGCTTTCGTTAATCAGTCATATATTTGCAATCTCTGGACAGAGTTAATTAAGTTTCCTCTGCTGCCATATTTAATATGCGGAAGATATTCTTTTCGGCGTGTGGGTTGTGTGCCCTGCTGACACCGGACGAATGTCAAGGTTGGGAGATAAAAAGCACTCGAATGTTTTTGACATAGTTTCTGCTCTGACATACTTTTAATATGCGCGGGTTTTCCAACCTTTTCTTGTTGTCGTTCCTTTCACATTAATAATTTTTTGCAGAACCTCCAATTTTTATTTCCTCCTTATTAACAAATATTCACAAGTTTTGAATGATATGTTTGAGTGATTGGGGCCAACAGTTTACACGACGAACATTAAAAAAATTAAATTTGTTTACAAACACAAACTCATATTCGAATTCAAAATGAAAGCAGTACTAAAATATAGTTCATGTTCCAAACATCTAGTCTCGCATCTCTTTTTTCCGAATGGAAGATCTCGTGTACACAAGGGCTGGTACATGTTAGATCTATCGTGGCCTCAAATGTCCTCACATCGGTATGGTTTGGAACTATGGAGAGTGGGATGCCAGCTCTAGTGTTGACCTCGTCATCTGACCGTGGTTCAAAATTACGTGGCGTTGTCCTTGTACCTTTTCCTGGGGATTGTTCTCGGACCGTCGCCAATGGCCCTTTGTGTTGCTTCAACTTCAGTGACGTTACTTAACTACCTACCTACAGAAGAAAAGATCGTATTTTAATTTTTTAAATTGTGCTCAGTACAACTTGTTCAGTTTTGGATCTTGTACCGAGCCTTGGTAGCCTGATTGGAAGAGTAGTGGATTAGCAACCGGAGGGTATCGAGTTCGAAACTCTATTCAACCAAAGGCGTCGTATAAGTGGGAGCTGGTGCTCGTTAAATCCGTCGCGACCTCAAATGTACTCACGTTGGCATGGTGCGGAAGTTTGGAGAGCGGGGTGCCATATTGGGTGTTGACCTCGTCATCCGACCGTGGTTCAAAATTACGAGGTGTTGTCCTTGATCTTTCCCTTTGGGATTGATCTCGGACAGTCATCAATAGTCCTCTGTGTTGCTCCAGTGCGACATAAATTGAACTACCTACACAATTAAAGATCTATTTGTATATTTAATTAATGTACGTGTCAAGGAATCTACGTTATTTGTTTACCGTCGAATCGCAACAACGCACGTAAACAATATAACATCAACCGTTCCGGGATTCCGGATCTTTCGCTTAGGGTTTGATCCTGGACCATCGCCAATAGCCCGCTGTATTGCTCCAGTGGGATGTCAATTAAATACCTACCTACCTTTCCGGGGTTTACACAACAATTTTTCAGCTTCGTTTAAATATGCTTAATTTGAGCTATAGATCTGCATAACATTGCTAAAACTACTTGGAAGAACTCATCCGCTCATCCTTTAATGAAATTCTTCAACAATCTGATTGGAGAAAGTAATGAGAAATCTTGAAACAAAATTTGCGCAGACAAGAAAATAAGAACGAGAAAACACATCGGTGAGCGTCAAAAAATGCCCAATCGTCTTTGGACAAGGGAATAGGATGAAATTAAAGTAGGAGTTCAGAATCTAATTATGAGAATATGACTGAGGTGTGCTTTTTACCTTGCAATTTATTGGAAATAAGATTTAACACCAGTAAAAGTAACGGAATGCTATTTTTGGATAATTTTATTTTATGTAGAGGTATGAGAGTCATTTATGTAAATATGGATGCTATATTCATTATAAATGGATTAAAGTAAGACATGAACTGGAATAACGATATTACCATCAATGGATAGAAGCAATTATGAAAGTTTAGTGAAGATGCTTTGTACGGGTAATATGTATAGAAAGCTCCATTGTATATATATTTGGATAACCTTATTCCATGTGTACCATACGATGTTCTTAAGACACAGGTTGTCTGTCAGACGCTTAGAGACCGATTCCAATATGATCAATTCTGGGAATCCAGAACTCTTGGATTGCTTAGAAATGCGATTTGTTTTGTTCATATAAGGGGGACACAAATATAACAAAATTTTAAAAAAAATTATATTTTTGTTTTCTTTTATGCTTTTAAAGCAAAATGTAACTACACCAAGCGGATAATTACTTTGAAAACAATTCCAAAATTAATGTTACAATACTTACAACGGAAAAATGTTCAAACTACCTTCTTAATTTCTACTTTTGCTTGTGAATGAAAAAAAAACGATCACGATATCATTGATAAAGAGAATAAGTTGATTCAATGTTAATTTATTCTGATTTATATATATTTTTGAATAAATAAGTGAAGATAAAAATGTTCCTTTGTAGAAGTTTTTTTTCTCTAAATAAGCATACTGTAATAAGTATTTATACATGTAAAGAAAATAAGCAGCTTTTATAATCGAGGATGCAAATGCAAAACTACTTGTGCAGTTATGTTCTCTTGTGTACATTGCGAGTACTACATTGCAGAGCAGATGAAATATTGAAAAGGATTTTAACAGAAGGTCGATGATTTTAACTAGCTTGACTTGCCAATTACATCATTCTGATATTTCTGAGCATGTCCAAGCTCAAGTATAAATCGACATGTTTATTTGTTAGCAGCAGCTTCGTAGACTTTCCAACACAGTATAGTATAAGTTTATTGCTTTTCTTACTCGAGCAATATTTTTGTATTATGGAATTTGTTTTAACGTACTTTCAATTAATGGTTAAGTTTATGTTCAGCAACGATTGAGTGCCTGTTTTATTATTTCACATAGTGGATGTTGATTACCTTTTCGATACTGCCCAAATCGGATTTGGCACGAAGATAAAAACAAATCCATTTCTTTCGCCAAATTGAACAATAATTATAAGAGTTGGTAAATCTTAGGAAAAGGACTGAAAAGACCATTAGGGTTAAATAACAGTGATGTTGATATTGATTTTAGTATTATAGATACTGCAATATTTGTTTGCTGACTGAACTTCAAAGAATCATCGAAGCTCGGATAAACAATTTTATAACACATTAAGG
This sequence comes from Meta bourneti, assembly GCA_933210815.1. Classification (NCBI taxonomy): domain Eukaryota; kingdom Metazoa; phylum Arthropoda; class Arachnida; order Araneae; family Tetragnathidae; genus Meta; species Meta bourneti. Next base: position 69,130,255 of record OW119925.1, read on the forward strand.
GTGTTCACATTAATTTCAACATCTCGTATTTACACATATTAAATGCTGCATCTAATCATAATGAATAATCTGAATTACTATTTTGATTTAAGTTTGAAGAATAAATCTTTCCCCGATTAACCCTCCTGGTGGCTGTCTTGGCGAAGTAAATCGTCATTGCAAAACTGACCAGATCTTTATGGACGAGATATATCGCCATTAGAAAAAATATCAGATCCTGATGGACGAGATATCTCGTCATTGCCAAAATTGGTCAGATCTTGATGGACGAGACATTTCATCGAAACCACTTGGAGGGTTAAAGCGGGTGATATGGTATTCGCGACTTGCTTTTAGGATAATTAAAATGAAAAACCAATCAGCTATACGCGAATCTTCAGTGACCCATGAGTACCAGGATCACAGAAAACGAAATTAATTTGAAAGAAATATTTAATATCTGATTTTAATCAGTTTGGTCAGAGAAAAAGCGTAGCAGAAGAGAAATTAAATCCATAAATATCAATCGAATTTTCATGTTTTTATGTGAAAGTTGGAAACGCATTCCAATTTCTTTCCAAAATCGCTCCGGGATTCACAAAGAAATGGAATCTTAATTTTAAAATACGTTAAAATAAAAATGGTGCTGTAGATTAATATTTCGGAAATAATGATCTTACCTTTCTTAATTTCCCATTTCATTTGACGTTTCGTTGCTCCATGCGACGTTAATTCAATACCTACCCATTTCATTTTAATAATTAATAGTTAAAAGTATATTACTTATTTCTTTCATCTGACGGAAATTCGCCTTTTCTAATTAACACAACTGATAACTCTTTGTATACTACTTTTTCATTTTATTTGGAACTTTTCTAAATTTGAAAATAATTAACTTTTACGCTTTCTTATTCTGATAGGTATGTAGAATTTTTCTTATAATTCATCAAAGGGATGAAAATTGAAATAGTTTAAAAGAATCCGAATTCATCTACCAATCGTGTTATCTTAGTATATTTATGAATAACTGCATTCCTTAGAAACGAATTTTAATCAACCTTTTAATGACGGGTGACAGTTTGAAACTAATATTTATAATTTATCACGTTATTTTCTGTATACACTGATCTTTGTATTTAGACTTAAACAGTAGTAACCCGGTTAACATATTTGTGTTATACAAATTATTAGTCATAGGATAAATTTCTTCAATACAATAAAAGTAAATAAAACCGTTTAGCCCCCCGACGTTTAACCCTCCTGGTTTATCTGTCAGAAACTGTTCTGTAATAACCAGACTCTGATGCAAAATCCTGTTCGAAATTGTCACCAGTTTTGGGTAAGGGGCAATTTAATTTTCCTACTCGGATCTCCATTCCCTAGGAGAAATAGGGCAGCTTTGTCTAGACGAGGTATCTCGTCATTAGTAAAACTGGCCAGATCTTGATGGACGAAATATCTCGTCAAGACCACTTGGAGGTTTAAAGTACGGGGAGAGTAGTTAAAGTTCACATTTCAAAAGGTTCTATAGTAGGAACTATTGGTCAGAATGACTTCAAATTTAGTGTGAATATTCTTAAAGCTATGAAAGTACTTTTTGACTCATGGAACTCATTTTGGATGCGAAAGAATAATTAGCCGTTATTTTCCAACGCGGCCAGTACGTTCACCGAATCTGAATCCCTGGAACTTATGACCTTAGGGACTCCTAAAGGACGTGGTATTTAGAGGACACATCGCTAACTTTGCAGAATCGAAAGTAAGCATTACACACCATATCCTCATCCCGACAGAAGCATCCAGATCTGTTGCTAAACCTACTATTTTGGGAAATCAGCTTGCACCACAACACTGAGAACAGCATATCTCGTATAGTGAATAACTCGTACGTGGTTTTGATTTATTGTACATCTCTAAACTGTAATAAAGCCCCATTTGTTCTCCTAGCGGCGCATTTTGAAATACTCGCCCAACATCCATTTCAAGAGAATTCATGCAAAATTTGAAGTCATGCTGACCAAAAGTTCCTTCTACAGAGCCTTTTAAAATGTGAACTTTAACCATGCCCACCCTGTACTTTAACCATCCAAGTGGTTTGGATGAGATATTTCGTCCATCAAGAACTGGTCAGTTTTACTAATGAGGATACCTCGTCGATACAAAACTCCCTCTTTCGACTACAGAACCTTTTGGAATGTGAACTTTGATTCCGCTCACCCTCCAAATCTAGGGGCAGCCATGGCTCACTGAGTTTGTCTACTGCGCTATCAACCTGCGAGTTGCAGACGGCGCAGATTCGATTCCTGTAACTTGCAAAATCTTTCCAAATGATTATTTTCATAGGAAAGAACCAGCAAAATTTTTTCCAAAGGATTCTTTTCCAATGAAAGGAGCAAGATCTTTCCGAAGGTTTCTATTCTAAGAAAATGACCAACAGAATATTTCCAAAGCATTCTATTCCTAGGGGAGTGACCAACAGTATATTTCTAAAGGCTTCTATTCCTAGGGAAGTGACCAACAATATATTTTCAAAGGATTCTATTCCTAGGGAATGACCAACAGTATATTTCCAAAGGATTCTATTCGTAGGGGAGTGACCAACAGTATATTTCTAAAGGCTTCTATTCCTAGGGAAGTGACCAACAATATATTTTCAAAGGATTCTATTCCTAGGGAATGACCAACAGTATATTTCCAAAGGATTCTATTCGTAGGGGAGTGATCAATAGTATATTTCTAAAGGCTTCTATTCCTAGGGAAGTGACCAACAATATATTCCCAAAGGATTCTATTCCTAGGGGAATGACCAACAGTATATTTCCAAAGGATTCTATTCGTAGGGGAGTGACCAACAGTATATTTCTAAAGGCTTCTATTCCTAGGGAAGTGACCAACAATATATTTCCAAAGGATTCTATTCCTAGGGAATGACCAACAGTATATTTCCAAAGCATTCTATTCCTAGGGGAATGACCAACAGTATATTTCTAAAGGCTTCTATTCCTAGGGAAGTGACCAACAATATATTTACAAAGGATTCTATTCCTAGGGGAATGACCAATAGTATATTTCCAAAGCATTCTATTCCTAGGGGAGTGACCAACAGTATATTTCTAAAGGCTTCTATTCCTAGGGAAGTGACCAACAATATATTTCCAAAGGATTCTATTCCTAGGGGAATGACCAACAGTATATTTCCAAAGGATTCTATTCGTAGGGGGAGTGACCAACAGTATCTTTCCAAAGGATTATATTATAAGTAAAGGATAAAAATATAATCTTTCCAAATGATTCTTCTTTTAGTAAAGGACCAATAGAATTTGTGTGTCTAAAAGCTGAAGTAATCCATGGATCTTTTAACCAATACGTGTAGGTCATTAAGTGTATTGTGCTATAAAAGCAACACTACACAAATCAGAAATCTCGTAGCAGTCAGGGTTAATTAGCTATTATGATGCATCACAGAAAAACACGGAAAAAAGAACGAAAAACTTCCATAGCGAAATCATTGATAAATCTAATGAACTAAATGGGATTACAATTCAAGCTCGACTTCTTTGATATCCTGTCGGTGATCAGTACCTCTTATTTTTTAATCTCGGAATCACATTTCCAACGCCGAGTCTTCCAAAAGACACTCGAAGTTGTTAATAGAAACCTCCCGTATCTTCGAATTATGGTTATTGAAATAAATCACGCTCAAAGGAGCAGAAGTGGGAAGGGAATTAATTATTTTATCTCTGAATAACGTGGCAATTTTTTACGCACGGTTTGAATCATTAAACCGTAGGCGGGGAAGATAGATAAAAGGTTTTTGAGATGATCGATGCTGGGTTTGAGTTGCTCTTAATTTTTTAAGTTCATGCGTATTTTTATTTAAAATCTCCAAGTGAAAGCTTTATCTTAACCCATTGGTGAAAAAGTGGGATGAAAGGATTTTTATCCTTTAATTTCAGATATTTCTAGTTTTGCATTATTTTCAGTTGTTTTAACTTCCGTTAGTATTTAAAGAGTACCGTCACTATATCAGTTCAGATAAATTTTCAGGTTTTTCTGTTTACTATTTGTGAAGGTTCATTATAATTTTTCTGATATTGATAAATCCTTATACAACGATTTCATATTTAAAAGAAATCAATGTGTCAGATGGAAAAATAGTGCTGATTCCTTTGTGCATGATTTATTTTATTATCGCGGCATTAATCTGAAGAAAACTATCAAAAAATCTCATTGACAGCAAATATATCATTCTGTTGTCATTAGATCAGTAATTTACGTTTAACATTTATTTTTCTATCTACTGTTAGCTAAGTAAAAAACAACAATATATTAAATTGAAAGCAACAAGAAACACGTGAGAATTAAAATCAAGTCACCTTATACATTGCCGTTAAAATTGAAAATGATTCACGATTAATATCGCTGCAATGGTGGCACAACTCAGAAAATATGGTTTTCGGTGATGGGAATTAATTAACTTTGCACTAGAGCAACACAACGGGCTATTGGCGAGGTCCGGGATCAATCCCCAAGGGAAAGATCCGAGTACAATACCACGTAATTTTGAGCCACGAGTTGACGAGATAACACCTGAGCTGGCACCCCACTCTCCAAACTTCCACACCACACCAATGTGAGGACATTTGAGGCAACGACAGATTTAACGTGCACCAGTCCTCTTTATACACGACGATCTTTGGTTGGATTCGAATTCGTTACCCTCCGGTTGCTAATCCATTACTCTTCCAACTGGGCTACCGCGGCCCATAAGTTTCGAATTGAAAACTATTCATTATTAATATCGCTGCAATGATGGCACAACGAAAAAAATGATTTTCGGAGTGAAAAACAAATAGTTTCATTTCCGATTGAGCCACCAGTTTTAAACGTAATACTAAAACTTGCAAATTGAAGAGTTGAAATGAGCTAGTCGAGTATTGTTTCAAAGCGTTAGATATTCATATCAAACCACCGCAAAATGTTCTTCCTATACAGGATGTTTCGAATATATCTGTTCAAATTGTAAGGGGTGGCAGAGTAGCCCAAAATATACATTCTTTTGTCAAACAATGTGTATCCGAAAATGCCGCGTTTAACTGGTAGAGGGAGCTGTTTAGGTCAGTCGATAACATCGTTTCTGTGGCATAAGGCGTCATTCCCCACTCGAATTTTCAACGGCTAGCTCGGAATTCGCGTAGAGATGGATGCCGTTGAAAATCCGAGCGGGAAATGACGCCTTACGCCACAGAAAAGATATTATAGACAGACCTTTTTCTGTGTCCTCTACCACCTAAACGCGTCATTTCCGGACACACATTCTTTGACAAAAAATGTTTATTTTGTGCCCCTCTACCACCCTTCAGAGTTAAGCCAGATGTGTTCGAAACATCCTTTATTTAAATTGCTGTCGTCGAGATCTTTGAAACAATTCGACGCATTCGTGTTGCGCTCACGGTTGCCGAGATAGACCTAATTGAACGCGGCGGCCCATCCAGAAATATTACCTCAATTCCCCCGTCCATGAGGAGAGAAGAGTATTGCGCGCACGACGTGTTGCATAGTATGAATTTCACGATGTTTACGAATATGTTAACTCGATTACTGTTCGGCACATATATTTATAAGTATATAACAATTTCAATTGGGACCTATTTTATCACAGGCGGTTGACGATTAGTCGCACCATGCTATCCCCGTAGAACATTAAAACAAAATAATTAAACTAAAAGCAGAAAGCAACATGCATGAATTGATATCCGGTCTCCTCATACATTGCTGTAAAAACAGAAAATACTCCCTATCAATATCACTCATGGGCTGCAATAGTGGTATAACTAAAAAAGTGATTTGGGGGCAAGTGTCAATGAGAAAACTACTTTCATTCCAGTAGCAAATTGAAGTTTGAAGAGGGGGCTGCCAGCTCAGGTGTTGAACTCGTCATCTGACCGTGTTTAAAAATTTAAAAATTATGAGGTGTTGTCCGCGGAACTCTTCCTTATGGGTTTGATCCCGGACATCACTAGAAAATTTGAAACCTTATAATAAAATGAGAACCATACGATGGGGTATCCCATCTTAGATGATAGAACTTCATAAAATCCAATTTTAAAGATGATCGTTATAAATATGTTAAAAATCGTGAATGATGGAAGGTAAAGCAATGAATGCTGGTTGATCCAACAGGTTCGATAAAATTGATAGTGGTGTATTAAAATATCGACGGTAAAAAGATTGAAGACGAAAACAAGAGGTTTAAATAGGGTGTGTGAAAAGGTTGTTGGAATGGCATGGTGGCGTGGTTTCTACTGTGGTGGCATCAGTTCTGTCGCTGCATTATGTAAATGCCGACTCGTTTCAGTCAATCGAACAGGTGTAAATTTTGTTCTGTGCAGATTGCTCATGGTATAAAATGAGTCACTTTGATTACGTACTCTCTCCTTTTAAGACATCAAAAGGAGAGAATTAATCTATTTTAAGACATTTATTTTCTTGTTTGCTGTGTTTTGTTATTATGATTAAATAAATAGGATTTATTAACTTTGATCTGGTGATGTTATTCCATCTTCAAAGATGTATGCTTTCTCGAAGCACTGCTTAGTGCGAGGTAGCCTGATATTTGTATCGTGTACTGAGCAGTGCTAGATATTGCTGCTGTTATCGCGATGGATTAAACTCCTTCTGATCTAAAGTCAGAGACCACGTATTAAGCCTCAGAGACCTGAGGTATTAAGCCCCAGGGACCTGAGGTATTAAGCCATACCCCCATTAATAAATATCTGCTTACCTGACGAATGGCCAATGCGAAGACGAGTTATAAGTATCAATCCCTGTAGGATATTCTGTGCAGATAAAGTCTACAGACCTGAATAGTTAACATTCTAGAGCAGACAGAATTTTCGATCCCTCCTAGATGACACCGAATGTTTAACCACCCCTTTAAATAGAAGGATACTTCCTTGGGGTCCATGTCCCGAAAAAGGATCCGGATCTTTGGTTCAGCATTGCAAAAATACTTCCCTGGAAAAGTTTTTCTTCCCTTCACGTTCCTTTGGTTCGGAAAAGGTAATCGAAAAACTAGCTCTTTTTCCGTTGCGTTGGGTCGATCTCTCTGAGAAGCAAATAGAAGGCTCCAACAGTTTGTTTAGCTAAACAAATAGAAGAGGTATTAAGGGCGCGTAATGGAAGTTTATAGAGTGAAATTAAGTGGATTAAGTTGCGAATTAACAATGAGCGAACGTTCAAATGTAAAGCTCAAGTAGTATTGATCCATTAATCAACGTTGACTTGGATTGCAGAGCGATGTTTATTTTTACCTGTGTTAAGTCAATCGGTGAATGCAATTATGCTGTAATGAGTGTTCAAAATCTTTTTAATCGCTGATCGCTGCTTTTTTTTTTGAAACGTGGTCTGTTTCTGTTTTTTAAATGTGCTGTAAGCTATGGCAGCGAGTAAATACTGCTTTAATCACTTCAAAAGGTTCATGTGACGAAAAATTTAACGTGGATGAGCTCCCGTGTAAACGACTGTCATTAGTTGGACTTAGTTTCGAATTCGCAACCCTCTGGTTAGTAATCCATTATTCTTCCAACCGAGCTGTCGCGGACCCTGAATCCGAAAAACAGAAATAAAATATACAGATTTTAACATTATACAAATTCTAATTTATTAATTAAAATGTATTGGAAATCAAGAGTCTTAATTTACAAAATTATAACATAAACATTAAAATATATACTTTTTGAAGTCTTAATGTCAACAATGAAGCAGCTATTTAGCCTCAGAACTGTTTGGTTTAGTGCCTGATTTCTTTCAATATTATGTCATTCTCAACTTCCATTTCAAATCAATAAATACTGGAATCTATTGATTATCTTAGATATTAAAATAATCGGAATTTAAAACAAAGGAATCGGAGAAAATATTGGAATATTTATTTTTTCTTCGAAGTTCTCTATTTTGGCTTGTGAAGTATGTCATGTTTGTGGTGATCCCAGGGGGTCCGCGGACGACACTTTGAGAATCACTCCAACACAATTGGATGACTCTCATAGACTTACTGAGTAAATTTGTTCTGCGGGCTCAATAGATATCTAGTCTGCGGGCCTGATAAGAAAATTTGCTACAACTTTTTCCTACGCGTATGGACTTTGTGAACGCCACCTGAGCCCAACCAAAACAATAGCTATTTCGCAAATAGTTAGACTGAAAAACTAAGGTTCGGACGAATGAAAAAGCTGTAGCCCAGAAGCGTCTCTTCAATGCCAGTACAAAACATGACAGTTATTTATAAATTTATTATTTACAAAATGCTGAACTTGCTACGAGCCTTAGATTTCATGACGAGGAAGAAATTCTTACAAAAATGAAAATTCACAGAACAGTATGTTGTCAATCTAATAACACGAAAGCAAATTTGCGGGTTATCAGAGATGAATCGAAGCAAACAATTTACTTTAACAAAAAGCATGCCTAAACCTTATACTCAGTTTAATTTTTATAAACCCGAGAACTCCATAAGACTATGGTTCAAAATTGCGAGGTTTGTCCTCTAATATTTCCATTGGGATTGATCGCCGACCGTCGCCAATAACACGTTGTATTGCCTCAGTGCGACGACCTACCTATCTACCATCAGAGTGAACAAAAATCTTAAAAATTAAGAATTCACAAAACAGCACTTTTCCACTCTAGTATCATACAAGCAAATTTGCTGGTTATCAGAACTGAATCGAAGCAAACAATTTATTTCATAAAAAAGCATGTCCAAATCTTGTACTGAATTCAACAATTTTAATCCGAGAACTCCGTTACCGTGAACAAAACGAAGAAATATGAATTATTCCTGCACTGTCATCCCCTAGAGGAACGCAATTCGTTATTATTGCCATTCACAGCAACAATTCCTTCCGTTACACAAGACCCAAGAGAATTCGCATCGGACCACACAATACACATCCCAACCAAAGAACATGTGGAAGAACCAGGGAATAAAATAATGGAAAGGGAACTTCATAGCGAATTAAGCGTTAAAGAATTAAAAAGATCCCGTCTCGGGCATTGATTCGCCGAAGCCGGCAACACGTGAATGGGCTATTCTGTGTGAAGAAGCGGGCCATTCAAGTAAGGGAGCATAAAAGTTCTTTGGGCATGAAAGACTCCATAGAACTGCGATTCTTTTCTGGAGAAAAAGTAACGCAATTATGGGCGATTTGGTTTCTAAACGGCGGAGACAGAAAACCGAAACTGCAATTTGGAAGGGAGCTGAAAAATAAACGGAGCCTATCCGTTGCAAATAAAGAGATGGGTTTTCTATAGCTCTTCTATTCAAACTGGTTATATAGGTTTAGAAATTCTTCCATGGATCCTTTTACTTCAGGTGCATTGAGTACCATTTGGGATTTCCCAAGGTGTATTCTGCTCAAATGTTATGTATTTGGAAGACGTCCACCGTTTCGAGCTGAAATATTCTTTCATGTACTTCATTCATCGCTAGTTAGTTCTTTTCAGAAAGAAAGTATTTGTAAAGATATCGGTGGAAATATACCTTGGGGAAATGTTTGGGTTGGTAGCTGAATTAACGTCTCACTAGAACAACACAACGGATTATTGGCGATGGTCCTGGATCAATCCCCGAGGGCAAAGATTCGAGGACAGCGCCGTAATTTTGAACCACGGTCAGATGACGAGGTCAATACCTGAGCTGGCATCCCACTCTCCAAAGGAAATGTTTCAACTTTGCACAGTAAATATCTGAACAACCAAATCCTTTTCCATAGATTTTGTACTGATGATGTCTCTCATTGCTCTTCACTAAGATCACACAGGTTACCTTGAAAACAATTTTTGTCTATGAAGTAAAACATAAAAGCCTACTTTAAAACATTGTTTAGATCGTCGACTTACAAGTGAAACACACTAAGTCAGAATTTTCGATATATGAGAGTGTTTCTTTACTAAACCAGAAAAATGTGGCGATCTTTAGACTGGTGAAGTTCACTAAGTTATTTGTTTCTTTGAATGAAGGTTGGATTTCTTCTTGAGAAACGCATTTAGTGAGTAGCATTTTCTCAGAACAACGTTTTTTGACAGTGTGTTACACTTGTAAGCAGACGATTTATAAACCATACATAAATTCGCACTTTTTAGTGGTCCGTCGAGCCGGAGCAATCTGTGATTGAAGTCTTGTGTTCCTTAACGTTAGAATATATGTAAATCAGATGTAACACGAATGTGCACACGAATTGTGAAAATGAGCTATTTCCGAATAGAGAATCATTGAAACTGAATGCTTATTGCCCCGTTTGTTTTGAAAGGCTAGATAAATAATCCAAAGGTGATTTATGTGCATAGAAAATGGATACTGGAGAACACTGATAGATTTTAATAACCATTGAGAAAATACATAACAAGTACGATAAAGTCAACATTTTTGAAAAGCTCAACACGCCTGTCACTAAGTGAGATGCGACTTTTTACAGCAAAAATGATCCCATAGTGTCACCCTTCTCCTAGAACTTCCCATAGGTGTGGGGAAAATTTTCGTTTCTGTCGGAAGGTTTTGTTCTGTTTGTATTGTTTTTGTGAAAAGATTTTTCGCAGCTCTCTTTCCAAATAGCTCTTTATCACTACTTAACATGTTACATCAAACAAAGCTTTTAACACTCCTGGTGGTTGTTGCAACGAGGAGTCTCGTCATTAGCAGTCTCGTCATTCAAAACAAAACTAATCAGATCCTGTTCTCGTCATCATAAAAAATGGCATTATCTTGATAACGAGATATCTCGTCACCAAAGTTGGTCAGATCTGATAGACTAGATATCTCTGAAACCTTTTGGAGGGTTAAGGTATGTAAATTAAATTTAAAGGATATTTCAAAACTTATTGCACAAATTTGAAGAGGGGTAGCTAACACAAAAAAATTAACCTTATTTATATAGAGATGTATTTCAGCAAACTCCCAGAAGGTGCTAGAGGGTACACTAAAGTGCTGGAAAGAAAGACAGCAATTATGTGAACAACAATTTTACTAGCCCCAATTTTATAGTTGGTTGGTTTTTTGGGGTTTTTGGGGGTTTTATGGCGCAAGGGCCATATTTGGCCATGCAATTTTACAGTTGGACTTATTGCACTTGTACTTACACTTACTTACGTACACTTATGTACTTAGTTCCACAGTAGATGCTCAGAGTTGTAACCTCCAACAGTAATGCACATCTGACAGCATCGATGCATTGGTTGTAGTATATGTTTAATAATGCCTGACCTGTCCTGGCAACCTACTTCCCATAGTTTTTGACATCAGTGTTTCATGTTTTCTCGAAAAAGGTCCGTCTACACAACGTTTATCCCTCCAAGTAGTTTTGATGAAATATCTCGTCCATCAAGAGTGATCAATTTTGCTAAGACGATATATCCCATTATGAAGATGTTGCAGATTTTTTTATAATGGCGAGGTCAAGATATGATCAGTTTTCTTTGATGACGAGATATCTCGTCCATCAAGATCTGATCAGTTTTGTTAATGACAAGATATCTCGTCATGACAACCACCAAGAGGGTTAAATTTGATTTTAAGCGGCTTCTGGGGGGTTAAAATTGTTTTGATTTTTGATCATATGAAGAAGCAAAAGTAATTGGTTTCTTTAGAAATTAAATTTCTTTAATGAAGCTTTGGTCTTCAAATCACACATTCCAAAGAAAAATTACACAACTCTAAGAAGTAAATTTTTGACTGATAATTAGAAGATCATTTCAAATCTTTAAGCCTATTTTACATCTCAATTTGAAATTTGCAAAATCCGTTTCCCTTTATTAAAAACTAGCAAAATTGTCCGATCTCACTCGGGTTGAAATGGTTAACTATACATTGAAAGTGACCAGAAAATCACTTTCCTCTTTCGTAGAAAAATGCCAAACCATTTAAGTGTGAATAAAACAATTTTTTAACACTTTTTCGACATTTTGTAATTTCTACAACCTACTTTGGGGCCAAATCCTATACATACATATCCATCCATGTAATATATTTCACATATATCGCACCCCTGCTAAAGGTACAAATTGTCCAAAGGTGAGACACTAAGGTAACTATTACAAAAGACAATTTGAAGGAGGAAACCCTTTCTTAAGTGCTATTCCTGTAAAAGTGCTCAACTCAATTCGTAAAAATGACGATTCTACAGCAGATACTCTCTCACATAATTTACCTGGCAATATTTTTTATGTCGCACTCTTTTCGAATTTTGCTACCATTAAGGGAAAGATAACTAATTTGATAAGATATTTATCACCAAGTTTGTTTTAAAGGTGAATACGTTTTTCTTGAAAATTCCGTTTCGTGGCATGTGCAATAATAAAATAACTTGTTTTAAAATTTAATAACTTCAGTAGTGATAAAGCAAGGTAACCTATCACCATTTTTTTAATAGAAAATTAATTTGACAGCTTTTCTTCTAAAGAAAATCATTGTTTTAAACAAACTTTCCCTATATAAGTTGCTTAAATATAGCGTAAAATAAGCCACCTTGGCCATCTGTTGCTATGACAAAGAATTTATAATATTTCAAAAGTCCTCGTTCGAATATTTTTAACATTAACGTTCTTTCAATAATGGCAAAGTTCAACTTAAAATTTGCTTTATTCGACCTTACATGACGTTTTAAACAGAATAATTTATGGTGGTGTTGCGTGTGATGAAAAGGAATTGCAATTTATTAAAATAATAAATATTTAAAACAGAAAGGTAAACGATAACGAGTTTTCGTTTTATTGTAAATTATCGTCTGATCCAAATATACGGAAATGTTTTATAGTTCGCAAAGAAAATAAATAAGGCTCAAAATACAAAAGTATTATAATTTAAATTCTATAAAAATAGTTTGAAAAAATAATTGATTTTTTTAGCAATACTGGCAAAACAATGTATTTACAATACTCAATATACCTTCCAGCTACTGCAAAACTACCAAATTATGGTTGATTTAAGTAGAGTTACTCAGATGTTTTAACGTGAAACTTGCCTAAATATGTAAGCAAAGAAATTTGAGATAATGCATTCACGAAATTGAAGTGTGACGTATTAAATATTAAACATCAAATTATATATTGAACAAATCTTATGTGATATTTGTTTAAACACAGACACAAAATCGAACATAGTTCTTTAGAGTTCAATAAATTAGTTTATTGAGTGAATAAATGAAATCGGCATTTTGAGTTGTCAGTTCGAAAATAAGTGATATAGTTCGATAACGCTATTCAAATGTCTCGTTCTTTACATAATGTGTCTGTTGAAAATATCTCTTTAGTAGTGATTATTTAAACTGACACGCGTTGCATTAATTTCAAAGAAATCGTTTTAAACCTGATGGATATTTTAAGTCATGATATAAAATTTCTCGATAAGTGATTCATATATAAGCCCATAAATAATTGGTTGATATCATGTTTTAATTTTCCTGTTATCTCCAGAATCATTCATATAACTTTAAATCAGTTAAATAACGCATTTTTCATCTAAAAGAAAACTGGTAAATAACAATCTGCATTTTGTGTCAAATGAACCAAAGAAAACTCTAGATAGAATACCTCAATAGCTTTATTTTTGTATCTTACCGTTAAAGCTCGAAAGCCGTTAATGTGCACATTACCTAGGTAATCTGCAGATTAACTGATTTGTTCCGTTAAAGTGCGGAATCATCTACAAAATAAGAGTTTTCCGCACTTTACCTAGGTAATGTGCACATTAATGGCTTTCGAACCGTCAAAGTGCAAAAATTTGTTTCTCATTTCCTTTCCCTCCTCCTTTCCTTTATCCATACGCTTCAACTATTCTGTTGATTGATTGATTCTATCAACTTGATTCTTTAGAAATCGAAAAATAAATAAATAACATTATGTTTCAATAATTGTCAGTATATTTTATTTACATCTACTGATTATTATATGAAATTACTTATAACTTTATGGGATAAAAGTGTAGCGCGTTTTTCAATTAGTAGTACCTAGTATTACTGAGTTGTTTGTCTGAGTATTAATTTGAGCGTACAGAAAACGTTACTGTTGTTAGAGCAAAGATATTATTTTCACTTAAACGAGTGCCTAGTAGGTAATGTGTAGATTATCTACGTGATCTGCAGATTATCTAGGTAATTTGAGAAATGAATCAATTTTCCGCACTTTAACGGATAGGCGTAGTTAATCTTCACATTACCTAGGTAATCTTCAGAATACCTGATTTCCGTACTTTAGCGGTAACATATCCAATTATCTAAAATTAGTCAGTGGATTGATCTATCAATCTAATTGAAATACATATTTTTAGTTAAAACACTATTAATCAAATTTATATTTAAAAACATACATCCGAATCCGAATTTTCTTTCAATATGATTAATGAAAAAAATAGACTACTACATCGATAATTGTATTCTTAGAAAGCTCAAAATAATTTAAGCTAAGTATAAAAATTCCTTGTTTTGCTCTTTTGATAAAGTCATTTTCCATTGTACCTTTGAAATATATATTTAAAATTTAGCAAATATGTTTATTCAATAGAGTCCATTTCCATTAAAACACATTAAAAATAAGTGAATCCAAAACTATTGTGACGGGTTCTTTAAATATTGACTTTGAAACATAATTAGCACCAAAGCTATCGATATATCTGGTAACAATTATTTATGAAAACTGCTTTTGACAGTAAGTTCAAAAAGTTTTTTCAGAAATGCGTAATGGTTTCTAAAATAATTACAGTGAAAGCGATCAAAGTTGAAGCATTTACTTTCATCATAAAACAAAAAACCTTTCTATACCTTTATACCGAAGATTTCTATTGAAATGAAAAGTTTGTAATTTAAGTGAATTGTGACATTTCAAACGTTAATTATGAACAATAAATTGCAATCGTGTTCAAATTTTTAGGGTGGAAACACAAATCATTCTAGAATAAATGTAATGGATAATGTTTTTTATGAGTTGTTGAAAATGGACTCATTTCTGAATTAAGACATCGAAATATGCAGATTGGAAAATTCTTCCAGATTATTTTTTCCAGTTTCTTCAACTGTTTGCAAAGAATTTATGATTGCTAACAGAAAATTATAATCAGAGGTTTGTTTATTGAAAATTTTACATTTTGTTTTAACTACTTTTACATGTTTTAGATAATGATAAATGTCTTAATATTCACATATATAATCAGAACTGCCAAATATTAAATTGAATACTGAAGAATATATTAAAATACAGATAATGGAGATGGGCTTGACATATTATTCAAATGCCCGATTAAATGAGTACACAAAAGATATTTCTGGTGTGAAGCCAATCGGAGTTAGGCCGAGAAGGACCAAAATTTAGACGGATTGACTACGTAGACAAGGACTTTGGAATTTGCAAAATTAAGAACTGACGTGCACAAGGACTTTGGCATTTGCAATAACACAGGACAATAACTATTACCAATAACACACAGGACAAGGTGAAACAGAATCATCGAAAGGCCCACACTGGGCTAACTAGGCAATGAAGGAGGGAACAAATCAGTCAAATTATTTATTTTTCCAATAATCACAAAAATGATGTTACATAAAGATCCTTTTAGTAGAAGTTATCTTAAATCATTGTACACCAATTTTAAAAGTAACTCCCATTTTCCAAATTATAATCCACTTGTGTTTTATACTATTTGTGTTTTTCACTATATTTCACTATAACATGTGCCCATTATTGGATTTGGAGCCATAAAATCCTAAATGCGTATCTACCCAACCTATAATATGATTTAGCATCGATTGAATTTTTTGAAAATTTATGGAAAATAGAAAAGGTCTACTCACCTAAACTCATTTTCTCACTATAAAATATTTCAATAAAATATAATAAACAATAAAAATCCTTAAATATTTACCAAATATACGTGGTTCAAATTACACAATAAAGTTTGTTCGTAGTAAAATGTTTGTCAGCCTATTTGTGCATCAGAAAATTTCTGTAACGAACTGTAGAGTACAAGTCTCACACCTTTCACTTAACTTTTTCTTTTCAAAAGGATATAGTTTTTTGTTTAGATAGAAAATGAATTATTAGGGTGAATTTTTACGCGAACATATATTTTTATTCCATGAAATGAATCTAAAAACGAGGTGACAGTACGACTTGTACCTTTACCCAAGTTTCTTTACCTTCGTTTCATAATCACAGAGAAAGCAGGTATGTTTTTTGCAACGCATACACAATAGCTTAATTACGCTAATTAAAATATTATTTCCAATCTAAAAGCGTTTTTTCTATAACTAACTGGATCACGATCTCTGTCATTGTCTACAGATTACTGTTGCTTCAAAGAGTGTAAGTAGATAAAGACAAAATGAGTTTTTATAAACAGTTTTAGATGCCTGAGTTTCATAATAGCTATCAGAAATTAAGCTGGATAAACTATCTAATTGAATTTCATTGCTTTTATAAAAACTCACTAGGGAAGATTTATTTCCATTGCATACAAAGTTAAGAGAATTACTTATAAGAACTCATCATCCAAATAATTTTTTATCGAGATGTTTTCATTTGCATTAATCTAACTTTTTCTAATAAGAATAAACTAAATTAATTATCTGATATTGCTTTTTCCTTAACAAATTTGTGCTATATATAACCTATTGATATGTTTACCTAATAGGTTATATATAGCATAACTATATAGTCCTAAATTCACGAACTCACAGCCATCCCCGCTCACTTGCTTTCATGCGTCGGTTTGGATTCCCATGATGAATTCCCTTTTTGAGAATCCTTTGATGGTTTTGGACTTTTTAAAGACGAGTGTTTTCATGGACTTGGTCTAACACATACTAGACCAAGAGTATTTAGAAACAACAACGTAAGTCTCATGATTCGTGGTGTTTTTCGTCAATCTAATAAGCTCATAATCTGCCCCACCTCATAATCTGATCACCAGAAAAGTGAATAGTCTTCTCTCAGGTGGAACCGCAACCGGTTCGGGAACCACTTAATCACAACAATCCCCAAATGAATAAAGAGCTGTTAAATAAAGGAGAAAGTGAATCTTAACCTACAACCAAATAATTTTAACAAAGTGCTCCGAAACACATAATTTGACGCGAGCTCTTTGGCACCAACTGTATCGAATAGTTTTAAAATTCTTCTCAAGTTTCCTAAGATCAGCTTTACATTTTCTGCTTTCAGAACTTCAGGAGAGGGAAGGAAAGAGCCCACTCTTCCGTGGATTCGGACCCACCAGGAATAAAAAAGGCCTTATACCTCAAAGGAAAGATCGAGTTGATTAATCCCCATTCCACACGTCCTGAGGAAACATTCACATTACTGAACACGCGTGAGTATTTGTACACGACTCCTTCGAAAGTTATGTTAGTCATCTTTCTCCTTCCCAGGTCTATTTCATTTAATACAGGGATGGCATTTATTCTATAACTCGGACGAGAAAGACAAATATTTGTCGAATTGGATTCCTTTTTCGCAAGAAAGTTTGGTGTGTCTTAACTTAATTAGCTACATATACGGGACCGAGTTTCATTTATAGTTGAGAGATGTACACGTTACAAATGGCGGTCGGACTTTCTTGGTGGAAGATTGACAAAGAATTACAGTTCCGAATTAGTGGAATCAGAGCGGTCTTGTCTAAAGGGTGTTAAAGCAAGGAGCTTACGTTGACATATTTTCAGGTTCAGCATATAGACATATTGTTGAAATTTTGAAATGATTACAGAAATCAAATAAATAAATGGACACATTACACTTTAATGTTTATACCTACATTTAGTTTTGTGAAAATTGATATCCTAATCCAGTCCTGTAAATGTCTCAATCTGTAGAGATTAAGTAAATAACATCATGAAATAAATATTAAAATCATAAAAGTGAAATTGATTTATATTAACTTAATTAGCATTTCAATGAAAGGTACATGAAATAATATCGATTGTGAAATTTTCTAGTTTTCCTTAAAATTATATTGAAATTTTTACAAGCAATTAAAGCAAGCAAAGTATCATGAACGCCTAAAAGTGTTGGTGGGTGCTGGTGCATGCTAAATTTGTCGTGGCTTCAAATATCCTCACATTGGCTTGATGTGGAGGTTTGGAGAGTGGAGTGCCAGCTCAGGTGAACTCGTCATATGAATGTGACTCAAAACGACGAGATGGTGTCACCAAATCTTTCCCTTCTTGATTCATCCCGAACCGTCACAAGTAGCCCGTGTGCTGCTCTTGCTCGACGTTAATCCAACAACCTACTTAAAAAGTGTTAAAATTCTGGGAGGTTTTCAGGTTCGTTTAGTTTTCCTAGACTTGAAAGTCATATCAGAATTAATTGTTGAACTACAATAAATATCCATAGAATTTTCTGTTACTCTATAGTCATGCGTAAATAAGTAACCTCTTATTTTTATAATTCCAGTTAGTCTTTTTCAATTTCGAAAATACATGTGGCAGAGTGATCTATAGTTACCATGAAATCCTTTTTGGTGGGGAAAATTGCCTTTTATTCCACGCTTCTGGGTCATGGTAGCCGGGTCGGATGAGTAGCGGATTAGCAGCCGGAGGGTTTCGAATTCGAAACTCGATCCAACCAAACAACATCGTGTACGTGGAGGCTAGTGCGTGTTTAATCAGTCGTGGCCTCAAATATTCCTCACATTGGCGTGGTGTTGAAGTTCGGAGAGTGGGGCCAGGTATTGACCTCGCCGTGGTTCAAAATTGCGAGGTGTTGTCCTCTCTCTCCCTTCGGGATTGATCCCGGATTGTCGCCAATGACATATTGTGTTTGTTGCTCCAGTGTGACGTAAATTCAACTACCGCACATCTACTTCCACGTGTCTTTTTAAAACCCAACAGGTTACCACGTTTGCAACGTTTTCCACGGACCTTCTAAGCACCACGAGGATTGATACACAAACACTACGATTAAACAATGTAATCTTATGAACGGATCCCTGCTTGTATCATCCACGCTCGTACACTGATCTGATCCGTGTATCGTGATTCCACACCCAGTAGTAGTTTAGCTCGTGGTCCCAAGATTTACCCTGCTTGTATCATCCACGCTCGTACACTGATCTGATCCGTGTATCGTGATTCCACACCCAGTAGTAGTTTAGCTCGTGGTCCCAAGATTTACCCTGCTTGTATCATCCACGCTCGTACACTGATCTGATCCGCGTATCGTGATTCCACGCCCAGTAGTAGTTTAGCTCGTGGTCCCAAGATTTACCCTGCTTGTATCATCCACGCTCGTACACTGATCTGATCCGCGTATCGTGATTCCACACCCAGTAGTAGTTTAGCTCGTGGTCCCAAGATTTACCCTGCTTGTATCATCCACGCTCGTACACTGATCTGATCCGCGTATCGTGATTCCACACCCAGTAGTAGTTTAGCTCGTGGTCCCAAGATTTACCCTGCTTGTATCATCCACGCTCGTACACTGATCTGATCCGCGTATCGTGATTCCACACCCAGTAGTAGTTTAGCTCGTGGTCCCAAGATTTACCCTGCTTGTATCATCCACGCTCGTACACTGATCTGATCCGTGTATCGTGATTCCACACCCAGTAGTAGTTTAGCTCGTGGTCCCAAGATTTACCCTGCTTGTATCATCCACGCTCGTACACTGATCTGATCCGTGTATCGTGATTCCACACCCAGTAGTAGTTTAGCTCGTGGTCCCAAGATTTACCCTGCTTGTATCATCCACGCTCGTACACTGATCTGATCCGTGTATCGTGATTCCACACCCAGTAGTAGTTTAGCTCGTGGTCCCAAGATTTACCCTGCTTGTATCATCCACGCTCGTACACTGATCTGATCCGTGTATCGTGATTCCACACCCAGTAGTAGTTTAGCTCGTGGTCCCAAGATTTACCCTGCTTGTATCATCCACGCTCGTACACTGATCTGATCCGTGTATCGTGATTCCACACCCAGTAGTAGTTTAGCTCGTGGTCCCAAGATTTACCCTGCTTGTATCATCCACGCTCGTACACTGATCTGATCCGTGTATCGTGATTCCACACCCAGTAGTAGTTTAGCTCGTGGTCCCAAGATTTACCCTGCTTGTATCATCCACGCTCGTACACTGATCTGATCCGTGTATCGTGATTCCACACCCAGTAGTAGTTTAGCTCGTGGTCCCAAGATTTACCCTGCTTGTATCATCCACGCTCGTACACTGATCTGATCCGTGTATCGTGATTCCACACCCAGTAGTAGTTTAGCTCGTGGTCCCAAGATTTACCCTGCTTGTATCATCCACGCTCGTACACTGATCTGATCCGTGTATCGTGATTCCACACCCAGTAGTAGTTTAGCTCGTGGTCCCAAGATTTACCCTGCTTGTATCATCCACGCTCGTACACTGATCTGATCCGTGTATCGTGATTCCACACCCAGTAGTAGTTTAGCTCGTGGTCCCAAGATTTACCCTGCTTGTATCATCCACGCTCGTACACTGATCTGATCCGTGTATCGTGATTCCACACCCAGTAGTAGTTTAGCTCGTGGTCCCAAGATTTACCCTGCTTGTATCATCCACGCTCGTACACTGATCTGATCCGTGTATCGTGATTCCACACCCAGTAGTA
The DNA here is from genome assembly GCA_933210815.1 of Meta bourneti. Lineage (NCBI taxonomy): Eukaryota > Metazoa > Arthropoda > Arachnida > Araneae > Tetragnathidae > Meta > Meta bourneti. The sequence continues at coordinate 69,150,851 of OW119925.1, forward strand.
GTTTAGCTCGTGGTCCCAAGATTTACCCTGCTTGTATCATCCACGCTCGTACACTGATCTGATCCGTGTATCGTGATTCCACACCCAGTAGTAGTTTAGCTCGTGGTCCCAAGATTTACCCTGCTTGTATCATCCACGCTCGTACACTGATCTGATCCGTGTATCGTGATTCCACACCCAGTAGTAGTTTAGCTCGTGGTCCCAAGATTTACCCTGCTTGTATCATCCACGCTCGTACACTGATCTGATCCGTGTATCGTGATTCCACACCCAGTAGTAGTTTAGCTCGTGGTCCCAAGATTTACCCTGCTTGTATCATCCACGCTCGTACACTGATCTGATCCGTGTATCGTGATTCCACACCCAGTAGTAGTTTAGCTCGTGGTCCCAAGATTTACCCTGCTTGTATCATCCACGCTCGTACACTGATCTGATCCGTGTATCGTGATTCCACACCCAGTAGTAGTTTAGCTCGTGGTCCCAAGATTTACCCTGCTTGTATCATCCACGCTCGTACACTGATCTGATCCGTGTATCGTGATTCCACACCCAGTAGTAGTTTAGCTCGTGGTCCCAAGATTTACCCTGCTTGTATCATCCACGCTCGTACACTGATCTGATCCGTGTATCGTGATTCCACACCCAGTAGTAGTTTAGCTCGTGGTCCCAAGATTTACCCTGCTTGTATCATCCACGCTCGTACACTGATCTGATCCGTGTATCGTGATTCCACACCCAGTAGTAGTTTAGCTCGTGGTCCCAAGATTTACCCTGCTTGTATCATCCACGCTCGTACACTGATCTGATCCGTGTATCGTGATTCCACACCCAGTAGTAGTTTAGCTCGTGGTCCCAAGATTTACCCTGCTTGTATCATCCACGCTAGTACACTGATCTGATCCGTGTATCGTGATTCCACACCCAGTAGTAGTTTAGCTCGTGGTCCCAAGATTTACCCTGCTTGTATCATCCACGCTCGTACACTGATCTGATCCGTGTATCGTGATTCCACACCCAGTAGTAGTTTAGCTCGTGGTCCCAAGATTTACCCTGCTTGTATCATCCACGCTCGTACACTGATCTGATCCGTGTATCGTGATTCCACACCCAGTAGTAGTTTAGCTCGTGGTCCCAAGATTTACCCTGCTTGTATCATCCACGCTCGTACACTGATCTGATCCGTGTATCGTGATTCCACACCCAGTAGTAGTTTAGCTCGTGGTCCCAAGATTTACCCTGCTTGTATCATCCACGCTCGTACACTGATCTGATCCGTGTATCGTGATTCCACACCCAGTAGTAGTTTAGCTCGTGGTCCCAAGATTTACCCTGCTTGTATCATCCACGCTCGTACACTGATCTGATCCGTGTATCGTGATTCCACACCCAGTAGTAGTTTAGCTCGTGGTCCCAAGATTTACCCTGCTTGTATCATCCACGCTCGTACACTGATCTGATCCGTGTATCGTGATTCCACACCCAGTAGTAGTTTAGCTCGTGGTCCCAAGATTTACCCTGCTTGTATCATCCACGCTCGTACACTGATCTGATCCGTGTATCGTGATTCCACACCCAGTAGTAGTTTAGCTCGTGGTCCCAAGATTTACCCTGCTTGTATCATCCACGCTCGTACACTGATCTGATCCGTGTATCGTGATTCCACACCCAGTAGTAGTTTAGCTCGTGGTCCCAAGATTTACCCTGCTTGTACCATGCTAAACGACTCGCGGCTTATGCGGAGAGATATGGGTCATGTGGGTCGCAGCACTGCCTCCAAAAACTCAAGCAGTGGAATTTTAATTGAACTGTTTCTGAGATCCGAGTTACAGGAGATTTGATGACTTCAGCCCATTTCTTTTTGGCTGTCGCGGATTTTGACTAGTCTTCGACGGTCTATGTCATCTAGGGGATCAGGCGGAACGTTTCGCTGGTTGTCTCAGACCATTTACTCCGTCGGAGATGAATTGTATCGTAAACAGTTTTGAGTTTGGAATAAAATGCATTCTTTTATACAGCACAGAAAGACGAAAGCATCGTCCGGTCATAAAATTTTCGGAAATTCCGTGTTTGCAGTTGGGGAGTATTGCTACATAGAGGAAATATAAAAGTAGAGTGAGCAATGGTAACCTTTTAAGGTACCCAGGATCATGTGACCAAAACTAGTAGCAACGTGACCCTTAGACTACTTTCGTTTCGAGTAGAACCATCGACTTTCTAATCAAATAGACAGAGCATGTGGGCGGAGACGGTGTCGTAAGATCTATGCAGGGTAATTCACGTGGGCTTACGAATCAATTTAGCCGATTGGCTATCGAGGCACAGACTAGAGTTTTTGATCAAGATAGATAATCACTTTAAGTAATCAATAATTTAGTGTTCATGATGCTCTTTACACAACCACGTGATAGATATTCAAACTGAGCGACCGGAAGAAATAAAAAAACTGCGCGTACATGCTTCATTTATTTCATTAGAAGATGGGTGGGTGGAACCGAACATTCAGCATCTTATTGGTCCACGGGCTGGAGAATATAACTCATTGATTTATAATCTAATTGGTTCGCACGATATAGTAGTAGACATTAGCGATTTCACTAATTTTGTCGCCACTTTATAGAAATGCGCATTTAAACTCCAACTCCCTCATTAGACGTTATATCGCCAAACGAGGTGATAGGATGTCAAATCGGCCAACTAAGTCAATTTTCACAAATCAGTCACGTGACTACTAGCCGACATGTTGGTCACACTTTTTGACGCTCTCCTCAATAGCAATGCTCAACCTACTTACATCTCACGTCTATGGTTTACTTTCTATAAAATGGGGAATGCCAGTTTTTTAGTGTAAACGTAAACTACCAGCAGAGAGAGAGAGGAATTACTTCCTGTTATTAATTAATTTGATTTATTGCCGTTTTGACGATGTTATGTGTCAATTTCTCTAGGATACTAAATTCTCTGGGGAGAAATACTTCATGGAGCAACCATTTGGAACATATGCATTAGGCATGCTTTCAAATAAATGAAACGGAAAACTCCATAAGCTATTAAATTTAAGACTAATTGTAAAAGTGACGTGTTAAAGTTGTATTCGAATAACACGCCAAACTACGTCCTTTCGGAATGAATCAGGAAGTACGCACACACCGCAAAACTAGTTCCTCCTATATATAACAAGAAAAACTCAAACAAAAATTGATCATGAAACTGCACACCTGAGCTGTGGAGGATCGGCGGAAGCCCAGTTGGGAAGAGCAGCGGATTAGCAATCAGTGGGTTTCGAGTTCGAAACTCGGTCCAGCCAAAGACCATCGTGTACAAGGGGGATGGTACACGTTAAATCTGCCGTGACCTCAAATGTCCTCACGTTGGCATGTTGTGGAAGTTTGGAAAGTGGGGTGCCAGCTCAAGTGTTGATCTCGTCATATGACCGTGGTTCAAAATTACGAGGCGTTATTCTCGGATCTTTCTCTTATAGATTGATCCCTCTAGCTCTAAAAATGACTTTGTAAGAGCATTGTAAAGATGAGTGTGAACAACAAAACAAGGAAAGAAAAATTGCAATGTGGAATTGGGCTTATGAACCCCGAATAGGGTTAAAAAATACTCACGGAGTAACTATAATCATGTGTGTAAACAGTTATATATCATACCAGTTTTCCTTCTATTTATTTTTGATACATTATAGAACTTCATGACATCGACGGATAATCTTACGAATTTATACTGTATGACATGGATGACCAAAACAAAAAAATATTAATGACATATTTTTGCTTGCATCCAAAAAATCTATTCAGTTGCAGTCCACGAACATTCAATTTCGATGAGATATCTGTGTATCTTTTCGAATTTGCGATGAAAGGATGCAAAATTTCGGTACAGTGCTTAGATAACTCTTCTTATTTGAATTCAGAACCACGCATTTATCCCTCTCCTCTTTACTTAATCCGATAATCGTTTACCTTTACTTCGAATGAGCGGATCCAGAGGGTACACACGTGTTGGTAGGTATCTCCAAGGAATGTTAATACCCAAGGAATATTGAAGTTCAATTGTGTCTTCGTAGAAATTCAAAGCTGGGGCTGAAGGTTTTACGAATAACGTGAATAGGTATCCGTTGTGTGTGGGACTACAGTTAGATTTAAGTATAATAGAATGAAATGGATTCAGTAGGAATGAGATAAGGAAACCGACTTTGGATTCTGTGTCTGTTGCATACCATATTTTCGTTGTTTTGTTGTGTGTTATTTGAAATAACTGAATACTGTCAGGCCCCATAAGGTTCTCAGGGTTTTTAATCCAACCGGGCAATCAAATACAATTGATTCATACACCACCACCAGTTGGGGGCGCAGCCCCCTCTACCCCGACATAAGCCATTATAGATTGTCAGAGGCGGCCCCTGAAGAATTGATTCATACAGAACAAATACAAGTAATGAACAAAAGTAATGTTACATAGACGCCTGTATCCCGTAGGACAATCCCGCACAAAATTACTGACTTCGTTTAACAAGTCTTAGGTTTGAATCCTGGTTTGGCTGTGGATGTTTGTTGTAGTGTTCCACTTTAAGCCTTGTATAATATATATATTTGTTAATTATTAATATAAGTCCTTGTATAATATTTCTCAAGTGTAGGAAAAAATGATGACAGAGACAATACGAACTAAACCGAATCTGATAAAAATAAAGGGAATTAAGATATTTTAATTTTTCTCAAGAGTCTTTTTGGTCCCAAAAGATTATCTGAACTTCAATTATTTTTTTAGTAAGTTAATATGTGAGGAACTTAACCCATCTGGTGGTTGTCTCCACGAGGCATCTCGTCGTTAGCAAAATTGATTAGATCTTGATGGACGAGATATCTCGTCATTAGAAAAAACTGACCAGATCTTGATCTAGTCATAAAAAATCGGTAATGTCTTGGTGACGAGATATCCCGTCATTACCAAAATTGCTCAGATCTTGATGGACGAGATATTTCATCTAAACCACTTGGAGTGTTAACCAACACAACAAACATTAACTAAAAACACTATAGTAAAAATGGGCTTCAAACAATCTCAATTATAAAATACTTTTTGGTAGATCAGATTCTCACTGTCTAACCATGCTCCACTATATTGGTGATGACATAAATACGAACACGCGCGCGTTCAAACACTAGATGGCGCTTGCACAATCAACGTGCACTTTGATGGATGCTCCACGATGAACAGTTGAAGTGCTATACATATCCCTTCCAACAACCGAATGAAGCCTTGTAATAAGACACTGCTTGTACTCCTGTCACAGCTTCATTCTTTGTTGTCACTCAGCCTCATTCTGAAGCTGCGGCTTGCACCCATACTCGGTTACTTAAATCAACTCATGACAGTCAAATGATCGGGTCATCCATTGCGTGATAACGCATACGGAAGTACGCCTATGAGCTTCATTCAACTCACATGGTCTCAGACAATCGATAATCAGTCAACTAGTGGTAGCATCTGTCGAATTCAGCCACAGCTAAAGTCTAGAGGGAAAGTATTGTAGTGAACTTAGCCACAACTTCAAAATTTAACATACAATATAATAGCAATGAAATAAATCTTCACCATGAAATACTTCGGGGTTGTAACGTCTTCTACACTGTGATACAAATTAATGCAACAACTATAAAAATACAGTTGCTCTGTTTAATCCCCCTGGTGGTTGTCTCGACGAGATATCTCATCATTGGCAAAGTTGCCCAGATCTTTATGGACGAGATATCTCGTCAATAGAAGAAAACTGAGCAGATCTTGATCTCGACATCATAAAAAAATCGGCAACATCCTGATGACGAGATATCTCGTCAATAGAAAAATTGATCAGATCTTGATGAACGAGATATCTCATCGAAACCATTGGAGGGTTATTAGTTTAGTTCCTTGAATATTTTTCAAATTTCTAAGTGCCTAAATGTGAATAAACAGCAAAAACTTTTTCAGAAAGGCACGTATCGTTCCTCTTTGCCTGCTAGTAGATGATTTCAGAATAGATATAAAAGAGATAGATTAAATGGTATTATTAGCTATGTAAAAAGTATCTTAGAGTCAGCATTAGGGTGATATTTCTGGTTAGAAGACAGGGAAGCCCATCGACTTTCGAAATAGACGGAGCATGTGGAAGGAACATCGAATTATTGATTGTGGGAAAATTATTGATTGTTTAAAGTGATTATCCAGCGTGATTAAAACATTAGTCTATTCATTGATAGCCAATAGCTCCAAGTTAGAGGCCATGGTAGCCCGGTTGGAAGAGTAGAGTATTAGCAACCGGAAGATTGTTAATCCGCTACTCTTGGATCCAACCAAACATCGTCGTGTACATGGGGGCTGGTGTATGTTAAATCTGTCGTGACCTCAAATGTCCTCAAGTTGGCTTGGTATGAAAGTTTGGAGAGTGGGGTGCCAGCTCAGGTGTTGACCTCGTAACTGACCGTGATTCAAAATGACGGTTGTCATCCTGGGATCTTTCCCCTCGGAATATATTCCGTCACCAATAGCCCAGTGTGTTGCTCCAGTACGTTATTTAACGACCAGCCAACTAACTCGATCGTTATCACTTAAAATAAATTGATCCCAGACCTTCACGAATAGCCCGTTGTGTTGCTCCAGTGCGACGTTTATATAACTAACTACCTAGGCCAAATCTATTCGCAAGCGCAGATGACTAATCCATCTGAGAACTTACGATAGCGATACCGCCCACATTCTGTCTATTTCATTAGAATATCGATGAGACGGAGTCACTGTAACAAGAGCTCAGAAGTGTAGATTGTGTGAGCTTGGAAATGGACTAGGGCCTATTGGCTATCGAAGCCGTAACGAGTGTTTTTCATCACCCTCGTAAATTATTCCTTCATTAGGATTCGTGTTTTCTTTCAATACTCCGTGATCTTCACCAGGGAGAGATTCAAACCGATAGAACACTTAACTTAAAACAATCTTAACTTGAACGACTTTTGAAATAGAATATTTTTATTTCCCTATTAAAATGACTACAAACTAATGCTTTTAGAACTTTTAATATGGACACGTTTGATATAAAATATATGTTACCGGAAAACCGTTGAAAACGTACCTTTGAAAATTTCATCCTGTTAACTTGAACGGAATTGTTCCTAGTTTTACTCTATCCTCTCTAATTCCAATCTGGATGACAAATTCTACCTTGACAAATATCTGTCACTCGAGGACATTTCGGAAAATGCAGATTTTGCATGTGAACGTTGCTTCACACTTCAAAAACTCATTTATTTTCCTAGAGAGAAAACGACCACCATCTCTGGCAAATTCTCGTTGACGCTTGCAACTGCGATGTTGATGACAGAAAATTGCATTCTCTTAACGTGCCTTTGCTCTAGTTTGTGTAAGAAAGAGCAATGAAAATTAATTATGCGTTGTGAGAATAGTACATTGAGTTTTGAAACGGAACGATATTTTGTATTCAGAGGCTGAAAGCAAATTAACGAAGACAGAAACAACGCTATGTGGAATAAAGTGGAGCACTTTATTCCGTATTGTATCGTGCTTGAGAAGTAAACAGTCCCTTAAAATTAACAGTTTCTTACTCTCAGTAACTCAAGGTGGAAATATAATTTGTTGCTTCCCACATGAATACTGGGGCCGCCATGGCTTAGTGGGTTTACCCAGTGCGCGAGCAACCTGTGTTGTAGGTGGTGCAGGTTTGATTTTTGTACTTATTCCCGGGTGTATTTCTCACTACTGTCAGTAATTCTTTTGTTTCCATGTCTATTACTTGATGTTTGTCACAGCTTGGACAAATATGGACCTTGTATAGGACCAAACCAACCAATCTATATGAAAACTGATCTAAAGTTAATAAAAGCTTCATACATTGAAGGTGATGTATTTTTTTTTTAAATTTTGTTTTTTACTATACAATTTTAACTTTCTGATAGTTATTAGCCATATACTAAAGACCAATGTTGAAAATTGCATATATGATCAAATATGTTAACCAGAAGGTATGTTTTGTTTCCATACAGACATACAATCTAATAGTACAGAACATACAAAAGATATAGAGTAACGTCACAATAGTATGTTAAAAGGTCATTCTATGTGAAATTAGCAAAAATCAGAAAAAACTGTGGCCGTAGGATGACAGATTTTCATGAAATTTGGTACAGGGGATTAGTTTATGCATAACTAACTAACACCAACACACATTCCCGTGCCTAGTGTCGTGAGACACTGTACCAGTTTAAATAAATGTGGTTGGGATGAATAGAGCATGCCACCGAGGTGACATGTCTATCCAGAATTTAGAGCACGTTATACATTTATACATTATTATATCTATACAGTAATTACATCTATATTATACTAAGTTACACTATATACATATATACAACATGAGAGAAGAAAAAAAGTAGGTTTTTCAGTCTCTTTGGATGATCAAGTCCTGATGATTCTCAATGAATCTCATCATGTTAATAATTTTGATCCTCGAGCCCTTGGTAGTAGTTTATGCATAACGATAATATTAACGATATCCAACAAATTTTGGCTCAAAATTAAATATTTTGGAAGTTTCAGGGATTTTAAGGACTTGTAACTGAAGAGCAGTTGTGAAATATCTTGTTGCATGTTTGAAGATCTTTCTTAAAAACTACTAAAAGCAGACAATAATATTTCATATTTTGGAATCTATGAAGAATTTTCTTTTTACCTATTTGGAAACAATTGTTTTAAACATCATAGTTAAGCTTAAAATGAGTTTTCAAAAATAGAAAATAGTCGATTTTGATTAAAAAGGTTTCTATGGGCTAAAGGAATTTAAACTCCCAAAATTAGTGTTTACCTATCTAATAATGCTTAACATTTACAAAAGTATTTAATATTGCCAAGTAATAGTATTTAATAGTTACGTTTTCTAAGTCGAAAAGACTTCTCTAGCAAAATGAACATTCCACCTAATTATTTCACTGATGGAATACTCCTTGAATTAAGCATAAAAAAGTTTTGAAACAAATTTTATGCGAAATTTTTCACGTGCACCATAATAATAGTTATTTTATTCTTATACCGAATTTTTTTATATAATCGAAGCTTATAACTCATTACTAGGAGTGATAAAAAAATAAAATTTAGATCTAGTTTAAAACCTTCCCTAGGCAAAAATAATCAAATTATAATAATGAAAATTTGAGGACATAATAGAGACATCTTGCTCTTTCATGTTGAAAAATTTTAATGTTTTGATTAAAATAAAAATATTTTTCTTTATAAAGGTATAGAAATACAATCACACTACATTATGCCACGCTATTTGTTATGAAAAGCTCTTCATTAAGAATACTTTTTAATATTATCTTTCCATTTCTACAGATATCAGAGTAATTTGAAATTTGTACAAATTTAGAAAATTTCTATTTTCGTTGATCTCTCAGATTCAGGAATGATTGCTATATTAAATTATTTTCTGACGTTTCATTAGAGACCTGTTTCTAAAAAGAATGTAACGATATAAAATTTTAAATTTGTGTTGATAACTTATTGAAATACAGAGTCGCAAACATGTCACTTTAGTTACAACATGTGACCTATTTAAAAACTGATTTTCATAAAATCGGTGATGTCAGCCACAGCCGATTTGCTCATTTTGCATGGAATGACCCATTAGACAGAGCGATACTTAATCATAATGTCGTATTTCGATATCATAATAGTCTGAGTACAGGATTTCATTAGAGAAAATATCACGGACCTAGTCTCATAATACCTAATGTTGAAATATTAAAAGCTGAAATTACGAAAGCTGGGTTTCTCAATGGACAAAATGGCTGTATAAAGAAATTGTTCTAGAGGACTGGTTGTTTACTGAAATTGGGGATTATACTATTTTATATTCTTCCTTCCTGTATTATTACACCACATCAAAATAGACAATTGGAATTATTTTCTGGTAGAAAGGGCTTAATATGAGGGTGCTTAACAGTGAACGATAAAAAGCTAATTGTTTTCTATACTTCCGTGGTAATATTTATACTTCACGTGCCTCGGAACTTTTTCTATAAAACTGACTAATGTATACATTAGCTGAACCATTGAGATATACATTTCTACATTTCGCGTTATGGCCTATTTCTCTGTAAGTATGGTTCACCTGCTCATAACTGTTATGTACGTGCAACTGGAGTGAATATTACGCTTTTATGCTTGCAAAAATATGTGTTTTGTTGCCTAGTTTATCGTTTGGTAGGAATGCAATGCTTTTTACATTGTATATGAGAAGGATTTTCAGTGTCAGCAGACTAAACAGACTGAATACGAGTTTACTCTATTTGGCGTTTATTGGCGACGTGCAGAAATGGTATTAACCCTATAAAGTGGTTTCGACGAGATACCTCGTCCATAAAGATCTGATCAAGTTTGTCAATGACGAGGTTTCTTGTCCACTAAGATCTTGTCAGTGCTATTAAGGACGAGATACATCAACGAGACAAAACTGCCACTCCAAGGGGAACGAAGTTACAAATAGGAAAAAAGTTTTATATCAGAGGCTAGCCGCTATAAAACAGTTTTCGAAGTGAAGATACACCACCAAGAGGGTTGAAAGAACTTGCCAAATGACGACACTTTCTGAATACGTGCCAAATCCCCCTAGACTACAAAAAGGCTCTGGAAAACCTAATGCTGTTCAGTTCCTTGAAGTTCGCTGGAGATTGGTAGAACCTGAGCCGAAGGCCCTCAAAGTCAACTCCCGTCTACAGGATGCACGTTCCGCCGCAGAAACACTACTTCCACCTATATTTAGTTTGACGGTACAGATGTAGGTCATTTTTGGTACGATTTTATTTGGCGGGTTTTTTTCGGATTTATGCGGTTTTTGGCACCCCACTTCACTTCTGTTTATTTTATGTTACGTTTTAAGATGTTAATATACTATATTTTGTTTTATTTTTAATATTTTTAATTATATGTTGTGTTTATTAATTAATCAAATTTTAATAAACACAACATATTATAACTTAATTACTATTTAATCAAGACGAATGTGCAATAAAAGACGATTTTAAATTCTAAAAATTCATCCGCGCAAATAAGCATCCCCATAAAAGTAATCCGCGCAAAAGATGCCAAAATACAACCCCCGTATTTTGCTCGATTTAGAATCGAACCCCTAAAATTGTTAAAAAAAATTTTCAATTCAAAAATTCTTCCGCGCAAAAGATGCAAATGAACAACCCAAGTATTTTGCTCAATTTTTAGCCGACCCCCTAAAATGGGAACATCGTGTTTTGGCCCTGGGCCACCATTTTGGTCGCCAAGGAAAAAACACGCCAAATGACCTATACGTACTACTCTATTCCGTTCTGCTTCCGTTTGACAGGAAATACCTCTGAAATCGTTCTCCCCCCCCCCACTCACGAATTATATAAATCTAAACGAATTTATATATTCTTCTGTGTGTTATATTTTCGGAATTTTATGCATTAGGGACATCGATGTTTCAAGATTTCAACATTCGGGATTAGGGAATGAGTGTCTTTCGGGATTGTAAGCGATGCCCACTGCATTCATTGCATAGTACAAATATTTTTTAGATGACGCATTTAATAACTAAAACTTTAAATCTTTGGATCTCTTCTATTCTGCATTCCCAAATAGCCCAAAATAGATTTACTGTCAGTTATTTAATAAAAAATGATGAAAATTGTGCCCTATGAGAATTCCGTATTCAATTAAAAAGGATCTCTGAGAAAGTTAATTTCACACATGGGATTTATTTTCTTTACATTGATTTCAACGTTTAGCATAACGTTTGGAATCAATTACTCAGAGTTTTGTCAGAGCTAATGAGTTCAAATTTAAATAATCCTCTGGACGTTTCAAAGGAAGATAAAAAATTTCAGTTGTTTGAAATTTTATAAAAAATGCTTCAAATTATGTCCTATAGGGATTCCGTATTTATTTGAAAAGCATCTCTGAAAATTAACATATCGATTAAGATTTACTTTCTATACAATATGTTAATATCGCATTTGGAATCGATTACCCAAAATTTCATCAGAACTAATGTGTTTGATTTTAAATAAATATCTGCGAGATTCAAAGGAATGTGAAAAGATTTATTATTTTTTAATGGAATCTCCCAGTTGATTCTTCATTATTTTCCAAGAAGGATCGTCGTTGCTCAGTGGATTTGCCCACGATAGCAGTGCCTACGTCACTAAACGCCATCATTAACCATCAGATAGACGTTTAAAAAATAAAATGTTGGAATCTATTAGGAAAATTTCATCAGAACTAATGTGTTTGATTTTAAATAATTCTGTGGAAGATTCAGAGATAAAACGATTCGATTCTTTCTTTTAAAGGGAAACGATGAAATTGCCGAACGGACTGCACAATGCAATTTAAATTTCAATGGTCATTAGATCTCTCCTATTTTTCGCTACTCCTGACGTATAAATAGCAGTGGTCTTGTTCCCTTTGAAATCAATCCCTTAGGAACCCTCAACCTAATTACTAAATGGCTTTTTCTATTCAACCCAAGTAGAAAATCCTGTTTTTCGCAAACGAATCTGCAATTGCTAAGTTACTACTTTAATAATTGGGAAAATTCTATCTGGAAGTATTTATTGTTGAAATGCTATTGGTTGAATTTGTTAGTTAATTGCTGAAGACCTTTTTAGCGATTCAAATAGAACACTTAGTCATTTAAAGAGGGATTTGTTTGTACATTAATATACATTTAAATAAATAACTTGAATGGATTGGTCGGTAGGAAACCAAACCTTTGCTCAATGGCAACTTGAATTGTACCTTTATACCCGGTGCTGGGTTTATTGTACATTTAGGTATCTTCCCAATCTAGATTTCTTTTCCAATTAAGATGCTTAAAATATTTTGATTATCTTCTAATTTAGAAGCAATTAGTTTGAAATAAAATGATAATAAGTAGTTTATGCATTCGAAAGTCATTTCCAAATTCCTTTGGAAAGTTTATTCAAAAATGTCTACGTACCGGAAGTGAGACCATGTGTGCAGTAGTACTGATATTCGACTTTCAAAGTACGAAATAGAGGCTGGACAAAATGAGAATAAGTAGCTTTTCATTCGAATGTAATTTCCAAATTCCTTTGGAAAGTTTATTCAAAAATGTCTAGTACCGGAAGTGAGACCATGTGTGCAGTACTGAAATCCGATTTTCTAAATCCGAAATAGAGTCTGGATCTATCAAGGTGGATGGAGTTGCAATAATGATTATATGGAAACATGGCCGAATTCTAATTTAACGCTGCGTATGCGCTGTTTCCTCATTTTCCGAGAGGGACCGCCGCAGCTCAGTGGTTCCATCAATAGCACTAGCAAACTGGCAGCTATAGGTAGAGCAAGCTCAGATCCTGTTACTTACCCTGAGTGTATTTTTCTCTTCTGTGTCAGGAAAAATTTCCTCGTGTGTATGTGTCCATAAATTATCTATCTTGTGTTTGGTGCAACCTGGCAAAGTATGGCCCTTGCGTCATAAAACCCAACTAATCATTTTACAAGAACGAGCTTTCTATAGATCTTCTGCAAAAAGTATTCTCTGAGAGGATAACACTCCTTAAGTTTTTCATGCATAATTAATTTTTTTATTTCTATATTTATTATCATATGCCAGAGGGGCCTCGCGAGATGTTGTCATGGTATCTTTCCCTTCGGGATTGATCCCGGACCATCGCCCATAGCCCGTTTCATTGCTTCAGTGCTACGTAAATTCACCTACCTACCTACCTACATACTCCGGAAAAGTTATGGATGAAGTACACATTCATTACACATAAATGCCTCCTCTTTCCACAATATCACCTAGTTTATTTCATATGTAATATGCAAGGAGTTATTACATTTTACAGTTGGGCTCGGAATGCGACAGTACATCGATTGCCACTCTAACTTGAGTCCAAAGACATCAAAGAACAGGACTTAACCAATGTTTTAAATTTATATCTGTGTCTGCATCAAAAGAATTTGACACGCTTGATGCGAAGACTTGATATAGGACACATTACGTAACTTTTCACATTAACTCTTCCGAACTGCATACGATTAATGATCTTCTAAGAAATGCATTAATCGTATGCACTTCTAAGAAGTGCATACGATTTGTCATGAAATTATTGATACACCGGCGACATATAACTTTTCTAATATTGGCATATAACTAACCGGCTGCACATGTCTTCTCTAACATTGATTAATAGTGCCAATAACAATACCTACGCTAATGTAAAGATTGCGTCAGTAAATGGCATCATCAGTCATCAGATTGACTTGTTATATGTAGGTCGATTCCTTCTAATTTCATTGGTATGAGCATGTTTTCTGCCAATTGTACCTTTGTGAAAAATTGTTTCTGACTTGGTCTATCTCGAGAGTTTTTCGCCTATATCTTTGCAACTAGTCCGACTTTAATAAACCGAGCGCACGACTATATCTTTATGTGTCGAGAGTAATCCTCTGAGGGGTTCACACGCTTATACCGATATACAGCAGCAGGGTCGAAGTACACATTGGCATCACTGTAAATGAAGCAGCTGACTAACTGGCCAAATTAGCAACGAAAGACACCGCGCTCTCATAAACAGTCCTCAAACGGTCAAAGAGCTACCTCATTAAACTCCCAATAAGCAAATTGCCAAATAATGGCAAAAAGAATGTGAAAACTTAGATAAAGGAAGACACGTTTTTCAATTCTTTTAAAAAGAGAATAACAGTATTATAAGTTGCCACCATAGATTATCCCAATTTTAGACCCAACCATGGGCCCTTCCCATCTTATCTTAATAGATTTAACATTAAATCAAACGTTTTAATTTAATTGCTTTTGCGGTTAAATTAACTCAGCAATTCATTACGTAATTAACTGTTCCCTCACTTCTAAATGGCATTTAAAAACACCGTGACGCTAACCGGAATGCTTCGAGTGCGCAAATATTACAAGAAAGTACAGAGCCAAATAATAAAACCCTTTAATTATCTTCGTCAAAACAGAATATCTGTGAAAGCATGTAGAACTTGCCTTACTCATAGTGTTCCGAAGCAATTTTGCATATCATTCTCAAACCTTCACTCCTAGGAAAATTACCATATACAATTCAGTTTCATTAAACCTGGAACTATTTAAATTTGCATATGATTTTATCTACCTCATTCAATAGATAAATTAAAATATGGTCACTATTCGTTTAAAAGTAAATAATCGTTAACCTCCTAAGTGGTTTCGACGAGATATCTCGTCCATCAAGATCTGACGAATTTTGCCAATGATGAGATATATCGCCAGCAAAATATTGCCGATTTTTTATGATAACGAGATCAAGATGTGGTTAGTTTTCTTCTAATGACGAAATATCTCGTCAATCAAGATCTGCTAATGGTTTTTCTAATGACGAGATACCTCGTCAAGACAACCACTAGAAGGGTACGCAGAGTAGTGCACAGCCCAAAGGATTATTTCGTGATAGAAATCCGGCACACACACTTGCTTTGATTAATCCACTCTAGGATATGTCGAAATCCGCCTGTGCGTCAAAGTCAACAAGCTTATATCCGTTCTGCAAACCGCAGTTTCGTCTGCAGGACTTCTTTTGGCCAACAGAATCTTTCCTAAGATTTTTTCAACCAATAGATGTGGTTATTTAGACATGATGTGTGTTGTGGGGTAAAAGTAATATAAATAGCTACTTGAAAATCTAAAGAAGCTCAGAGAGTTAAGAATAATCCAACTGCTGTTATCAGTTGCATAACTGTAAAAGTACTAACAGACGAGGATAAATATTTACCTTTCTCCATAATCCTCGTTTGTAAAGCACCAATATTTTTTCCAGTCGTCAGACAAAAGCTCTAGTTGGCTTTCGTTAAAAAAATAAAATGTTCTAAATTTTCATATGCGTTTTCTGGTTTGCAAATGTATTTTAAGGCTAAGCTACTCACTAAAGCTTTTGCAAAAATTTGTTTTACTCAATTATGTATTATTTAAGATTACCAGTGTGTTAGTTTAGAGCGATTTCATTGATGTTTAAATGCATGTGTTCAGTATAACGGTACTAAAACCAGCCGGAACATTATACTAGCAAATAACACATTCTTCCACACTGACTAACATTTTCGACACATTCGTATCCTAGTATTGGGATGCGAATATGATGAAAATGTTCACATCATGATTCAGGGCGAATCTTTTAAATTATCAATTGCTAAGTTAACTTGATTGTTTGAATAATAATTCTGCCTTAATGTGTCGAAACATTTCACATTGAATATAAGAAGTCTAAAATGTGTGTAGATTGATTAATGAACAAACTTGATACCATAGTACTAAAACGTCTAAAAATTTATATAGTTCTACATCGTCGTTTTTCCATGGCTGTGTTTAACTGGGATTTCGGCTCGTCAGCAGATGATTAACAGTATCTTCATCAAAACTACTGCTTTGCTAGATTATGATTGACGATGCCTCCGATCAGATTTATGATTTGGGTCAATATTTTGTCTCTTAAAATCTTGTGTGTAAAGTAAAATACCGATAAAAGCCTCATTGTCATGATACTCTGCGCGGAGCTTTTAAAATAAAATTACTTTCACCACCTATCTAAACTCTAAATTTGCCTTAAAATGAGCTTTATCAGCCCTTCGGTGTTATGCTTATAATCTTATTAACATTGCAGATGTTTGTAGTTTGAATAGTGTCTTACCTCCTTAATTACAATGGTTAATTCCTATATGCTTTGACAGAACTATGGTAGAACCTTAATTATCCGAGGTAATTTGGATAGAGGCCACCTCGAATAACTAAAAACTCAGATGATAAGTGCGCAGTAGCCCGCAATAGTTTATACGAATAGAAAACATTCACTGAACTACATGTTTCTAGTACGACTGAGAAATTCAAAAAGCTAACATTAAGAATAATCGTTATCGATAATAATCGATTAAGGCATCGATCGATAAAGATAAATTGATTAAGATATCGATCGATAAGGAGAGATCAATAAAGGTATCGATCGATAAGGATAGATCGATTGAGAATAATCGATAATTCCAATTTGTGTCACATGTTTTGTGATAAATTTACAATAAATCTGGACGGTGACTTTAAAACTCTCGAAAAAGTACTTAACGGTCTTTTGTTTCTCAGCATTTTCTCACCTCTTTGGACAATGTACGCACACTCACGATCAAAGCTTTATTTAAATTTTAAAAACTCAGTATAAAATTCGGCTCAGATAACACGGACGTCGGGTTAATCGGATAAGTAAAGTTCTGCTGCATTGTTTTGAAAGAATTGATCTGCATGATTCAACACGAAGGCTTCCAGCTTCGTAAACTTTTTGTCGTAAAAATAAATCGTCCTTCAAATAAAGAAAAATACTTTATTCAGTAATAACGGAATGATAATGGATTACGTCCTTTTTACCCCATCTCAAAAATCTTCGAAAAACTCGGGACAAACTTTTGCCCCAACAATAAAACGAAACAAGTCCACATTGCAATTCGTCATGAATATAGAATACCGATTTCCCATTCAGAAACATTTCAAGCAGCAGGCCACATCGAGCGAGGTTTATTTTATTTCATGTCCAACATCCAAAGCCAATACACAAGTACCGCGGTTTTCGTGAAGAAGTCTTTGGGATGGGAGGAATTCCAATAAGCCTCAAGAACCGTGGCACGATGCCTGTGTTGCAACGAATGGACAGTCGGATAAGGAACCGAAAGAACTTTTTCAGAATAGGTCTCGGCTGCCGTTTTAGAGATATCGATTTTCGGTAAACCAAATAACCTCCGGCAAATGACGGCGCGGAATTAAATGTCATTTCTGGTCGCCCATTTAAGGACTTAAGTCTTGTATTTTCGCGCTAGGTCGTGTGTTATTAGAGGAGAATTGTGACACGTGGTTTTTTTTGGGAGGGGGGGTGTTCCTGTTTTTGATGGATCTGAGCTGGATTGGGCGTTTGTTTTTCTGTGTTCGCTGTTGTTTGGTTGCCGTGTTCTTGTATCGGAAACGGAGTCGATTAGATTTCCGAAATGAAATGCTATTTTTGGTTCATAACTTCGTGGTGAAAATTGTGATTCCTTCGTAAGTTAAAAAATTTAAGTTTATGTCGTTTTTCGAAATGGCGCTTGGCACTTTGAATTAAATTCTGACTAAATTCGTTTTCCTGAATTGATTCGGAAAGAAAATGTCTTTTCTTAAAATTAAGAAAACTGACTCACATAAATGTTTCTTGAATGCTGAAAATATAAGTGGTGGCAAAACGTTGTTACGAACGTTGAACGAATAACGCATTTAACCCTTCTGGTGGCTATCTCGAGTATCTCGTCAATAGAAAAACCATTGGACCTGATGAACGAGTTATCTTGCAATTAGAAAACACAATCACGATTAGGAAAAACTGACCGAATCTCGATCTCGTCATAAAAAAAAAATCGACAGTATCTTGTTGACGAGATATCTCGTCATTAGCACAATTAGTAAAATTTTGATGGACGAAATATCTAGTCGAAACCATTTGGACTGTTAAACTTGAGTTTTCTCTTGTGTTTTAGTTTGGTTCCGATGATAGTGGACTGGATTGGGTTTTATGGTGCATGTTCTGAAAACGGACAAGTTTGGTCATGACAATGGTAGATTCGTTGATCCACCAAAAAATGTTGACTCTTGTTTTTATTTTTACATTTTTTAATACCTTTATTAGCTTTTTTTGAAATTTTTATATACTAAATCATAGTGTTCGTCTTCTACCCAGCAGATCTAGAATTCGAATTGAATTTAGGAATATGTTGGTGTATGTGATTGTATTATACTTGTAGGAGTATTGATTTTCGTCAAACCAAATAACCTCCGGCAAATGACGGCGTGGAATTAAATGCTATTTCTGATCGCCCTTTTAAGGACTTAGTCTTGTAGTTTTATGCTGAGTCTTGTATTGTTAGAGGGGTTGAATTGCGATGTGTGTTCTTTTGGTGGGGAGGTCCTGCTTTTGATAGATCTGAGCTAGATTGGGTTTTTTATTTTTTTATGTTTGGTTTGTTGCCGCTTGTATGTATCTAAAACGGAATCAATTGGATTTTGGAAACGAAATAGTTTTCACTAATAACTTCCTCTGTGGATCTATCTCTGAATCAGAGCGTATGGTGAAAATCGTGATTCTTTCGTAAGTTAAAAAATGTGAAATTCATTCGTTTTTCGAAATTTGTTTCACAATTTGAAAACACAAGACCTTCCATTCTGACCGAAAGGTATTGGTTCTCATCCATTGATTAAGAAAAATAGTCTTTTTTCTCAAAATTAAGAAAACTGACTCATTAATATTTCTTGAACGCTGGAAATATGAGTGGTGGCAACGTTGTTGATGAATACCCTATTTAAATTTGAATTTGCTCTTGTGGTGTGGTTTGGTCTTAATGGATTGGATTTTGGGTTTCATAGTGGAAGTTCCGAAAACGCATACTTAGCTATGGTGATGGTGGATTTGTTGATCCACCAAAATAGATATTGACTATTTTGTTTTCTATACCTTTAGCCTTTTCGAAGTTTTTATAGCTAATTAACCATAGCGTTTGTCTGCAACCCAGTAGGTCCCAAGTTCGAATCTCGGTTCGTATGTTGGCGGTTGTCCTTGTTAGTAGCAACGGCAGCTTACCCATTGAATGCTCCTTTACAAATAACCGTTAGTTTGTCAGTAGTCCCAAAGGCCCATGAAATCAGTGGTCGGGCATAAGAAATAGTGAATAATACAATTCTTCTTCTTCAGGTGGGGGCGCAGCCCCTCCGCACCAGCTAGAGGAAGCTATTACGGATATAGGGTAGGCCCCGAAAAATTAGGCAACAAGTGTGACACTAAGAGGTCAATCCAAGATTCGCTTCTCGCAGCGGTCACTGCAAAAACGATAGACGCAACGCCTAAACCCTTGGGTTGGCTACAAAGTGAAAAAGGGTGAATACATCCCTGTATTCCTTCCGGGGGAGGATAGGGCTTATCCCTATTTATTTCCTCCTAACATTTAGAGCCCGTTATGGCTTAACAGTTTACAGGACTGTTGGGAATGTCTACGTAGACACCTACGCCTTATTCCGGTGACCGTCAGTTTTAGATCTTGTGTGAGCGTTCACACCTTGTCAGGGTTCTGGTGTCTGAACCGTACTCCTTACCCTCGGGGGAGGGCTTGGGGTAATCGAGCACACGAATTTACCCAGACGGCTCAAGGCCCGGAGACACTTCGGGTGATGCTTAATGTCACTGGGGCTGACTCTAATAAACTCGAGATCTTTACGGAGGTGTGCCGTACGCCGACAATAGAGTATGTAGTGCAGGGAGTCTCCCACCTCTCCACAAGCACAGGCGTCCGGCATCGGGTAACCCAGTCGAGAAAAATATTCTGGGAACCTTCCATGGTTGGTGAGCATTTGGATAACGTATGTTTCGTATAGATGCATTCTGAGATCTGGGTTTGGGAAGAATTGTTTAGTAAATTGCCCCTCGAGAGAGGTTTCCCAGCGTTTATCCCACATCTTTGTTATGATAGACAGTATCTGGGTAGTGATAGATTTGTAGGATCTCTGCAATCTAAGTCCGATCGCTTCGCTTTTAGTGGCTCTTTTAGCTGCATCGTCTGCTGCCTCGTTGCCTCGGTAGCCGACGTGAGCTTTAATCCAATGCAATTGTATTCCCTGATTTCCCACCAACTTCCAGTACAGAGTTTTGATCTGACGGACAATAGGATTTGTATGGTTGGGATCTTTAAGTGCTGGGAGCGCTGATAGACTGTCAGAGAAGATATGGGTAATCTCCTCGGCGTTATAGATTGGCTTGTTCTTGCGCCATTCCAACGCCTTAAGGATGGCTGCCAGCTCAGCCTGGAAGACCGAGCTGTTGTCACTTAGTCTATATGTGTGTTCTTCAGTCATCGCTCCGTAATAAAGCACAACAAAGGCGGCGCCGTAGCGGCCGTCGATTCCTGATCCGTCCGTGTAGATCTCAATCTCTGAACAGTCAGGAAGTGAGTCATCGAAGGGAATAGTAACTCGCTCGGCGGGATGTATGCTTTGGACGTCGACCCTTCTTTCAAAGGATCTCGGTCGCAGAATTTCACCATCTACCATCACCTCTTGGTCCAGTTGTGTGAGGACAAAACGTGAGTATACAAGTGCTGCTTTCAGATCCAGGGGCAATACTCCAGCCAAAATTTGTAAAGCCCTTGTGGAAACTGTTTTGTAACTCCTCGTCATTTGAATGAGGGGTTGTCTTTGGATCGTATTGAGGTACGCTCTAAACTGATGTTGATTTATACGTGTACCCCAGGCGCCATGACCAAATAGCACTGTTGGTTCAATGACGTTAAGGTAGATCCGTTTAAGCAGCCAGGGTCGGTTGATGTACATGGACCGAGCGACCCTATTGAGAGCAAACATTAGTGCCAATTTTTTGCCTCGCTTTTCTAGGAAGTGTTTTTTGAAGCTCAGGTTTTGGTCCCAAACGACACCGAGGTATCGAAGTTCCGTCACTGCTTCGATGGGTTTGTCCTCACACTTGAAGGTTGGACAGTTTAGATTTAGAGTGTTGCGGAACGGAATGGTTAACGATTTAATTTTGTTGGCGTTGAAATGCAATTTAAATTTGTGACCATTGGCCGTTATGGTCGAAATTGCTTCGTTACCTTTGGTTTCCAGTTCCGCAATGCTTTTCCCAGAAGTCATAAGCATCAAGTCGTCAGCATACGCAGTGAGCTGACACCCGCTTGGAAGAGCTAGTTCCAGGAACGTATCTGCAACGAGATTCCAGAGAAGAGGACCACTGCATGAACCTTGTGGGCAGCCTCGCTCTGTTTTCCTCTCAGTTGCGTAGCATCGTGTGCAAAAAACCACTGCTCTGTTACTGAAGTAATCAAGAATGACTTTATACAAGTTCGCAGGGCAGCGGGCCTCAGTTAGCCTTACGAGAACAGCTGGCCACCAGACATTATCGAATAATACAATTAACTACAAACGACGTTTCTCTCACATTCGTGTTGAGATCTAGATATCGAGGATGCTGTAATTAATTATTAATATAATAGTATTTTCTTTATTGTAGATAAAACTTTTTTCTGATAATCGAAATATTAAATGTTCTTGAAATCTATATTCCTATAAATAGTTCTGCTTGTTCTCTTGGATTTATTTCAACCATCTTTACTTGAGAAATTGAATCACCCGATTAGTCTGATTCTGATTTTATTTTGGATTTAAAGACAAACTATTTCAATATTTCCCAGAATTCAATTATACACTGAGGATAAAGTTACAACTACCATGCTAGGTATTTCATTTAAACACTTTTTTTCAATCTGGATTGTTTTTAGAAGCTATTCCCTTTAAATTCAGTACAAATGACATAAGATTCATAGTAACAATATCATAGTAAGCAATATAGTAAGGATATAGAGTAATATTTTAAGGATTCCTGTATATTGTTTGTAACGAAGTTCATGTTTTAGAGTTAAGATCAAAAGATTTGGCATTTCAAATATGGAATTTCTTTATATTTGAACGCTAACATTAGAAACTATCCCATTAAATATACTTTACAAAAATTACCTCCCAAAATATTTGTTGTAGCTTAAAAGGGGTTTCAGAGATTCAATGATTAAGAGCCTTAAACTAAATTTAATGTCAAAAATTGTTAGGTTAATTTATATTTAACACGTGATATTTTATGAGAGAAAAAAGGTAGCTATCTCCCTTAATGTTAGAGATATGCTATCAGAGATAGTTTGTTCACCTATGAAAAAAAGGTGAGCAAGCTATCTCTGTTAATGCATGATTTTACACACTCGTTAAACTGTACACTAGAATAAACTAAATGTACCTGTCAAACAGTTAATTCATCCAATATATATATATATATATATATATATATATATATAAATTAAACATTCATTCTTCCCTTTAACACACAAAATAAGGTTTCTGTTTTTAAGCTTTAACGGAAATAATAGAGGTTAACAATTACAAAATGTAAAACATCTGTCTTAAAATTTCTAATGTAAACAGAACTGCTATGTTCAAGTAGCGTGAATTTCTTTTAACAAACAACACTCTGAAGAAGACTGAACTAACAACCTACTACTGAGTTTAGTCAGGCAGATACTAATTCTAATGAGTCCTTTGTGCAATTAGCTAAACAAATACCTCATTTTATAAAGTTGATGCAATGATATTATTTGATGCGTGAAGTACCCTCTTAAGAAACAGGAAATATAAATAGGATCCACCAAATGGAAATTTTTCCGCTTCATATTTACGAAGCGAAAATTACAGAACTATTCACATTCAATTGTAACGCATGAAGCTTCTCTAATTAACGACATTTCCACGCTATGTGGGTATCATGTTTGAAACAAAATATTTTCACCCTCATTAAGTTTCAATTGAACTCATCTTTATCAACAAGAATGAAGTTGAACGAGTCAAGAATCGGCTGTTAGAATTCCGGAAGATTTTTTTTACCATCGTTATTTACTAATTTTATGTCAAGTTCTAAGAACTTTCAAGTACGATTTGCTGTGTAATGATCAGTTCTATTTATATGCTTTAGGTCCCAACGTTACCAGCATGAACACTTTAAAACAGGGATTGCCAGGTCTAACTCCGTAAAACTCCCACCCTATGTTTTGTTGCGCTTGCAGTTATGATTTTGCGACTTTAACAGTGAACTTCCATTATCCCGCAATTCAAAATGAAACGAATGCAGTGTCTGATTGAGAGAATTGACAATATTTGTAATTAAAAAAATATTTTAAATACCAGATACCTGGCACAAAAATTAAACACAACGCTAAACGACCTCAGAAGGGGATCGAGAAGCAGCTCTGAACATCAAGAATGTTCACATCGAGACATGACGTCTCCTTTCTTTGCCTCTACGGACCGCGGTAGCCTGGTTGGAAGGGTAACGGATTAGCAACCGGAGAGTTGCGAGTTCGAATCCAACCAAAGACCGTCGTGTACATGGGGCTGGTGCATGTTAAATCTGTCGTGGCCTCAAATGTCCTCAGGTTGGCGTAGTGTGGAAGTTTGGAGAGTGTGCTGCCAGCTCAGGTATGAATGTGGTTCAAAATTAAGAAGTGTTATATCCTCGAATCTTTCCCTTTGGGTTTGATCCCGGACCGTCGTCAATAGACCGTTGTGTTGCTCCGGTGAGACGTTAATTAAATACCTATCTATCTACCTATATCTTTGCCCCTACACCAGGAATGCACAGACTTAAGACCATGGGCCACACTGTGACCTGTGGGAGGACCGACAGTAAAACATGAAAGTAAATAATCAAATTAATAATCATAAATAATATATCTGTCATACATTATTTATTTTATTTATATTTATCATATATTATTACAAAGAAAGATAATAAAAGTAAATTAAGAATTTAATTTGATGCGTGACATTGAATTGATTTAACAGTTGTTTTACTATTTTGCGCAATTTTTTTTAGTAGCCAAGTGAAAAATGGATTCTAAACTGCGATTTGTTAATATTCATGACTGAAAAAATTCAGATATATGTGCCGCGCTTGACACCATAGCTACTTTGTAGTGCGCATGAGCAATTTTTAAAAATTACCAATCGTGTGACTTGTTAACGTTGAAATAACGCATGGTGAGGCTGGCCGCCAGTAAATCAACGGAGGGCCGCATGTGGCCCGCGGTCTGTGTATCCAGCTCTACACCATTCTATTTATTTTTCTATTTCCTGTTCGGTCTTTTTTTTTAATCCCCAGTGAATAGAGGGGAAATGGGAGAAACAGTTCGGCGGCCCCATCTAGTATTTTTCTAGTTCATCTCACTGTATCCCACCATCAGCAGAGCTTCGGCTAGCGTCTCAGATAGAAGTGTTGATGCCCAATATTTTAAGCCGTGGAACCGTGAGTTTGTTCAATGCCGCTAACACCCTGGGAGTTGTAGGCGGCTCAGATTCGATTCCTCCCTGCGTGTATTTCTCACTTTTGTGGCAGTAAAACTTACAGTGTGTATTTGTCCATTATTTGACGTTGTGTGTTTTATGTTTGGTGCAGTTTTGCAAAATATGGCCCTTGCGTCATTAGACTCAACAACCAACCAATCCAATATTTTCAAATCCTTAAACTTGAGCATCGTATTAGATTATCAAAAAATATCAAATTCACAAATTTTTTTTCTTGTAGACGGATCTGCGTGAAAATCAATTTGTAAGTGAAGAAATTATTTCTGCAGTTTAAGGCCATTTTAAGGACCTGAATTTGAATTATTTTAGTGATATTGGAGTTTAGACGGATGATTGTATGAAAAATAAAAATTATAGTGTTCGATTATATTACCTCTTTAATGACTTTGAGCTGGAAACTTTTGGTCCTTACTACGTACGTAGTAATCCAAATCCCATAGTTAAATATGATACATTTATTGGTAATAGAGTTGTAGAACATCTATCCTATTTAAAATTTTCTACACATTACTGATCTACCCATATAACCCGTATTGAACTTGAATCATAACAGATCGATTGCGCTAATAACAAGATAACCAAAGATTTTAAAAGAAAAAATGTGCTTCTAATGTCCGGCCAATTGAACATTACTCATTATGACACTAGAAGTAGGATTTGGTAACCGCTTAGCGTTACCCTGGTGCACTATGAGGTGTGTTTAAGTTACACCTCACATACTTACAAACGTTCTATTCACAACCTGTTTACCGAGATGCCACACACCAGGCTAACAAATATCCATGTCTTACTCCGGATTTGAACCAGGAACCAGTTGATTCAACAGCCCTGACCACTAGACCTTTTAGTTGATTAAAAAATAACATTTAAATGCTCTATTTAACTCTACTCAGTGGCTTTCAGAATAACACTATTTTGACTGATTTTTTCAAAATATTTAAATGAACATGGTTCTTAGTAATGAAGATGTCTCAAAAGTTACCCTTGTGTAGAAGCAGAAACATCTGAATTAATATATGCACTCGTGGATGAAGACAATAAGTTTCGATGATGAATTAGGTCATTGAAAAAATAACAAGTTCTTTTAATAAAACATCCTCGACATAAGAGACTTATAAAAAATTAAGTATAAATTGACTATAACAAAATGGATATCTTGTTAATAGAGTTAAAGATTGAATAGAAAAAGTATTTAACTATTAGAAAACCGTTTTGAAAATAAAGAAACAAAAGAATCCATTAACATTCAGATATTTAATTTGTGAAAACACTTGAAATAATTTATTTAAATAAAATAAAGGGTCTGTATCACGTGTTTTTCATACGTTTGAGGAAACATTAATGCTCACAATCGAGTGAAATTTATGGAACATCGTCACTAATGATATCTAGTTTCATTTTTCAGTAAATCATTCTGACGAAACTTGAAACTTAATCTGAAATGTGGAAAAAGGGAGGAATTTGATTTAAACCTCTGAGGGGACGTCACGTGATTTCTGAGTAGTGTAGTATTGCTTTTACCCCACTGCGCATTCTGAGGGAATAACCACATATGTTGCTTTAAGGGTACTAGGAAAGATTCTATTGTTATAAGGTGTCCTTGCAAAGATTCAAAATCAGAAATCTAAAATGAATTAGAAATCATACAGGGAAGATCGCAGGTTTCAGAAAGCGTATAAGCGTGTGAACCTCTCAGAGGGTTAAATGAAAGTTTTTAGCAAATGTAACATTTGGAACTATTCCTTATTTGATCTGGTGATGATTCTTCCCTTTTTCTCTTATACTTTAATAATTTGTTTCTCTAATTGCTTTATGCTGTTGGTCTTGATCTAATTAACCCTCCAGATGGTTGTCTCAACGGGGCATCATGTCATTAACAAAACAGACTATATCTTTATGAACGAGATATCTCTTCATTAGAATAAAACCGACCAAATCGTGTTCTCATCATCATAAGAAAATTGGCAGTATTCATGGCGACGAGATATCTCGTCGAAACCACTTGAAGGTCAACCATCGTTTAGCAAAAAAATACCAGAGAATTACCCAAAGCAAAAACAAACTAGTCCTATAGCTCTTTTTTGATTTGCGAACAAAATGCTGCTTTGCCAGCAAAACTGTCATGTATCTTATTTCTCAAATCGTTTTGTGGACTCTGAATGTCCTATTAAATATTTGCAGTTGGTTTGCAAAAAGCACGAAGTACGATAACAACTTTCCGTAAAATAGTTACTTTGAAGAATTGCGTTTAAAATCGTTCCGAAACAGGCGTTGCAATCTCCAGATATTCAAATCAATCCGCATTGCTGGATGTTTTGATGTACAATCCATTCGAACGTGCATCTTTGAAGGATCAACAGGAATGAAACTTGGAGAGCTTTCTCGTGAAAAACAAACGGAAATCTAAATTTCCCTATAGATTGCAGCACAGATTAGATTCCACAAACAATGAATACTGCTTAAGATTCATTCAATTCCGTACTGAGACTATCATTTTTCAAGAGCTTTGCTTGGAGAGTGAAAGCAATTGGGAGCTATCCAGTAGTTGATGAATTTTATAAGAATTGATTACAACTCAACTCTTAGATTAGAAAGAAAATGTAAAGCATGAATGCCCGAAATTCATTGATTGGAAATTTTTGAAAACGGAATTATGCTTCTAAATAACCTGATTTGTTATAGTAACCTGATAGCCATTTTCCGTATCGCAAAACAGATTATTTATTGCTTCACCAAACTGAAGTTTTGATACGTCAGAGTTTGTGACACGAAATTTTTCGTTTTCCCTTAATTTTACCGCTGTAATCATATCATCCTACTTGAAGGTAGGTAGGTAGTTAATTAACGTCGCACTTGAGCAACACAACGGGCTATTGGCGACGGTCCGGGATCAATCCCCAATGGGAATGGCCGAGAACAACACCATGTAATTTTAAACCACGGTCAGATGACGAGATCAACACCTGAGATGACATCCCATTCTCCAAACTTCTACATCACGTCAACGTGAGGACATATGAGATCACGACAGATTTAACGTGCACCAGTCCGCTTATACACGACGGCCTTTGGTTGAACCGAGTTTTGAACTCGCAATTGGGCTACCGCGGCTCCATCCTACTTGAAACGCCGAAACTGAATACAATTATGGAATCTAATTTTCCCATTTGCTATCTATGTATTTGTAAATAATCGAAATGGCATCTTAGAAGACAATGCTTGTGTTACTTTCGGCAGTTGATTTAGTGAGGATTATATTAGTACCAACTCCATTATTAAAACTCTCAACTTGATTTAAATAACATCTGAAATTTACTGTCATTTTAATTAAATGTGGATAGTAAAATTAAGTTAAACAACGGGTATATTTGTCAGCACATTGTGATTTCTCTACTGTTTCCAATTACATTAATCCGGAATTTCTATTATGTAAACACGGCTCTGAATGACATTGCAGTATTAATATATAAATAACTAATATGTTTCAAAATTTATATTCGTGCTTTATCCTTCTGAGAATTACTAGATTTTTGAGTTATATAGTATTGTTTTGTCACCATACCCCACATAATTACTAAATAACCACATTTACTGTTTGAGAGAATCCCATGTTTCTATTCGTCAATGTCAAAACTAGTTAGAAGACTACATTTTGCAGAACGGACATTTGCACGTGAGCCTCTCAGATAATTATATACTTTTCCTTTCACGGTGCCGTGGTAGCCCAGTTGGAAGAGTAACGGATTACCAACCGGAGTTTTGCGAGCTCGAAACTCGGTCCAACCAAATACCTTCGTGTACACGGGGGTGGGTGCACTTTAAATCTGTCGTGACCTCAAATGTCATCACGTTGTCGGGTGTGCAAGTACCAGAAGAAGACTTAGTGAATAGACATAACATCAACAAAAGAAGCAATTTGAAGAGGCAATATAAATGCAAACTCTAAAGGGATGCTTATTTTGTCCCAAAGTATTATGACCTCGAAGACTTTTAGTGAGTATATATGATTTTATATTAACGAAAGAGGCAATTAAAAATCATTTTATTTACCATGTTATATTCATATACCTGAAACAACAGCTCCATTCATGTTCATGAATAACTATTTGAAATTCAAACATTTCCAACTCTTGGGATCGTTGTTCATCTCGTACTCAAGAGTCTCATTATATTGTGTTTCTATTCCTTTATAAAGAATAAATATACAAACATTTGCAGATATATACAATTTAAAAATATTTTGGATGGTGAATAAGAATTTGGCATTATTTAATTAGAACTTGTAGTCTTACTACATATTGAGAAGTACTTAAAATTTAGAATTTTGCATGGGAGTAGTGACCATGAAAAGTAGTTCACAGAAAGTTATTAACATACGTATGACATTTCTAACATTAACATCGCGGATCTATTTTAATGCATACAGAAATATATGCATCTAACTCTCATAAAAAATATACTAATTATAGACTAAAACATTAAACTAATAACTGTAATGATTATTGTTATTGAAAAGTTGTATTTCACACAAAAATTTTATTTAATTTAAAATTGAATTAAATTTTTCAATTTAATTTACAAATTTAATAAAAATGAATAATTAATTTAATTTAAAATAATTTTTAAATTTAATTAATTAATTTAATTTAAACACAATCTCTTCAATATATACTTTAGTTTCGACCTCATCAATTATATCATACAAATGATTACCTGTTAACCTTATTCACCAATTACAGGTAACATTGAACTGTAATTATACTTCACTATAATTTAATCCACTCTATCATAATATCTC
The DNA here is from genome assembly GCA_933210815.1 of Meta bourneti. NCBI lineage: Eukaryota > Metazoa > Arthropoda > Arachnida > Araneae > Tetragnathidae > Meta > Meta bourneti. Next base: position 69,180,664 of record OW119925.1, read on the forward strand.
TACAATATTCTTTGTTTTCAACCTCCCAATTACATCGATTAACCGTTAACCTGTTTTGCCAATAACAGGCAACATTGAACTGTAATTGTATTTCACCGTTACTTAATCCCCTCTATCGTACTGCCTCTTCAATATTTTGTTCTCAACCTCCCCAATTACATCAACTAAGCCGATTACCCGTTAGCCTATTTCACCAATAACAGGCAACATTTACCTTTAATTGTATTTCACCATAATTTAATTCACTATCACATACTGTCTGACATCAATACTCTTTGTTTTGAACCTCTACAATTACATCAACTAACAGATTACCCTTTAACTCGTTTCGCCAATAGCCAACAACAGGCAACATGAGCTGTTATTACATATCATAATTTAATCCACTCTATCTCATACTGTCTCTCTTCAATGTAATTTATTTCAATATAATTTGTCCCCAATTACATCAACTAAGCCGATCACGTATTACCTGTTTCGCCAATAACAAGAAACATTGAGCTGTAATCGTATCTCACAATAATTTAATCGACTATCACACTATCTCCCTCTCTCTTTGTTACTCTTTGTTTTAACCTCTCCAATTACATCAACTAAACAGATTACCTGCTTCGCCAATAACCAATAACAGGAAACATTAAAGGACTGATTTTAAAGACCAAAATAATCGATATCGAAGTTTATCCATACACAACACGTAGCAGAAATTCATTGGAGCGCCTGGTATCCCTCCAACTCCGTTTCATATTCCGAACCTTCCCAGTTCCTCGCCACGGTGTTTTCTTTTCAGTGCTCAAAATCACGTTTTGCAATCTGGCACCTTCGAAAATTCGAGGCTGGCTGTATTGGGCGCCAGCTAATATGCATTCAGTGCTAGTTTGTTTGGACTGTCGTCTAGCCTGGGGATATTAATAGTATGTCGCGGAATTTCGCACGCATATTTCAAATATATCCCTTTCGGGGTAAGTCAGCTCTGGACAACGGACTCAGAGGGAATGTTTGATAAACGACGGATTTTACTTTTTCAGGTTGATTCATCTGCTGTAATATTGCTCGGTGATATAAAGTGAATTCAGCTCCGGGTTCTAATGGTCAGAGTTATTTGAAGCCTGTACGTTTTCACTGAGGTGAAACGAATTGTGTTGAACCATCTGGTGGTCATCTCAGCGAGATGTCAGTAGCAAAACTGACCAGATCTAGATAGACGAGGTATCTCGTCATTAGCAGAAACCTGACCAGGTCTTGACAAGGTGCTTATTTCGCGAGATGTTTTCACAATAATCAATGAAAGCTCATGCTAATTTCTAAAAGCATCAACAATTTATTCTAGTACTTTTACATTTCCCTGGGCACTCGGCTCTCGATATTTCTTAGCGCTTGGCTCTTTTCTATGGAACGGGGAGCAGTCAACCCCGAGAACGAATCTATCCGTCATGTTGGTGAAAAATTTATGAATTTGCATTTATTTCGGGAAAATGTTATGATTACATATTTTATGGAAATTTTCTGAGCGTTCATCAGAATCTCTTAATATTTCGCAAAGGAGTCGAGTATTGTAAAGAAATCGTGTTTTTCTTTTTAAAAATGAATCACCGAGTTGAGATGAAGTTTTTATTGCTGGAAGATATTTTTATTCATTGCGATAACCTCTTTCTGAGCTCTGGAACAAACCTGCTTTAATCATTAATTTGAAGTAAAGGTTAAAATATTCTGCCACAGCTTTATTAAAATAAAATCTGCAAGTAAATTTAATAAATTTGTACAATTTTGTACGAAAATATTATCAAAATTTACAAAAATCTTTTTCATCAGACGTACAAATTTTTCAGTAGCAGTAGTACTAATCATTTTGAGTGGAAGCACCAAATTCATAATCACTACAACTTTCAATAAAACGAAAGCATTCTTTTGAAACATTAAAGCATTCTATGCTTGAATAAAGAACACTATCGTCTTACCCAGTGCTCTACCAGTGTCCGACCGGCTAAAGGCGTCGCTCTTAAGAAACTTGTGGGCCGTGGTAGTCTCGTTGGTAGAGACACGGATCCGGAGGTGTTCGAGTTCGAAACTCGATCCAACCAAAGGCCGTCATGTACGTGGCTGGTGCACATTAAATCTGCAGTGGCCTCAAATGTCCTCAAGTTGGTGAGGTGTGGATATGGGGTACCAGCTCAGGAGTTGACCTCGTCATCTAACCGTTTTTAGAATGACGCGGTGTTGTCCTCGGATATTTCCCAGATCGTCCCCAATAGCCCATTGCGCCGCTTCAGAGCGACGTAAATTCCACTACCTACCTGCTTATACGCGATGCAATTTCCAAGATAATTCGAATACCCTGTCAGTACCTTAGCACTTCCCCACACGGCTATGTTTACATCAGGCTTAGAAGGTTTATAACTTTTTACATTATTTTGTTTTTTCTCTTTGCTTTACTATCAAGAATACCGATTCAATCCATAAATGTTGAAAAATAGATGCGAGGTATTCTGTTCACACTAGAGTATAATATGCAAATTTCCATTTATCTGTATAAAGAATTTAAAACTTTCTCTAGTTTTTGTTGGAGGAAGTGAGCCAGTCATCCATTCGGCTAACTCTAAAAGTTGACTTGAATCGAATTTAAGTAGCATACACCAACTCCCTTGAGCTCACTGTGGAAACAAATTATCGAACAGAAAGAAGTCGTTTATCAAATGGTAGCAGTTTACTCTTCCTTTGACCCAAATGCAACCCTTTCTCTGCTAACACTTTCGCCTCAGCTACTTAATGTGACAGTAAAGTATGGCGTGAAAAATTATTTTCCCACCACTTCATAAAGCTGTCTTTAAGGTCATTTTAGTTTTCAGCCCCACATAAATACCTTTCAAACATTAGAAACCCTTTTCAAGGGTGTTTCTTTCATTATATACGTCTTTTGAACTTTTTGTCTTTCAATAAATTTGCTTCTATGCCAGTATGATGTAGTTTCTCTTAAATATTACAAGTTATACACACATTTTCCAGATAAATAGGAATATCTGTTTCAGTGAATTTGCTTACTATGCTAGCAAACGACGAGATGTAGTTGGCGCAGGTTCGATTCCTACCTAGATGTATTTCTCTCTTCTGCATCAACCCTTCAAGTGGATTCAACGAGATATCTCGTCCATAAGATTTGACCAATTGTGTTAACGGCGTGATACCTCGTCGAGGCAACCACTAGGAAGGTTAAGGAGCTTTTTGTGTACATTTTCATTTACTTGGCGTTGTTTGGCGCAGTTTGGCCTAATATGGTTTTTGTGCCATAAAACCCAACCCAAACAACCAGATAAATATGTCAAAATATAATTTGCACCTATATTCTTTGCATTACATTGCATGTTAAGATATTTTTATTCGTTAAGAAACGTATGTTAATTTAACATTTTTGCTACAAATGCTTAACTGAATAATTAATTCATAGATTATAAATTATGTTAAAATCTTAATATTTAACTCCTGTATTCAGCGTTTACCAGTGATTAAGAACAATGAAGGACGATTTGAATCTTAAATCATTCTAGTAACTGCACTGAATTTTCCCTTGGGTTAAAACTCAAATAGTAGAATTGTGTTATAAAAGCTATAAAAACCATCTGGAGATTACCATTGCGACAAAATGCCCGAAACGTATAAGAAATAATGGGAAATACAGTTCTACACATTTCTGTCTTCAATTTGCGGATCAAACTTTGGTGATACGTTTACTCTTTCGCTTTTACCATACATTTCCCATTTCCATTATTAAAAAAAGAATTAAAAAAAGATTAAGAAATATTAAAGAAAGATTTAAAAAAAGAATGTTTAGAACGGTATATTTATATTTGACAGAAAAATCAATTCCTCTATATATGAGGCATTAAATATGAAGATATATTTCACCCAATCTTAAATCTCATTCACCTCAATCTTTCAATCTTAAGCTATATAAGCTTCATATTATTTTAACTCTCCAAGTGGTTTCGATGAGATATCTCGTCCATCATGATGACCAAATTTGATAATAACGAGATATCTCGTCATCAAAATATTGAGAACTTTTTGATGATCAAGATATGATTAGTTTTCTTGTAATGACGACGTGGTATCTCGTCCATTAAAGTTTCGTCAGTTTTGCTAATGATGAGATGCCTCATTTAGACAACCACCAGGAGGGGGTTAAATATCTCATTCAATAGATTAAATAAAGTATCTTCACTTTTCTTTTAAAAGTAAACAGTAATAGCCAATAGAGTACTGCATAGCGCACAAAGGTTAATACTGGAGATAGAATTCCGCAGAGACATTTGCTTTGATTAGTCTACTCTAGGATATGTCGAAGTCCACCTATGGTGTCAACTCCAATACGTGAATGCGATGATCATCTAGACCAAAACAAAATTGAGATTCGTCACTAAACATATGATGTAATTCTTCCACTCCAGACGCATCCGACGGTGTTCGGTAGTCAAAAATACGTCTTTATGGGCGACGTGCCCATAGTCCTGCCTCTGCAGACCTCTGAAGTTTCGTAATGTCACAGGATATAGCGAACGATATGCATCGTTGGATGGTTGGTAAGGAAACTATTGAAGCAGTTTTAGTTTGTCTCACTATCAGCCATTCCTCTCTCACATTTGTCTTTCTGGGACGACCAACCTTCATGACGTGATATGATGTAATTCTTCCACTCCAGACGCATCCGACGGTGTTCGGTAGTCAAAAATACGACGATCAGTTGCGACCAAGCATTCTTGGTCGCAACTGATGGCAATTCAACACCGCCACCAAACTAGAATACTTACTTGAGACAAAGTCTCAAGATGCGCACTTCACATGTGTTCGGAACGCTCTTGATGTTCATTGACGCCTAAACTTTAACCCTCTTGGAGGTTTATCTTCACTTTGAAAACTGCCCTGTAGTGGCCAGCCTCTGGTGCAAAACCCCGTTCCCTTGGTAGTCAAAACGGTTAGAGTAAAAAAAACTGTCACCAGTTCTACCCAAGGAAAAATTTGTATTTTCTATTTGGATCTTCATTCTCCTTTGGAATAACAGTGCAGTTTTGTCTCGACGAGATATCTCATCATTAGCAAAATTCACCAGATCTTGAACGAGATATCTCGTCGAAACCACTTGGTGGGATAATCATTTGAATGTCTGGTACTGGTTTGCACACCAAATTTCATGATTATTAAAGAATTTTTGTGGGTAATTTGATTTTTTGGCACTGTGTGTATAAACGTACACCTCCTTTTTTCTATCATGAAACTGATGTGCTTTAACAGTACAAACAACGTAGAAATAAGATCTTTGGAATAAAAGCTTACAACTTTTCGATGCAACATAACACGCTATTATAAACTAACAAAGAAAGAGCAGACGTCCTAATATACATTGTAAGGGTTATCTATCATAATCATTTTCTAAAACAATGAAAGATAAAGACATTTGTTCCAACTTACTTAACTATCTGGGAATGTTTCCAGCTGTTGTACAGAACTTCCCCGATATAATGCTGTATTCAATTTATTAACCAGTTATTGTGTGTGTATCGCTATTAAACTTTCCTTTCTAGTTAGGCTCAAGTTATTTTCTCTGTTATATATAAGTTGTTAAAGAATATTCTACTAGCATAAACTGTTTTTGACTTCTGAAGCTGATTATTCATGGATATTTTTATGTATTCCAGTGAAAAACAATAAGCTAACAGCGAATGAAGCAGGAAAATATAACGTTACTTGACGTAATTTTTTTTGTTTCGTGTACTTTATATTCTTAGTTGTCACATTTCCTTCCGTGTGAAATTTTTGTTACGCATTGAATGAAGTAACTTAAAGTAAGTTTAACTCGTAAAATTTTATGGGAAAGACTTGGGATATTAGTAATTGTTAGGAATTGAAAAATGTTTAATACTTCCGGTATATTACTCCTTGGTAATATCACCTTTGGTGGTTGGGTTTCTAATGGTGCAGGGGCCATATTTGGCAAAGCTATACCAAACAAAGTCAAGTAAATGGACATACATAAAGGAAGTTTTACTGACACAGAAATACGAAATGCACACAGGGTGGAATTCGAACCTGCGCCCCTACAATACGCAGATTGCTAGCGTAGTGGAAAAACTACTGAGCATGACTACCCCAATATCACCTTAGAATGTACTTTGAACGATGCGCGGATAGAGAAATATGGTACGATTTTATTTAAGCTGATCATAGAAGTTTTAATTATATTTAAATATTTTGAGTAGCCACACAATTTAATTCTAAACTTCGTATGACAGCATAACGTAACTAGAGACTAAATCACAAAATGCAGAATATATTGCAGAGTTTATTCCATAAAATACGGAAAATAAGTAAATCTAGTTTGCAAATTTTAATTAAACTTTAGATTGCCATGCATTGATCTTCACATAGAAAGCTAGTCATCTCGGATAAGATCAGATTATATCAATTCAGTAGAATGATATTGACTTTCAACTTACCATCTGAGTCTTCTCAACTTATAAAAATGATCTATCAAACATTTTCCGCTGTTCTGCAAAGTGTGCCTTACTATAGGAAATTGCTAATATCAAGTAGTCGTAAGGAAATCTATCCTTTTGTCAAATAAAAAATTTTTCAAGTAAACTCGGCTATTTCACATAAAGAGTGGGATACAACATGTTAAAAATGAATAAATAAATGATACGCATTCATCTCAAGGGCAGTGTTATGTTCTGGACGACGAGGAGTTATGTTCACGCATTTTTGACCACAGGGATTTCAAGGAAAATATGTTCTGTGATCCGTGTCACTAACGATGAGGTCATCTCGTCGAGAATCGAGGATCTTTGGCTATATAAAGGTCAGGATGACATGAAATGGTCATCAGCGTCTGCTTTACTTGTGAAGACAACTAGTCTACTTTCAAAACTCTCTCCGCTTTGAGAACTCATCATGAGAAAGGTAAATCACTTTTCATCCTTCATTTTTTGAATTTATGTTTGTTATAGTCCTCAACGATTCAGGTTCACTTGGAGATAATTTTCCCTTATTTCAAATTAATTTTATTTTACTTATTACATCACGTTTTCAAATGATAATAAATAGAAATTTTGATGCTTTTTGTACTGTGTTTCAAACTCTCTTATAAATAGAATTTTAATTTTAATTTAACCCTCCTGTTTTAAATTTAATTTAACCCTCCTGGTTTGTTTTCGGGTGGAAATCTACCTTCAAGTGCAAGCTTATACAAAACCATGTACCAAATTTGTCATCAGTTTTGGGCAAGGGATAATGTGATTTTCGTACTTGGATCTTCATTCCTCTTTGAGTTTTGTTTCAACGATGCATCCCATCATTAGCAAAACTGACCAGATCTTGATGGACGAGGTATTTTGTCATTAGCAAAATTGAGCGGATCATGATAGAAGAGATATTTCACCGAAACCACTTGGAGGATTAAATTGCATCGAAGAGCTTAGTGATCCCATTCAGATAAGGATGCTCATAGCTGTTCAAAATTCACTTTAAGTTGAAGTCATCGGTCTAACTATCCGTTGTGTGCAAAAAGTGGCAAACCAACCAAAACATCTTATCACACATCTTGCATTCAAAAATACGAGAATTCAAAGAACATTAAATTCATTTTTTAGTTTCTACAAAGTTTTCTTTAATAATGTCACTTCTTAGAATACAGTATGCTCTCATAATGCAATTAGTAAAGGCATTTCTCATCAAACTATCATAATTTTCTTAAGATTTATGTTTACTTTAAAGCAGGTTAATATCTAGTTTACAGCTAAAAGCAAGTTAATATGTAACCATAATTTGAAAGTGAATAACTAGTTCATTTAAACTGAGTAGTTTGAATAAATTAGTTTAGATCTATTATACGAATTGATCGAACTAATTTTTTTGGAATATAAATTTTACTATCTTTCAATCCGAACGTTGTTATTGTGAATCTGAACCAATTGTAATTTCTACGTATAATATATATTATATTCTTTCTGTATATATTGTTCGATATTACTATATTTATACATATATTCCATACATATAATATGTATGGAATATGATTAGCATTCTATAATTACAAAATCAGGGTCATAATAAAGCACCCAACTATAGATAAATAATTCTACACTTTTGTTCATAAATAATCTTTATGCTTAAATAATAATGCCGATAAAATTGTTGTTACTATAAGTAGAACATTTCTACAAAACATCCATTCATAAAAATAAATATTTTAATATCTACTCCTGCAATTATCAGTTTAACAATGAAACAACATACAGCAAACATCAAAACATTACAAAACCTAAAATATTTTTCAATCACATCTATTTTAGAAACGGCTATTTCTGTGTACAAGCATGGTTTTTAATTTAAATTCATCATATATATAATTTAGAATTCTGGACACAAATAAGCTTGTGATTAACGTAAATTTAACAATATAGAGCCACTACTGTGTGACCATAAATTGCACGAAACACATTAAACTGGCACAATTGGGGATGCTGAGACATTATAGAGAGTATATTATTTTACCATGAGATATTACTATAGTAAATTAATTACTCTTTTCCCTTTCAGCTTCTCGCATTCGTTGTGATGACACACCTTCTGGCAATAGCAAACTGTCAAAATGATATGAATGACATTTACAAGCAGTACAAGTTCGTATTCAACACGGGCGATTTAGGGGACCATACCAGGGAAGAAGAATCTGACGGCTCTGGTCATGTCACGGGAATGTACAGCTACTTGGACCCCAATGGCATCATCCGCACCGTTAGATACGATTCAGCTCCAGGTGCAGGTTACCATGCATACGGAGATGGAATACCACAAATAGGTTCAGTATTACTCAAGACAGAACAACAGGACATTTCACTCGATGGGTTAAAAGACTCAAATATGATAGATGTAGAACTTGTCAACAGGATTCAAGGTGCAGAACTCAACAATATGATGCAAGATGTAGGACTTATCAACCAGATGCAAGATGAAGAACGTGTCAACAACATACAAGATGCAGAACTTGTCAACAAAATCAAAGGTGCAGAACTTGACAACAACATGCAAGATGTTGAACTTCTTAACAAAATACAAGGTGCAGAACAACGGAACAAGATTCAAGGTGAAGAACTTGTCAACAACATACAAGATGCAGAACTCGTCAACGAAATCCAAGACGCAGAACTTGTCAACAACATACAAGATGCAGAACTCGTCAACGAAATCCAAGACGCAGAACTTGTCAACAAGAATTATACATATGAAGATACAAATACCACCACAATTGTTCCAAATTCCAAAGATGGTATCGATAAAGAATATCTACAACGAAATGAATCATCACGAGAAAGTTTTGCTGTGACTGGAGATGACCTTACTACACGAAGCACAAAACGATCTTTCAGTTCTGTGGTTGTTAACCATGGCGGAATTGTTCCATTTATTTTTCCTCACAACCCATACAGACAACCTATGAATTTCGGACCTTTCTTATATGCTGTTCCAAGCCCTTTTACTTATAATTTGGTTGCGCCACATTATCAACTGCTTCTGTAATGCACATCGATTCTTTATTTTCAAGTTAGTTTTTCAATTGAAAGCAGAAAAAGAGAGAGAGAATTGAAAGATTGAACTTCTGCACTAAATGGGTACTTTTTAGTAGCTTTAAACAAGTTTTCGATGATGCGCAAATCTGGAAGCTACTTTGTACATAAATAAACCGAATAAATATCAGAATATATACCAAAACAATTCCATCGTACTTTTTGCTTACTTATGATAAAAGTTATGGTATTGTTAGGGTCGAAATTTGATCGGAAGTCCATAAATGTCATTCTGACGAAGTCTGAGCGAGAACAAAGGAAAACCAACGCGCTTAAACTCATTTTGTGTAAAACTTAAATTTTATAAAATGTTAAACTTTCAAGAACATTTCAGCTCCATCATATTAGAGAAGGCGACGATTTTTTTAATTTACAAAGGGTTTAAAAATAAAATCATGTTGGGCTGTAGATGCAAATACCCATAACAGCAGCAATTCATTGAAGCAGGAAATAATGTAGTCTCAACATTTTAAAATAAATGTGTTAAAAAACTTCAAGTACAGTCCTATTAAATATACTTGCAAATAATTCATTTTATCAAGGTTTTCATTGAACTATTTATATAAAAATTATATAGATTGTACAATTATATGTACAAAAATCTCTATACATATTTCATAAACGCACGTGGCACAGAAACAGACGTTACAGCAAGATGAAAATATTCTGACTTCGTGAGCGGTTGAGAAATTTCCCATTGTATCGAATGAGAATTATTCTGGGCAATGAACTCTCGCCACCGTTAGCTTGACATTCTTGAATTTCCAAAGCATCGAGCCATTTTGTTTATCTCATTTATCACCACAGAGCATGAATGAAGTGAAGCATATGGTAGAATACGGATGGAAAATTAAATTTAAAAAATGGTTCGATGCATCAAGTTGGACAAGCTAGCAATTGGCGAAAAATTATTTCCCAGGACAATTCTCATTCGATACAACAGAAAATTTCTCAACTAGTCTAGACAACTTATTTTCATCTTGCTGCGTTCCACGAGCTAGTTTGGCAAATGGCAAGAAATGGATATGGGCAATATATAATCAACCGTTACGGGATTAATTCCCAAAATTTTGTTGTGATTTTTAAATAAGCTTAATTTGAACCAGGAGCTGAAGACTATTGCTAAAACTTACCTAAAGAAAGTAAATGTGAGTAATTTATTTATGTGAGTATAATTGTGAGTAATTTATTTATATGAGTATAATTGTGAGTAATTTATTTATGTGAGTATAAATATGAGTAACGAAACCAATGATACGACAAATATAAGTGTGTATAAATGTGAATAACGACACCGATAGATAATAGCAATTAAGAAACTAAAGAACAAATGTTATGCGTTGATCTTCTAATGAATTATTAAAGTAATTATCAACCTAAAGGTAGTAATATCGCAAAGCTTTAAAAATAAATAAATAATTGTTATTAAAATACACAAGTTAATTCAATTTTGCTAATCACAAGCTATCGCATCAAAATATTGCCGATTTTTCGATCATGATAAGATCAAATCTGGTCAGTTTTATTCCATTACGGGATTTCTTGTCCCTCGAGATCTAGTCACTTTTGTTTATTTATACGTATACCCCTGGAGACAACCACTAGGAGCGTAGGTATTTGAATTAGTTCCCCTGTAGCAATGCAATGGGCTATTGGTGACAGTTTGGGATTAATCACAAAAGGAAAGATCCGAGGACAACAGCACGTAATTTTGAACCACGGTCAGATGACGAGGCAACACCAGAGCTGACACCCCACTTTCCAAACTTCCACACCACGCTAATCAACCACTGTTGGATGACCTGTTCAACACTGGAGTACCCTACTTTCCAAACTTTCACACTATGTCAACGTGAGGACATTAGAGGCTATGACAGATTTAACGTGCACCAGCCCCCCGTACACGCGATCTTCGGTTGAATTGAGTTTCGAACTCGCGACCCTCCGGTTGCTAATCTGCTACTCTTCCAACCGGGCTACCTTGGCAGGTAGGTAGGTATTTTAACTAACGTTGCACAACGGGCAATTGGCGACGGTACGGGATCAAACCAGATGGGAAAGATCCGAGGACAACACCAAATTTTGAACCACGGTCAGATGACGAAGTCACGCCACTCTCCAAACTTCCACACCATGGCCAACGTGAGAACATTTGAGGCCACGACAGATTTAACGTGCATCAGCCCCCTTTATACACGACGGTCTTTGGCTGGATTTGAACTCACAACCGTCCAGTTTCTAATCCGTTACTCTTCCAACCAGGCTACCGTGGCTTATTAACACTAGTGGCGGCTCTCCCATTGGTGCTCCTTCGCAAATAACTTCAGTTCGCACCTTGTAGCACCGAAGGCCGAGAGGTCAGTGGTCGGACTTGGGAAAGATGATCTATTCATTGAATAAAGCTTTAATAATGTGAAAAACTATTCTATTTCAGGCCTTGAGTGAGGATTATGATGAGATTACAAAATTGCAAAAGTAACTAGTATATATATGAAGTTATTAAGACAGCGTTTAATGCATCCATTTTTGGAGTCTTCCCTATCTCTGGAACATCGGTTTCGAAGTGTTCTCGCATGCTCTAAAAATAACTCGGAAGAAAACGTTCCAAAGATAAGCCTCCTTTATCTCTCGGTTCGCAAAAATAATCATCGGATAAATGCATTAGCTTAGAATTCTTTCAGTTAGAGGTCGCATCTAAAGGAGATGGAAGTGTAACATTTTGTCAAACTCAAAGAAAGATAAAACTATGTTTCCGAAATCGAGCACTTTGATGTATTCTTTTAAACACTTCAAAGTTCCCAATTTGTTTACTTTTCTCAATGTCAAAGTATTGCATTAAATTATGTTTGTTCTTTGCACCCACTTTATGAGATAGACTGCGAAAACTAAATCGGCAAAACGTTTGATCCTCGTGAAAAAGTCTAAAAATATCCTTATTAAAATTCGAGACATTCTGTGCCATTAAATTATGTTTATTCTTTGCACGCACTTTATGAGATAGACTGAGAAAACTAAATCGGCAAAACGTTTGATCCAACTCGTGAAAAAGTCTAAAAATATTCCTATTAAAAATCGAGACATTCTGTGTGATTTATATTTTCGTAAGTTTATGATCTTTAACTGATCCTGATCTTAACCCTTCTGGTAGTTAACCACCCTGCAAGTGGCCAGTCTCTGCTGCAAAAACTTGTATATAACTATCAGTTCCAGGCAAGGGACAATTTGTTTTTCCTTCTTGGATCTTTATTCCCCTTGGTACGGTACTATACGGTAGTTTTGTCTCTTCGTTATCAAAACTGACCAGATCTTTATGGACGAGATATCTCACGGAAAAAACGGAGGGCTAGTTATCTTTATGTGAGTAATTTTTACTAGAATCCCATACATAGTTGAACTACTTTCTCTTTAGACTCACTTGAAGCTAGACTTACTATTTTGGTTACTTTGAATGTATTATTTAGTTTTCCCTGGTATTTCTAAAGTTAAACAATTTGTTAGTCGTCGGTAATTTTTGTGCTATTGTTCGTTAAGAAACGTTTTACGTTATAAGAAACGTTTTAATTAAGTATTAAAAGCTTCAAATTAAGCATAGAGTTCCTTGAATACATATTCGTATTTCGTGGGGACCCTTATCTAATCAGGTATTGTGTCCTATCCTGGTACTGAGGCCCGCTATCTTAACTGGTACTGGAATTCCGTCGTTTATACTGATGCTTGGGCCCGCTCCCTATTTTGGTTATTTGGGACCGTCGCCTATTCTGGTACTATGAACACTCGCTTATCCTGATACTGAGTCCCGTCGTCTATCTTGATACTAGGGCTAGCTATCGTAACTGCTACCGGAAACTTGTCGTCTTTACTAATACTGTGACCCGTTGTTTATCCTTACTGGGAACCGTCACCTATCCTGGTACTGGGGCCCATCAATTATCCCGGTAGAGGGGCCGGTCGTCTATCATTATACTGGGGTCCGCTATCCTAACTAGTATCGTAACTCTGGTCGACACTAAAACTGGCCCGCCACCCATTCCTGTACTGAGGACTGTCACCTATCCTGATACTGGGCCAGTAGTCTATCCTGGTTCTGGGGCCCGTCTTCTATCCTGGTACCAGTCGCCAATCCTGATTCAGGGGTCCGTTATCTTACTGGTTCCATCGAATTAACTGGTTCCATCGTCTGTACTGGTACCGGAATTCCATCGTCTATCCTGGAACTGAGTCCCGCTATCTAAACTATTACTAGGCCCCTATTTTCTGATAATGAGGCCAGATATTTAAACTGGCCGGGCCCATCTTCTCTCCTGGTATTGGGTCCGCTTCTTAATGGTTACCGGAACTCGTTGTCTATCCTGATATTGGGACCTGATATTCGGTGTAGATGTGGGGGGCCGCTTCATTATTCGTTACAAAATATCTGGTAAAATATTAAGTACCCACTATAGATCCACATTGTCCTCGTGCAGAAATAACGTTCTGAACGCGTAATAGAAAACACTTTAGTTTCTTGTCGGTAATAGCGACTACAGTTTATACAAAAGTTTAATGACTTTTAAACCACCACGTAAAACTTCTCTTGGAACGGAAAGTAGCTCTGCAATTACTCGCCTAGCGAACACCTATTTTGCGCTATTTGATTGAACATGGTGTAGGGTAAATACTGTCCCATAAATAACTTCTGTAGCTTTACCAGAGAGGAAACAGTTGATCGATGCAAAGATTAAGGAAAAGATTTTCTCTGTGGCTAAAAGGCTTCATATGTTAAGCTTAGATAAATCTGTCCAATCACTCCGCTAGATCCCTTTGCTTTGAACGAAACTTTTCTGATTTACCTGTAAATCTCTGAAGATACCTTTGGATATCCAAGTTTCATTTATATCTATATTTTGTAAATCTAATTAGTCATGATAGTGAAAAGTTTGCTGATTTAACGAAAATAAATTCGATAGATATAAGTTTTGGCCGAGTGTATTGTATTTTGAAACTGTCGTAACTATCCAGACGGTTTCGACGAGGTATATCGTTCAAGATCTGGTCAATTTGGCTAATGACGAGATATCTCTTTATCAAGGTATTGCTAATTTTTCTTTGATGATCAAGATCTGGTCAATTGTTTCTAATGACGAGGTATCTCGTCCATCAAGATCTGGTCAGTTTTTCTTATGACGAGATACCACGTCGAGACAACCATCAGGAGGGTAAATGTAAAGATAAATTGAAATAATTTTAATATCTCTTCTGATAAATAGATATTTTTGTGAGATAAACCTTTATTTCTTTGGATTCTGAGAATAATACCTTATAGCAAAACAAATTTCTACGATGAATTACTTTAAACTTTAAACCCACGTTCCTTCATTCTTAAACCTTATACTAATTTTATCGATCTTTCTAACATTTGAATAATAGCCCGTTGCGTCCAGTGCGACGTTAATAAAAAATACCTAAAAAATACAATTGTATAGGTTACATACAATGAATAACAAATTTAATGTAATTTTAGAAACGCTGTTTATTGTATGTAGAAAAGAATTGGGTCTTCCAATCAACTCGCTAAAAATCGTATCCATATTTAAAGTTGACTTAATTTAATCATAAATTTCATTGCACTTATTGTTTGACTTAAAATTTTTTTGTATGATTATCCATCAGTAAAATAGTATTGTCGATCATAATAGTTTCCTTGTAACAATAGTCTATTAAGCTCTTTGCTCCATTTATTTCATAGCACTTGATATAACGATCTATTTTTTATCTAAGTTGTGAGAAGTGTGAAATTTTTGTTATTCGTTTCAAAACATTTAAAATCTAGAATAAAATTTTTATTACTTTAGAAAAACGAATGAACATTATGCATAATTTCTGTGTTCTAGAATCAAAAACTGTTTTAAATCTATACAAATGCTATTTTACTGCAATACTATGGATTTGTGTGAAATTTGAAAAAGCATAGTATAAAATATAGGTATACCATACAGAACTTATACAAATAGTCTGACGTTTTGTGTGAATTCTTAAAAGTTCCTCGCGAACTATCAACACTCTAACAATCGGAATTATGCAAGCCAATGCTAACTTACGCCGAATTTACTCAAGGAGATTTAAACAGAATCCATGAAAATCGTATTTACATTTTTCGAATAAACCCACCAGACATGTCTGCCTTTGAGTAAGTAAAAACCTTCTTGCGAAAATGTTAAAATGGAGAAACCACTGCTTTTACGAGAAAAAGTGCATCCACTTGTGAGCTGCATTTTAAGTGGAATGTTTTGGGGAAATAAGAGAGCATACATGGCTGCTAAAACGCAGCTATGGTTATAAATTCAGTAGTTCCCATTCATAATATTTAACTTGTCATCTCTGGGGCAATAAATACAACCAGGCAAACTCCACGGGATATAGAAACCCAGAATAAACTTTACCCTCCTGGAGGTTGTCTCGGCGAGGTATCTCGCCATTAGCAAAACTGACCAGATCTTGATGAACGAGATATCTCGTCATTAGAAGAACACGGATCAGATCTTGATCTTGTCATCAAAAAATCGACAATATCTTGTTGACGAGATATGTCGTCGTTAGCTCAATTGGTCAGATCCTGATGGACGAGAATCGTCCAAACCACTTGGGGGTTAATCCTCCTGGTGGTTTATCTTTACGTTCATAACTGCCCTTTAGTAACCAGCCTTTGATGCAAGAACCTGATCCAATTTGCCATCAGTTCTGCGCAAGGGACAATTTGTTTTTTCAACCTGCATTTTCATTCCCCTTGAAGTAATTGGGCAGTTTTGTCTCAAGCATTGCAAAATTGGCCAGATCTATACGGACGAGATATCTCGTCGCGACACTTGGAGGGTTAATCGCATAAAAACTTCTATTAACCCTCCAAGTGATTTCGACGAGTCGGAATTATTCAAATCAATGCTCTTTCGTCTAATTTACTCAAGGGGATTTGAATAGAACATATCTCGTTCATCAAGATTTGGTCAGTTTTGATAATGACAAGAAACCTTGTAGAGACAACCAATAGAAGGATTAAGGGATTCAACAGAAACAATTTAGATAAAAAATTATGTTAAATTGATAAGGCTTCCGAATGTGACATATTTTTCTCATAGACATTTATATTGCGTAGAACCTATTCCTTGGTGCCTGACTTAGATAACTATTTTATCAGTTCGACAAATTTTGACCGATGTTCAAGCCTTACTTATACTTTAAACCGATTTCTGATCCTTACCCCGCTTAAAAATTTGTCAGCTGATCCTTACATTTCAATTGTATTTTTATTTACGTGAGATACTGGTTTAATTAACTTTGCGTAGTTTTTATATTTTGACTAAATTTAACGTAAATCGCCAAGTAATGGAATTTCATATTTAGTGTTTTCGTTATTTTGAGATTTTGCTGAAGGAATTCAATAATCATTTTTATCTTTTGCCGGACTTCAGCCTTTTCGTCATAAGTCTTTGTCTAACAGCCTAATATAGTCTAGAAACAGAAATAAAATTTGTAATTATATCATTATGTCAGCAGTATTCACTGTGCCTCACAGTGGGACAAAAACACCAAAATGTGATCAAAATGGGGTTTTCATCAAGTTTATAGAATATGTTTATAAAACTATGCAGGTTCCTTTTAAAATTACCTGCAATTAATTTTTCTAGAGCTGTTCGAATTTGAGGCTCATCAATTTTTGTTTTCCACTTGTTAAAGTTAGTGAAGTTTTGGGTGAGTTTGAATCGTGGATCTGATTTTGTGCAAATGATTTTACCAAAACCATGCTAAGTCTCTAATAGGATAAGGTATGTGCTTTAAAAATATATCATTAATTTTTCGCTATCACAATTTTTAGTTCACTAACCAAGGGAATGATTAAATGACTAGTTTTCTTGTTTACTTAGTAGCATGAATTTTTTAAATTTGAAACATCTTTTAACTTAACCTACTTCCAGTCTAATTTTAATACAAGTTTACTACATGTCTAAATAAATATCCTGTAAACATCAGATGCTACTCTGTCATTACAACACATTGAAGTATTCTAATATACTCACAATTGCAATTATTTTTTTAAATAAATGAGTTTGATGCTTTTAAATTTTTTCAAATACTATTATAGGGAAGTTTAAAGGAAATTCTTTCATAAGCTTCAATATAAGGATCTGCTGTCAATAACCACTCAACAAGATATATATTATAAATAAAACAAAATATTATTTTTGAAGTGAAAAATTTTATCAACTGATTTTTAGTAAATATTCAATTTTTGTGAGTTATACTTTTCGTTCGCTCTAATTTTTTTGCACATAAAAAGAAAACAAACTCTTGCTCAACTTTTTGTTTCATTCAATAATAAACATACTTGAATTTCAGTAATCCCGTATTTTTAGAATGAGTCTTGACTAGAGTCAGTTGCGATATACATATCAGAAATTCCTGATGCTTAAATTATATTTATTGTTTAAACTTTTGCTCATTAGGGAGATTTTTGGATATACTCCACATACGGAGAAAGGAAAAAGAGATAATCAGATACTAGTATGAGGTGCAAACATTTGTAAAATATTTGCCCTCAAAGAACTGAGAAGGAACAACTTTCAAATTAGAACAAGTATTGGACATTAAGAACGCAATACCAGAAAGGGACAATATTACTATCGCAAATCGCACGCACTTATAGAAGATCAAATATCAGATCTTAAACCAACTGAACTAATCATTCAAAGCAATCTCATAAAAGTTACAAATATAATGCTACTCATAATGATTGATGGAAAACTTTATAATGGCTGAGAGCCTGAAGAGAACACAAAATTAATTTAAAGGACAAAATCATTAATTGAAGCCACTTTCAAAAGAGAAATAAGCCTTATAATTGATCAGGTTCAGCCAGGAGGCTCAGGTACATCTAACGGTGGAAACTGATAACCGTATCTTTAGACTTTACAAAGATTCGGCCAAGATTGCAAGAGTTGATGAAAATCATGAAACGTTTTGACAGGTCATGGCTTCAAAGTTCAAAATAAATGTAAAAGTTTGATACATATTGCAGAGAAATTGCTCAATTTCATATAAAGGAATACCTTTAATTTTACATGTCAGTATACGGCTGTATGGAGCCACTATTGTATCCCACTCAACTACTGCCGATTGAACAATATAGGTAGATCCATAGCAACTGAGACCTTAGCAAGGAGTTCCAGTTTTGCTCTTTAGCTATACCTTTGTAAGTATTCAGTCTAGAATGTTTGATTAGTTTAATAACCATAAGCGATGTTTGAAGCAACTTGGCTAGATCTTAACCTTAAGCCATAAAATCCATCATCCATCCGCATCTATTAAAAAATCGTTCTTAGACAAGGATGAATAGCTTAACTTTTGTCAAACTTTGAAGTATGATAAAAAAAATACAGTATTATAGTTTTTTTTCTTGAGTCACAAAATTTCGTGTGGAATAATGTTCCTTAAAAATTCGCTCTTGTGTGTCGCAACTCTTGTCTCGTTAAAGTGGACATCTTTTTTATAATTTTTCGTTCCCATAATTTTTTTATTAATCATCTAAGAGTTGATGGATTTTGTTTAACATCATACAGGTAATAAGAGTTTTCATAAAGAACATCAAATGAAACTTTTTATATATTCTTTATTTTCATGCTAAGAAAAAATTTCAATAGAAATTATTTTATAAACAAATTCTGTAGATCTAAATTTTGTCTCAATCTTTATCTCGGCATTCGTTTTTGCAGTTTGGTTTGATTTTCCACTTCGATTTATGCAGGAAAAATGTATATCAGTCACGATCTTTTAAATATCGAGGCTCTAGATCAAAATGGCGATAAATCTTCGCGGCAAGAAAAAGATTTTTGACTCGTAACAAATGCATCAAATTACAATTGCAAATCACTTAAAGTCGAGAAAAAGAACAAAACCGGAAAAAACGGAGTAGAGGTGTTAGTGAAAGGAACTTTTGAAGTTATCCTGAGAATAGACATTTTTCTTTACTTTTCCACCCTTTTGCATTGAAAGCCCAACACTTTAAATCAGCTTTTTAGTTCAGATTCTTGATTTTTTATTTAGTTTAACTGTTTTTGTGATAGAAAATGTATATCTGAAAAATACAATTGGGATTAATATGGTGTTTATTCTTGTATAATATGCGAATTTCGTTAAACAGAATTATTCAAAAAGACCCAATTTCAAATGGCTTTATTTCTGAAATTTACAAATGCAGTGAGTGATAAAAATGGTTGAACGGATAGGTATGAAGTTGAATCAACGTCGCACTGGAGCAACGGAACGGGCTATTGACGACGGTATGGGATCAATCCCGAAGCGACAGATCTAAGGAGACCTCGTAATTTTGAACTACGGCCAGATGACGAGGTCAATGCCTGATCTGTGCCACCCCACTGTCCAAACTTCCACACCACGCCAACATGAAGACATTTGACATTATGACAAATTTAACCTGCATTAGCCTCCAAGTACACGATGGTCTGGTTGGATCAAGTTTCGAACCAGCAACCCTCCGGTTGCTAATCCGCTCTCTTTCAACCGGACTACCACGGCCCTAAAAATTAGTTGAACGGAACGTTCTTCAATGTTCCTTCACACGTGTTAAATGTATTTTTGAGTTACAAACCATTGAACAAAACCATTGAGTTACAAACCATTTGAACCCAAAACTATAATCGAATTTTTGCCATTCTCTCTCAAATATGTTATTTTGACTACCTTCGGAACAGTAACATTTCGAACTTTTTGTATAATATACGATTGTAGCAAAGGTGACTCGAAAACAGCATACTCTCTTAGGATACGATTACATGGCCGACATGATCTCAAAATCAGCATTTTTGCGATTGTAAGACCATAAAAAAATCACACACTGCAACGAATATAAGAATTTAAAGTCTTGACTTTGCTCGTGTAATTAAGATAGTCACAGAATAATTAAAAAGTGGTCAGTTTTCTTTTATTTCACGCGTTACTAGAATTTGTAAATTTCATAAATAACGCTATTTAAAATGGGGTCAAACATTTTGAACAACCCTGTACAATGCCTTCAAAAAAAGATATTTCAAGCAAGTTTAAAAGCCTATCTAATTTATTACACAACTTCTTATGTCTACATGCAAAGAAATTTAGTACTTAGAATGCATTGTAGTACTATCTTTCTGTATAAATGCTTGGGATTTCATTTCGTTCATGAGCTGTAAAATTTGTTGTGTAAAGTGTAAGTAAATTTGTTCAATTTCTGTAGGTATGATTAAAGATTGGTATTATGTGCCTAAAATAAAATTTAGTAATCACTATAAGTTTTATGAATGAAATTACAATAGTAGTAATTGTGATATGAAATGGTCCATCGATGCTTTTTCGTTCCCTGTTTCTGTCTATGGGCTTCATAGACCCGAGGTACCCTAGTGATCTTTTCTCCATGAGTTTTACAGTAGTAAACACGGGGTCGCGCTCCAGGGATACCCACAAGCGATCTTTTTCTGCTTCCATCCTACTACTCTGTGTTCCCAATCCTTTCCTTCCCCCTTTCTGAACATTGTATTCTGATGTTGTCTTGTATTTTGCGTAGCTTGGCTAAATATGACCCTTGTGCCATAAAACTCTAAAACAACCAACCATACCCTGTTTCTTGAAACAATCGTTTTGGAGATTAAAATTTTATGTATAAATATATAAACATAATAAATAAATAAAATATAAACAGATAAATAATTTATATAAATCTTGTGCCTGAGTTATAACGCAATTATATGAAAACTTGTAATCAATAGACCAATATTGGTTTCTGTAGGATGTGCCTTATTGTTTAATAATATAACTTAGGTTCAAGAATGTCATCAATCTTTCAACTAGTATGTCAAGCTGTTACGACAGCCTTATCATCTAAAATCTATCTGGTATATAGTATACAAGAATTCCTGTGATTGTTTGCTTTAACAGATAAAGGGCGCTCTAAAAGTTAGAGAAAAGATTTGATGTGCCCAGATAATGATATCAACAATTACTTCGCTCGATAATATTTCACAGCAAATGATTCTACCAACCTTCACGAGTCAACATTAATCATTTAGGAAATCTGTAGGATCGTATCCCGATAAAGAAAATAAACTGTACTATTTACAAATTAATAGAATGCTTTAATGCTTTCATTTTTAATGAAATCATTAACATATGATTATTCTCCTAAAAATTTATGCATATGATATATTCGCTGATATCATTTGAATAAAATCTATATAATCAGCATAAAAAGCTAAGAACTCATTTATTCATCAAACAAAATAAAATGAATATGATATTCCTAGATTTAATTTTAAAATCACATATCAGAGACCCCCACTTATTCGGTAAATATTCCATTTTTACGGAGGCCGTTGGATCTTACTAAGAAATTCTTTGGCGGATAAACTTTTCATTTATAAAGTACAAGTCTGAAATTTTTACCGATTTTAAGTTGATGGATAAAAAATTAAGTTGAAGATCGTGATTTAAAGTTAAGTCAATTTGTAAAATTGAGCTGTATTCAATCCTGTTGCGCAGCTGAAAGTTTACGATATTAACTAAAATATGTATGGCATATGTAAAATCGACGATTTTCATACGTTTTTAAGAAAAGCATGATTATTTCAACTTTATATTCCATTTGGAACAAAATTTTATAAAAGAAAATTTTGTGTTACAACCTGTGAAGATTATATTTTTAAATTTTATTCGTAAACGCGTCTATAGATGAGTTTAAATTGTGAAATTCATCTCTAATCACAAATACTTTTTTGAGGAAAGAACGCTTAGGATTCAAAATGTATCCTCATTAAATTATAAAATCGAATTTTTCATATTTTTTTGTATTATTTGAATATAAAATGGTTGATTCTATTTTGTACATAGACATTTTAATTAGAATAACTTTAATTGTGTTTCTGACTAACTTAATTTTAATTTCTGAACCAATTATTGGTTGAAAAAAAGCCCCAAATAAGTTTAAATGTTTTGAAGTACAAATCTTTTCGTATTCCTTTCCTATATTGCGTTTATAGGTACATTTTAAAAATGTATTCCTTTAAAAATGCGTTTTGCATTTGAAGTTTCATACATTCTTGCCTCTTTCACTAATACTAAATTGAGTTTAATTTGCATTTATATATTTCAGAATGCGGATACAAGCACTAATATATACAAATGTATTCAAATATACTTGTGAATAAAATATAATTCATTAAACTATTTTCTATGTTAAACCTTTTAAAATAATTAAAGCATTTTTTAATTGTATCAAATTACGATTCGTAATCGGAACAACTTTTGAATTTTTGATTGTCATTCACTTTATTATTTTAATTTATAATTCATCTTAAATTGATTTTTTTACCATTGTAAGATTGATAGATCCCTTAAGCATCGTTTTGTAATTAATTTTAATTCAAGTATCTTACTTTAAAATTTCTGTTGTGTTTGTGGTGCAGCTTGATCACTTGCGACCCTTGTGCTAAGAAACCAACCCAACCAACCAATCATCTTCCTGACTATCAAGTGGGACTACCCCAGATGACCCACTGCGCAACCAACCTACCAGTCGTAGGTGGCGCAGTTTCAATTCCTATAATTTAACCTACGTATATTTCTATATTCTGTGTCAGTAAAGCCTTTCTTATATGTATGTACATTGCATGACTTCTGTGTTTGGCACAGCTTCGACAAATGTGGTCCTTGTGCCATAAAACCCAACCAACCTAATAGCTGTTGCTAAACAAAACCACTGCACCAAATCAAGGCAATAGATTCATTAGTATTACTTTATTTAATCCTTATATCATCGGCTTAGAGAAGAAACTAATTAACTAACATTTTTTCGAAGACACCAAATGCTTATTTTTATTCCATTGTCATATTGTAGTCAATCTGTTAGAAAAAATTTGACATAATCAAAATTATTATAATTTTTATTTTTGACCTACAAACTAATAGTTTAGCTTTTAAACATCTGTATCGTAAAATTTGTTTCTTGCCAGTAAGTTCTCTAAGCCGACGATATAGCAAAATATTCAGTGCATCCGTGTTTGAGTAAGTTGTCCTATTTTCGATGTTTACTTAAGCTTATCTTAAGTCCACGCGCCAATTTTATCACAAACATCATATCCAGTTTTCCTTTATCTCATCCTTGAATCAGAACACCAGTAAGAATCAATAGAGAATCATTTATTTTGAGCTAAGAACTAAAGGAACACGTTTTTTTTTCCATTTCTAAAATTACTAGTCTACATCGTGATTTCAGAAACGATTTCAAAATGGCAACTTGTACTGTCGGTTATTGGGACGTCCGAGGACTGGCCGAACCTATACGCTACCTCTTGCACTTCAAGAACGTACTCTTCGTAGACAAAAGGTACTCAACAATTTCGGATACGTGGCAGAAGGAAAAATTCACCCTCGGATTGAGCTTCCCCAATCTGCCTTACTACATCGACAAAGACGTCAAACTTACCCAAAGTTCAACAATCTTGAGGTACTTGGCGGAAAAGTATGATCTCGACGGCTCTACGGAAAATCAGAAACTGCGAGTCTCGCTGGTGGAACAGCAGATCTTGGATTTCCGCCTACGTTTCAATCGATTCTGCAACGACAAGGAGTTTGAGAAGCTGAAACCGGAGTTCGTGAGTAACGTTCCGCCGCAGCTTCAACTCCTGTCCAAATTCCTTGGAGAGAACAAATTCCTGGCTGGTGACCAAGTGACGTATGTGGATTTTATGGCGTACGACACCTTTGATTTCTATAGACTTTTCATACCCAAGGTTTTGGATGATTTCCCGAATTTGAAAGCCTATCAGGACAGGATGAAAAACCTGCCTGAGCTGCAGAGCTATTTCCAATCGGATTCGTACAAGCGTTGGCCCATTATAGGCCCTCGTGCTCACTTTGGTGGATCTGGCGAGGAACCGGAATTCGAATGAATTTCAAACTTTCTATAGGTTAAGGGCATTAACGTTTTATGTCCAAAAACCTTTGAAATTGTAGAATTATTCCGTATATCTTTGATGCAAACATTTTTGTAGCAACGCTTTTAGCTTGCTTTTTGTAGCGAGTTGTGAAAGGCAAAAGCAACTCCGCTTTATTAGGATTATGGCAACCTCCCGAAGTTAAAATTTTCATTTCCGGCCCTCTTTCGTTCTTGAATATTTTGGAATGTTCGTTTAGTTTCCGTTTTATTGTTCTTTGATTCCATTGGTCTTAATTTTTTAAAATTTTGCGTTATATGAAGTCCTTTGATTTCATTGATCCTTTTGAACTTTTTCCCAATTATTTTTCACATTTCCTGTAAATTTGAAGAATCAAAACTTCCAGTTTATATTTTAAGTACGGCACACTACAGTAGTATCAAGTTGTATTGCTTTTACCTTTCATTTTAATCGCTTAATATTTTTTGTAAATCATTACCTTTTTTTAATTTTACCATGCCTTCTATATTTAGTGTCTTCAATGTTTAGTGGACCGTGGTTCAAAATTACGTTCTCTCCCTTGGGGATTGATCCCGGACGATCGCCAATAGCCCATTGTGTTAAGACAATGCGACTTTAATTAACTAACTACCATCTGTGGTTAGTTCTTCCTTGGCGACATAAAGAGCATGCCAAAAAACGAGCCAAATTCGTTGCCAAAAGTCTTTATATCAAATCTGTACCAATTATTCTAATTTAAATTGGATAGTGGCACATTTTGTAGAATCTTGATTTCCAAAAATATTAACTATAAGGATAACTATTTGTGGAACTCAACTCCAAATTTTGAAATTGTGAATAAAACATCTTGATAAAACATGGAGAGATTCAGTTTCTATCAGACATGTTATGGTTAGTACAAATATTTTGTGAATATATCCAGTTATACACGTCTTAATTGTAAATTTTATACCTATACAAAGTTTCATATTCATCCCTAAATAAGCCCGTTGTGTTGCTCCAGTGTGACGTTAATTGAAATATAACAATAACAATAACATCCCTAAATAATGTTTTGTTCAGATCTTCGATAGCATAGAATAAATTAACCATAATACTAATTTAATATATAAAAAACAAGTTTTAATTATATCTTAGATATCTGTTCACTGTTATTTTATATCCTGCAGGCCGACAAAACTTATATTGCGTACACTTTTATAATGCATTATCTTATGTAATTAGTTACTATTTACTTAGTGATAATGTAAATTTAAATGCCTGTATATCTGTGCTATTAAAATAACTTTAAGCTAATTAATATAACTTAATATGAATAAAATTCCAAATTAATGTTTCATTATAAGAACTACGTTCAACTGCATAAGATATGTTTGAATTTTGTTACTCAATATTACATCCAAAGAATATTATTGTGTATGTTATGCTATTATATACGTGTAAACGGGTGAGAAATATTTATATTCCCTTATGAATCTAAAACTAAATATTAAACACAAGCTTTAAAACCATTTTACTTTATCTTTCCTAAGTTGAAAGGTATATATATTTTGAAGTTAATACATTTCTTATGTTCTTAACCCTTCTGGTGGTTGGCTCGACATGGTATCTCGTCATTAGATAAAGTGAGCAGATCTTGATTGACGAGATATCTCCTTATTAGAAGAAAACTGACCAGATCTTCATCTCGCCGTCATAAAAAAATTGGCAATAAATATATTGATGGAGATATCTCGTCATTAGCGAAATTGGTCAGATCTTGATGGACGAGATATCTCGTCGAAACTGCTTGGAGGGTTAAAGCATGGATAGCGCAGCTTATCTGTGCTTTGACCTTGAGACCATAAAATCGAACAACCTTAAAGAGTAGATGAAAATGGTAAACAAGTAGGGCACTTGGTTCTGGAGGACTAATTGTTTTTTTTTTTAAATTAGCCAAAAAGTCAAAAGTAATTAAATTACTTTTGACTTTACGATACTTGTGAAAACTAAAAATATTTTAAATGTGTAACAATGTCATAAGTACACACTTGATTATGGAAGACTAAATACAACGTTTTTATTTTTAAATACACAATACTTTTTACCGTCCAATACTAGTGAAAACAAAAAATGTTTTCGAAAATGTATTACAAGTTATCTAGATATAATAATTACAAGTTTGCATTATTTCAGTAACTTTAAACATAAATTAGATCATATATTGCATTGATCTGACATAAGCATATGTTCCAAGCTGTTCTCATAAAACCTCTTGAAGTTTTTGTTGCAGCAATACACCTAATTCCAGGCTATTTGCTATTCTACGACGGTTTAGAGTGTAATATTTCGGTGGTTTGGCCATTGTTATCTTTGAAAGTCTCAGATAAGAGGTCCCACAACAACTAAGTGTGGAGTTTTATCGAGTAAAAGGCACCGAGAAAAGAAGCTAACGCCAATCGTTCAAGGTTGTTCCCTTATCTTTTGGAAGCTTTTCCCTTTTAAAAAGTTATTATTTTGGGAAATTCATGGTATATCAACCGAGAGTAACATGATAACAAATGTGAACTGCAGCTTTAGCATCTGATGTTTGTTGAGGCTACTGATTAGTTCCGTGTTAGATAGAACTGTTCGTTTTTTCAAGGTGTCTATTTTGTTCCTCAACAAATATATGGGGTTTACCATGGGTCAGGAGGTTTGCCCAATGTCCAAGCAGCCTGCGGGTGGCACAGGTTTCATTTCCGTAACTCTCCTGGGTGTATTTCTTTATTCTGTGTCAGTTCTTTCTGTATTTGTATGTCCATTTACTTGAAGAAAAGAAAACATTGATTTGTTGGTGAGGTGTGCAAGTTTGGAGAGTGGGATTCCAGCTCAAGTTTTGACCTCGCCATCTGACCGTGATTCAAGATTGCGAGGTGTTGTCCTCTGATCTTTCTCCTCGAGATCCGGACCGTCGCCAATAGCCCGTCGTGTTGCTCTAGAGGGACGTTGATTCAACTACCTACCTATAAGATAATAATTAATAAAATCCAAATTCAATATCACGTAGGCGTGGTGTGGAAGTTTGGAGAGTGAGATGCCAGCTCAGGCGTGTGCCATCTGACCGTGATTCAAAATGATGAGCTGTTTTCCTCGGTAGGTAGTAATTAACGTCGCACTGGAGCAACACAACGGACCCGTTGTGCTCCCTGCCTATCAGCCAATAACCTGAATTATGTTCAAATCTATCATTTTCAAACTTAAAACAAATGACCCATGCAAACGCTTTCCTTTTCCGTTTTTCAAGATTTGTGCGTTTGTGCTTTTTCACGATTATGAATCTGTATGTTTTGTGTATACCTTCTTATATTTGAAGTTGTATTTGTAAGTCATTGTATTTGTGTTTCGCGATTTATGAGCGCTTTATACGTGCATGTTTGTGTACAGAATTTGATATACGCGTCTTATTGTTACCATCTGCTTTCTCTTTATGTGTAACATTCAAATATCGCACCCCCACAAGAAAAGTGGCACAAATAAAAAAAAATTTCATACACATTGGAGAATTACAATTTTTTTAAAAATAGGTATTGGATGAAATATCAATAATAAATTAATGTGATCTTAATAGCTGTCATCTATCACTTAAAAGTTATCTAAACGTCAATTCAATTTTTCCCAGCATTACTTTTTACCCCCTTAAACCTTTGAGAGTCATGAGATTTTCGAGTGGAGTATTGGGTTTTCCCCGCAATATGTAATAATTAAATAACCACATCTATTTGTTTAAAGAATCCTATGGACGATTATATTCTCAAGAAGGTTAAAACTGGTTAGAAGTCATACGATGAAGATGATGTTGCAGAATGAATATATGTGTGTGAATTAAGCTTACATATTTTAATTTATTATTTTTCCTGTTTGTGGTCCATCATCAGACCGTGGTTCAAAATTACGAGTTCTCTTAGGGATCGATCCCACACGGTCACCAATAGCCCGCTATGTTGCTTCAATGTGACGTTTTTAACTACCTACGTACGTGTTTGCGGTTTGTTTATTTAGTGGTATCAAGATGTAACTCAAAATAAAAGGAGTGAAATATTATAACACAAAAACTGTCATATCAACAGAATACTTAGTAAATAATTGTACAGGAAGACTAATAAGACGAAATATCACATTTTCCTAGAATGGTTCAATTTCCAAATTAAACAAGATTCAACATGAAAATGGCACGGCTTGAGGTGAGACGAGACACTTTTCCTGAAGGAACACACATCATCAATGGGCCGAGTAGCCAGGTTGGAAGAGTAACGGATTAGCAACCGGAGGGTGGCGATTTCGAATCGAACCAAAGACCGTCGTGTACGAAGGGGCTGGTGCACGTTAGATCTGTCGTGGCCTCAAATGTCCTCACGTTGGCGTGGTGGGGAAGTTTGGAAAGTGGGGTGCCAGCTCAGGTGTTGCCTCGTCATCTGACCGTGGCTCAAAATTACGTGGTGT
Organism: Meta bourneti; assembly: GCA_933210815.1. Lineage (NCBI taxonomy): Eukaryota > Metazoa > Arthropoda > Arachnida > Araneae > Tetragnathidae > Meta > Meta bourneti. Next base: position 69,209,711 of record OW119925.1, read on the forward strand.
TGTCCTCGGATCTTTCCCTTCTGGGATTGATCCCGGACCGTCCCCAGTAGCCCGTTGTGTTGCTCCAGTGCGACATTAATTAAAATACCTATCACGTCATCAATTTTCAAATGTGTAAAACATTTGAAAATTGAGGACGTGATAGATATTATAGGTATTTAGAGTATCTCAAATAACTTTTGATACTCTTATTGATTCGCAGTATTGGGGTTGGCCTAATCGACATTTTTGTGATTTTCGTAAAACTGTTTGACTTGTATCTGTTTCTTTGATTGAAGTCCATGTTGCGAATATAAAGAAAATATAAAAGTAGTGAGTAATGATAACCTTTTTAAGTGCCCAGGGTTATGCGATCAGACCTAGTGGTAATGTGACCCTTAGACTACTTTCGTCTGCTCGGTGGAACTCAATATTCAACATATGATTGGTCCACGGAACGAGAAAAGACGCCCATCTATTGATTTATCATCTGATTGGTTCATTGATTGATCATCTGATAGTAGTAGACTGGCGATTTCTCCACTTCTATCGTCACTATAGAAATGCGTATTGACACACCTAACCCGTCATAAGTTGTAATATCGCCAAATGAGGTGATAAGATACAAAGCGGCCAACCAAGTCCATTTTTCACAGAGCAGTCACGTGACTACTAGTCGACATATTGGTCAAACTTTTTGAAGCACATCTCAATAGCAATGCTCAGTCTACTTATATTTCACGTCTATGGCTGCAAACAGCTCCACATAGAAACGATGAATTCCATTTTGTTTTTTTTCAGTTTTCTTGCGGGGTGAGATTAACACATGGAACGCAAAACAGAAATTGAGTATTGGTACATTTTCGAAAACTCGTTTTCTTTTGCATTCAGAAGTATTTCAAATATGTGTGCAGATACATTTTCCGTTTTGTTCATTTCCACATGGTTAGATATACAAATACTTGAATTTTGTATACTTTTTAGTTTAAAAATAGCTTTCAAGTAGAGACGAGAGAATTTGGTAAACTCTTTGTATGCGGAAAATCTAGAAACTTTCTTACTACAAGATATCTGGAAAACTTCCAGAATTTCGTTTACAACCTAATACTTTTACTGCTCGAGGAAACTTTTAACAACCAACATAAAACTAGTTGGCGTTTAACTTTTCCGAAACCAGAGCGTTTGGCTTGAATTGCAGTAGCCCAAAACTTCAAAGTATACTTTGTAGAGAAAACTCAGATTTCCAATTCTCTGATCAAACTGAACTGAAGTAGAAAATTCATGGGGTATATTCATTATAATATAGAAGGGAGGGGTATTTCAATTAACGTCACACTGGAGCAACACAATGGGCTATTGGTGACGGTCCGGGATCAATCCCAAGGGAAAGATCCGAGGACAACACCACGTAATTTTGAACCACGGTCAGATGACGAGGCAACACCTGAGCTGGCACCCCACTCTCCGAACTTCCACACCACGCCAACGTGAGGACATTTGAGGCCACGACAGATTTAACGTGCACCAGCCCCCTTTGTACACGACGGTGTTTTGGCTGGATTCGAACTCGCAACCCTTCGGTTGCAAGTTCGTTACTCTTCCAACCGGGCCACCGCGGCCCCTATAATATAGAAGGAATTTTATTTCTAAGACGAATTTTGAGTTTAATTCTTTGAATCTGTACTTTTCATTTCCCCTCAATTTTATTGAGTTTCGAATTTATACACAGCCATACCTCACACACATTAAAACGAACTCACTTAATAAGAATTACCGATCGTACGAACTGAATTCCAAACCCCGTGAAAATGCATATTCAAATAATGTTAACATTTGCTTAAAAAGAATTCGAAGGTTTATTCTAATCTCGTATTAAGACAAACAAATTTTTGAAACTTAAGGGCAGACGGATTCTTTTCAATCGAAATATCAAAAGCATTGACTCCGAAATTATAAGTTGGCGTGGTGTGGAAGTTTGGAGAGTGGGGTGCCAGCTCAGGTGTTGCCTCGTCATCTGACCGTGGTTCAAAATTACGTGGTGTTGTCCTCGGATCTTTCCCTTTGGGATTGATCCCGGACCGTCACCAATAGCCCATTGTGTTGCTTCAGTGTGACGTTAATTGAAATACCCCCCCCCCCCGAAATTATAAGATTTATGTGTGGAGGTAGGTAATTAACGTCGCACTGGAGCAACACAACTGTCTATTGGCGACGGTCCAGGATCAGTCCCCGAATTTATTTATGGAAGAGTGAAGAATAAATGAATACCGCTTTGTATAAGGCAGTGAATATCCATCTGCTCAATTAAACAACGTTGACTGTTTCAAAGATTTTCTTTAAAAAATACACGAAAAAACCCACAAAATCGACAACAAGACTATTTCAAGACATAAATTGCGTAATCAGAATTATCTTTGTAATCAAGAATTATCTTTAATATCAAGAATTATCTGTATAATCAAGAATTATATATCTGTATAATCAAGAGTCATCTGTATAATCTCTGATGTGATTTATATGTGAACCAGGAACTGTACAGTAATTAATGTAAATCAATATTTTATTTTATTGTTAAAAAATACTTTAATCTGAATTCGGATAACACGAACTAGGGCACCGCAGGTGACCACTTACCTTCCGATATGAATCAGGTTGAAGTGGTGTCTAGGTCACCTACGGGAAAGTAGTCAATTGGGAGACGTGACAGTCACGGTTGTGACCGAAGTCACCCGTGGCCAGACGTCTCGCCTTCGTTCCTTAAACATAATTGCATAAATTACAGTTTTAGATCAATGTACAAAAATATTTACAAGAGAGAAACCAAAGATATTACATACATTAGCAAATACAAGTGTACAAAGGCCACCACACAATAATTTACAATTTTTCTTTAGCAGTCTCATGCGGTATTTGCATTGTTCACATTCACTTATATCACGCATGGATTGTTCGCCCTTATTGGGTTACTTGCACACTCAGTTTATGTGCTTTGCTATGTTTTAATAGTGTCAATGTTTTCCGTGAGGAATTGCATTATTTTCATAATTTTATGTCGCATTCTATTGTTTTTTTGCCGTATTCGCGGCCCAGGCTCTATAATTTGTTCGGGTGGGTGCTCGTACGTGATAACTACACGTTAACGGGCACCCGAAGACAGTCGGGAGTACCGATCTCCCCGCATAGGCACTGGTCGCTTTCGATTAAGTGAAACCTATGCAAGTAACTGGGAAAGGGACCATGACCTGTAAAGAAGGAAGTCATGAACGGTTTACATGGTTGTTTGTTTGAGTTGGCCTTCGGGAAGAACTGAAATGTCCTTCTCCCAGTCTCAACTGCTTCCCAGTTTTCCTGCCAGGTTCTTAGTGACAGTTCTCTCATCTTCCTTTTTGAATGGCTCTTCGGCAACTTCAATAATAGCTGAAATGATGAGTTGCCTCTGGCTACTGCTTTTGCCAACTGGTCTGCCCTCTCATTACCTTGGATGTCTATGTGGGCCTCCATTTTTAGCACCATTTTTGAGCACCCATTTAATTTTTATTGATCTGTATTCCGTTTAATTTTATTCCTGATGCGTCTTTATTCTGAAACCGTTGGATTGTCTTAATGGTTGAGAGGCTATCTGGAAATTTGGCAGATCTTGTGGTGCTGATGGGCGGCCCAGTCTATGGCGAAGAGTAAAGCAGTTTTTCCAGCCCGGAAGACCGAATTTTAGGGGTGGAGTGTAGCGACCCAGGTGTGGACTTCTAGGCTGTTGGCATAGGCAACAAATGCAGCTCCCACTCCATCCTCTATTTTTGATCCGTCGATGAATACCTCTAGTTCGGCAGGTGTGGCTGTTTCCGCTCCTACCTGGGAGTAGTCCTCCTCCCAGGTATTTTCCTCCCAGATTTGTACCTCGCTCTTGAAATCCGCCTTCTTGAAGGTTGCCCCGAGAAAGTTAACGTTCTCACGAAATCGAAGAAGCCTCGTGATGGTTCCCTCTCTGTGGGCCACCAGATGTAATGGTTCCATGCCGCAGAGCCCTAGCAAGGCACTGGTTGGTGCAATCCTGTATGCTCTACAAATGCGTAGTCCACTGTAAAACTGGACCACTAGTAAAACTGGACCAGTAGTAAACCACTGGATCGTCTCGGTTTTCCGTATAATTCTGTTTGTTAAATTTGCGGCTCAGATACTAGCGCCGTAACAAATCTGCCGCACTGCCACCGCCTGGTACCAGATCTTGAGGTACTTGGGTTTGACCCCCAATCTCTTCCCAGCATGGACGGCATTATGTTGCTCATGACAATGGCCTTTGTCCTGAGCTCTGCAAGATGTGGAATGAATGACAGACTTTCGTCGAGTATGATCCCCAGCAGCTTCACGTTTCTGACCACTGATTTTTTCCAATTTCCGTTCTGGATCAGGGGTTTTCTTGCTAATCTCATGCCCTTGATTATGACAAGGGATTTTTGTTTTTAAACCCCCTTTGATGCATGCAATCGCCAAATGTAATGAAATTATGAATATGGTTTATCGATGTTTGACTGAAAATAAATAGAATGAAAGCAAATATAATTATTTTCCATTAATTTTTCGTTGGATCTTTCCCTTCGGGATCAATTTCTTGTCTTATCTTTGTGTTCTTGTCTTATAGTAATCGGTGTCTCCGTGGCTCAGTGGGTTTGTGCCTCTTCGCTAAATGCGAGTTGTAGGTCTCTCAGGTTCGATTCCTCCCTGGGCTTATGTATTTCCCTCTTCTGTGCCAATAAAACTTTCTTTGCGTATACACCGATTTACTTGATGTTGTTTGGTAGATAGTTGGATTAATGTAGCACTGTAGCAACACAACTGGCTATTTGCGACTGTCCGGGATTAATCCCTAGAGGAAGTTCCGAGGACACCTCGAAATTTTCAACCACGGTCAGATGACGAAGTCAACACCTGAGCAGCGACCTAGGAACAGATGACTGGATCAGCGGAATCAACTCACCTACAAGCAATCCAAGTGAATATACACGATATTTTGAAGGATAGTGGAGCACATAGCCCCGAAGGGGCTTTAATCTCCAGTGTTAATGTATTTGCATGAACGTCTCCCACAGCGTATTGATAAGCTTGCTAGATTTCTCAGCGAATATCATGAACTGAATTCAATGTGAAATAGTCACCTTCTAATGAAACGGAACGAACATGTGTGTGGAATCGCTGTCGCAAGATCTAAGGGGGTTAAGTCACGTAGGTTTGCGAACCACCTTGGGACGACTGACTATCAAAGCGCAGACTAGTGTTTTTCATCACGCTGGATAATCGCTTTAAATCGATCAATAATTTTCCCCATATTATGATTCATGTTTTTCCCACAAACACGTGACAGGCGAAACCGAGCGACCGGAAGAAGTAGCATGAAGCTATGCGCACATCTATTTCATTATGACGTGCACTTAAGCTGGTTCTCTATTTATCCAACCTCCACATTACGCCAACATGCCTGACTATCAGTGAAATTTGATTAAAAATCTTGACTTTATTGATGCTATAAAATTCGCTCATTCAGCTTGTTTCGCTTTTTCGGTCATTTTAAAACAATTTATTCACTTAATGAGTCTACTTCAGCCTCAGATACTGCAAGATATTCAAACTCGTTTAACTTATAGCTTGAAACGAACTATGAATTCATTAAACGTGTTTGTATTTCCTTCGGGGCTTGGAGACTTTTTGCAAGTTAGAACACGTTTCTTGGAAATTCCATTCTTTAAAGATGCTTTAATATATGTGCATATTTCTTATTTAAAAGTTAATTTACAAGGAATACTCCATAATTGTTCAACGTTTTTATATATTTTTGTCCGAATTGGCATTTATTAAAATGCTTAGTATTTGAAGATCTGTACTGTTTGAATACTTTTTACACTTGCTATTTTTTTGTATCGGAAAGTATAAGTTATAGATGAGAGGCATATCTTTCAAGTTAAACGCAGGTAGCAGTAGTGTTTCTGCAGCGGAACGTTTTTCTACATCCAACCGTCTAATGAAATAGACGGAGTATGTAATAGCAGCTCCATGCTATTTCTTCCGGTTGCTTGGCTTGAAGATGTGGTTGTGGAAAAGAAGCATGAATCCTAATGTGGGACATTGTGTTGCTCCAGTGCGAGTTTAATTAGAATACATCCCTAATGTGGGACAAATTATTGATTGGTTAAAGGGATTATCCATCGTGATTAAAAACACTAATCTGCTCTTCGATAGCCAATCGTTCCAAAGTGATATGACTTACCTTCTGAAATCTTACGACAGTGACTCCGCCCACATGATCTGTCTATTTCAAAAGAGCCAATTCGCAGGTCGATGGTTTCCTATACGTATTTCGAACGTGGCATCGCTGGGCTTGTTTTTCGAATACGATTTCAGCAGGTCGCCAATGGAAATTCCAAAGAATGAATTCCGAATATATAGTTTGTATATTGGTTAAGGCTAACAGTTTGCATATTGGTGGTTAAGGCTAATATATAGTTTGTATATTGGTTAAGGCTAACAGTTTGTATATTGGTTAAGGCTAACAGTTTGTATATTGGTTAAGGCTAACAATTTGTATATTGGTTAAGGCTGACAGTTTGTATATTCGTTAAGGCTAATATATAGTTTGTATATTGGTTAAGTTAAGGTTGGGCTATTGGCGACGATCCGGGATCAATCGCAAAGGGAAAGATCCGAGGACAACACCTCGTAATTTTGAATCATGGTCAAATGACGAGGTCAACACCTGAGTTATTTTTTTATGTTTGATATAGGCATTTTTAAAACTCTTTTATTGTAATCGGCAAGAATTCTATCTTGTTATGTGGGTATCTTAATGAAATGAAGTTATTCTATTACTTTCTGCTCATAGCAAGAGTGTATGAAAACCAAGTATCCAATTCTCCTCGAAAAGGTACTCGACTTTCTCGGATGAAAAAAAGCTTCAAAACTGCAATGCATCAGAGTTGAGAATTCTGAATTTTTTATGCAATTTTACATCTCGGATCGAAAACACACACACACACACACACACACACACACACACACACAAACACGAGTCCTTTCAGAAAAAAAATTTCCCTTGAATATAACGGGTTCTAAAAGTATAATACTCGTGTGTGCCTCGTTTCATCAGATTCCTCGAACATTAATTTAGGAGCGGGAAAAATTCATAAAAGTGAAGAAATGCCCGAGCGGAAAAAGTGTTTTTCTTTGTGATTTTCCTTTTTTCGCGACCACACGTACTTCGGGTAACACTTGTCTCTGATTAAAATCCACAGCTGGAATCCAAATTATAGTAAAATGTCCAAACGACTGGGCTTTCTTCCGGAATGTGGAATTAATAACTTCTTTTCAGCGTAAGTAAACAATTTCTGTGGCTTTGTTTTACGTTTGCTGTCTTCCTAAAAATGTTATTCAACCTTATGCCATTTTATTAATTCAAACGAGCTGTGTCGTATTGCGTTTAGTTTGTTTAATATATAATGTTGTTTTGTAAATAGAATAGTTGGTGCTTCTGGGATTATCATTTGGTATATCTGCTTCTGAATTCTTATTACTTTTTTGGAACTAACACGGAAAGTTGAATTGCTAAAATAATTTTTCTAGATTACTAAACATTCGTTTTATATACTTATACCATTCTAATGTATCACTTGGATTGTTTCCAATGACAGAAGGACTAAAATCAATAACTTCTTTTCAGCATAAGTAAACAATTTCTGTTGCTTTGTTTTACTCTTGCTGTCTTTTTAAAACTGTTATTCAACCTTGTGCCATTTTATTAATTCAAACGAGCTGTGCCATATTACGTCTAGTTTGTTCAATATATAATATTGTTTTGTAAATAGAATAGTTGGATTATTCTGTCATAAACATATGGTGTATCTGCCTCTGCATTCTTATTATTCTTTTGGAACTACAACGGAAAGATGAATTGCTAAAGTAATTGTTCTATTTTATTTAATAAACATTCATTTTGTATAAATACAAATCCAGGAAGGCTATTCGCCTCACCATCTTCGAATCGAATGATAGTTAGCATACAGGTACATTTTGGGCCACCTTGAATCAACATATTTTTTATAATCTCGAAAACAAATTTGCTTGGAGATACAGGGCTATGAAAGTGACGCCATAAATTAAAATGTATTTTTCTTAGTGTACATCACCTACTTAAGTCGCATATCTCCTAAAGTATTTAAGATAATCCAATTTTTTTTTCAAAACAATTGTAAGACTTTAAAGCAACTATTGGTACTAATTTCATTAGTGGTACGTAAATAGTATTGGAAATATGAATTTTTCAATTTGATGAATTTTAAATTCATTTTTCTCAAAAAAGCCATCTTTTAAAAATCTGATTATTTTTTGCTAAGTTCCTATATAAATATACTATCATAGTGTGTCAGCACTTTTTGCAGTTTTTGAATAGTTAAGCTTAAATAAATTATTTTGTGTAATGACCCTGATCGGAAAACCCGACAGGATCAGAAAATAATGAAATACCGTCAAATTCCCTTTCGAAGTACGAAAAATCCCTAAGCGCATTTCAAATTCCCTTTCGAAGTACGAAAAATCCCTAAGCGCATTTCAAATTCCCTTTCGAAGTACGAAAAATCCCTAAGCGCATTTCAAATTCCCTTTCGAAGTACGAAAAATCCCTAAGCGCATTTCAAATTCCCTATAAAAGGACGAAAAGGTTTTCGAAATTCCTAAATTAAACCGGAATTCCCTTTCATCCAGTGGGAACTACGCTTTCTGTATTTGCTTAAAAATACTTTTTACTCAACGTTAACCGAATAATTTGAATAATAATTTACATTATTTACTTAATTTGAATAAATTATCTACACAAAATTATACATTAAACATGTACACAGAATTTCACAAACATAATTTTGCTGTTCATCTCACTACAAAGCCAAATTTAAAAAATACACTAATTGTTTTGATAGAAAGGATCAGAGTAATAAACTACATATATAAAATATTAACAAATTCCTATAACTATATTAAACATTTAAACAGTATTGAAACTAGTAGCACAAAACGTGATATCCTATAAATCCTCATAAAACAGTTCTAAAATTACAGATAAGGAAAATTACGAAGCCCAGTAATCTTTTTAACATTGCAGATAAAATAATGATATAAATTTTTATTTACTTAAAACTAGAAGAAAAGTTGCTAATTTGAATATTAGTTACGTTAAATAAAATATTAATTAAAATAAATTGAGAGATTCGTTAAATTCGGCGAAAGTGTTCAATCTGTCCTTTCTGCCACATAAAACTTTCAACGGATACTTCAATAAATGACAATTTCAATGTTGAACTTCACGAATGCAAAATTCATAACTAAATACAGCTTCATAAGTAAACTTACTTTCAATCATCCTTGATTCTTGAAAAGTTGCACTCTCATGTCACAATACTAGAAGATTGGATTTTTGTGTATGACAAGAGGCCAATTTTGTCATATGAACGCACCATTGTAAAACTTTCAACAAGAATGAACTTGTTAGTTTACCGTCGTGTACAACGGGGGGCTAGTGCACGTTAAATCTCTCGTGGCCTCAAATGTCCTCTTGTTGGCATCCTGTGGAAGTTTGGAGAGTGAGGTGCCAGCTCAGGTATTTCCTCGTCATCTGACCGTGATTCTAAATTACGTGGTATTGTTTTCGGATCTTTCCCTTTGGGATTGATCCCGGACCGTCGCCAATAGCCCGTTGTGTTATCCAGTGTGACGTTAATTAAAATACCTACCTACCAAAAAGAATTACTAACAAAGGTAACACGCTTTGGAACTGAAATACAGAATTTGAAGATTTCTTTGCAAGGTTGAAATACAAATTGAACATAAAATATCGAGTTACATTGAAACAGCATGTTTCCAGAGTAGAAATCTGGATTTACACCAGAGTACCGCCACATTCAACGCACTTTGAAACGTTTTATCATTAGAATAAATTATCTGTAATTGAACGCCTAAAAATTTTAGGGGTTCAATGAGTAAACGATATGATTGACAGATTGAAAACTTTACTAATAATAATTATGATTAGAAGATTAAAATAACTGAATTTCGACTTAATCAAAATTAATCATTGCATTAATTTTTAATTGAGTCGAAAACTGTTGAAGGGTAGGTAAATAAAAACTGGATAAAAGGGATGAAAAAATGGATCATTAACAGGATTTTCGTGATGAGCGGTGTTAAATATCGAGTATATAGATCATTTGGATTTTTAACTGTGTGGTAGATAGGCTTTGACCACATAAAAGTTCTTTTTAATATTTTATAATGTGCAAAGATATGTTTGTCATTATGTTTATAAACCAAACAATATGAAAATAAACCTTTGGTAATTTATCTGTAAGCATTTAACAAAGCTGTATGACATGAGAAGGTACTGGTAAAAATCAATCATACACGACAACGCTTCATTCATAAAGTACTACTGCATACGTGCTTTATTTTTAAGACAACAAAATAAAATAAACAAATAAAAGATACATAGTAACATTTACTTCTCAGGCACGGATAGTGGAATCTCTGGTTTTAAAAAGCGTTTTCTGATTTAAAAAATAGAAAATATTCCATACTCCAAAGAATGAAATTATTGATTTAGCCCAAAATTCTCAGGTTCCAAAGAAACTAGGTTCCGATGCACATACCACTTTCAATATTGTAACAAAGTAAAATTCTGCAATAGATGGATGGTTGCATTTGAAAGGATTTCGAATGCATTTATTTTCATCAAGAGACTGAATTCCATCAAGCTTTTACTTTTACAAGCATTGCACTGGGATCGCGGGAAAAAGCACAAGCGTATTATAAAATATTGATAGATATTTTTTATCTTTGAAAAGTACTACCTACTTTTCTTTCATCCAGTTTCTTGAGTTGGAATATGTTAAAAAGGGGTTTTCGTGCTCTGAGTTACACGGGACGGACATGAATAAAATAGTCGGTCCGACGAACTTTTCTGCATCGTAAATATATACTCAAAATCGCATACATCATGTGATATTCTGTGTGTATCATGACGGGTGTTTTATTTTAGTTTGATAGGAATTTTATTGACTGCTCAGAAAGATCTTACTGAATCGCGTTCAATGGTTTATTAAAAAATTTTGGTATGTTGTGCAGTGGACACAAACCTTAATTTTGACGTGAACGCTGGGGCCTGATGTTGGATTGTGGAATGAATGAAGCAGATATAGGAAGTTTGAACGATTGTTTATTGTGAATATTCTAGAATTAATTTACAGTTTGATATCAATATTGAAGGATAATTTATTGTTTAAGGCCTGTGATTGTATGTAGTTCATTGGATTTCGAATGCCCTTACACAGTCCACAATCCACGCAAACTAAAGTTAGACGGGCCCCAACCTCGCCCAGTACCTTAGAATTTCGACATATCGCGGAACCCCTCCCCACGCTCAGTGCGCCTGTGAAGGTCATATTCGGTACGTTTTTGTCTACATGACGCTATATTTTTCTTCTGGATGTGTCTCCTAGTTCTGATATCATGAAATTTTATATTTGTTAAAATTCTACTCAAACATCACCAGGTTCTTGTTTACTACGTTTATTGTCCAATATTAATTGCAGCGTAGTTTGGTAGCTTTCGAATGACACCACTAACGCAGATCATGTCAGGTACGGACATGCTTTGTCTACACGACGCTATATTTACCTTCTGGGTTTTTCTTGTTCTGGAATCATGAAATTGTTTTACTCAAATATCACCAAGTTCTCGCTGCAACTGATTACCGTGGTATCCCGTTTGGTAAAGTAGGGAATTAGCAACCGGTGGTTACTAGTTACAAACTCGATCCAATCAAAGATCGTCGTGTACGTGACGGAAGGTGCACGTTAAATCAGTGATAGCCTTAAATGTCCTCACGTTGGCGTGGTATGGAAGTTGAGAGAATGGGGGCCAGCTTAGGTGTTGACCTCGTCATCTGACCATAGTTCAAAATTACAAGGTGTTGTCCTCTGATCTTTCCCTTCGGAATTGATCCCGAACTGTCACATTAATGTCCAATGTGACATTAATTCAACTACCTAAATTCACTGTCTAGAGACCACGTTTAACCGTCTATCTACCTTACTACCACTACCTTACTTTACTAGTTACTTAACACTACCTACTTTGCGCGTACGGTTTTTTGTGGAAAAGCTGGTTTAACCTTATCTCAAAATGAACAACAGTTATTTTTCAAGTAACTAACAAAATATTTATAAATACCAACATTTCTCGCACTACTTTACACTAATTCAACCTTTAAAAAATAGGATGTTGCAGCCCATAATATATAAGTAATCTAAGTGCACATTTAATTACTTTAAACCACCGTCTAGCTGGCATTCTAGGCTTACACTTGTAATTAATTTTAATTTTGTACACATGGTAACTTTTTGGACTTTTGTGCAATTTCAAGCCCAGTATATATTTCCCTCTATAAAGCAAGAAATCTTTCTGGATGACTGAAAATTAACTTGTCTTGGGCAGTTTTAAAAATTAAAATGTTTCTAATTGCTTCTAATTAGAATAAAAATGAAGGTTTTCTTCCTTTTTCGTACAATAATGAACACTGGAATGGTTTAAATACCTTACATTGTTTCATTATTTTTAATTATCAAGAGCGGATACATTTTTTCGGTAACTTTGTTGAACTTTTTAATGGAGACAAAAAGGATTGTTTTTTACAGGATTAAGCGTAAAACAAAAAATTGTCTATACGGATGATTCTTGCATATAGTTCAAAGTACTTTGCACGGGTAAGAGTATCACAAATAGAAAAAACAGTAGTGCTACATTTTTAGAGAGTATGTTACTTCAAACATAAACATCTCTCTCTCTCGCTTATAAAAATTTCGATAACAAAAATCTACATATTTCGCTTTTATACACAAAACTTAATGTTTATATTTTTCCTACCACATTAGGGGATACTATATTTATTAAAAATATTTTTACAACTTATTTTGTTATTTTCTTAGATTTGCCTTATTCTAAACATATTTTAAATTCCTTTCTTGTTTTAGGTTATTCATAAAATGATTTAAGTGAATTACATGAAAATTACATATAATTATACATTTCCTTGCTATCAGTGTTACATTTATAAGTATTAAATTAAACGCATCTGACGAATATAAGTATTTTTATATCAGTCATTTGGTTTTAATATTTCAAGAATGTTAAGATTAAAAATATTTTAAAAAATGAAACGTTTAGACGAATTTTATAATTAAGGAAATGATAGTTGAGTGATATGCTAATCAGAATGCTTTCACAAATGATTTTTTTCCTTAAGTTACTAAAAATGTTGATCCTTGGAATATAATTCTGTAGCGTTTTTCGTTTCCATACTTAATTTAAATTATCAGTTGTATCTTAGTAATAAAATATTAAATCTTTAGCAGCAGGATATTGTATTTAGAAAATATTGCAATAAACTATAAAACGGCTCAGTGTAAGCATTTAAATGGTGACATTAAACCGAACTCGAATAGTCTTAGCTAGTTTTTTAGTTGTTTTTAACCTTATTACTCTTATCTAACTGAAAGTTGTCTAGTATTTCAAACATAAATCGTGTTATTCAAATAAAAATAAATATTTAAAATATGCTATGGGTGATAGTTTTTAAGATTTATTCAAAAAATTATTTAACAAAATACAAATTGCGTTAGAATTGATGTCGATCATAAATTCAGAAAGTGCCAAATTCCGAATGCTGAAATTCCGGAAGTCGCAATAATTATCAGAAAAATTACAGTGGATTCCCATTTATAACGAATTTATTCAATTACTTGAGAAGGATCTCGAATTAAACAATATAAGAAATAGTTGAAACTTTTATTTATTATCATATTCATGAAACTTTCGCTAGACAAGATCGACAATCAATTGATAGAGAAGTATCCAAAACTGCTTCCATGATGATGACTTAATGATGATACTTAATGACACAGAATGTCTAAAATTTTAAGAGATAATACTTATGTCGTATATTGAACCCAAAACTTTTCAGAAAGAACGCCAATAAGAAGAAAATTTATGTGAACATATTTCGTGAGTAGAACGGAACTTGAAAAATGGCGTAATTCATCCCAAATAAGACTTAAAAATTTAGTAAATGATCATGACAGTCGGTCAACTGGTCCTACTGTTACCCATAATTCATCCCTGTCGCCATTTTATTTGTAACTAATGGTTCTTTAGTGTAGCAAAAATAAACTACCGGAGAAGAAAAATACTTCTGGTTAAGAACTAATCTGATTTATCACCATTTTGACTGTTTGATATAAATTTTTATTATGAAAGGAATTTTCAGTGTAAACAAGCAAACCAGACGACCTGCGAAGATTTTACTTCTGTTGTCCAAATATTCGCTCATAAATTCATCGGAGTTACATTAAAAGGAATTTTATCACCGTTTTGGTAAAGCTTGGCGCGTAATCAATTGCTGTTGACCAATCAACTTTCTTCTGTCAATTCAGAATTTATTCTTTGGAATTTTTATTTTAATTATATTAATCAAATGACTTCACGGTTCAGAATACGAATCAAAAACACATCGCGGCAAAAATACTATCCCCACCTATATTTTAGCTTGGCACGAATGCTAACAAAGCGACTTGCTAAAATTGCATTCCAGTAACATGCCAAGTTCAACTCAAATTAGTAAACAGGTTATCAACGAACTAGCACATTCTGTATCTAGCTTTACAGTAAAACCGGAAGCATACAATAAAGTAGGAAATATATAATTGTCAAACGCAGTTATACGAATTTTTTCCTTTAGTTTTATAACTTCTTTATGCATATAGTTTCGTTTTCTGGTTATGCTTCACCCACTGAGTGTCACGAGATTTCAGATTAGTGTAGTATTGCTTTAACATTACACCACACATCACCGAATAATCACATCTATTAGTTGTATGAATCCTAGGGAAGATTCTATTGGTCAGGAAGGTCAAAACTACTGGCTTAGATGTCATGCAAGGATGACTGCAGTTTGTAGTATGGTTATATGTGTGGAGGCCTCTCAGAAGGGGTTAAAAAATTGGTAGATTGTGTCGAGGACACAAACCGTAGTTTTTACTTGAATACTCAGGCCTGATGTTGGATTGTGGAATATTGAAGGACAATTTTATTGATTGAAGGCGCTTGTAGAGTAGTTCTGCAGCTTTTGAACGACACCCTTACGTAGTCTTCACGCAATTCAAAGTTACACTGACCCAAAGTTCGCCCAGGACTAGAATTTCGACGTATTGCGGACCCCCTGCGCTCTCGGTCCGAATATCGTATCAGGTACGAACATCCTTTGTCTACACTGTGCTGTATTTATCTTCTGGGTGTTTTATCTAGTTCCGAAACAATAAGACGAAACAGTGGTAACGCTGAACTTTTCATGCATGCCACGCTGATTTTAAAGACGCATTCACGCTACAAAAATAGGTATTTTTGTGTTCATTATTTTCTGTAAGGCATGGCTTGAATATTCTGTCGTAGACAGACCATGTAATAAATTGTTTCAAGTGTTTTAAAAAATAAACGTTGTAAATATAAATAAATATTTTAATCATTCTTTTTAATTCCAGTCATTCGATTATTCAAGATATTAGAGATTTCTATTGTTCAGGATTTAGTTATTAGAGTTATATCGTCCAAACCAGCTGACGGAAAAGCAGAAATGTATTCAATAAGCTGCAGAATTGGCCTTGCTCAAAGAATTATATAGAACTTTGACGATAAATCATTTTACATTCAGTCCATTAAAATCCACTCATCTCTGGACTTGATGTCAGTTGTAAAAATTGATTATTCCTTAATGAATTTCGACCAAGTGAATTGATGTTGGCATAAAGTGTTTCAATAGAAAAATGTTATTAGTTTCAAAATATAACGTTCGTCGGTCTGATTATAACAGTAGCTAAGAGAAGTGGGCTTTGACATCTCTAATAATTAACTACATAATATATTAACTACGTGCTGATCACGAAACCATATATTCGTACAAATTAATCATTTTGAAAACATTAAAAAAGCAAAAACTGTCTTTCAATTACGCTGATTTATCTGTTATACCTGGAAGGTAATTGAATTAACGTCGCAGACAAGGCAACACAATTGGCTATTGTCGACGGTCTGGGATCAATCCCACAGGAGAAGGCCCGATGACAACAAAAGACCGTCGCCAATAGACCGTTAAGTTGCTCCAGTGCGACATTAATTAGCTATTTACCTACCAAGGACACCAAATGAGCTGGCACCTCACTCTCCAAACTTCCACGCCACGCCAACGTGGGGATATTTCTGGCCATGATACTCGCAACTCTCCGGTTACTAATCCGCGACTCTACCAAATGGTCTACCATGGTTCCCTGTTGTACCTCTTATATCGAAACTACTATTCAAATATATCGCCGGCTTAGAGCAGAAGCTCATCAATTGACGTATTTCGGAAATTAGTTTTTCGACACTAAATGCATACTTTCATGATGAGAAATAGTACAAGGTAATTTTGCAATTTATCATACTGTAATATAACACTCAAACTTTTTATAATTTTTATTCTTGACCTAAACACTGATGTCTTTTAACGGCTGTAAAATTTGATGCTTTGTCAGTTAATGAGTTTCTGCTCTAATCCGGTGATATATAGTTCTATTCAAATATATTAACCTCTATATATTTTAAAAGATGATAAATATAACGTCGACTTACAAGTTTAGCGGCTGCGTTGTAAACTTTTACTTTCTGTCAGTTAAAGTTGTTCAAAATTAAGTGGTGGTGTTTTCGGAACTTTCCCTTCGGGTTTGATACCGGACCGTCGTCAATAGCTCGTTGTGTTGCTCCAGTGCGTAGGTAATTAAAAATACCATATCTTTGATAGTTAATAAGTTTCTGCTCTAAGTCGAAGATATATAGTTACTATCGAAATAGACTAACCTCTATATTTTAAAAGATGATAAATATAACATCGGGTTACAAGTGAAACAAACTCAAAATTTTCAAGACATAAGTTAAATTTTTCTAGACCAGAATGTAGTAATCTTTAGACTAGTGAAGTATGTGTCTACTAAACTATTTTCTCTTTGCATGAAGTTTAGATTTATTCTGAGAAAAACACTTAGTGAGTTAAGCTTAGGGAATACAATTTTTTCCTCTTCGTTTCCTCAGAACTATGTTTTTCGACTTAGTGTGTTCCACTCGTTCGTAGAAGACAAAAAATTCAAATGAAACATTTTAACTTTAACTCGTAGAATTACATGTCGTGTTATTTTATACTAAGTTTAGAACATAACTCAAAACGTTTTTGTGGCATTTTGAGACACAATTCCTTATATTAACAAAAGTATTTGTGCAACGCAATTATTTTGTAAAATTGCATTTATTATGGAAAACAGTAGACACTTCACCTTTTGTTAGAATCACGGCGATAATATATACTCATCTACCAATTTACTGAAGATTTCGACAGGAATGGGTTGCCACTACTTTTGCAAAGAAAAGATAGTCGTTGTGTGTGATTTCGTATCCGATGCGCCAGTTCATCCCAAAAGTATTCTATCAGATTAAGATCTAGAGTCGAAGTAGGCCAGTTCAACAATTTATAACTTATTTTCAGTAAAACAGCCTTGCACTCATCGTGACGTTTCGCAGAGAAGTCTATCCTGTTGGAAGAGACAACGATCAATTCCAGTAAAACTGTCACATTAATAGTAGTGTCTAGAAATTACTTTACATTGTTCCAATATATATACTAAATTTCCAAACATATTCGGACACTATTGAAAATTTTAATTTATGCAAAGAACATATACCCATATAGGTACTCTTTCCGATGGGGTTGCTTTAGTTTGTTGGAGAGTTTTTATGCAGGTAGGTTGTTATTTAATTAACGTCGCACTGGAGCAACACAACGGGCTATTGGAGACGGTGTGGTTTCAAATCCAAAGCGAAAGATCCGAGGACAACACCATGTAATTTTGAACCACGGTCGAATGACGAGGTCAACACTTTAGCGTGGTTTAAAATTACAAGCTGTTGTCTTCAGATCTATCCCTTCAGATGGATCCCGGACCGTCACAAATAACGCGATGTGAAGCTAAAGTGTGACGTTAATTCAATTCCTACCTACCACTTAGCCATGGCCAAAGACTTCGTATTCAGAAGGGGGGTTTTTTTGGGGGGGGGGAGGAATTCAGACAATTTGACTCAGAAATCGAACTAATTTTTTTCTCTATCGAAACTTTTTTATCAAACTTCGAAGAAAGTTTTCACCACACAAAGATTTATAACCTGAAACAATTTCTCAATAAAAGTTGCATGCTTCAGCCACAAATCTTAAAGCGTGGGCTAACAGGATTCTATTCACTATCAATGAAACTGAAATGTATCATTGCAATTTCTCTATAAAGTGTATGACATATGATTGATCACTTCATGCCATTGAACCATCCTTTATAAACTCTTTGGTTCCATCAGGCACCGAAGACTTCATAAAAGGAGACTTTTCAAGTCACAAACACTTAACGATACTTTAACAAGAGCAATTGTCCGAAAACCATCGCTAGAATTCCCATTAAATCACCGACCAGTTTCAAAAACACCGAATCAGTTATTTCTCGGTCCATTCTCGATCCTTGAACGGTTCACCGTTGAAAGTTCAACTAATAGTTTATTTGGAGCTTTAAATGTACCATTTTTATAGTGTTTCTATTTTTACTCTCAAAACCTGATATTTAGAAGCCACTACGTAATAAAAATGTACTAGCATGCTTGTGTCGCCTCAAACTAATTTGATATTATGAATTTCAGTTAACCACACAATGTTTCATCTACGCTCTAGTATATCTTTATATATGACTTATTTCGGCATCATTTCCTTTTACACTTGTTACCTTGGGTAAACTTCAGAGTACGTCAGAATTTTGTACTTGTATCAGCATAAAATATATTCTCCTAATTATCCAAATTGGCAGTTATTCAATCTTAGTTATCCAATTATAAAGTGTAAATTCATAGTTTTTATAATTTCTAGCAGACATTTCTAGCAGCGTTTAAGTTTCTTAATTGTATGGCACATTTAATACCTCCAAATGAAATGAATTAGTCAAAACTATAAAACAGCCCCCATTTTGCGTTTATTCTTATTTTTAATAAAATATATAAGTTCAAATTTTCCCACCTCTGCCATTTTACCAAAATTATCTTCTCAACGTCCACTTTAATTAAATCGCATTCACTCATTCTGGGCGATGATTTGTGACGTCTACACCTATATTCACTTGTCTGCGGGGATTTCCATCTTCCAGATTTCTCATTGTCTTCTGTAATTAGACGGCTGAAGACTTTCATTATACTGAGCTCTTCCGTGTAGTTTAGCAATATTTCACAACTCCATAACTCAAACCAAGCATATTTAAACTAGTAGCAAAATTGGTGGGATTGTAGGTAGTTAGGTATTTAATTAACGTCGCACTGGAGCAACACAATAGGATATTGGTGACGGTCCAGGATCAAACCAAAAGGGAAAAATCCGAGGACAACACCACGTAATTTTGAATCGGTCGCATGACGAGGTCACACCTAGGCTGGCACCCCACTTTCCAAACTTCCACACCACGCCGACGTGAGTACATTTGAGACCTCGACAGATTTAACATTCACCAGCCCTCTATACACGACGGTCTTTGGTTGGATTCGAACTCGCAACTCTCCGGTTGCTGGAGATGCTATGTTTTGCTCCATTTTGTGTAATGACATGCATAAACATTGACTTTACGTAAAAAAATGCGAAACACATTTTCGTGACACTTTTCTTTTATAAGTACGTGTTAAAATTGAAATTTTAATGCCTTTAAAACATTGAAATAAGAGTTTTAACTCTACAAAGTGGCTTTGACGAGATATCTCGTCCATAAATATGTGACCAAATTTGATAATGACGAGATATCCTGTCATCAAGATATATATTGCCGATTAGTTTATGAGGAGATCAAGATCTGGTCAGTTTACTTCTAATGACGAGATATTTCGTCAATAAAGGTCTGGTCACTTTTGATAATGAATAGGTACTTCGTCGAAACAACCACCAGGAGAGTTAAAAACTACTTTACAATTTAAATAATTATGTATATTTTAGTTTAGCTTTAATTTATAAAAATGGAAATTAAAAAATATTCCATAAAAAAGAGCAAAAACATTGCTCTGAAATTTGACTTGTTCCACTTTTTACCAAGCAGTTAAAACACTTGCACATAAACAAACTTTTTTGTTACCAGTTTGTAGTAGAAAATTCCATTACAAGCAGTCAGCTTTGTTAATTGATAAAAGCAGTGTTTGTACATCCTTTTACAATCCTTTTAGGCTGATAAAATAAAATCCCTTGATGTCGAAAGACTTAAATTGCTAGAAAGATTAATTATCTTTTGAATAATCTGGCTTTTTATGTTTTTAAGGCAATGCCTAGAACCGTAAGATCATTTCTAGTCATTTATTTTCGAAACATCTCAAAAATACAAGTCGGTTCTTTTTTTTCAACAAAGATATGAGGATGGGTTTAAATTCTATTTTAAATTAATGAATACGAAATTAGATGCTTTTTAGGTTTTCTTCTTTGTCTCGTAATAAACTGTCAACGTTAATAAAAGCTATTATTTCTCATTTAATTAAAAACATTGCAATTTTATGGGGAGATAGATGATGAACAAAAATGTACTTACAAGTAGAAGAGCAAAAAAATATTTGATTTCTTTATAGTCTTTAAAGCTATCGAGACGATAGAAACCTTTTATTTTAGTGAATTATTCAACGTAAATTATGCGTAAGAAGAATTTTTTGTTGTAACGGTGCATTAGATACCCAATTAAAAACAATCTAAGGTATTATTTTATTTTGTTTGAAATAAGGAACTAGTGTGGTAAAATTTGGGATAAAAAACATTTTATAGTTTTCGACGTACAATTAAAATTTTAAGCTACCGAATACAATAGCAGTACACAATATCCAAGCAGTGAGATTAATAATTGATTATATGGCTAAGTAAATAAGCCAAATAGTTTTGGACGTATAATTAAAATTTGAAATTGAGGAATACAATATCAAAGTATTTTTACTTGTTATTTAGCTGAAATCGAAAATTCCATGGTTAAATAAACATAACCCAAATAGAAATTCAAATAAAAACAAGTTTGATGAAACTTTTGTATTTGAGTTGGCTTATATTATTTTTAACGGAATAAGAGACAACAGTTTGCATTCATCAATTCAACTAAAAATACCAAATTTAAACTAGTAATCCACAAGAACGAATTGTAAAAAATGGATTTAACCCTCCGTGTGGTTGTCTCAACAACATGTAGATTCGGTAATGACGACCTATCTGTTATTAGAAAAATTGACCAGATCTTAATAGATGAGAAATCTCGTCGTTAGAAGAAAATTGACCAGATCTTGATTTCGTCGCCATAAAAAAATCTGCAATATCTTGCTGACGAGATATCACGTCATTTTCAAAATTGGTCAGGTCTTGGACGAGATATCTTGTCGAAATCACTTGGAAGGTTAAAAATGTGTATACATTGTGCATGAATAAAAGTCGTATCTTATAAACTAAGATTTGTCAATGGGAGTTAATAATTTCTTATGCTAACATTTGACATGACATTAAGTTTTATAATTGTAGAAGTTACACTGCTGGCCACCGTAAATGCAACACCCTGAAGGAAGCATGCAAATAATATGAAATTTACAACATGCATTAGCGGAGGTGAGATATACAAATGATTAGAATTTCAACGCAGACGCACATCACGCGCGCCTGTGGCGCCACTTCAAAGCGCTATTTAAGGCTTGGAGATTTCGACGATTTCAAGTACGGCAATTGTGTTTTTCTTGTGGTTTTTTCAAAAAAACTATCAATTATGCCTAGTAGAAAACAGCGATCATCTTTTGATCAAGTATCCGAGTTCGACAGAGGAAGGATAGTGGTCTACCGAGATTGTGGATTTTCTTTCAGGGAAATCGGTAGTCGTGTTGGACGAAACCAAACAACTGTAATGCGGATATGTGATCTTTGGATGCAGGAGGGTACGACGGACCGACGTGTTCGATCGCATCCACCTCAGTGCACCACTTCACGTGATGACAGGCATATTGTGCGTATGGCAGTGACGGATCGCTCAGCCACATCACGAACCATAGCACAGCACATTCAGTCTGTACCGCATCATCCAGTGTCTGCGCGTACCATTCGACGGCCACAGCAGAGTGGTCTGTCCGCAAGACGTCCATTGCTTCGTCTACCCTTGACGCAGAACCACAGACGTTTCCGCCGCCAATGGTGCGATGAAAGAAGGATGTGGACGGCAGAATGGAATGAAATTGTCTTTACTGACGAGTCACGCTTCTGTCTGCAACACCACGATGGTCGGATTCGAGTCTGGAGACACCGTGGAGAGAGGATGCTGAACAGCTGCGTTATGCACCACCACACTGGTCCTGCACCGGGTATTATGGTATGGGGCGGTATTGGATATCACTCTCGCACTCCTCTAGTACGCATTGCCGGTACTTTAAACAGCCAGCGCCACATCTCCGAGGTGTTGGAGCCAGCTGTCCTTCCTTACCTTCAGGGCTTGCCCACAGCCATATTTCAACAGGATAATGCGCGACCACACGTGGCACGCATTGTCCAAGGGTTCTTCGTCAATCGCCAGATTGAATTGCTTCCCTGGCCAGCTCGCTCTCCGGATCTTTCGACGATAGAAAACATGTGGTCCATGGTTGCTCAACGATTGACCCAGAATACATCCCCAGCTGCCACACCAGATCAACTTTGGCAATGTGTGGAAGCTGCTTGGTCTGCTGTACCCCAAGAACACATCCAAAGTCTCTTTGAATCAATGCCGAAGCGTGTGGCAGCGGTGATCTCCAACAATGGCGGCTACTCTGGCTACTGATTTTGGCAGGAACCACACTTCACAGAAGTCTATAAATTTAATCATTTGATACTTGGTCAACATGTTATCTACAAAATAAATTTTGTTGTGATATCTCTTGTCTTTCTTGGTGTTGCAATTTGGGTGGCCAGCAGTGTAGATTAGAATGGAAAAATGAGAGTCAGAATTTTATGTAGATTAGGAGTAATTTATAATAGCTATTACAGCCACATCCAAACAAGTTCAGTAACGTAGGCAGAACTTAATTTCTGCGAAAGCTTGTAACCTAATGGGCAGAGTGGTGTGCTAAAAACAGCCAAAATGTGATTAAGATAAATATTTATTAAATAAGTAGTTGAGTAGTTGGTTTTACATCGCACCGGAGCAACACAACGGGTTATTGGTGACGATCCGGTTTCAATCCCGAAAGGGAAAGATATCTGAGGACAACTGAGCTGGCATCTCACTTCCCAAACTCCACAGGTTTGCTAGACAGTAGAATTTACACGAGTTCAAAATTGTGGTCTATGAAATACAGGGATCTGGATTCTTCGGATGTGGGTGTTGTAAAAAGGAATTACGATGGTTACGGAATCCACTCAAAACGGTCAGCGACTTTCGTGTACTCTTGTCCCTCAAGTTGATTCTGAGGGATAGATCCCCAAGTAGTTTCGACGAGATATTTCGTCCATGAAAATCCGCCCAATGTTGCTAATGACGAAATATCTCGTCATCAAGATAGTTCTGATTATTTTTGGTGAAGAGATCAAGATCTGGTCAGTTTTTTCCAATGACGAGATATCTCGTTCATCAAGATCTTTCCATTAGAAAAAACTGACTAGATCTTGATCTCGTCGTCATAAAAATCGTCAATATATTGATGCAGAGATATCTCGTTATTAACAAAATTGGTCTTATCTTGGACGAGATATCTCGTCGAAACCACTTCGAGGGTTAAAACTATCACTGGACGGGAAGCGGATCTTCATGATAGATACATTAAGATTTACGTGGGAAATCATCCTAGGGGGAAGTCAGTGGAAAATCTGCCGGGTGTTGACGCCTGAGCCCGAGCTGTTGCTATAGACGTTACAAGCCCCATTTTAGAAATATATTTTTGTGGGAAATTAAGATCTGGGCCTAATAACATTTTAAAGTTTTACTACAAGTTTTTTTACCTTATATTAAATCACTAAAATTCACTTTACAATGGAATTTGTCAAATATTTATGACAATAAAAAGTCAAATTGCGTTCTTCGATATTCACTTTATATTATTTCACTTGTAAAGCGTTTATATGACATCCAAGTATGCGTATATGTGATATGTTTATGTCAATGAAGGAAAACCAATTGCATAATCTCAATACTTCCATATTTCGTTGTAAATGATTAATTTAAACTGTTAATTTTATCTTTATTTTATTTTTAAAATATTACAAAAGTATTCCATGCATTTATAATATTTAATTTATAACGGCATAAATATAAATAATAAACCAAAATTTTTTGGAATCGTACTCCATCGAGAATCTACTCCATTTGACCAAACCACTTATTCAAGCCAATGATCGGAATCTCAGGAGTCGGCGTTCGTCGTACAAAATACGATTGATTTTGATTGAATTTAAAAGCTTTCGTCTAGCAAATTTTCAAATAGAAATGATCCAATTGATGTCACACAAAAAATCATTGACGTCTTTGTTGAACTTTAGTTGGATAGGTCTTCGAGACGTCAGTCCTTTTCGATTTAATCCTGTAAAAAGTAAATAATGGGAAGAGAAATTTAAAATCTTTGTCGATTTTCAAACATTTTAAGAGAACCTATACTGATTGATGTCAATTCTACGGAAGAAATGTATTTGCTATCATGTTCGTCTATCGAATGACATGATTGATGTCTCCTAACTGAAATTCATGAATTATTTTAAATTGAATCATTTCCCAACCTGGCAGATTTATCGCGATAATTTTTTCAACAAATCAATCACATTTCTCTCTATCCCTTTTATCATTTGTTAGATTGAAAATAGCAGTCAACAGCACTATATAATAGCCTGCGTAACTGTTTTTACTTAAAAGTTCACCTTATTTTCTTAGCTGGGTTTGCCTGTACGCTAGCAACTCGCGAACTGTAGACGGTGCAGGTTCAGTTCCTGTTATTACCCCAGGTGTATTTCTCTCTCCTGTTTCAGTAAAACTTTCCTTTGTATGTTCATTTACTTGACGGTATAAACATTTCCCGGTATTGCTTGGCGAGATCTGGTTTTTGCACCATAAAAAAGCAATCAACCTTGTACTATATTTCACCGAATTTGATTTATCGTCGTTTTGACGATGTTTGGTGTTGAATTTTAATGTAAGCCACATGACGAAATTACATTCGAGTAACATACCAAGTTACTATAGAGGTTACCAAAATCCTAATAACCTCTACATTTAACTTTACAAAAAAACTCATTGTATAGCGTATAAATTAAAAAAATTGCAAAACCTGCAGAATCATGGGTTTTACGGATAATTTTTAAGGCTTTTTCAATAAAACTATCCTATTTTTAAATTATGTAGGTCATTTTCTTTAAATAATTTGAACTAGATTTTATAGAAAATCGGAAAAGATCGTCAATGGTCATTTCGGTTGAACAAGACGTCTACCGTCAACATGACAAAAGTGAGTCACAAGAAGAAGAAACGCGAGTTTAATTATTTTGTTCTAGATCAGTGTTGCCACGACTCATTTTTTAACTAAGCTTTCCCAAGTTGCGTGTAAAGGCTGGGAATCGTTGTACAGTTTGTTTGTCATGTAAAAGGTAAGGGTAACATAATTTTTTCAAATAAAAAAAGCAGTTGAAACCGAAGAATTCGGATAGATTTCTTGGACAGTCTCGAAATGTAAATAAGCGTCTCAAAATATGAGTCGTCATACAGTGCTTCAAGCTGCCATCTTTGCAACTACAACCTGCTCGCAGTCACCTACAAACTTAAATTTGGATAGCTTCTACTACCAATAATTCCCTATCCGCTTAGCCATAGTTTGTGTCATCGACCGTGGTTTAAAATTGCGAGTTGTCCTCGGATCTATCCCTTCAGGATGGATCTCGGACCGTCATCAATAGCCCGACGTGTAGCTACTATGTAACGTTAATTCAATTCCTACCTACCACTTAGCCATGGCCAAAGACTTCAAATTCAGAAGATTTGGGGAGAAATTCAGACAATTTGGCTCAGAAATCGAACTAATTTTTTTCTCTATCGAAACTTTTTTATCAAACTTCGAAGAAAGTTTTCACCACACAAAGATTTGTAACCTAAAAACAATTTCTCAATAAAACTTGCATGCTTCAGCCACAAATCTTAAAGCGTGGGATAACAGGATTCTATTCACTATCAATGAAACTGAAATGTATCATTGCAATTTCTCTATAAAGTGTATGACATATGATTGATCACTACATGTCATCGAACCATCCTTTATAAACTCTTTGGTTCCACCAGGCACCCAAGATTTCATAAAAGGAGACTTCTTAAGTCACAAACACTTAACGATACTTTAACAAGAGCAATTGTCCGAAAACATCGCTAGAATTCCCATTAAATCACCAACAAGTTTCAAAAACACGAATCGGTTATTTCTCGGTCCATTCTCAATCTTTGAACGGTTGACGGTCGACTAACGGTCGACGGTCTATTAGGAGCTTTAAACGTTCTATTTTTATTGTGTTTCTATTTTTACTCCCGAAACCTGATATTTAGAAGCTTGCACATAATAAAAATGTACTAGCATGTTTGTGACGTCTCATAAACTAATTCGTTATTATGAATTTCAGTTAACCACACAATGTCTCATCTACCCTCAAGTATATCTTTAAATATGACTTGTATGCACTCCTAATTACCCAAATTGGCAACTATCCAATCTTAATTATCCAATTATAAAGTGTACATTTGTAGTTTTTATAATTTCTAGCAGACATTTCTAGCTGCGCTTAAGTTTCTTAATTGTTTGGCATACCTCCAAATGAAGTAGAATTAGTCAAAACTATAAAACAGCCCCCTATTTAGCGTTTATTCTTATTTTTAATAAAATATATGCCAAAAAGTTTCCACCTCCGTCATTTTACTATAATTATCATCCACTTCCACTTTGTATTCACTCATTCTGGGCGATGATTTTTGACGTCTACACCTATCTTCACTTGGCTGCGGAGATTTCTATCTTCCAGATTTCTCATTATCTTCTGTAATTAGACTGCTGAAGATTTCGATTAAAGTAATGAGATCTTCCGGTGTGGTTTAGCAATATTTTACAACTTTATAGCTCAAATCAAACATTTAAATTAGCAACAAAATTGGGGGGGGGTGGTGAAATCTTGTAGCTCTTGACGATGAAAATAATGTCGATTTTTTTCTGTGCCACGTTCGTTAGTGTTTATATACAGGTGACTCGAAATTCCATGTCCAAGATTTGAAGGATTGGCGGATAATTAAAGTTGCACTGGAGCAACATAACTAGCTATTGGCGATGGCCCAGGATCAATCCCGAAGGGAAAGATCCGAGAACACCTCGTAATTTTGAATCACGGTCTGATGACGAGGTCTACACCTGAGTTGATACCCACTCTCCAAATTTCCACACGTCAACATGAGGACATTTGAGACCACGACAGATTTAACGTGCACCAACGAACTCTTTCGACCGCTACTCTTCCAATCGGGCCACCAGATCAATCAAAACTTACTGACGCGAAGTGTATGTTGCGAACATTAATGGCATTATTCGAAAACCATTCGTGATACCATTTAACTTGGTATTGGTGCTTGGAGTACAAATATGAAAGTATAACTCATAATCAGTTGAAAATTCATAAGTTTTAGTCACACTGATTATTAATTGTTAAAATCGTTAATGTGGAGTTCCTATAAAAAACATTAAGCTTTGAATTCTTTACGAATTGAAAATATGATTGGTATACATTATTGTTCCGGTTTTGAATTGCTAAATGAAAGTTAATTGTTTTAAAACTGGTCTTAAATCTGAATATTTTAACAACTCGTTATATCTTCAAGAAAAGTTCCTTTAAAAAATTTGGACATTAATAAATAATTGAGTTTATATTTCAAATTTGTTTCCTTTTTTGTGTTCACAAAGATTTTTGTGCCTCCTGCCTTCAGTACAGAATGTCGACGAATCAAACGCAAAAATGAAACAATGTATTATTTTTCAATAGGAACTTCATTTTAAATAATTTCCACATCCAATAAATGAAATCTTTTTTACCCTGTTGTAAAACAATAAAAAAATACTCTTATAAGTATTGAAATGTGTCAATGCGAAGTTTTACCTTAATGAGCCCTAACCAAACAAAGATAAAATCAATATGCTCCTCTTAATTAAGAAAATAAGACCCTCAGTGATACTTTTGTCTTTCGAGTTTGTATCATTTCCATCTGGAATTTCAATCATGCTTCTATTATTCATTAGAATTAAATTTTTATGAAACTGATTTTAAATAAATATTTCAACAGCATGACAAAAACGTATCAGTATCCCTTGAAATAATATGTTCAATACTTAAAAAGCCTTAAATTTTTTATGAAAGCTATTGAAAAAGGAGTCCTAGTAATCCAACTACTCTTTAAAACGAAGTACTTAATATATAAAATCGTATCAAACAAAAACCTTGAAAGTGCAGGTCAGCTTCTTTCCGAATCCTTGGCTTCTTTGTTGATTAAAGGAGGAAAATACAATTATTTTTTCTTTGAACTCTAACTTATTTGTCGGTGTAATATAAACTTCAAATTGTTCCTTTCGGCATTATTGGGTTTCTAAATTGAAGAATGTTATATGTATAGAATTCTATAGTGAGGACTATACTACAGTTGATAGGTTCGGACAAAAGAAAAAGCCTTTTAGAAATGGATGTCAAATAACTTTCTGCTTGATAAGCTTAATGCTTTTTTATTATTTTAAATAGCATCATCCTTTTGTAATAGGAAGAAGTTCAAAAATTTCCAATTTCTGTAAATATTTTTGTTTTTGTGTGAGTTATCCCAGTATACACTTGTTTACGCTTTAAAAATGAGTACACAAAATATGATATCGAATCCGACAGTAATACCATCATGACTCAAAAAACAAATAAATCCTAGTTTTATGCGTGGAAAGGTAGTCACTAATGCTTCTTCATGCCGCAAAGGGCCACGGGAAGATAATAGCTGGTAGAGTCCCGGATTAGAGGAGGTTTGCGAGTTCGAGACACGATCCAACCAAAGGCCGTCGTGTACGTGGGGACTGGCGAACGTTAAATCTGTTCGTGGCCTCAAATGTCCTGTTGACGTGTTGTGGACGTTTTGAGAGTCGGAGGCCATCTCCAGGTCACCCAGTCAGGTGACCTTGTCAGCTGACAGGGGTTCAAAATGACGAGGTGTCGCCCTCGGATCTTTCTCTTTGGTATTGATCCCGCACGGTCGCCAACAGCACGTTGTGTTGCTCCAGAGTGACGTTAATTAACTACCTACCATCCAGTTAATGGATAATTAATTTCGCTGACAGTATCCATTAAGGTGTAATTTAATAACAATTATTTAAAATTTCTTCTTTAAGCTTTGCGATTTTAATACTTTTTGGTTGATAGTTTCTTTAATATTATATTAGAGAACATCTTTTTCAAATTGTTCAAGCTCATCCAGTTAATGGGACAGCAGTAAAAAGAGTGCGGATTAGCAAACTGAGGGTTGCGTGTTCGAAATTTGACCCATGAGACGTGAGAGCTGGTGAACGTTAAATGCGTCGTGCCTCAAATGTCCTCATGTTGGCATGGTGAGGAAGTTTTGAGAAGGGGGCAGCTCAGGTGTTGACATTGTCGGCGGAACTTTGTTTCAAAATTACGAGGTGTTGTCTTTGGATCTTTACCTGACCGTCACCAATATGTGATGCTCGAGTGCGACCTAAATTCAACTACCTATCTACCTGCACGCTGCAAAAACTGCAAAAGCCGTAGATTCCAATAGAGGGCAGTTTTGTAGCATGCAGAATTTGAATTGTATCATGTAAATGCATTTAATCTTCCTACACATAAAACTAGAAATTCATTTTTTGAGTAACGCGACCGGGGTGCAATGTTTCACCTTCGGATGTCTTGAGACTAGATCTGGGTCTGAATGTCATAGAGGTGGATATGTGTTGTAAGGGGTCAAAGGTGAATTGATTGCAAGTTCCAAGATGTGTGGTACTCCGACTTTGATCTGGTATATGGGCTAGGGTGGATATCACGGAGGTGATGTTCCAGGGACGATGCTACGTTTCTTGGGAGGTACTGCTTTAAAGTTTTGATATATCGATGAATATATACATCATAGGCCATACGCTCCCTCGCCTACAAGATCTTCCCGTTCCCACGAGGAATTCCATTTCTCTCCTGTCCTCACGGGCAAATCTTTAAATGTTTACGGGCTTCACGGATCCGAGATACTTTAGTAATCTTTTCTTTTCCCATGGGATTTACTGTCTTTAATAAACACTTGTGCCACACTCCCGGGTAGGTAGGTATTTTAATTAACGTCGCACTGGGAGCAATACAACGGGCTATTGGTGACGGTCCGGGATCAATCCCAATCCGAAAGATCCGAGGACAACACCACGTAATTTTGAACCACGGTCGTCGCGCTCCAGGGATACCCAAGCAATTTTTTTCTTTCATTCCATTATTCTATTCTCAAATACCTTTTTTCTCTTCCCCGACATTACTTGAAGTTGTTTGACGTACGTTTGGCGCAGCTTGGTCAAATATGACCCTTGCTTCATAAAACCCCAAAGCTATCAATCCATTCTTTCCCCTTGCCGACTCCAACCTCAATAAAACCCAGTTTCATAATACGCTCTGAGCAATGTTAGCAAGTTCACTCATCTGATAGTCACTTATTGTGGTTTGACGCTTCCCAATTACTAAAAGTCACAATGACGTAAGTGCTTCTATTTTCCATTGGTGAAAAAGTATTTATCACTCGTGTTACTCAAACGAAATAAAATATGTGTAAAGAATGAACCTCAAGAACTATTTGCCTCACAGTGCCAGTTGATGCCAATTGCAAAGAAAACCATTATCTGAACAGCGACTATCCACTCTCAATATAAACAAAACACAAAAGAATTCAAACACTTTTCTGCTCTTTCCAAATAACCGAACAATGGAATTGAATAAAACAGTCATCGAGCGCGGAAAGAAAGGAAAGCACAACGGATTTCGAGAAATCTGAGAGGAAGAAATAAAACCGAATCTGCCTCGAGCTAAGTCTCTTAACCTGCGTCAGAAATCGAAATTAAACGCGACTTTTTGAAATCACCGTTAAATCGCATCCTTTTTTCTTTCCTTTTCTTGAGTTGATCCTTTTAAAAACGGAAACGTTCCTGAAGGATTTGCTACCAATAAAAAATTTTACCTGAAATGTGAACCCATTGTGGATCTAAAGTAATATTGGAAGAGTCAATTGAATTAAAATTTGAAGAAGTTACGTCGTCTCTCGAAATAAAGTTTTGGTAAAAAGTTACCAGAACTTTCAGAAATTAACTTTGAGTTACGCAGAAATTTTTCCATGAGAAATAATTTCCCAGTATAGTTATTTTCTGCGCCATTTATTATTTGCATACAAATACGTGAAAAACCAGGTGTCCCTTAGAATCCAGCAGAAGTAGAATAGGTCCAGACATTGATTACATTTGCATTTATTCACATTTTGATTTTTTTTATTTCTCTCTAAGTGCACTTTTGGAAATTTATGTGATTTGGGGACATCGTTTTGTCTCTCCCTTGAAATTTAATGAAGTGTTACGATTTCTTTCAGATGGGACTTTTAAAATAGAATAGGATCGGCAAAGGATATTCGAATTCAGGATTCGCAAATGAATACTTTTGCTACAAGCTTTCTCTGTTATTGTCTTGTTCTTATCTTTGTCTATTTTCTAATGTATTTTAAGGGAAAGTGGGTTCTATTTCTGACTTATGAAAGTGATGGTTAGAGAATGAATAGACATTTCTTAGCTTTCGATACAATTGAAACCTCTATTCCGTAATGTTCCTAGGTTTTTTTTATCGTTTTAAGAGGTTAATTTTCCATTTTAAGATTTTTTATAATCTTTTTAAAGGTAATTTTTAGGACTTTCACAGGTTATCAGCAATCCGACATTAACCCTCCTGGTGGTTTAGCTTCGCGTCGTAAAATACCCTTAAGCATCTGGTACAAAAACGTGTTCCAAACTGTCACCAGTTCTGGGCAAGGGACAATTTGTTTTTCCTACTTGAATCGTCATTCCCCTGGAGTAATGAAACAAATTTGCTTTGACGAAATATCTCGTCTTTAGTAGATTATCAAAATTAACCAGATCTTGAACGAGATATCTCTTCGAAACACTTGGAGGGCTTATAAGGGCAAACTATATAAGCAAACTATTATAACATTGCATGTGGCCATGTTAAAACATAGTTTTGATTACTTCTTTTTCTTCTTTTATCTCTTGTTAATAAATTATATATAAAAAAAAGCTCCTTTTCAATAAAATTTTAAAATATAGTGAAACCTCGAAAATCCTGCATCCAGCAAACCGTAAATTTCAGAAATCCGGAATGTTTTCAAATATTTAGGTGTTTATTAGTTGGTTATATTTAAAGCTGTAAATATTTTCAAGTTTTTACCTGATCTCCAGTGAAAAAATATACTTTTCAACACACGTTGATTTGTTTCATTCCATTGTATACTTTCCTTTCCCGCCAGACGTTAAGCGCTTTCTTTAAAATGCTTCCTAATCGCATTTGACAGCTTTGTAGTAATCAAGACAAATTGATAAAAGAGAACGAAACACTTAAATCTGTTTCGTAAATCTTAAAGGAACACCGTAATTAATATTAAATACGTACATGATAATACAGGTGGTGAATAAGATAATATCAACACCCATATTAAAACTGACCCATGTAAATTGTTCTGGTAATACAGCCAAGGCACCTAGCACAAAAGTCTACTACCTAAATGACTATTCAGATCAAAGGTTGGCTGAACCGTACTATTGAATATTTTGTGTCGTGTGACCGTTATCCCCGAAGCCAGTGTTCGATCATAATGAGACTTAGCATAATGATGTGTATGAAAATATAAAGAAATGATAAGAATATCAAATCGAAAGGACTCTGTGATAGTAGAACAACAGCAAGATTTTTAAGGGTACAGAGGGCCATTCTTGTGATTTCCAGAAAAAATAGAGAGGCAGTTGCCCTCAAATATCCCCTGCTTTCCACAGCATTCTGTAGTTACTGCTCCAGATTCCAGGAATGGTGCAAATGACAGTAGAATACCCCAGACATGCTCAATGGGGGCAGATCTGAGGATCTCACTGCCCATATTATTTTGTTCACAGCTAGTATATAGTACTTAAATTGTTGTAAATTAATGACAGCAACTTTTCTTTTGCTTTATTGCGTTATTATTGCAATTCGTAAAATATTAATAAATAATTAATTTCTCTTTCAGATAACTTTTATTTGTTTACATTTATAAGGCGTAATCACAAAAACTTTCGTTAGAGTGATCAAATACGTGTATGTGCACGCTTTACACAACTCCCCTTCCCCATTTTTTGGATAACTTCAGAAATCCAGAATATACAAAAATTCGGGAATCGTCTGGTCCCATTGATGCCGGATTTTCGAGATTTTACAGTAGTCTAAATATTAAGCATTGTGAATACTTTTTCCAATAATACCTCAATGTACAGAAATTCATGCCAATACTTTCTATATATTTGCTAAAAAGTTTTCAAATATTCTCCAAAGAAAACTTCGGTACTAAAATCCAATTTTATTTTATGAAATATTTTCATTCTGTTTTACTTCACGTATTAAGGCCAGTTTAGAATGTCTCTCCCCTCTCCCTCGTTCAAAATCTTAAGAACTCTATTTTTCTATTTTTATCAACACAAAAGATAATGTTTTAGACGAAGAAACTTTCAAGGATTCATCTAACCAATCTTTTTATGTATCTCAAGGATCGAAAAGAGCGTTGAGACATTCCAACACTCAATTGCTCCGAAGACACTTCTCTAAAAACAAACCGTAAACTATTGCTGAAAACAGAATAAAAAGAAGCGAACCACTGAAAAATGGAGACGTTTGAAAACTTTTCAATATAAACTTGCTTCATCTGTTAGAAAAACAGAACAATCTAAAACGAGTTTATTTTATTTATTTTGTTCAGGGCTTATTTTTCTGTAGGTCGCCCTTTCTCATTTCAACTCTACTCATCCCTTGAATAATAGAATACTCAGAAAAGAAATCCCTGGGGATGCTATATAGATTTTGTTTTTCTTCTCGTCAAATGCCTACTTAGCGTCAAAAACAAGGTGGACCTAGATTATAACTCTGCATATAAGATTCACCGCGGCATATAAGATAAAAATATATTCTGTCGACATTATTCTTAAGCCTCGTGTTATCATTATGTGACTATGATAATTACGCTTTTTCTGACAACAGCATTTGGCTTATATAATTGTCGAAGTATTTCCTATTTTTAGATATTTTGTCGTTCATTTCAAGACTATTTAATTTCAGTTAAATATATTTAACTGAAATTAAATAATCAATTATTCAATTTATTTTATAATCAAACAGCATTACTTTATGAACCAATTTAATGACTTT
The DNA here is from genome assembly GCA_933210815.1 of Meta bourneti. Lineage (NCBI taxonomy): Eukaryota > Metazoa > Arthropoda > Arachnida > Araneae > Tetragnathidae > Meta > Meta bourneti. The sequence goes on from OW119925.1 coordinate 69,244,347, forward strand.
ATTTTATGAAATAATTTTGTTTCGTGAGATAATTTAACCCTCCTGGTGGTTGTCTCGGCGAGGTATCTTGTCATTAGCAAAATTGATCAGATCTTGATGGACGAGATATCTCGTAGAAACCACTTGGAGGGTTAATAGCTTTATTTCATAAAATAATTAAATGACTTTATTTTATGAAAAATTAAACTTTCATGGTGCCTCTTGTTCACGCTGAACGACTGATTCTATTTTGGTCAGTTGATGTATCACATTACAGTGGATCCCCAGTCACTGAGGTGTACATGGGATGAATTGGCCAATGACTTGATTAGACCAATCTAAATTACCCCAACCATCTCCTCCCAATGAATACCATACATTAAAAATTGTTACAAATACCAAAATCAAACATTCTCGACCTCACACTTACAAAGTTATAGCTAAAGCGAAAAACTGGAACTTCTTTCAATGGCCTCAGTGGCCACAGAATCTACCGAGAGCTATAGGAGTCGCTTATTTTCGTAATCTCACCATAGAGTAAATATAAAAGTAGAGTAAGCAATGGTAACCTTTTATGTGCCCACGATCATGTGACCAAAACTAGTTGTATCGTGATCCTTAGATCCTATTTAAACCATGTCCCAGAATATAAATTCAATGATCATATTAAACATTTATCGTTTTCATGATATTATTTTAGTTTTAAAAAATAGTGTTTATCATTAATGATAAATTAAACGTCACTTCTCTTAAAGATTATGTTACTTGATGTCTGTCTTTTGTTTGGCACAGCTTGGAAAAATGTAGCCCTTGCGTCAAGAAAACCCAAAAAACCTACCGTTATAGCTTCTGATATCTAAATATAAAAATATATGCATCGTTTATTTATCATTACATTATATTGGCTTTTCCTCTGTTATACCACTTCTATTTTGTCAATATTTTTTAAATAATAGCATATATAATTATAAATATTTTTCTTACATTAGGGTAACAGTTTATGTAAATGGATTGCAAGGAGCTGGCGCAAGGGTTTCTTTATAAAAGTGCTCTATTAAAGGTGTATAGAACACTTTTGTATAGAAAATAAATTACAAGGGTGGTATTACAGCACATAAACATCAAACTTCATGTTGTTACATAAGAAAATCAAATTTACCTTGATGAAAAATGTCATCTGTATTCCGACGGCTTTTTGTTGTCAACATTTTATGGAGTAGCACATAACATAATTCATTTAAATAATCCGCCTCCTTAAGGAAATATTAAAAAAAGTTCGTATTCTTTGCTCTGCTTATAAAATAAAGTATGACGCTTGTGTGTTTGTGGAGATAACTTGTCACTTCCAATCTCTTTCATAACGATGTCTCTGCAGTCTATAAGACTGTTGAGAGGAATTCACAAGCCGAAATTTCGTTTCGAAATTTATTCATTTATTCTGTGTCCAGTGTTATCTTAGTTCACTTCATGGCTTATGTACTTAAAAATTAAAGCTGATCACGTTTCCTTATGTTGGATCCTATTATCAATTTATTTCTTTGTACTTTAGGGGACAGTAGACTTTCAAAGTCACCTAAATCGATAGAAAACCGATTTTTAAAAATGAATTGATGTCAAATACTGTGGATTTCAAAAGGAATTTTTTAATTACGCACATTTTTGACGGAGTTATATACACAACAACAATCAAGATATAGTAGATAAGTATAGTAAGTGTACTGAAGAACGAGATTTTCTCCGATTTAGAATTTCTGACATTCTGATTTCAAAATGTTCCCTGAGCATCTGGTTTTAATTGATTTACTTAAAACTTTTTTTGATAATCCTTGAAATCTGTTGCATATATTCAAGTACAAATGAGAAATTCATCATGCCTACAAATTTCGAAATTTGGGTTTAAAATATTGCTTAACCTATGCTTTTTTATAAAATTTTAGGTGTTTTAGTACAATTTTTTCATCTTTACTATTGAGCGATACCCTTACCAAATGGAATTAATTTTATTTATATGTATACAAAGTGTTATGTGAACTAAAATTTTGACAATATATTGGAAATTAATGCGCATGGAACCAATCAATGTTTTCTAATTCATCAAAATTTTTGACGTTTTATGTAATAACTTCCGAATGACTTAATAATTTTGGTTAAAACTATATGTATAAACTTTTTAGTAGAAAACAGTCTGCGCAACTATCATAACAATCAAATAACTGCAAAAGTTTGTTACAAAAATCCACTGTCCCCTTAAAGATTATCTTCATCTGTAAGGGGACGATGGATTTTTTATCTGTAAGGTTTAGATTTCATGGTTTGATTGTGTTGTACATATTTTCGGTATACAGAGGCTGTTCGGACATTTTTGAACGATTTTGATGAGCTGTAAAAAATTGTATGCTACGAAAAAATTTTATTTTCACAGCCAGTTAAATAGTTAAAGTATAGCTTATCATCTGGTAACTCAGAATTTTGTTTACTTTCAAAATGGAGCTTTTAAATAAAGCAATGGATGGATGGCTATGTTTACGCTCTTTCCAAAGAGAATGATGCTTATTCAATTATTCAAAAACGTTGTAAAAGTCATGGTTTTTCGATCTAAAGATACGATAAGTAATATTATTAATGAGAAAGGAAAAAAATGTAAAAGTGAAAAAATTCTTCCAAAAAAAATTCTGAGAATATTTGTAAGGTAAGATCTTTAATTTTAAAAGAGAATCCGCCAAGTCAAAGGACTATATAAAAGTGAAAGTGAGAACTTTCTCTAAAAGATTCATGATCGTTGCCGGTTTTGCATATAATGGAAAATTTAAAGTAAAAAGAGGGGGGGAAATGTAAAAATCAACTCCCACATATTATCAAGACCATATTTTATTCCCAATATTCAAAAAAGAAATACCATATCTTTACCCACAGTGCCAACAATCAGTAGAACTGCATCAGGGTAAAGCAAGTAGCCACACATCTAAATCGACTATTAAATTCTTGGAAAAAATGGAACAAGAAACTGGTATCAAGTCAATACTGATATTCCTGCTAAATCTCCAGATGTTTCACCCATGGACTTTTGTGCTTTTGACTTTTAAAAAGGACATTATCGAAATGTCGACCGAAAACCATTCAAGGACTGGAAAACTGGAACAAGAATGGAACAAATTACCACTGTCGAACTACAAAAGTCATTATTATCATGGAAATAAATTAAGGTGTAGAAAGATAGTTAACAATAAGGGCTATCAAATGGAACATTTAAAACACAAAAATTTCATGTAAAAAATTGAGCTTCAGTTCATTAAAATCGTTCAAAAATGTCCGAGCAGCCTCTCTATACGCATCCAATTATTTCAGTCAATTGATGAATGACAAAGAACTTTACATCTAGATCTGCAATAGATTGGTGCTTAATTTTGAGTTCACATTCACGAGCAATTTTATGAGTCATTGCACGCAGTCAGCATCCACAGTTAACAGAAGATAGAGAACACTGACCTTAAAAAATTGTACCACATCCACTAAATTTTGACTGTCGTTGGAAGAACAAACAATGTGTACTTGAGCCTATAGGATTCAAAAGGGATGATTCTAAAATGGAACTTCTCCATTTCAATACCCCCTCAAGGGGTTTACTTTCTTCAAGTAAATAGGGGCATCACAACCCCGACGGGGGCCGGGCAGTGGGTTTCACAACTGCTCTAGCAACCTGTGAGTTTTAGACGGAGCATGTTCGATTTTTGTCAACTTCGATTTCATGGTGTATTTTTATCTTCTGTCAGTAAAAACTTTTATTCCGTTTGTCCATTACTTGACGTCTCTTATGTTTGGCAGTTTGACCCGATATGGCCCTTGCGCCATCAAACTCAATGCAGCGAATCAAGCAACCAACCAATCACAACCCCGAGGTATCCTAGTGATCTGTCCTGTCTACATTTTTGCCCTCGAGTGCCCTTCTACTTTTTGTTTTTTTCCTTTCTCAGTATGTGGGATCACCATGCTCTGTGGTCACACCCACTGCTTAGCAACCTATGAGTTGTAACCGGAGCAGGTTCGATTCCTCCTTGAATGTATACTTCTTCGTCAGTAAAACTCTCCTTGTGTGTGGATATTCATTACTTGATGTTCTGTCTTGAGTGAACTCGGGTGTGTCCTCGTTATTTGACCGTGGCTCAAAATTACGTGGTGTTGGATCTTTCTCTCCGGGGGTTAATCCCGTACCGTCACCAATAGCGCGTTGTGTTGCTCCAGTGTGACGTTAATTAAAATACCTACCTATCTTACAACATGGAATGCAGAGGGTGTCAGTCTTTCTGTGGCAAAACGTATTTCTTGTTTTGTTCCAGAACTGACATTATTTTGCTGTGTGACTTACGTCCCTTGTGGAATCGACAATAAAACTAAATTTTTTTATTTAATTGAAAACATGCCCAATACATATGTATCGCATGCGAAGAGAGAAATACCCCAGGGTAAATTACACGAATCGAGCCTGCGTCGCCTACAACTGACAGGTTGTAGTGTAGAAGAATAATATTTCAGCACCATAGCATATATATTCTCCCATTTAGCCTAGGGGGCCCGCGATAGTCAACTGGAAGAGCAACGGATTAGCAACCGGAGCAATTGATGCAAGTTTGAAACTTAGTCCAGTCAAGACCGTCGTGTATGCGGGGGCTGGTGCACGTTAAACCTGCCGTGGCCTCAAATGTCCTCATGTTGGCGTGGTGTGGAAGTTTAGAGAGTGGGGTGCCAGTTCAGCTGGTTGACCTCAGCATCTGACTGTGGTTCAAAATGATGAGTCGTAGAACTTGGATCTTTCCCTTCGGGATTGATTCCGTCGCCAATAACCCATTGTGTTGCTCCAGTGCGACGTTAATTAACTACCAACCTACCAACCCAATCGTTATCACTTAAAATAAATTATTTTTGAAAGTAGTGTTTTCCGTTTACTCTGGTTCTTCTCTGGATGTATTTCTCTCTTCTGTGTCAGTAAAATTTCATTGTGTGTATGTCTGTCTATTACTTGATGTTGTATATCTTGTGTCTGGCGCAGCGTGACCAAATATGGCCCTTGTGCCATAAAACCCCAAAAACAAAGCATTTACTCTTGAGCCGTTGTGGCTCAGTAGGTATGCCTACTGCGGTAGCAACCTTCGAGTTGTATGTAGCGCAGGTTCGATTCCTGTCAGGTGCGTTCCTTCTTGGGTGTATTTCTCCCTTCTGTGTCAGTAGAACTTTTATTTTGTGTGCGTCTATTACTTGATATTGTATGTCTTCTGTCTAACGAAGTATGGCCAAATATGGCCCCTGCGCCATAAAACCCCAAAACCAACCAGCCATTTATTCCTCCTCTTCCTATTCATGTGGATTCATTTATACTCCCTCTCAAAGTCAACTCGGAAACGCCAAACGCTATTAGCACATCCCTCCCACGCTGCACTGTTTACTTTCCATTTAAGGAAAACAAACAAATTCCCCCGAAAGTTTCCTCCCGCTCACCGCAATAAAAGCAACGCATATTTCCGTTCAAATGCGAGTCCCCGCTTTCCCTTCCGGAATCGGGTCACGGCTCTTTTTCCCGTTTTATTTCCTTCATGATCCTCACAAGCGGACATAACTCGCCGCTTTAAAGCGCTTGTTTACTGAAGTGCTGACAGAAATATGATGTTCTGGCGTTTATATTTCACTTAGGACGCTTCTCTCAGTCGAGCTGTGTGTGTTCGGTCCCGACGCTTAAAAACCGACAAAACTTCCTCTCGGGAAATATTCTGGGAATGAGAGTTAATTTTAGCCCACGATTCTGAAGACACTTTTCCTATCTTTTCTCGAGGATGGAATAGACATGTCTAAGCCGGAGGATTCAGGAATATTCGTACTCAAAGCTTCGGGATTGGAGAAGTTACGGGTTTTCTGAGTATTTCAGCAGACGTCGATTATACAGGTTGTTTCATAACTTCCTGTTCAGACTTTAAGAGATAGGATCCGAAACGGTACTCCTGGGGCTCGAGGTGTTTGCCTGGATGGACCGTCGGTTGGTCATACCCAATCACCCGATTTATCATGAATTGATTTCTTTCTCCGGTATACAACAAAGATTTCGTGAACAAGACCCCCTCCACGAGCTTCGAAGGTGACCCCACCAGTACTAGTCTTTATTGTAGAGTGTTTCAACATTTCCTCTTTAAAAAGAAGTATGGAACAGAAACGTGAATCACATTTCCACAAGTGTACTCCTAGACTTCGATGAGTTTGTCTGGTAGGCCACGTCGCTTGGTGATCATCCGATTTATCATGGATTTATTTATTTCTCTGGGAAACTCGAAGGCGTTATGTATGAGATTCCCTGTTTTCTCCTTAGCTGACCTCATCAGTACTAGTCTATATTATACAGAATGTTTCAAAAATCCCTCAAAAAATATTTTAAAACAGGAAGGGAACATATAATTAAACAGCATGTCCTCAAGTGTACTCTTGGAACTCAATGGGTGCGTCGGCGTTGACCTGTCGCTTGCTCACCACGATCACACGATTTATCATTAATTGATGTCTTCTTCGTGTTACCTTTAAAATACCATGTACGAGAACCCTTATGACTCCGAAGCTGACCTCATCTCAAGAGTTCCTGTCACTGACCACACCGCAAGAGTGACAGTGACACGGGCGATGTGTGGTTGCAACTACGCGAAATTCCATGGACTTTTGGACATGTACGGCAATCCGTACGTCGACGCTGTCAGATGTAGGTAGTGGGTTTTCCCACTGAGCCATGCTACCGCGCATGTGCGTCCATTTATTTGACGTTGTTCGGCGCAGATTGGCCAAATTTGGCCCTTGCACCATAAAACCAAACAACCTTTAACGTTTGGGCTAATAAAAGTGCTGTTCACATACTTATCATCTTTCGTTCTGTCATTTGTGCACTTTAGTGCATCAGCCCCCACACTCCAGAACATCCAGATGGCGCTTTCGGACATACATCCCAATGAAAATAAAGGGTCGTTGTAGTCTAGTTCGTGGAGTCACGGTTTAGCAATCATAGGATTGCGAGTTTGAAACTCGTTCCAAGTAAGGACCGTCGAGAGCGTGGGGGCTGGTGCACGTTAAAGACACGACACGCGTCGCGGCCTCAAATGCCCTCACGTTGGCGTGGTGTGGAAGGTTGAAGAGTGGGTTCCAGTTCAGGCGTTGACCTCGTGATCTGACCGTCGTTCAAAATGACGAGGTGTCCGATCTTTCCCTTCGGGACTAATCTCGGACCATTGGCAATAGCCCGTTGTGTTGCTCCAGTTCAACTGCCAACCCTATGTGTATAAAATTTAATTTGTTTTCTCTAAATTCCCTCAATATTTGTACAGGAAGTTTTGATTCAGGATGAAGCAGTTGTGGACAGGAAAAAGACTTGTAATTCACAACCCATCCATCCATGTGCATAAATTGGAAGATAGATCTCAACTTTTCATCACAAATAGCGTAATGCTATTATGAGTAAATTGGAGATAATCTCATAATTTTCCTCTTAAGAGAACAAAGAACTATGCCAGATATAAATGCTGAATCCACTTGCTATTCCAAACTGAATATTTATTTGGTACTTCAAACTTTATATCTTTGTTGCGTGTGTGTCATTTTAACATTAAAGATGAAGAATGTTCCTAAAAAATACCTTTAACCTGATACTCAACATATATCTCAAAGACAATTCGTAGACCCACATCGAATAACACAAATATGAATAATTTACAAGACAAGTGAATTGAAAGATGAAAATCATTCGTTTGAGTATGAGCCAGAATCTCATTTTCTCATGTTTCGACTCCTCTTAAACTAAAAAATTTTTTTGGTGCTTAAATATCATTTTACTGGGCACAAGGGACTTCAAAAACTACTCTTTAATTCGATTGTCTTTTTTAAACAGGATTTGGATTTTTCGAATGCGGGCTATCATTTCTCCGTTCAGTAACAATATATTTTATTCAACGCTGAGGGAGAAGTAAAATATCTATCAGTCTTCAATTTCGAGCTAAGCGGAAGACAACACAGATCGGTAAACGCTTTTTTGAATTTTTAGTGGGAGATTGTAAGCGAAACTATCCTTTTTGGCCATGAATATCAATATCTATTTCTGTTAGCTCACTGTCACTTTACAGCAATAGTGGGCTAACCCAAAATTTTGTGAAAACGGAGGTATGAATTGTTACAGTAATAGGGGAGACACACATTCAAAGTTAAATTCAAGGACACCTTATATATTGTACGCGGATACATTTCTGCTGTAATCTTTGAATTGTTTGTCGTAGAAAAATACTACCACCATTAAAAAAATTTCGAAATCTTAATAGATGTTGGACGAAAAAGAAAATCCGGTAACACTTGGTGTTGGATCCTCTAGTTACCACTTCGAATGATAACGCGTCAATTTTGGTGTTTTCTAAGAATTGTATGATTTTTTAATTTTATTCTATTTGCTGAAACTATTCTGTTTCTCAAGGGTGAATGTTGATCTATATAGAAAATATAAAAGTAGAGTGAGCAACAGTAACTATTTATGTACCCAGGATCATGTGACTAGTAATAACGTGACTAGGAATGTTAAGCAAATCACACAACTGCTACTCGATCACCGATACTTTTGAATCAGAGTTCTTACTTGTTATTGGAATATATAAATAACAGTGATTTGGTAGAGTGATTTGTGGAACAGTGATTGAGAGTATCTGTGATTCGGTAGCAACGAAAACTGTGACTTGAGTATCGGTGTTTGGTAGGGATGACAGCTGGTTTATTGGTGATTCCCTTGATGGAGTGGCGCTCTGTGATGCATTCGGGTTCTTCTAGAGGATGATTAGGATTTTCAACCGATGTTAAAGGAGGTTCTATGACACACCCGGTTGCCGCGCATTTGGCTAAATAAATAAGATGCTCGACGGTTTAAAGGAGAGTTCAGAAGGAGAAGTTTTTAAAATTCGCTATTTTAAATGATGCTAGAATTTTTTTTCTATTTTTTTGGTTTCGTTAAAACATAAAAATTTTCTTTTTAACCTCTTGTAAATTGTTTCTAATTCTAAAAAAAATTAATTATGTGTGTAAAAGTTGGTGCCTCTGAAAGCCTTTATAAATTGAATGGGTCTAAATCAGGGTGAGCAGAAGATGATTATTTGATTTCGCTAGCGAATAGAACATGGCTGCATGCTGATTTTTTACACTGAGAAATTTCTTTTATTCTGTAAGACAGTTTCACTCTCTTCCGTTATACCTACATAGTGTTACTTTAGAATTCAAAGATGAATTATGGGTATTAACAAAGGGAAGAAAGAGTTTTAAAAATGTGAAGGTAATGTGACTGAAATGCAATCAACAATTTTTAAAATTCGTCATTTTTCATATGAATATAAAATATGCCTTCCATGGTAACATAATTATTTAAGGGAGCTCTAATGTGCAATTTTCTCTCTCATTTGTCCCTTCTATATTCTGAATCCGAAGCTGCGTTTTGGCATTTATTTCTAGAATACGTAATTTTTACTGTGCATTTCTTTATCGTTTTATGAATTTCTGCATTCTTTAAAGTTCGTCTCAAGACGAAACAGTTTCAGGGGAAGGATCAACACAATGATGTTTAAAGAGGTAGTGAATGGATTCTGAAATATTGTAATGCAAGTACAAAAAGTATGACTGGATGTTTGATTTTTAAAGTTCATAATTTATTGTTTCGGTTATAAAATTAATTCTCTGGAATTCCTTGTCTGACAATGTGTTTTCAAAACAAATATAAATGTTACTTGTTAGAATATTTCCTGTTTGTTTTAGAAATAAATAATATACTTTCACTCAGCTTATCAATTTTGAAGTACTTAAGATAATCTCTCCCTCCATTGTCTTTGAGATTGATCCCGGACCGTCGCCAATAGTCCGTTGTGTTGCTCCAGTGCAACGTAAATTAACTACCTACCCTCCACATTTTAATTAGTAGTTTACAAAAATTATTACTAATTATTAAAAAATTATAATTAAAAAAATTATATTATTTATGAATTAATCTATGGGACAGAAAATGTTGAAACAAGTCAAAAGTTATATACTGGATTGTTCCAAGTAAGGCTTGACTTGTTTATAACAATTTTGGAAAATATTATTAAAAAAATGAAAATAACTTGAGAATAAGTGGGAAACCAGATAAAAAAAATAGGTAGTACGTAGTTGGATACGATTTGAAACCTTCAAGATCGAAGGGTTGCATGACTTGCATGGAGATTGCAAATGTTAAATCTTAAGGACGGAAAAGAATGTCTGGGAGAAAAACAAGGGTAACGAGACCATTTATTAAGACCAAAAGTATGAAAATTTTGTTAAATCAAGAGAGCAAATTTATTCCTCTTATTTATGCTTTACTTTTAATTTCTTTCATAAGTTAAATAAACACCTCCACAATGAGACTAATGTAAAAATTACCATAATATTTTACATTGGGTAATTTCAATTTATGTATATTTTCAGATATTTCCTTAGTTCATTACTTTATGCTGTTTCATGTTGCTCTTTTTAATTAATTTGGACATGGCCATGGCCGACGAACAATTTACTACAAATGGCTATCGAGACCTTTTGATAAAAATACATTTCGACGCAATTGCAAAAACCTTTTGAGGGTAGCAAAATACCATTTTTATCTTTTTACTATTTCATTTATTTCTTCAATAAATGCTGGGAACAGAGACGGGCACCAAGGAAATTGTCTTGTTAGACATACGGTGTAAAAATTTTTTCTTCAACTAACCAATATTTTAGATAAGAGTAATTAATTTAAACGATACATACACATTTTAAGAGTAAAAATAGATTTATGAATTATTTATTTAATATTATTAAAATTCAATAATTTACATTTAATTAGAAGCAAATTAAACAAGTATTCTATTGCATATCTCTTGAATTTAATGTTTGATTAATTATAAAATTTAATTTATATGAAATAAAAATGTCGATATATTTTAATCTGCAAAAACCAGTTATGAATAAGGGTTAAGTTACCTGCGCCTAGTAGCTCGAAATGACGATCCATCACTGTCAGGAATGTGTCTGTATTATTTTATTGAGGGGGAAAAAGTATCTTTAGGGAAAGAAATAACGGGCTTAATATATAAAAAACGGCTCATCGGCGGAATAAAAATGTTTAATTCAGTTTAAATTGTAGGTTTATTGAGTGGTATTGCGTTTGGCTAAATTAAAAAATGTTAAGGATATCTCGGTTGTTCTGGACAAAAGAAAAACCGGGTTCGATCTGGGTTCTCTGGCGTTGTAAGCCGCGATACTCTAACTGAACCACGCACTCCTATTACCGAATGAGCTACTAAATAAATAGTAGCAACCTGTTGCTACGAGTGGCTAAGAGATATTTTACAATCAACCAATCAGATTCAGTTTCGCAACACAATCACAGTTTAGACTCACAGATATTCGTCAGTAGCAGTCACAGTTAGAACTGTTACCGTGAAATCACTGTTTGTAACATCCCTAAACGTGACCCTTAGAATCTTTCGTCTTCCTGGTGGAAACGAACATATATCATTTGATTGGTCCACGAGACAGGAGAAGACGCCCATCCATTGATTCATCATCTGATTGGTCAGCGCGACAAAGTAGCACACCTTGACAATTTCACAATTTTTGTCGCTACTCTAGAAATGCGCATTCACAACTACGCTGTCATAAAATATTATATCGCCAAACGACGCAATAAGGGGTCAAATCAGCCAACCGAGTCAATTTTTCTCAGATCAGTCCCGTGACTATTAGACGACATGTTTGTCACACTTTTAGAAGCTCCTCCCAAAGTATACCCAGTCCACTTATATTTAGCGTCTATGGGCCCTTTCTCTCCTCATTTATGTGATGGAATGGTCCATTTTTTGTAAGGTATGTAATCAGAGCTATAGTACTCACAATTGTCATATATGTTGTACATATGTAGTTGTATATTTATAAATTAATCTAAATAAAGCTTCACTCTATATTGTTACAATATGGTTAGTTTGTAAATATCTTTGAATCTCAAAGACACATAGTAATACCGTAATTAATGAGTGCACAATTTTCTGCACCAGGAACTAAAGAGTTACATGATTTTGTATCACAGTTCCAAATGTAGAACCTAATCTGCTAAAAATACGAGCATAATACCACATTATTCCCATCAAGTGATAAAATCACTCATCATAAATAACATTGGAATTCGTAATGATATATCCTATCATTTTAGCAGTTTCTTTGTCTATCAATCAAAACCCCGTCTAACAATTGTTCAAAACATCGAACATTTCCAATTCCGATTAAAAACATTTAAATGAAAACAATAGTTGAGTAGTTTAGGTAACTGAATTAAAATAAAAGGACAAATAATCGAATCACACAAAGAGAGAATGAAATTCAGATGATTTTTAATTCTATCTCAATATTTAAGTGTTTTTAATTACTGTTTTACTCAGCATAGTTTCACTTTTAAGGACATTCTTTTTTGTAGTTATTCTCGTTCTCAAACTTTTAAAGGAGAATTCTACCTTTCAACAGAAAAATATATTATTTTTAAAATATCTTGTATGGAAAAACTGACAATTTCTAATTTGGACAAAAATTGGTAAAAAATACCTCGTCCCATTTACAGCTGTGTTCAATTAGGTAACAAGTCTTCATATTTGTTGTAATTAATCCTTTTCCAACAATACCAGTAAGATTTTTTTTGAATCAGGACCAATACCATATGATCTTTAACATCGGTAGTTTATTCCATTTAATACCAGTTTTATAAGAAATGATGCCTAAATATCCATTTATCAAATAAATCCAATCCTTTGAATAGTTTGAAAATGTTTTTTTATTTCCAACGCAGCAAGCCATTACAGGCAAAAAATCCGTCAGCCAAAAACACTCTCTCAAATAAAAATAAGAATTGAAACATAAAATGCATTCAAGGATAAAATATAGCAAATAAAAATACAAAAATCTAGAGAAGCTACAGGGTAGCGAAAAGATCCCTTGTCTGCCAGTGAAATCGACTGAGAGTATTTTGATTCGAACTTCACTGGTTAGTTAATGTGCTGCTTTCTTTAGAGCACCATCCGTACAAAGAGGGCACAAGGGGCTATTAGCATTTCCAAGGTTATATAAATAGGAAGCAAGGCAATCATAGTTTATGGTAAGTCTGGATTCTGCCACTTCCACATTTCTTGAATAATCGGGAAGGGAGGTAGTTAATGGAGAAACACAACGGGCTATTGGCGACTGTCCGGGATCAATCATCAAGGGACAACACCTCGTAAATTTGATCCACGGTAAGATGACAACACCCGAGCTGACACTCCACTCTTCAAACTTACACACCACGCCAATGTGAGGACATTTGAGGCCACGGAAAATTCAACGTGCTTCATCCCCCGTGAACACGACGGTCTTTGGTTGGACCTAGTTTCGAACTTGTAATCCTTCTGTTGCTAATCCGTTACTCTTCCAACTGGGCTATCGGGGAGGGAGAGGATTGACATTCCTAGATTTATCTTTAGTTCGATCGAAAAGGGTGATTTTAATCTCAGTATACACTCTACGAAGAGTCAAAGAAGCTTCAATATGGTAAAGGATCTCCTCAGAAGTCTGTATACCCCTCTTGGCCAATTTAAAAACCAACCTAAGTAGCAGGTTTTTAAAATAAAAATTACTTATTTTCGCCCATTAAATGTATGTCTATTTTAAGGCTACACGTATTTTCAAATCATTTATAACACAAACTAAGAAATATTGATCATTTTGTTTATTTCTTAACTTTCAAGAACTAGTACTTTTAACATCGGCTTCTCTAAGTATCTGTACCCAATGAAGTTTTGAAATGTTCAAGTACTTCACAGAAATAAAATCACTTAAAGCAACAGGATGAGCCATGAAAAATCAGTCCATTTCAGTCTCGTTACTGTATGTGGAATATCAAGCTAAATACGTACGGTATCTCCATCTACCCTTTACAGATGTTGAAAATTATCTCCTTATACATCAGTGTATCTCTGCATGTCTCAGTATAATTTGAGACATTCCTTGCAACTCATTGATATCAATGCTCCGTATAGAAATCCGAATGTTCTCCTTCAGTTCGTCTATTGTCTTGGGATTATTGGCCATGCACTTTTCCTTTTAAATTTCCCCACAGGTACAAATAACTCGTCGATAGGTCCGGCTAACGTTGAGGCCACAATCCTTTTCTCGCAGTTCGTTTTTCAGTGAAAGCCTCATGGATTCGAGTCAGGGATTCGCCAGACGTATTGCAAGTCGTTCCGTCCTGCTGTAGGTAGGTAGTTAAATTAATGTCACACTGGAGCAACATAACGGGTGATGGGTGACTGCGGCATCAATCCAAAATGGAAAGATCCGAGGTCGCGCGCGACACCTCATCATTTTTAAACACGGTCAGATGACGAAGTCAACACCTCAGCTGGCACCCCACTCTCCAAACTTCCACACCACGCCAAAGTGAGGACATTATGGGCCACGACAAATTTAAACGTGCACCAGCTCCCACGTACAAGACGGTTTTTGGCTGACCCGAGTTTCGAATTCGCAATCCTCCAGTTGCTAATCCAACCGTACTAAGTACTCTAAGTACTAAATACTCTTCCAAATGGGCTACCGTGGCCCCCGTTCTGCTGGAAGAAGCAGTATTCCAGTTCCTCAGGCTTGACCTGTGCATAGAACAACGAGACCGTGACGGGCTGCATTTTCGTGGCCCACCCTGCCTTTTATAATTGTTTTATGCACATTCTAAATTAAATGTCAAAATAATTGTAGCGGAAATTGATAAATACCCCCGTAACATAGTTCTACTTTGATGGGAGCAAAAGTTTAGTGTAATCCATCATGTCACTAAATTACTGCGATCATTAGTACTCGCCCGGGAGATATTCTGCAGGTGAAGAGGGATAAAGAAAAATTCTCAAGTGAATTTCCTTTTATTTATTTCTTGTTCCGGTTTTTATAACACCCATACCCAGCAACGAGCTTGTGAAGTTATTTCTTTATAAAAGTCGTTTATTAAGTTTCTCTACGGGATAAAAGATTTCCGAAAATAGACTCGGGAGTGAAAGTTTTTCTTAAGATTCAGTGTAGTAGATTATTTTGAAAAATGTTTTCCAACTATTAACCCTCCAATTGGTTTCGACGAGATATCTCGTCCATCAAGATCTGACCAATTTTATTTGATTGACGAGATATCTCGTCATCAAGATACTGTCAATTTTTTGATGACGGCGAGATCAAAATCTGTTAAGTTTTCTTATAGGGACGAGATGTCTAATCCATTAAGATTGATATTTGGGGGGTTGATTAAATGCATAAATGTTTCTTTTACTCTAAATCTGTTTAAAGACTAAATTTGTAGGTCAAAAAATAAAAACAATAAGTATTTTTTTTAGTTCATTATATTTTTTGGACAAATAACAATATAACAATCTTGAAAATTTGCATTTATTGTCTTGGAAAAAATATCAATTAACGAATTTCTGCTCTAAACTGGCATTATAATATATAGTGCATTTTAGACAACTTGTAAGAAACACAAGTATTATGTTTTAATAATTTGTATATTTTAAAACAGTTAAATATTACTCTAAGGTTATTTATTGCTTTTAACATGCCATTGTCATTTTTGAGTAGTACATTTTACAATATTAGTCTAATGTACTTTTGTATCACAACATAACTAATGCAATTCTAAAATAAATTACTTAGTCTTCAACGCAGATATCTTCGGCCATGAGGTTTCATTACGTTATAAAAATTCAAATCGCGAGCTTTTGTGGCAAAATGTCAACAAACATGAATGATACTTCCTATCTGAAAATTCAAAAGCATGAAACGCCGTATACCGTGACTGGATAGTTTAAATGAAGACAAATAGTTCCTTTCACGAATATGACGCTTATAATAGAAAAAACGATACCAGAAACATTTTGAAGAAAAATTGCTGTCAGTAAAAAAGTTACAATAAGTGTTTTCTCTTCCTAACATTGCAAACTCAAAAGGCTTTTCATATCTTAATATTTATCTAATGTTTACTTTTCTGCATTTACATAACGCTTGCTGAAAAATAAATCTACAGACTTATGAGAATTTTAGTCGATAAGATAATATCTTTAAGGGATATGTTTTCTGTTTCTTTAATCATCTTATTCCAGATCCCTTAGGCATCCATTCCAACATCAGTAAGTTTATTCTTTCAGTGATGTTCTTTCACTAGTAAATTAGAAAATTGAAGTTAAGGGGACAATGGATTTTCAAAATCACGAAAATTGATCGAAAATCGTTTTTTTATTTTAGCGTTAAGAATTAGTTGATATCAAACTCTGTAGATTACAAAAATATTTTTTCAATTAGTGCAGTAAGCCTACTACAAAAACACATTTTTCACCGATTGAGATTTTTCGACATTCTTCTGATTTAACGGCCGCTACTCTCAGAGTGTTTCAAAAATAGTCACCATTTCACCCTTGCAGTGCTGAAATGTCAAGTGTTCGGGTTTTAAAACATTAAATTTATTTTACTGCTAGCTGCGAAATAAAAATCAATTGTTCAATGTTATGGGTTTCACATTAAATTTTCAAGTCAGTGTGGTACATATGGCAATGAACAGGCGAACCAAATGAAATGTCTAAGGCTGGAGCTCAGTTGCATCTACCTAAATCCCCTTTACCTCTACTTAACATCAAGAGGCGTATATGCTCATCTATAAAGACTAATAGAGATGTCCACAGGACAGAACTGCAATGTTTTATTGAGGAATAAACCTCGTATCCCAGGTTCTTTGCCCAGAGCTGTAAGAGTTGCTTGTTTTCGACTTTTTACCGGATATAGTTACCTACAAAAACACATACACCGTATTGGAGTAGCCAGATCAGCTATCTGTCCCCTTTGCAAACTGGACGTAATGTCTGGAGACCATTTCAAGAACTGCCCTAAAATTCCTGACAATATAGTTACAAATACTGTAGATAATGCTTTAAAACCATATTTTCCACTTCAGAACTCTGTTGGGCTGCTCGTCTATTGATGGTAGAAAGGCCGGGGACGGGCGTAGGATAAAAAAATAAACAAATGAACTGATTTGTTGTTATTGTAGATCTGCTTTGACGGTTGACAAGGTAAAGCTCATATATTAGAAACAAATAGTACATCTTGTGACTACTAGTTGTTTTATTCTACTAGTACACTACTAGTAGTTTTATTCGTCCCCATTGAACTTAAATGTCCATTGCTATTAATTGAATTATTTTCTTAAATATTATGATGATTAACATCAAAATTTTTAATACTTAATGTCATTAAAGGATGTAAGATATTGTAATTAATTTATAACTAATTAGAGATAAATACCAATTAAGGTTAATTAGAAAACACGTATATTAATTTTTTGTACTCTTCTAATTTTTGTTGTACGTTCTATATACACTCAAGGTAGTATCTGCTTACATATACCACCAAAATATATTAGGCCGTACTGTGATACTATGGTTATTTTTCATCAAAAACATGTTATATAGTGATCTACTTTCTTGTTATTTTTATTCTCTTCTAATATGGAATAATTCTGAAAAAACTTTTAAACCAATGTCTGCAATCCCATAGATATGAATTTTAGGAATCTAAAATATTTTTTTTGTAATTCCTTATTTAGCAAATAGGATGAGAGGTTTAAATGTAAGAACAAACTAATCAGAAACGAAAAAAATTCTTTCGGCTAGGAGTAATTTGATTTATCACCGTTTATACAATGTTTTACGTTAATTTTTAATATAAACTACATTCTGAAATTACATTCGAGTAGCATGCCGTCATATATGATATGGTTATGGTATTGGTATTTTCAATTAACGTCACACTGGAGCAACACAACGGGTTAGATATGGTTATGTCAATGAAGGAAATAATCGTATAATCATACTTCCATACTTCGTAGTAAATGATTAACAAAATTTATTAATCATTTGTTAACAAATTTTATATTTAAGGTTTATTAACAAATTTTTGTATTTAACTCTCTTTGTGGTTTATCTTCGCGTCGAAATTGCCCTGTATTCCATTTTTTGCACCTTCTGGTGCAAAAACCTGTTCCAAACTCTCGCCTGTTCTGGGCATGGGTCAGTTTAATAATAGTGCAAGGGACCTAATTTGGAGCAATAGGTGGTCAGTTTTGTCTCGACAAAATATCGCATTCTTAGCAAAATTTACCAGATCTTGGAAGCGATATCTCCTCAAAATGTTTGGAGGGGTAATATTTCTTGTTTGTTTATTTATTAAGGATTTGTTATTTAATTTTAATTTTATAAAAACATTCAATACTTTTATAATATTCAATTTATAAAGTATATTATAAACCAATACTTTCGGGAGACTTGCCTGTCTGAACTCCCCTTCGTCAAACTACAGTAAAACTCCAATTATCCAGATCAATTGGGACCAGACCCCATCCGGATAATTGGATAATTCACGAAAAAAAGGTTATTTCTTAGTAAAAAACGAATTTTGCTTTATTTGTAATGTAATTTAATGCTATGAAAATAAGTTTGTTTACGTTTTGTACTTACATACTGTATTAAAATGTGTCATTGCTTGAGCATATCGGTGGTCAAAGTCAGTTGTTTCGCTGTCTTTACTCGTTTCCGTGCAGCCAAGTCTCGCATCCGCTTGACGGTGAGTAGCAGTAGATGGTCGCACTCAGGCTGCCGCTCCATCCATTTTAGCGCTGTGTCAAGGCACTCAAACGCCTTACTAGCTGACGGTCCCGCGTCTGGTTGAGTAGCAATGTCGTCGTCATCTTCCGGGTCATCAATGAGTTCTTCTCGCACACTTTGAATGAGTTCACCGTCACTGATAATTTGGAATCCAGGGTCCGAAGAATCACACCACCAGCCACTCGCCTACGTCCTCTGCACTGCACTTGGAACATCCAGGAATTTTCACTATGATGTTTCTTATGTCCTCAACTAACACTTCGTCCTCTTTTTCTGTCTCTTCTACCTCCTGCTTTTCACGGCCCTTTCTTTCTTCCTCTTTCTGTACCTCCTCCTTGGTTGAAATGCCTTTCAATTTGTTCCAAGCTCTTCTTAATGTGGTTGACTTCACCAAACTCCATGCTTCCGCCACCATGTAAGAACAGTCTTTTAAATCAATCTTTATGTGATGAGCCACAATGCCTTCTTCATCTTCTATCAAAATTTTCCTTAACAGTTGTCTTCTGTAATTATGCTTCATAGATTCGATAACCGATTGGTCCATCGGCTGCAACAAACTCGTTACGTTTGGCGGCAAGTAGTGTTTTGAAACGTTCATTTTCTCTTTCAAGGTTTTCTGTGGGGTGGGTGCATTGTCAATGATTAACAACACCTTACTGGCTTCTTTCCTTAAGGCATTTTGTTTTTTACTTCTGGTATGAAAACTTCACCGTACCATTCGGTAAACAGAGCAGCAGTCATCCAGGCCTTTGATTGATTCTTGTAAAAGAGGGGAAGTTTTTTTCACATTTTTGAAAGTCCGGGGGTTTTTTGATTTGCCTATCTACAGAAGGGGTATTTTGTGGTTCCCCCAGAGTTTCCCGTAGAGTTAGCACAATTTAGCAGGGTTACACGGTCTTTACTAACCTTATGACCAGGAACACTAGATTCCCTTTTAGAAGCTAAAGTTCTAGGCAAAGCCTTCCAAATAAGGCCTGTCTCATCTGCGTTACATAAAAATTCGACGTTATAAGATTTTGTTTCTATTTTGAATTTTTCAATAAAGTTTTCTGCTGCTTTAGGGTCTGCTGATAGCTTCTCGCCACTTACATCTAACTCACGGATACCGTGCCTTGACTTAAAATTCCGTAGCCACCCATTACTCGCCTTAAAAGAAGACAAACCTTCGATTTTCTCGGCAAAAAGCTTCGCCGATCTCCTTTTCGCAAACGATTGGCCCAGAAAGAGGATTTCCTACTGCTCGCTGCTGCAGAAACCACTTGAATACAGCCTCTTCCAGTTCTTTGTTTTCTGACATTTCACAGCTCATCTCGACGGACTCCCATCTTCACTCTCGAGGACAGACACAAAGTTTAAAAATAAAGACCTGTTTTTTTTAATGTCGGAAATTGTTGATGTTTCAACACTATACATCCCAGCTAACTGCTTACCAGACACTCCTTTGACTAATTGTTCAATGATTTTTGTTTTATCTGTCAACGATAAAACAACACGTTCCTTTTAGAAGCTATACTGCACAGCAAAACAAATAAAACAGAACACGAAAGACGGAACGCAGCAACAAACGACACAACTGAAGGACAAAATCACACTAAAAATGACAAGACTGGTGACTCATCGTCTGTGTATCCGCTATCACTACACTAGCGCACTTTTTATCATTCACCGATAATAAACTTTTAAAATGCTGATTTTGCTTATTTCTTTTTTTTTCTCAAAGCGATCCAGATAACTGGAGTCTGGATAATTGGAGTTCTATTGTACTTGTTTAAGTCACTGATCTGTATCTGGAATTACAGGAGTCAGTCTTCATCGTATGAAATACGTTCGATTTTGATTGAATTTAAATGCTTTAGTTCATCTAACTAATTTTTAAACAGAAATAATTGATTAATGCTACACAAAAAAGAATTTGTCTTTGGAGAACTTTAGTTGGACAGGTCTTCAAGACATCATAGTAATTTTCAAACTAATCCTGTAAGAATGAAATAATGTCCAGAGGAATTGAATTCTTAATCGATTTTGAAGCAG
This sequence comes from Meta bourneti, assembly GCA_933210815.1. NCBI lineage: Eukaryota > Metazoa > Arthropoda > Arachnida > Araneae > Tetragnathidae > Meta > Meta bourneti. Next base: position 69,265,109 of record OW119925.1, read on the forward strand.
CTTGAAACAAAACTAAGTGTAGCTATACTGATTGATATCACAGATATTTGTAGATGTATTTGCTTTCATGTTCTTCCTTTGACTGATATGATTGATATCTCCGAACTGAGATTTACATGCATCATTTGAAATTGGGTTCATTTTCCATCTATCAGGTTTGTCGCAATCATTTTCATAACAAATCAATTATTTCTCTCATTTTTTCCTCACGTTGGCATGGTGTAACTTTGGAAAGCGAGGGGCGTGCTCAGGCGTTGGCCACGTCATCTGGCAGTGGTTCAAAATGACGAGGTGTTGTCCTCGGATATTTCTCTTTGGAATTGATCCTGGACCGTTGCTGATAGCCCGATGTGTTGCTTCAGTGTGAGGTAAATTCAACTACCTATCTCTTTCACTTTTCATTGTTTTTCAGGTGGCTAAAAGTAGCACAATCAACTGCACTGAAAATAGTCTGAGTATTGTTTTACTTAAAATTTTATGTGGTATTCTGGTATATTTCATTAAATTTGATTTATCGCCTTTCTGATGATGTTTGTTGTTAATTTTTAATATAAGCGCCATGCTAAAATTGCATTCGAGTAACATGCCAAGTTACTCCGCAGAAGTCACGAAAGGGGTTACCAAAACACAAGCTCATTGTCTCTTTAGCTTTACAGAAAAACAAGTTTCATAAAGCAATAGCAAGTTTTTCATTGGTTAATTTTGCTCTTGTAATGTTTTTCAACAAAAGAACGCTATTCGAAAAAAACTTTACAATATATTTGTATTATATTTGAATACGCCGCGTTCGTAAACAACTCTCAAAAAAGGGCAAACCAAAAAATAATCCGCCACATGACCTCCGTTTCACCAGTTCTGAAGTTGCATTTACGAACGATTAGGTTTTTTTAGTCTCATTCGCCATGTAATCGGCAATTTTTTTTGAAAAATTCAATCTGAAAATGAGCCTAAACCATGAGTAGAGATGCATTACAACATTCACATCTACCTTTTCGGACGCCAACTTCTGAACTGTCAAAAGCTAGCACAATCTTTGTTCATTTCAAACGATTTTTTTTGTTTGTTTCAGTGACTCAAGGAACGGCTTGTTTTTCACACTAGAAAATCTGAGAGACTCTTGGAACGCTCGGTTCGATTAACTCGTACAACCGGTGTTATTTATTCGCGTTTACGAACGTGCTCATATCTAGAAGAGAGGGTTTTTCTACATGTGGAATCATTTTAATGAAAATATCAAAATGTAAGAGCAAGTGTATTTTGAATTGTAAAAGAAATATAAACAGTATATAGAACCCTGATTTCAAAACAGACCAACTCAATTCATTTTATGAATTTTATTCCTCGTATTAAACATTTAAGACGTATTTCTTATGATTTATTTGTTTCGTATGCATGTACAAACTGCTACTAGCGTTGAATCTCAATTTAATATTTATTTGTGCATTCTGTTACTAGTATTCTAATAATCTGCTAAATCTATTTTAATTTATTCTTTAACTGCAACTTTAATGGAACTAAAAATATTTTACATTTTGAATGAAGAAAAATCGTTTGGTTTTGCGTTACTCGTTTGTATATATTTGTGTGATCCATCTAGAACATTCCATTTTAAATTAATTATATAAATGGTAAATAAAGATACACTGCAACAGATTTAATCACTCTATTACTTATAAATAGCCTTTCAATTGTCTTGAATAAAAACGTAGCGTGTAGAATTTCAGATATTCACCGCGTTTCTATCTTAAAAATATTGTAACTGAAATTGGTTCATAATCCATGAAACGCATTTGCGAAATTAAAACGATTTTGCTTTTATGTTTATTTAATATGTTGTGTTAGAGTGAAATGTAAGAGCTTTTAAATATTCTTTACATGTAACAATTGGGATATTTTAAACTAATAGTTGAAGTAGGTTATCTGCAAATTGCTGGGCAGAGGGATCGCCGTTGGCATGAACTCGCACGTTTGTTGATAGTCCAAGTCTATGAATGTCATTCCAAATGTAAGATGATTTTAAACAGGCTTGCATTTCATCCGCCCTGGTTCCACGGGGAATAACCGGAAGTGTCTGTCGAAAGTCACCAGCCAACACCATAGTGACGCCTCCCATTCTGTCATTGTTAAGTCAGATGTCTTTCAACGTGACATCAAGTGCTTCGAATGCGGCTTTGTTGGACAAAGCACATTCATCCTAGACAATGAGCTTGCAATTATGTAGAACCTTTGCCTTTCCTGAATTTCTTGAAATTTTGGAATCTCCGCGTTTGCCGGATTTAAGAGTAACTTGAAACCCGAGCGAGCTGTCCTCCCTCCTGTCACTAGAGATGCCGCAATGCCTGATGAGGCAACAGCCAGGGCAATCTCGTTTCTCTGTCGCACTGTAGCCAAAAGATTGATGAGAAAAGTCTTGGTGCTTGAACCCGTTGAGCAGCATATTCTGTCGTGAAGTAGACTCTCTGGTCATTCTCAAGGTGGACGCTTAGATGAATGACTGTGAGGTGGCGCTCGTGAATTGGGAAGTTGAGTATTCTCCATACTGCTTTGTTGCTGCTGATATATCTTCCCATTTAAACTGACGAATTTCATTCTCTCCACTGGTCAATTCAAACACAGCCATGCCATATCCTTTGTTAACATACTTACAGACGTACTTTATAGACTTTACAGAATTGCAATACTCTACGTTGATATGCGCATTGAAAATTTTTGTTAATAGACGGAACAATCCACGTATTGTCCACAGACACTTCTGATCCTCGAAAATTAATGTTTGCAGTAAATCCCCCGTCTTATGATGATCTACGACGATAAAGTGGATACCCGTCTTGTCCCGTTTGCGTTTCTTTCAAAAAACGGCGTGGGAATAGCTTTGTGCAAATTCCATCCTTCATGCATGGAGAGAGTGGATTTATGCATCCGCAGGGGCCATGTACCATTTGCTTCGTTACAATGCAAAAATGTTCTGAGTTTTCTTGTGGATTAGGGATTTCTGCACTGATAAAGTCATCCACTCTGTGAACGTGTAATGAGTCTTTGAGCCAAATCAGAATGTGGGCTTGAGGAAGTCCTTGCTTCTGCCACACTGTCGTGTACATATGACGATTGACTTCTCCAAAAATTTTTCCCTTTGTGATGAGACTCATCAGTGTTTTTTGCTTTTGATGAGACTCTTGCCAACAAATCATGACGATCCTGTGGTTTTTGCCCAACAAATAGTTCTTGCTGTATCTGTCCAGTTTGGATTGCATGTAAAGATGTTGAAGAGGTCTGGTCTAACATAGTTTCTCACTTAGGACACGGCATCTTGAGTACGCTCGTGCATGTACCTGGGACTCTCAGTAAATCTGGAAAGCAAGATAATCAACTGGCCAATGTCTAACATTTCCATCATTCATGACCGCATCCCTCAAATGTGCATACTGTTCCACTCTCAGGGTCCTCTGATTTAGTCGTATGTACAACAGCCTTTCCGATTCAATCTTAGCATACATGTCGACAATAAATTAATGGAACATGTCTTTGCTTCTCAGTAAAATGTTGAAATTTGAAAAGCATATCATCACCCTCTGAGCGTAGAACTGCATAGCAGAAATCTTAGTTTGTGGCATTCCTGTAGTTGGGTTTGTTTGTCGCAGTTGATTATATCCATCCGCCCTCTGCCAAAACATGTGTGGATACTGTAGCGCATCGCTGGACCTGTGCGTATCGGGAATTCTCTTGATGGTGCCACTACTTTCTTCTAAAACTATGTCTCTTGCTCCATGTTCTCCCACCATGATTAAAGCCACTTCTGTTGTCGGTGCATTGAACCGCCTCTCATGTTCACCATGTGGGGGTTTTACCCACTAAGATTATTATTTCGAATTCAGGACTGATCTTATCCATGGCCGATTTGAAGCTGTGGATGTAAGAGTTGTGATGATCCAGCATATATTGTAACTGAAGTACTATGCCTTGTCTCGTCTGCGGAATGTGTTTGCAACACTGCTCTGCTTGTTGTCTACCATCTCCAACAAAATATATTTGCAGAAATTTAGGCTCTTCGTTTGGTAGAGGGTGTAGACTCCTGATGCGGTGATAAACTTGACGCTGAACCTTAAATGTTGGCATGTATCCGATTTCTTCCGATACTCTCTAATTTCCTTTGTCGTGCCGAAAGAGGTCATCAGAAAACAGGAATTGTACCTTCTAATATTTGCCAGGAAATGTTTAGCTTCGGTGGAATCTCCAACTAGTAAAGTACGAAGGGGCTTGGCTGGATCCATTAACCATGGCAGTTGAACCTTTCTCCGTTGCAGCACATACCTGGGACTTCACCTTTCCACTTCTTTACTTAAGAGTGTTGACATGTTACAGACATTGATCCAATGACGCACGAAGGATAGGATACATAATCTGATGATGGATCGTAATTAAATCTTCCGGTTCTAACTTGCTATAGTCTTGTTTCTCTTCCTGGGGTGGATTCAGCTTCTCTTTGTTCTGTTTCTCGGTTCTCTCGCTATCTTGTCTCTCTTTCTGGGGTGGATTCAGCTTCTCTTTCATTTCTTTCTCTGTTTTCTCGCTGTTGTGTTCGAAGACATTTCTTTTTTCTGGGAGGCTGTGGCATCTTTAAATATAACTCTAAACCAAAATAATGTAATTATTAAAATTGCAGAAATTATACAACTTCAAAAGTAAGTTATGAAGTAACTACTACTGAAATAAAAATGTGATTGAATCTTTAAATATAACGCTATACTTTTAAAAAGGCTTAACGCGAAACCTCACTGATTCCGACAAATAACCTAAATGAATCACAATGTCAGCGAAATCAAAACCAAATTATATATAAACAGTAATAAACAGAATTGCAGAAATGGTACAGATTCAAAAGTTATGAAATAACCACTATATACTATTTGCAAAAAGTACCTAAACTAAAACAGAAAGCAATACAAAAAAATTAACGAAGTTAATCAAGAGCGCTTTGAATACGTTGGATGATCCGCAGCTGCATACAGATATTTGCACTGCTGCCTTATCCGACATTCTTTTTAGAAAGTAAACAGAAAGCTTTGGTTTATTGCCAAGAGCAGAAGCTGTGTGATCTCTCTCACACTGTTGCCATTCTTAGGAAACCAAATAATACAAAAATATACCAATAAATAAATTTAAAAAATTTCTAGATTAAATTTTAAATTTTGGACGAGGTACATTCAGTCACCTTTAGGACTACCTGTGTGCCAAATTTCATGGCTTTACGTACTATAGATTCGTCTGGACACCGCTCATAAACAAACACTTCCTTTCATAATAGAGATTATCACTTTAGATTAAAAAAGGCAATGAATGTGAGATACATAGAGAGAGATGTTGAATTTCTATTTACTTTAAACTTTTCTTTTAATTTTTAGTAATCCCGGAATATCTTTTGTTATGGTTTGCATTTATTATATTTTAGCATACGCCTTCTTTCCGTAAATATATTCATTGTATTTTTAAGGAACTAATAGTCATTCAAAGTTTATATAGGACTTTAAAAACAAAATTAGTTTATAATTCGTGTTTTCTTAACACCCACAATTTAGATATAATTCTGAAGTTCGTGCTTACTTAAGTCATTATTAATATCTTTCGGGCGTTATCCAATTTTTGAAGGTGGTTAAAAGTAAACACACAGTGGATATCGTAATTGCGAAAGATAAACATGGAGCAAAGAACATGGTACCTTGTAGCAGCAAACTTTTGAATGATACAAGTTATACCTAATTCAAACAACGTTGTGGTGAGGATGAACATTAAAAATGAATATCTCCCAATAAACATATATAGTAGAATTATATATTTATCTCCTGGGGAATCAAAGCAATTTGCATAGTTTGTTTTCATGTAGGTAGATAGTTGAATTTCCGTCGCACTGACGCAACACAACGGGCTATTGGCGACTGTCCGGGATCAATTCCGAAATTTTCCAATAGGAAATAAGTTCAATAAAACTGGTATTCATACACACATTCTTTCTTCCATTACTTATAATCGTTTCTAGAAAAGGTTTACATTGTATTATAATTCTTTTATCTTTGAACTATTCATTTTGATATTTTTCATCCAATTTTAAAGTGATTAAATAATTCATATATTTTTGTTAAGTTAATGCCTTCACATCTTACTGTTGGAAAGCAAGTGGGGTAATTTTAAGGTGAAAAACATGTTTCAATGCATAGTTTATTTAGCTTGATTTTCGCTTTACGATTTTATTTTGGTCAGCATAGGTAAACATACAAATTGAAGCAGAAAGATGGGGATGCCTTGTCTCATAAGTTAGATTATTTTTATCTTTTTTACTTTGGTCAACTGGCAATTTAGTTTTGAGTATTTTGAGCAGGATTGCCCTGAATAGTTGCCAAAGGACCTAGTTTTGATATTTTTTTACTGCAGTCATACATTAATCTTAGTTTTGAGTATTGATAAAGTGTAGTTATATCCAATGCAATTAATTTAAATAAAAAGAGCGAACACCAAGCAATAGCTCTTGGAAAATCTTGGGAGCAACTGCTGATGAGTCAAATTCCAACCGAGATCTCAAGAAGAGACTTCACACCCAAATCTAGATTGATGACAGGATTGATTACGACTACTTGCAGATACATCTAAATAAATCTGGAATAAAGTACACTGCATGTAACACTGCAACTCCAATGAAATTATGAATCCCGATCATTTAAGACTATGTGATCTGCTACTGCTGAGATCACCTTTTTTACTAAATGGGCTGTAAATTCTATCATTTTGGTGTAGTGATTTAGCCTTAGCATACATTTGCATTGTAACTTCAAAGAAACACCTACCTCTTCATGGTGCCATCTGCATTATAAATTGAAACCAGAGATTTGTCAAGGACTTTCCAACATTAAAAGTACTTAATCCACTTCACCAAGTTTGAAACTTCCACCGACATCTCTCTAGGATAGGTAAGAGACACCTTAAAATGGGTTAAACCAACTACTGTTTACCTAAGTAAAACTTAAGAATCTTATCCATGTTTACGAAGAGGATAGTATCAAGCATTATCTCTGTGCTTATAAGGCTTAAGGGTAATATTTGGTTGGTGAGGTTTAATAAAGAGGATTTGCTCGCATAAAATATGACGTTAGGGAAACGTTTGAACTCTTCGCCGTAAAGTTTGTCTTATAGTAAACCACAATAAATTAGTTCTAAAACCTTTATTTAAGGCTAGTATCAGATATTTAGAATGTATAATGTGTATGTACTATTGGAAATCTCTCTTATCATTGCTATTAGAGGTCTCTTTCGTTGAGTTGTGTCAGTTTTTATTCGATACTATTATTATTCTGTTTATTTTTGTTTACATATAAAATATACATTACTTTAAACTATGTTTTTTAGTTTTGATTTTAAATTCATAACTTAAATTCAATAAGTATCTAATCAGCATATTATTATTACAGATAGCATCAAAATGGGCACTAATTATTTGAATACACCTTAGAGACAATTTTAATTGTTTTATTTTAATGAGTAATGAAAAGTTACCTAAAGAAATACAACCCGCCGTGTTGCTCCAGTGCGACGCTGATTTCATTTACCTCCCTAAAGTAAAAAATGGTTTAAAGATTTTTGAAACTCTTATAATTTTTTGTCATTAATTCATTAAAACAAAATCTTATAACTTAATTGAAAGAAAAATTAAACGATTAAAAGAAAGGACAAAGATTTATTTTAAACCCAATTTTGCAATTTTTAGAATCCTACAAAAAATTCGTTTGCAGACCAAAATACCGAATAAATTTTATCGAGTACACTATCCCAAAATATAAATTAAAAGCTTATTATTTTTACAAAAAGGTAGGCTTTACGAACTACGATATAAGAAAAACTGCACTCTAAAACTTTCTTTAAATTGGTGATTTCGGGTAAGGAAATTGGAGAACGTAAGAGGAGTTATTTTACTGAATCTAGGAAAGGAGATTGTAGTTTTCTTAGTTACAATAAATTCTTTGAGAAAATCAGATCATATTACTTTATAGCGTTTGCTTTTATGTGAGTTTAAAGGAATGTTTCTGTAAATGTATAAAAAAATAGCACTATTTTTCAGAAAAAAACTCAAATATTCGATATATTCTTGTGCTGCTGAACAAAATTTTAAAAAAGAAAGTACTGTGAACTGGATATAGTAGCAAATTTAACAAAGCTCACAAAACAATTTTAATTAATAAGAAAATGTTGATTGCATGATGCTAAATTAGCACCTGAACGAAGATCTTTCTTATGGATATAAATTATATACTACATACAATAACGAAAAAATACAACTGCAATATACATTGCCATTTTGTAAAAATTTGTAAAGTTATTTTTATGGTTAATATACTGGGTCACTTATTCACAGTAATTAAGATACTCATTAACAGAAAGAAACATTGCGTCACCAGTCATGGATTTTTTATCAAAATGCATACCTAAAAAGTCCTTGTAAAATTTAGTTTTGCAAGTGATACAGGTTCTGTAAATTCATGACTTCATTATTCTTCGATTTTTCAATTTTGTCTATGCATCAACCAGAAGTTAAATACACTCCGTCTATCCATCTACAGAGAAAATGGTAAATTCCATTCATTAAAAGATAGTTATTAATTGATTAGCTTCATTGCAGAAAGTTCAAACTTTGGAGGTTGGAGAGCATTCCTTTTAGTATTATGAAGCATTTTAGAATCCTGAAACATATATAAAAGAATCACTTCGTCATCATCAAATGAGAATGATAAAGGGAAGGACAGAAATTGTTATTCTGAACTGACCGATAGTGTAGGAGGTCTTAGAAATTACAGAAAAATTCTGTTGGGAACATGGTCGATCAAATATACTGAAGTATATTTTGAAGTTAGCATTTATTGCATAATACTTACAAGCGGTCCCAATACGTATATTTGGCTTGAGGTTGGAAAAGATGCACTTACCAGATAAAAGTAGTTTCTTAGATGGTAGTTGGCAGTTTAATTTAAGTCGCACTAAAGTAACACAACGGGCGACAGTCTGGTATCAATCCCGAAGGGAAAGATCCGAGGACAACCATTGATTTGAAATATAAGTAGATTAAGCATTGCTATTGAGAAGAGCTTCAAAACGTGTGACTAACATATCGATTAATAGTCAAGTGCCTGCTCTGTGAAAAATTTATTTGGTTGGTCGATTCGGCATATTATCGTCTCATTTGACGATATAACATCTTATGACTGGGTAGGTGTGTTAATGCGCATTTCTGTAGAGTGCCGATAAAAGTGGTGAAATTGGCAAACTACTCTGCCGTGCTGTTACCTATCAGATGATGACTTAATGGATGGGTGTCTTGTCCCGCCCCGTACACCAATTAGATGATGAAAACTCGTTTCCACTGGCAGACGAAAGTAGTCTAAGAGTCTCATTACTACTATTTTTGGCCACATGATCCTGGGCACATAAAAAAAAGTTAGCATTGTTCATTCTACCTTTTTACTTCCTCTATGAGGACAACACCTCGTAATTTGGAACCACAGATGACGAAGTCAACACGAACTGGCACCCCACTCTATAGAGAAAATATAAAAGAAGGAGCAATGGTAACCTTTTTATGTGCCCAGGATCATGTGACCAAAACTAGTAGTAACGTGACACTAAGACTCCTTTCGTCTGCTGGATGGAACCTAACATTCATCATATGATTGGTCCACGGAAGATAAGAACTTCTTTTCATTGATTCATCATCTGATTGGTCCATTGATTGATGATTTGATAGTAGACTGGTGATTTCACCACTTTTGTCACCACTCTATAGAAATGCTCATTCACACACCTACCCTGTCATACGATGTTATATCGCCAAACAAGGTGATAAGATACCAAATCGGTCAACCAAGTCCATTTTTCATAGAGCAGTCACGTGACTACTAGTCGACATGCTGGTCACAAGTTTCTCAGCTCCTCACAATAGCTCAATCTACTTATATTTCTCGTCTATACTCCACTCTCCAAACTTCCAGACCACTCCAAAGTAATCTCTTAGAAAAGGTACATCGAAGATAAAAAAAATGTTAATTTTTATAGGAATCAAATTTAAAGAATTGCGCTTGTTAATCTGTAGAGCACTTATTTAATTGATTATTATTAGTTTTAATTATGTTTTAAAACTTCTAATAGAAACAGAAACAAAAATTATTACATGAACGAGTATAAAACAGGCAGAGCAAATGAATTCGATGTTTTGAAAACTTTTCGACCCACTGCCTTTAAAACGCACTCTGCTCAACGTCTAAAGACACCTCAGCTGACAAAACAATTGAAGAGGGGATTTATATCGCTTTGCTTGGAAGACATCCTTGTCAGCACACACGTTTCCCCCAGTGCTATCACTAGTGATCTAATTCCCGTTAACTCCAAGGATGATAGTTCTCAGTTCCTGCTTTCCTCAGGGAATGCTAATGCCCTCTATAATCCAGGTTGTAGCGTCCTTAACTCTTGCGAAACTCCTGGGAGTGTGAGATTCAGATGGATGCATTAAGTTAAAGAATAGACGCCAAATAGGGGTTAATGTGATACAAAGCTTAAAGATAAGATCTTCTAAATCAGGATGCCGTTACGAAACACGAGTAAGAGAGTGATGAAGCTGAAACTAAGCTTTTAGGTTCCCATGACAACGACGTTTTGGTTATCCTTTGCATTTGCTTTATTACTGTCGCTTTCTTCCATGTATGAGAGGGATTTTCAGTGTAAGAACCAGGCGGAAGACGGGGATTTTACTACATGTTACATTTTAACTGATACTTTATTTTGATCTTTATTTTTTTTTCTTTAAGAAATACAAAAAAATTCTGATTATTTGAGACAGACGATAAAGAGAATAAAACATAAATAAAATGTACAACATAAAACTTTGAAATAGGACTAGTAGCTAATATGACAACCCTGGTATTTTTAGAAATTATTTTTGGCTTGCGCAACTGAATTAGTTCCATCGACCTTCTAAAGAAATAGACGGATTATGTGGACGGTGTCGCTGTCGTAAGATCTCTGAAGGGTAAATAACAAATCGACTTAGCCGATTGGCTATGAAAGTGCAGACTAGTGTTTTTAATAACGGTGGATAATCACTCTAACCAATCAATAATTTAGGATTCATGCTTTTACCCTCAACCACGTGACAGATCTTTAAACCGAGCAATTGGAAGAAATAACATGAAGCTGCGGGCACATCATCCGTCTATTTCATTTTAAGGTCGATGATTAGTTCGAGGCAATCATTATTAATCGTTTGCTTTTTAAATTTCTGTAATCCGTTTGCCTATATTCCAGGAATCCATTTTATAGTGAAAAAACAGATACATTCATTGCTTTTTGTTTGAAGCTTTTTTTAATCTATGTTTTAAAATATATCTCTGGATTTTCAATTTGTTGTTTTTCGTTGAATATTTGTAATCAAGGTATAAATGAATGTTTAATCAGTTTTTAAATGACATACGTTGCGTTTATATATATAGTGGATCCTTGTTGAAAACTGACTACAATCTTGAAACATAACCTCAGATTGTAAGAAAAGTAATAAAAAAGTGGCTACAATGGCATGTTGCACGTAAGAAGCCACTCATTAGCAAACTTAACAGAAGAAAGCGTCTTGAGTTTTCAAAAAAGCATGTTCGTAAGCCCTTAACTTTTTGGGATTCTTGTAATTTTCAGGGATGCTTTAAATTTTTGCCTCTGGTTTAGATGGACCGAGTTATTAGCAAACTTAACAGAAGAAAGCGTCTTGAGTTTTCAAAAAAGCATGTTCGTAATCCCTTAACTTTTTGGGATTCTTGTACTTTTCAGGGATGCTTTAAAATTTTGCCTCTGGTTTAGATGGACCGAGTTATGGCATGGAGAAAACCAAAATATCAAATGGAAAAACAAAACACTTATATAGAACTGTAAAACACGGCAGAAGAAATGTAAAGGTATGGGGTTACATGAGTTCTGGTATGTATAATTTATGTTTTGTTGAAGGTAACATGGATAGCTATGTAAACCTAGACATTTTGAAACAAAATGTCCTGCTAATGCTACGAAACTGTCTCCTGGAAGACCATTTATCTTCCAACAGGACAACGATTCAAAACACTCTGTAACGTTCTGTAAAGAATGATGCCTTAAGCCTTAACCATCTGTCGCAGCACCTTCACACACCACCAATCCCCTGATTTAAACCCTATGGAGCACTTATGGGAAGAAATCGGTCGTGAACTGAAAAATTATACAAGCAGCAAATATAACCTGAAGAGTGCCATTCTGGACGTCTGGAACAAAATTACTCCAGAAACAAAAATAAAACTTTTGGGAGTCATGCCTAAACTTCTAAGAGTGGTCATTAAAGCAAAAGCAGGTTCAACTTACCATTAAATTATGAAACATGGGGGAAGGGAATAACATTTAATGAAATATTTTTCACCGTACGAGACTTATTTTGCTTTATATTTGCCACATTTTTGTGTTCTTGTGAATTATGCATTAAATTATATTAATATTTTTTGTTTAAATGCAATAGAAACTTTCGATGCAATTATGCTGATCTGTTTTTCCATTTTATTTCTCCAAAATTTATATTCTGCAAATAATAAAGTAATTTATTTCAAAATAGTAAGTGCGTAAGGAAACCTTTTTTACTCACTGTACCTGTATATATACTTTCAATTATATGCATTCTGAGAACATTGGCACACTTTTCTTTCTTACTAAAAATTTATGTTCTACAAAAATATAAAATGTTGAATTTGACACTTATTTACATTTGCTAAATTGTGCATTGTACCAACAATTGTGTATTAGAGTGGATAGTTTACATGCGATGAATAGGAATTACAATTTATATATATATTAACCAAAAAGGAGAGAAGTTAGTTACCCAACTCAACCCAAATAACACCGGGTAATTCTGCTAGTTTTGAATAAGAACGTTACAATTTTTATAGAAATATAGATATGAAAATATAGATTTATATTGTGTGTGATGACATTTTCCATTTTCTTTTTTTATTTTCTGAAAACACGCGCGCTACATAGATCGCAAATGGCTGCCCTATGGAGTCTGTTTAATTGGTTCACACAAATAGTTCAACCCTCCTGGTGTCCCTTGTCTCATCGAGGTAACTCGTCATTAATAAAACAGACCGGATCGGGATTGACGAGGTATCTCATTATTAGAAGAAAACTGACCAGATTTTGATCGCGTCATCACAAACTCAGCAATATCTTGATGACGAGAAATCTCGTCGCTACTAAAATTGGTCTGATCTTGATGGACGAGATCTATCGTCGAAACCACTTGGTGGGTTAACCTGGAGTAAAATAATCTCTAAACGTCGCTTAAAACGGCTGTAAATCAAAATTTTACGGTAAATATTCTTAATAGGAAGTGGTTTCTTCTCCCGGTAGCTTGTTTATTTCTCCCAAAAGCTCATTAGAATCAAGAGTACCAACATCGCAAGTTACATTGTTACCAGAGATCACGTCCGAACCGAGATAGTTTTCCCAGACAATCTTTTCTGATATGGAGATCGGTAGGCATACGAGTAATTAAAATCCTCTGTCCACCCAGGATCACGGAAATAAAAATATGTAATTGGGTTGAAGAGTTGATCAAGGTGGGATTACCCAAGTTGATTGACAGAAAAGTTGGGGAACTTAATTAAAGTCTGCGAATGAATTTCGAGGGCTCTGGGATTAGAGTTGGCTATGATAACAGAAAGAGAAATTAATATTATAAGTAGTAACTGGAACTATGTGCGCTATGGCTATCATTAGTCAGAGTTTAGAGAGTGAACTTAAAGGGAAATAAACCTACACTAAGAATAAGTAGGTAGGTCGATAATTGAAAGAATGAAATTTTATTTCTACTTCGGACAAGTGACTAAGCAACTTAATTCAATACAAATAATTCTTTCCCAAGTGAATATATAATCACGTTTTATTTATAAAATGCAAGACAGAAAAAACTTCTCTCAACAAACTCGCTTTCACTAATTCACATTCTTAGAGATGCATTGATGTGGATAATTTCCAAGTAGTTAATCCTACGAAACCATCCTACCCAAGAATTCCTATGTCGTTTATATTCTTCAATGCACCTTTCTCTAAAGTATTTTGTGCCTTTCCTTCCTTTGAAAACTTTAGGGTAGATAGGTAATTGAATTAACGTCACATTGGAGAAACACAACGGGAAAATGGCGACGGGCCGGGATCAATCCCGAATGTAAAGATCCTAGGACGACACCTCGCAATTTTGTACCAAGGTCAGATGACGAGATCAATCCCTGAGCTGACACTTCTCTCCAAACTTCCCCACCGAACTAACGTTAGGACACTTGAGGCGATGAGAGATTTAACGTGCACCAATCCCCATCTACACGGCTGTCTTTGGTTGGGTCGAGTTACGAATCAGCAACCCTTCGGTTGCTAATCCGCTACTCTACCAACAGGGCTACTGCGACCCACACTAACAATAGGAAAAGGACGGCAGTGTATTATTGAAATATAAAGGAAGAATGGAAATGGGGGGGAAATGATACAATGGATTGAATGATATGAATATTGAAACAAACCTGTGAAGGTAAAAGATTAAGTAACCCTCTGAGCCAGGTGTTCCAAACAACATTTACTTTGGACCCCTTTACATAAACAAAAGTGTCTCCCTCTCCATCTAGCCTATATCATTTATTTGGATCATAATTTATTCAATTAGGGGCCGTGGTATCCCAGTTTGAAAGAGCAACGGATTAGCAACCGGAGGGTTGCGAGTTCTAAACTCGGTCCAGTCAAAGACCATCGTGTACATGGAGGTTGGTGCACGTTAAATCTGTCGTGGTCTTAAATTTCCTCAAGTTGGCTTGGTGTGGAAGTTTGGAGAGCAGGATGCCTGCTCAGGTGTGATCTCGTCATCTGACCAAGGTTCAAAATTTCATGGTGCTGTCCTCGGATCTTTCGGGTTTGATCCCAGACCGTCACCAATACCCCATTGTGTTGCTTCAGTGTGACGTTAATTAAAATACCTCCCTACCTACCTTTGCGATTGACCCAGGATCGCCATTAGTATCCGGTTTGTTTCTTCCATGCGACGTAAATTCAACTACCTACCAACTTTGCAGACGCGACACCATTCGGAATGTTCATGCGATATAAGAGGGATTTTCAGTGTAAACAAAGCAGGTGGTCTGTGACGATTTTAATTCTACTACTCTCGCATGATACATATCGGGGTCACCTTAAAATATGGTTTATCGGTGTTTTAGCCATTCAATCTTATTGGCTTTGTCTATTATACACTGCTGGCCACCCAAATTGCAACACCAAGAAAGACAAGAGATATCACAACAAAATTTATTTTGTAGATAACATGTTGACCAAGTATCAAATGATTAAATTTATAGACTTCTGTGAAGTGTGGTTCCTGCCAAAATCAGTAGCCAGAGTAGCCGCCATTGTTGGAGATCACCGCTGCCACACGCCTCGGCATTGATTCAAAGAGACTTTGGATGTGTTCTTGGGGTACAGCAGACCAAGCAGCTTCCACACGTTGCCAAAGTTGATCTGGTGTGGCAGCTGGGGATGTATTCTGGGTCAATCGTTGAGCAACCATGGACCACATGTTTTCTATCGGCGAAAGATCCGGAGAGCGAGCTGGCCAGGGAAGCAATTCAATCTGGCGATTGACGAAGAACCCTTGGACAATGCGTGCCACGTGTGGTCGCGCATTATCCTGTTGAAATATGGCTGTGGGCAAGCCCTGAAGGTAAGGAAGGACAACTGGCTCCAACACCTCGGAGATGTAGCGCTGGCTGTTTAAAGTACCGGCAATGCGTACTAGAGGAGTGCGAGAGTGATATCCAATACCGCCCCATACCATAATACCCGGTGCAGGACCAGTGTGGCGGTGCATAACGCAGCTGTTCAGCATCCTCTCTCCACGGTATCTCCAGACTCGAATCCGACCATCGTGGTGTTGCAGACAGAAGCGTGACTCGTCAGTAAAGACAATTTCATTCCATTCTGCCGTCCACATCCTTCTTTCATCGCACCATTGGCGGCGGAAACGTCTGTGGTTCTGCGTCAAGGGTAGACGAAGCAATGGACGTCTTGCGGACAGACCACTCTGCTGTAAACGGCGTCGAATGGTACGCGTAGACACTGGATGATGCGGTACAGACTGAATGTGCTGTGCTATGGTTCGTGATGTGGCTGAGCGATCCGTCACTGCCATACGCACAATATGCCTGTCATCACGTGAAGTGGTGCACTGAGGTGAATGCGATCG
This sequence comes from Meta bourneti, assembly GCA_933210815.1. Classification (NCBI taxonomy): domain Eukaryota; kingdom Metazoa; phylum Arthropoda; class Arachnida; order Araneae; family Tetragnathidae; genus Meta; species Meta bourneti. Next base: position 69,281,427 of record OW119925.1, read on the forward strand.
AACACGTCGGTCTGTCGTACCCTCCTGCATCCAACGATCACATATCCGCATTACAGTTGTTTGGTTTCGTCCAACACGACTACCGATTTCCCTGAAAGATAATCCACAATCTCGGTAGGCCACTATCCTTCCTCTGTCGAACTCGGATACTTGATCAAAAGATGATCGCTGTTTTCTACGAGGCATAATTGATCGTTTTTTTGAAAAAAACACAAGAAAAACACAATTGCCGTACTTGAAATCGTCGAAATCTCCAAGCCTTAAATAGCGCTTTGAGTGGCGCCACAGGCGCGCGTGATGTGCGTCTGCGCTGAAATTCTAATCATTTGCATATCTCACCTTCGCTAATGCATGTTGTAAATTTCATATTATTTGCATGCTTCCTTCAGGGTGTTGCATTTACGGTGGCCAGCAGTGTATATAAATTTGGAATTCATTCTTAGAATTTTTATTTGCGACGTGCTGAAATCATATTCGATAAACAAGCCAAGTGACGTCACATCCAAAATACGCTCAGGAAACATCTGTAAAAACACTACTGTCATCTACAACTAGCTTGACAGAAAACCCTCTCATATATCTTCCCTGTCATGGCGCATAGCCAAATATGGCCCTCGCTCATTAAAACTCCAAACCAACCGTGTGAGGGCAAAAGTGCTTGTCTGACTTTTGATGGGTTCAAAGGAATCAAGTGCATCATTTATTTAAAAAATAACATAATATTCTTAAAATCAAAACTAAATTAATCTGCGAATCTAAATTACAATTATTTGTATTATGGCATGCTTCTTTTTCTATGTGAATATTTGTAAGAAAGAGTGGGTTTATTTATTATGTTTTATTTATTTCCAACGCAGCAAGCTCTAACAGACACAAATTCTTCAGCCATAAATACACACAAGTAAAAAAATAATCCTGAAATCAAGGGTAAAATGCAGCAAATAAAATACAAAAACTTGCCAGGTTGCCAAGAGATCCCTCGCCTGCCACTGAGAGTTGTTTCGGTTAGAGTTGCACAGGTTAGTAAGTAGTCTGCATCCATTCCTACACCATCCGTACAAAGAGCACACAAGGGGCTCTTAACAATACCAAACTTATGTAAATGGGAAGCAACGCAATCATGAATGTGGCAAGTCTGAATTCTGCCACTACCACAATTCTTGGATAATCGGGAGGGAAAGGATTTACTCTTTCCAAGATTTATCGTTAGTTTGATCTAAAAGGGTGATTTTGTACTCGGTATACATTACGACGAGTCAAAGAAGCCGCAGTATGATAAGGTATCTCCACCTAAGTCTGGAGTACTTATATTCTCCATAAACGTGAAATATAAGTAGACTGAGTCCCTGTATTGAGAGGAGTTTCAAAAAGTGTGACCAACATGTCGACTCTAAAAAATTTACTCGGTTGGCCGATAAGCATCTTATCGTCTCATTTTACAATATAACATCTTATGAAAAGGCAGGTGTGTGAATGCGCATTTCTATAGAGTGGTGGTGGTGAAACATGGTGAAATCGCCATTCTACTATGTCGTGTAGACTAATCGGATGATAAATCAATGGATGGGCGTCTTCTCCCGTCCCGTGGACCAATCAGATGATGAATGTTCTTTTCCACCCGGCTGATTAAATTAGTCTAAGGGGCACGTCACTACTAGTTTTGGTCACATGATCCTGGGCACATAAGAAGGTTACCACTGCTCACTCTACTTAAACATTTCCTCTATGGTGTTCTCTTGGCCAATTATCTGCCGGAGTACCACAATGAGCCGAGATGCACTGGAAGAGGACAATTTTATGTAGGTTCCAACTTTACTAAATATCTGTAGTTTAGGATCCTTTGATATGCATTAAGGGTTCCATAATTCGCAATGGTCTGTATAATTGATTTTGACTGAATTTGTAAATTCGTTCGCTCGGTCCATCAGTAGCTTCAAGGTAACGAAAATGAATTCAATCAAACAATCAATGAACTGAACGAAAATGAATGCAATCAAACAATCAATGAATTGAACGAAAATGAATTCAATGAAAACTAAAGCATAATTTACCGTCTTCCATGGTTGTCTTGACGAGATATCTCATCATTAGTAAAACTGACCATATCTTGCTGGACGAGACATCTCGTCATTGGAAGAAAACATGATCACGTTCATTAAAAGAAAACTGACCAGGTCTTGATCTCGTTATCATCAAATAATCGGCAACATCTTGATGACTAGATATCTCGTCGGTAGCAAAATTGGTCGGATCTTGATGGAACAGATATCTCGTCGAAACCGCTTGAATGGTTAAATCCATGCAAATATATGTAATAAGCAAATAGATCAGAGTAAATCCAGCACCAGAAGTACCATCTTCCTCATGCTTCGATACTTCTGTATACACTACATGGAACCACATTTCAGGCGGGTAACAAAAATGTAGTCTCCAACGCCAAGAGACATTAAATTTGTGTACGAACGTCTGTTTTATTTACTGGGTGCAGTAAATCAAGATGAAAGGAAATATTAAACATTTCTGTGAGGTTCAGGGGTGATAAAAGCCTTTCTGGATGTGATTGTATTGTTTCGTTAACCCCATGAATAACCGTAGTCCCGACATACTTGAGTTCATGGTTGGTTTTAAATCAGTCCTAATCTCAATTATATCCTTTAGATATCTAGTATCGACAAAGTTATATGTTCCTAGAAATGGTTTTTTCAAGCGCATTGTTGTTTTGCTATTTCCGGAATCCAATTCCTTGGAGCCCCGTATATTTCAAGTTAATACTTCGGTTTTGATTTCAGTGATAGTTCCGAGTTCAACTCATGTACGTGTTTTCATTTATTTAAACTATCGTGTTTACTCAAGAGCCGTGATTCAAAATTACGAGGTATCCTCGGATCTTTCTCTTCGGGAATGATTCCGGACCTTAGTAAATAGTTCGTTGTGTTGCTCCATAGTGTGATGTTAATTAATTACCTACTACTGAGAGATCTTATTGAAAGACCTGTGAGGTTGAAGGCAGCGCAGATTCGATTCCTCTCAGGTTCTACTCCTCCCTGAGAGTGTTTCTCTCATCTGTGTCACAGAAAAACTTTCATTTCGTATGTTTGCCCATTACTTGACTTTGTCTTGTATTTGACGCAACGTGGCCAAATATCGCCCTTGCGCTATAAAACTCAACGCAACCAACCGTCTTAAATAGACCATGATTCAAAATTACGAGGCGTTGTCCTTGATCTTTCCCTTCTGATTTGATCCCGGAAAGTTGCCAATAGACCCCTGTGTTGCTCCAGTGCGACGTTAATTAAATACCTACCTACTTTCCATTTAAATCTCCTGGTGGTTGTCTCGACAAGGTATATCATTAAGAAAACTGACCAGATCTTGATGGACGAGATATCTCGTCGGAACCACTTGGAGTGTTGATAAAGCTATTTTTTATATTTTGGGAAATCAACCTCCAATCAACATTTAATTTACATCCTGAAATCCCATAAAATCTTATACACGCATCCGTACATAGATTAACCTTTAGACTACGGGCAGTACAACAGTCGTACAGTATTCGGGTAGCGGAATTTGAGCGCCGTAGTGTATAGGTTAACGACATCCAGATCGTAAAGCGGCCTGGGAGTGCTTTACTGCCATGTAAAGGAATGGATCACCTAGAGAGTAACGATTCAGCCGCATTCCTCTATTCCTTTACTGTCACCATCAAAATCACCACATTCTGATAAAGATCTCTCTAACGTGGAAACAGGTGTCTGTAGGAATTAAGTGTGGGCAATAAGCCTATCTCCTAATTGCTGTCGGAAGGAAATGAAAGGTAGTAAGGTAGTTGAATTAACGTCATACTGCAATCAACACAACGGGGTATTGGTGACGGTCCGGGATCAATCCCGAAGGGAGATCCAAGGATAACACCTCCCAATCTTGAACTACGGTTAGATGACTAGGACAACACCTGAGCTGGCAACCCATTCTCCAAACTTCCACACCACGCCAACGTGATTTGAGGCCGTGGTAGATTTAACGTGTACCAGACCCCACATACACGACGGTCTTTGATTGGATGGAGTTTCGAACTCGTAAACCTCCGGTTGTTAATCCGCTGCTCCTCCAACTGGGCTACCGCGGCCCCCTTGATGGATGAGAAAAGTCATCATCGACAAACTTGACCAGATCTTGATGGACAAAGTATTTCGTCGAACCACTTGGTGGGTTAATATACCGAAAATCAGATTGTTTAGAAGGAATACTGAGAATAAATACACATAAGGAAAAAGAGAGAATGTATGGATTTTTTTCTTTCATACAATTGGCTGTACGCCTTTTATGAGTACGATGATGATTTAGTATTCTCAATTTCATGGAATCTGAATATTCCTTTGCCATAGTTCTGGAGCAGATTTTGTTGCTTCTTATTAGATCATGTCATTTTGAACGGATCAGTATTCCAACGTTTTTTCTTTGGTCGCCGCTCTTTGGTGTTTGCGGGGACACCAATTTTTATCCCTCAGAAATGCGAATCGAGGAAAAGAAATAAGTGAGATGGATGGGAGAGATGATCGATGGGTGTTTCTCATGAGGAATTTAGAGATATGAAAATGGCATCATGGCTGAGTTACTCTGCGATGGTCACTGTTACCACGGGAGTACCTCATTACACACAAACCGTAGGATGACTGAAAATGACGTTCAATTAACTGAGATATCCAATAAACAATTTAACGATCCTGATGCATCAAACTAATTTCTGCTTAGAATATTTTCTGTTCTATAAACTGTTGTGAAAATGGGAAATTCACAAATATTTCAGATATAAAGAGGGAGAATAGAGAAAATTTTGTCAAGATATATTTTCATATCATTTAGTTAATTTGCATTATGTAGTAGTTAATTTGCAATATGTAGTAGCTAATAGTTATTTATTTCATTCAATTTTCCTGCGTTTTTGCGGGCCACGGTTGAAGGAGTAGTGGATTTGCAACAGCAAGGTTGCGAGTTCGAAACCCTATTAAAACAAAGACCGTCGGGTACATGGGGGCTTGTGCACATTAAATCTGTCGTAGTCTCAAATGTCCTCACGTTGGCGTTGTGTGGAAGTTTGGAGAGTGGGGGGGGGGCAACTCAGGTGTTGACTTCGTCGTCTAACCATGATTCATAATTACTTGGTGTTGTCCTCGGATCTTTCCCTTCAGGATTGATCGCCAATAACCTGTTGTGTTGCTCTTGCGCGACGTTAATTTAATTACGTATCAATTTTAAACAGGATGAAAACCGAACGGTAGGAGGCAGAGGTGTTCCAATTTTTACTAGACATCTCGTGTACTATATGACTGTCTTGCATTAAAATAATATAATATTTTCCCATAAGGTAAATAAATATTCTACGTAAGTAAGTATAAGTAATAAGTACTTTAATTAGTTTAACGTTAGAAATAAAATATAAAGCAAACAAAAAGGTCCATAAAAGTACTAACATTTTAATAAAGGTTTAAAGTTCTTAAAATACCAAACGTCACTATTGAATATAAATCAGTTAATCTCTTATTAAACGGTTTTTATTTTGTTCTGTGTCTAGAAAACTTAATACTCTTACTTTTTACTCAAAAATGAATATATAAATACGAATTTTACGTAAAATATACTAGCACTGCTTTCTGAAACAACAGAAAACTTACCAGTTTGTAACATCATTGTTCACTGGATCTACAATTTAAACCTTAAAATAATGCTACAAAGTATTACCCTTATTGTTATACTCCTTAAGAGGTGAACATTGGGCTTTCGTACCATCCTTTAGTCTTCACAACATCCTTTGATATTGTCTGCTTACAAGTGAGACACTAGGTCGCAATTTGCAAGATGTGAGTTTTTAGCTTTTGAAGACTCGAATGTGATGATCTTTAGATCTGTGAAGTGTGCGCGTCCACTGAATTATTTTGTTTCTTTGCGTGATAGTTAGATTTCTTCTTGAGATACACATTTAGTGAGTAGAATTCTTCACCCTTCATTTTCTCATAACTTTTTATTGGCAGTGTTTCATATGTAAGCCCACGATATAAAGCAGTTTTGAAAGAATTTCGTCGAGTTACTGTAAAACCACGATAATTCCATTTTTTTTTCATTTTGAGTTAAGTACTTTTACATATATAAGGTGTTGTAAACGATTTCCGCTGCGCATGTACCTACTAGGTTAAGCCCACAATAGTTATCTAGTTTTCACAGAACACTACACACAATTATATGCGAAAGTGTAAACTCAAATAAGATAAAATGGGGTTATCTTGTTTTTGCAGTAAACCGACGATTTGGAAAGTAATAGTGCATGTTGCAATAACCAAGCTCAATAACAGAGAAAAATTTCGGTTTCCAGTAGCAGGTATCGACTAGCTTATTTGAATGTAACAAAATGGATGAATAAAATCTGGGTCCATGTCATTAAACTCATGAAACAGCCAGAGCTAAGAAGTTTATCTCTTAAATAAATCTCCCCTGCACCTAATGAAATTGAACTTCATTCTCTTCGAGATGTTAAATATTGCGTGCCTCCATCGTAGTTTTCCGATTGGTAAAATCATTTTCCTAAAAATATTCAAATCTAATTCAGTTGTAAGCACTGCAGGACTATTTAAACTGGATTAACTGCTAATGACATGCAGTTAATCCCTGATTGGGTTAACATCCCGTCCAAACAAATTGGGAATCTTCTCAAATGGGGCTGATTTAATCCTTTCGACTCCAATTAGGTCTTGGTTGTGCCTTCGCCGAAATGAGGAGCTCTCTTCGAAAGTTTCATTTCCTTTATCCGGACTCTCAGACAGGATAATTTGAGCGACACCCGAAGCTCGTTTGATTATCGGGCTTTGAAGTACACTGCTGGACTGAGAAAATGCCACATCGTGAATATTCTGTTGCAGTTGGTGTGTGTTTAAGCAGGATAGTTCTGCAAAATACGGGGCGTTTCGAAAATATCTGGCCAAATTGTAAAGAATGGTAAAGGGGCCCAAAATAAACTTTATTGTCAAATAATATGTGTCCGGTAATGCCGCATTTAGGTGGTAAAGATCGCTGTTTAGGTCGGTTGATATCGTTTCTGTTGTGTAAGACGTCATTCTCCCTAGGATTTTCAACAGCAAGCTATGAATTCGTGTAGCGATGCATGACGTTGAAAATTTGAGCAGGGCAAACAAATGAAGCAAAGAGTTCTATGAAGATTTTACTTCTGTCCAAATGCTCTCCTTAAAATGTAGTTTATCACCATTTTGAAACGTTTGGCGTTTAATCTATTGGAGTGATATTGTCCAATCAACTATCATTTACCACTTATTTAGTCTTTTAAATTTTTATTGGCAAAGTGTTGAAACCGTATTCAAAATACAAGCCAACTGACGTCACGTTCAGAATATTTACAGGAAATACCTATAATCTCAGAAACACTACCGCCATCTGTATTTAGCTCGACATAAAATGTCTGTTATACGGAAGCTAAATAATTATATTCTATTTCATTTTTTAACTCATTCGTTAGGTACGGTCGAAATAAGATACAAAGGCCCAGTATACAGGGTGTCCCAAAAAGGTTGTTCCGCGATTTATCTTTTTACCATTTGGAGATAAGTAGGCAATGTAAATTGCAAAAGTGCACCAAATAAGGTAAGTAATTAAGATATAAGAATAAAATTATCACGTGATAACAATTTAAGCGGATATAGTTTTTAATTTTTATATCGCCCCTCTAGATAAAAATCCGAGATAGCAAAAATGTTCCTTACCTGTATCCCTATCGTTAGTAAAAAAACATATTTCTGTAGGTTGAATAGTAACGGAGATACAAGAGTTTCTATTTTAATGGGGCCGTATCTAATCTAGAACGGAAACTGACCCATGGCCAAGAATGAAGAGCTAAGTTCTGCATTGCTACAGATGGAAAAATTTCCTTTTATTTTTATTTAAACCATTTTTTCTACAATATTTTTATTAAAGATTACATTGTCTACTATTATGCATTGCGATTTTCATCTGCAGTTGCAATACTACATTACTTTGCACAATGTTGCACTTTCTGACCGAAAAAAAATGCTTTTTAGCATTGTGTATGCAGTCCCTAATCAGACTGCTTGAACAGTCGTGCACAAGCGGTATAAGTCAACTTTTTTGCGTCCTTATGCCTCCGTTACTGTTCAACCTACAGAAATGCAGTTTTCTGCTAACGATAGGGATGCAGGTAAGGAACATTTCTGCTATCTCGGATTTTTATCTAGAGGGGTTGTATACAAATTAAAAACTCTATCCGCTTAAATTGTTATCACGTGATAATTTTATTCACATATCTTAATTACTTACCTTATTTGGTGCACTTTTGCAATTTACATTGCCTACCTACCTCCAAATGGTAAAAAGATAAATTGCGGAACAACCTTTTTGGGACACCCTGTATATCTGAAAACAGTCGTCTTGAGTATCAATAAAACAAATCACTGAAGAATTAAAATAGAAATAAATATACTCATCAAACACAGATGAATTTCTTTTAATTTGTTAATCCATTTACTCATTAAAATAGGTAGTACAATTGTGAAGTTACTCGAGAAAGCCAGTGCTAGAGGGGTTTTCAGTGTAAACGTTTGTTTACACTGAAAACACCGGGACGAGACAGCAGGTTGTTACACCGAGATTATTTACACCGGGAGACGAGATTTTTTATTTCCGGTTATCTAGAGCTGTCACTCGGTAGATGAAGGAGTTAACCTTAAAAGTGAGTGCCCAGAGACATCACTTACTTCCGGATTTCGGACAGAAATCACGTCCCACCACAAAAAGACAGATAAAGAAAACGAAAAGAAAACTTATTCGAATTCAAAACAACTTTAAAATAATAGTTGTCGAAAACGAATGGTTTGGAAAAATTAAGAAATTATAAATTAGACGTGGCGTTTCTGCGCAAAAATTACCCAAACGCCTTTCATTCGAATATCTATTCTATCCATTGTGCAAATAGCTCCTGAAAAAAATTAGCCTAACATATTAGGCTAATTTTTTTCACATTTCCATTGTTTCAAAAACAATTTTGGTACACTGTTTTCTCTGTATCAGAATAAATTTAAAGGGGGAGAAAACTCATTTCAATCCAACGACATCCTTCTAATTGGATACGGGTTTATTAGAGTTACGGATCTACAGTCAGTTATCCTTCAAATCGTGTTTCGGCGTAAATTTATCGGGATGTAATTGTAGGTCCGATATGGAGGCAGTTGTTAAATAAGGAAATGAATAGGAACCTCAGTAGATAAGAGAAACTCTGATTGTCTCGTTCGACACATGCCAGATGCATCTAACTTTCTACAACTGCTGAAATGCGACAATGTTGACATGGAGATTCTACTGATATATTGTTGACGAGGACTGCAGACTACCATAAGGGAAACAAATTTTGGTGAATACATATTACCAAACTCAAAACATTTTGGTAATGTAGATGTATGAAGGTTGTGTTAATTAACCCTCCTGGTGGTTGTTTTGGTATCTCGTCATCTCTAGCAAAATTGACTAGATTTTGATGGACGAGATATCTCGTCATTAACAAAATTGGTCAGATCTTGATAGACGAGATATCTCGTCGAAACCACTCGACGGGTTAATTAATACATTATGTGTGTTCCATAATTAAATTTATTTACAATTTTAAGAATTGTGTATTGCTAGACGAACGCTAACTGTCGACATCTGACATTTCTATACCTGATCCTGTTAGAACAAGAACTACTCGAAGAATTCAATACAAAGTAATGTGCGCAGAAGCATGGCGTTCGTATGCATTGTAGATGCTTTGTTCTGATTCACACAAATGTAGTCTACTGGAAAATAAGAATACGGGATACATTTTAAAAGGAATGTAGTATATCAGGTAGAACAAGATATGAATTTAATTATCATTACTCTAAAAAATAGTGCGGGCCTCGGTAGCCCGGTTGGAAGAGTAACGGATTAGCAACTGGAGGGTTGCGAGTTCAAATCCAATCAAATACCTTCTTGCACAAAGGGGGCTGGTGCATGTTAAATCTATCGTGGCCTCAAATGTCTTCACGTTGAAGTGGTGTGGAAGTTTGGAGAGTAGGGTGCTATCTCTATCTCAGGTGTGACCTCGTCATCTGACCATGGTTCAAAATTACGTGGTGTTGGCCTGGGATCTTTCCCTTCGGATTTGATCCCGGACCGTCGCCAATAGCCCGTTGTGTTGCTCCAATGCGACATTAATTGAAATACCTATCTACCTAAAAAATAGTGCATAAAAATAAAACGTGTTGAAAGTTTTATGGGTTTGTCTTATACTTCATAGAATCTTCCTTGTAATACAGAGCTATATTAATCTCTTTTTGTTATTTGATTGCTAATTTACTTATATTTGTCTTTTCAGGTTTATCTCTGTATTGTATAAAATAAGCAAAATCAAGATGTGGACAGACTGAAAATCTCAACCACATCATACTATAATGTGGGAAGGTGAATAAGTTCATCAAACATTTGAATCAGTGTTAAGTAATCTGAAAATCTTTTCATTTCTCCAGGCATGAGGACCGAATTCCTCAGCTAAGTTTTCAGTTTGCAACGAATTAGATTCTGCAAGTGTAATCCCTTTTCCCAACATATATGTGCATTTAAATTTGCGTCTTTGGTGTCAAAAGATATATGTGTTATGTGTTTTTGAGAAAACTAATACATTGATTGAATAACTGTTTCAAAATCAAATGAAAAGTTGAGGTTTGTGGGAAGCTTTATATTCCTAACAATGTTTAACTCTTTAAAGAACTGGCATTAATAGTAAAGCCATTTCGAAGATATATGAGAGAATGTTCATAATGCTTTAATATATAAGTATATCAATTGCAAGAACATTAATTGTTGTATCGTTATTCATTAAAATACATTACTTTAATTTTATCGTAGGTAAATGTGTATATTAATACAGTACTTCAGCTGTATATTTTGGCCACGTGTATGATAAACTGCTTCTACTTATAGTGGAACAATATCATGAACCAGAGAGCACAACTTGTACAGGCCAAAAGCATTTTTTTACCAAAAATATAACAGGTCATGTAGTATTCTGGAAGGCTGAAAACAATTTCAAACTTTTAGAATTCTAAACCAGAGGTAATTGAAACTGCAATCGTTCGATGATGGAACCAACCAAACTGATTAATACCTCGTAATCCACACAAAACCCGTTGTAGTGTCACGTCACGATGGCTGACGACCCAGAAAACCAAGAATCCGTCGTATATGACACCACCCTGAGCAACTGGACATACAACTCCACATCCAATGTCTCAACATCAGATTGTACCAATGAATACTGTGTCTCGGATGCAGACTACTTGGCTATGATAGAGGAATACATATTCCCTTCAGCCTACGAATGGATCCTGATCTCGCTGCACATGACGGTGTTCGTGGTCGGCTTGGTGGGCAACGCCTTGGTGTGCGTGTCCGTGTACAGAAACCACAGCATGAGGACAGTCACCAACTACTTCATCGTGAATCTTGCCGTGGCAGACTTCTTGGTCATCTTGATTTGCTTACCTCCCACAGTGCTGTGGGATGTCACCAAGACTTGGTTCTTCGGCAGCATCACGTGTAAGCTTGTACTTTATTTACAGGTGAGTGATACTATTTTATTAATTTATTCTGAATTGTTTTTGAGTCGGGAGTTTCTCCTCCCTACTAGCAGGCTCATCCAAGACGGGAAAGCCATCCTTTTTTTTTCAAAGTTAACCCTCCTGTTGGTTGTTTCGACGAGGAATTTCGTCATTAGTAAAAGTGATAAGATCTTTATGGACGAGATATTTCGTCGCCAGAAGAAAACTAACCAGATATTGATCTCATCGTCATCAAAAAGTCGAAAATATACATTTCAATAACGAGATATCTCGTCATTAGCAAAATTGATCCTGTAACTTGATGGACGAAGTATCTCGTTGAAACTACTTGGTGGGATAATCATTTGAATGTCTGGTACTGGTTTGCACACCAAATTTCATGGCTATTAAAGAATGTTTGTGGGTAATTTGATTTTTTGGCACTGTGTGTATAAACGTACACCTCCTTTTTTCTATCATGAAAGTGATGTACTTCAACTGTACAAACAACGTACAACTGAGATATGATCTTTGGAATAAAAGCTTACAACTTTTCGATGCAATATAACACGCTATTATAAACTAACAAAGAGCAGACGTCCTAATATACATTGTAAGGGTTATCTATCATAATCATTTTCTAAAACAATGAAAGATAAAGACATTTGTTCCAACTTACTTAACTATCTGGGAATGTTTCCAGCTGTTGTACAGAACTTCCCCGATATAATGCTGTATTCAATTTATTAACCAGTTATTGTGTGTGCATCGCTATTAAACTTTCCTTTTCTAGTTAGGCTCAAGCTATTTTCTCTGTTATATATAAGTTGTTAAAGAATATTCTACTAGCATAAACTGTTTTTGATTTCTGAAGCTGATTATTCATGGATATTTTTATGTATTCCAGTGAAAAACAATAAGCTAACAGCGAATGAAGCAGGAAAATATAACGTTACTTGACGTAATTTTTTTGTTTCCTGTACTTCATATTCTTAGTTGTCACATTTCCTTCCGTGTGAAATTTTTGCTATGCATTGAATGAAGTAACTTAAAGTAAGTTTAACTCGTAAACTTTTATGGGAAAGACTTGGGAGATTAGTAATTGTTAGGAATTCAGAAATATTTAATACTTCCGGTATATTACTCCTTGGTAATATCACCTTTGGTGGTTGGGTTTCTAATGGTACAAGGGCCATATTTGGGAAAGCTATACAAAACAAAGTCAAGTAAATGGACATACATAAGGGAAGTTTTACTGACACAGAAATACGAAATACACACAGGGTGAAATTCGAACCTGCGCCCCTACAACACGCAGATTGCTAGCGTAGTGGATAAACCTACTGAGCCATGTCTACCCCAATATCACCTTAGAATGTACTTTGAACGATGAGCTGATATAGAAAGATGGTACGATTTTATTTAAGCTGATCATAGAAGTTTTAATTATATTTAAATATTTTGAGTAGCCACACAAATTAATTCTAAAAAAATGATAGCAGGCATTTCTAGAGGACAAGTAGTTGCCTTGGCTCTGAGTTTAAATTCTGAGTTGGAATCCCGATCCATACATGGATGTTCGCAATGGTTCGGGGTCCATTTCAAAAGTTCCAGTCTGATTAGACCACGTTTAAAATGTAATGACAGTAGAGCGACAAGCCAAACCGGAAGATTTGTCAGCCTGTGTTGGGTGTGCCTCACCAAAATGAAGCTGTAAGACAAGTCACACATTGATAGGATAGCATCCGACATACTCATGGGTACTCCGTTTCTGTACCGAAAATATGTCCGTAAGCATGCGTAATTCAGTCTATTTAGTGTAGTAGAACCGATGTTGGACCAATGTGCGACTTTCCAAATACTTTCACTACTCGACGAAAAAGTCTAAATATATGTCTAGTAGTCAATAGACTATGGGTATTAGTAACAACATAACTGTCTTTGTTCATTGATAATTTATAGTGCTAAAATTAAAAGTTATTATTTATGAGGTTAAGAACGTTAAACTTCCTAGAAAAAGATGATCCTGTAACTTATAATTTCGAAATGAAAGCAATTCGAATAGGTTGGTTCATTGGTTGGATTTTGTGGCGCATGGATTATATCTGGCCAAACTGCATCAAATGCAAGATAAACAACGTTAAGTAAATGGATATATGTTACTGTGAAAGACCGATATATGGCAAATGACGATATTCTCCGTTGAATGTCAGCATTCGCATAGTCGCTTGATGTATGTCCGAAATATTTGCTAAATATTATTTCTCACTTACACCGGCAAATGTCGACATTCAGCATGCACTGATGGTGAATGTTGAATGAAAATATTTTTGTGCAAAATATTTTTGTGCAAAAAGACAAAAATGCAACTTTTTAAATTATACTTTATCATTAAAACATAGTATATATGTCAAAATAGGAGAAAGCTTAAGTAACAGCACATGTAAATAAACTGTTGAACCTAAAACGAGCAGTATATTCTAAATGAGAAAAGAAAATAATACCAATAATAAACTTAGACATAAATTATGTGATTAATGTTATACAATCTCATTTATTGCAACAACTTAAACTGAGGGCGGAGAGGCCTCTCTGGCTGTGGCCTCTCCGCCTTCTCGTTTCGATCCCCACCAGAGCTTATCTGTGCTTGTCGACATACACCGACGATGGTCCAAATGTATAAGAATATAACCAAATATTCGGTCTTTCACCGACATATTTGGTATATGTTGACATTCACCGGAGAATATTGACATTCTCTAATTTCGGTCTTTCACGGTAACATATACACACAACGAAAGTTTTACTGACACAGAAGATAATAACAAGAATCGAACCTGTGGCGCCTACAACTCGCAGATTGATACTGCAGTAACAATTTGAATCAAACCTCACTGAATACAGTGTATTGGAATCTAACAGTGGTAGAAATTACGCGGTGTTGTCCTCAGGTCTTTCTCTTCGGGTTTGACTCCTAACCGTAGCCAAATAGCCCGTTGTGTTGCTCCAGTGCGACGTTAATTAAATACCTACCTACCTGAACATAGTGTAATCATTATAAAGTTCTAGAGTGTTTTCACATTTTCTAAGTTTACTAGAGATCACTATAAAGTTTTAAAAATAAGCATATTACCATAGACTGCCAGTGGACATTTGAGACCAATTTCATTTGATCATGGATTAAAGGTTTTCCTGACTTATTGGAAATGTAATATGGAGTAGGCCTCTCTTGATCATCTTCCTTGTCTCTGGGGGATCCTGTCCTCCAGTCCTGGGAGATCTGTATTTCAATCCTTTGCTAAACTTGGACTTTTTTGAAGGTACATCAACTCACGAGCTTGGTCCAGCTTGTCTAGACAAGAAACAATAACAAATGAAAGTTCAATTTGATTTTTCAAGTGAATAAAAATATCAAATATGTGAATGAAAACAAATTGTTTTTAAAACACAGGTAAAAATTATCTTAGTTGAGCTGGTAATGATAATGGTAATTAATCAACGTCGCACTGGAGCAACACAACGGACTATTGGAGACAGTCCGGGATCAATCCCAAAGGGAAAGACCGAGGACAACGCCACGTAATTTTGAACCACGGTCAGATGATGAGGTCGCACCAAAGCTGGCACCCCACTCTCCAAACTTCCACACCACGCCAAAGTGAGGACATTTGAGGCCACGAGAGATTTAACGTACACGAGCCCCTTTGTACACGACGGTCTTTGGTTGGATTCGAACTCGCAACTAATCCGTTACTCTTCCAACCGGGCTACCGGCCCATCTTAGTCGAACAGTCAAGTAAAGATATCCACCTTTACAAGTTTGGAAAGACTTGTGCAAGAAAAAGATTGTTGACGTGACCATACGAAAATAGTTCATTTAAGGTACCAGTAGACGTTGGAACTTTTTTTCTTTAATTTTGGAGCCAGACTAACAAAAATTTTTATACTTCACAAGTGTTAGAAAACTAACATATCTGCACAAATTTTTTTTTCAAATTGGTCATATTAAATTAATTAATTAAAATTTAATGAGCTAATTAGGGTCTGACGGTACCGGTCATAACTCAATTTGTAATTTATTTATAATTTTGATTTTAATTGCAAATGAAAGCAACTGATTTGGTGCAGGGACCCTACTAGAATTGTACTTCTAAAGCAAATAGCTTTTTAATAAGAAAATTTTGTTTTGGAAGTATTTAAAAATCAATACTTTTTACAAAAACAGTAAGATTCAAAATTAATTTAAAAATCAATTATTTCACTTGCATAGTTGATTCTAGTACAGTCTCTGCTCTGCATTATGCACTTTAAATTGCATTTAAAATTTTGTTAATCGGTTAATTCAAACTGAAGTTATCACCGGTGGAAAAAAGTCTTACACTGACAAAAACTAGTTCTTCAGAAATCAAGTTTAAAGTTTGCGATATTAATTTTTCGAATAAAACAAAATTTTATGATTACAAATAACTACCTACTGCTTAGTCAAATGCGCCAGCTTCATATGTGGGTCCTTCTATTTTAGTTTTGTGGTCTTCTTTTTTCTTTTTTTGGCCCCTGAGGTATTTTCTGCGTTTTTTCTTGCACGGTGTGCTTTGGCACAGGCTGCTTTTCATCCGCAGATTGTCTTTTCGCTGGACACCTTGAACCATATACTGCCCAGGTATCATACCCATTCGTGTGATAATCTCCAATTGAGGTTTAGCTCCCAAGTTGAAATGTATTAGAGCATCATATACGGACAATTTTACAACATTGATGCCCGCATAATTAGTTTTGGGGCATCTCTTCCAAATTAGGGCATGAAGGCTCTCGTTACAGTTTTGAGTCTTTCCGTGCAGACACTTACCCAACATCTCAAGAGATGTCAATTTGATGTAGATGGGTTTCACTGTTTTCATTACATCCATGGGCAGTCCTCCCTTGTGTTTGAAGATTCTATTGTTCGCTATGGCGCGCTGGTACGAGCACCAACTTTCCTTTCCTTTCGGACACTTGGAATGTAGAGGATGGGAATCCTTCGAACACAAGTGGTAAAAACTACTCCAAATTGCTCTCGACATCTGCTCAACGGATTCGGTGTTGTTTCGAAGAGCAATTCCGAAGTAGTTTTGCATTTTGTTAATTTGGGCAAAAGTTAGCTTGCCTCTACCGCCAATTCCTTTCTGTGTGCTTTTTAACTTACGTAAAGCTGTACCTAGTCGTTTCTGATAATGTCCTATACACTCCTTTTTTGTGATAGGGATTCCTGGGTAGGGATCCAGCTCCTGAACGGTATTGAAGCTTTTACTGTCCCCGTCACCATAGAAATCGACGTATTTCAAACCCCGTTTAAATTGGGATCGAAGAAAGATTCTTCCCACACCAACAGCTTCCATCGCAGGTGAAGATCCTTCATAATTTATTGAGCACACATGATTTGCTATCAGGGAGGCATATTTTGGATCCGCCTTTTCAACATTTCCCCATTTGCGGCACCCAGTACATTCTTTCGAAAGAACTTCGACGTCCAGAACCTCTCCCGTGTCAATTGAAAGTGTACTAACTACACCATTCAAAGAAGAATATCCTCGTCTCTGCCAAGTGCCATCCACAGAAACGCCACATTCGACACTGTTGTTTTTCTCGCGAACTCGAATAGCTGCAACCGTCATTATCTCCTCGCCTAATCTCTCGACTACCTTCAGTAGGGCTTTTGTGTGCTCATTGTAGGCATTCTTATGGGGTGGCGGCGGCATGTTCATTGTAGATAAAAACGTGCAGGCATCTTCATATCCACAACCAATTTGCCGCAGTCCATACACCAAACGTCGATTAACTTCAAACACTTTGTCAATTCTTTTGGACGTATGACAGCTGTCACTCAAGTATCCACATTTAGCGCAGGTAATTGTCAATTCAAGTGAGCAACCCATCCTTTTTGAAGGGTTATCACTTACACTCAAGCTGGAACTGGCACACGAAGGACAGCAAACCATTCTGAACATAGAATTTAAACATTCCATGTCCATAAAAAACATCTGTCCAAGCAAATGCGAGTCTTTCGTAGCAGCGGGAATATTGTTCAATTTCACTGTCGAAGCAGTATCCACATGCGATGGAGTTTTAACAGTGTCCTTCACTTTTGTGAAACGATTTCCTCTAAATGTACGCTTCTTCTTTCTGTCAGAATTTGGTTTTGAACTTCCCATGATTTAAATGTAGAAAAAGAACAAAACAAAAATAATTCTCAAATGAAAAAACAAGCAAATTGAACGTAAAACGTGCAAACGATTTTCAAATTCAAAATAAACACAAACGTATTAGTTAAAGCTGCAGTTACACATTGTTGCCATTCGGCAACATGTGAAATTGTCTAAATTATTCTAAATAAATAAATGTTGAAATTATATCTAATATTTGATTTATACCACATTAATATTTTGGTTAGGCCTAACGCGAACGAAAACGAAACCAAAATTTTCGCTGTGTACCTTTACAAAAATGGACTTTATTTAAAAAGTATCTTGAATTTCGTAACGAACATGGTATCATTTTAAAGCTGATGAGTTGGAGAATATTTTAGAATAAAAAAATAAAAATGCTCATTTTCACCGAATTTCGCGATTTCCAATGTCTACTGGTACCTTAAACGCGAAGTTTCCTCTTCCTGTTTATTTTCCTCCTGAACTATAGTAGCGTGTAGTTCTCCCTAA
This sequence comes from Meta bourneti, assembly GCA_933210815.1. Taxonomy (NCBI): domain Eukaryota; kingdom Metazoa; phylum Arthropoda; class Arachnida; order Araneae; family Tetragnathidae; genus Meta; species Meta bourneti. Next base: position 69,299,749 of record OW119925.1, read on the forward strand.
ATGGCCATAAACCTTTTTTTTATATAGGACTCTTGAATTCGTTTATTAGTCTTCATTTGATCTTTTTACTTAGTCATTGTTAGTAGCTTTAATTTCAAATAGTAAAAACAATGTGGCTTGAAATTATTTTGGGTCTGGTGGCCCACTTTGCTAGTAAGCTGCGAATTGCAGGCGACGCAGGTTCGATTCCTGTAATTTACCCTGACCGTATCTCTCTCCTCTGTGTCAGTAAATCTTTCCTTGTGTGTCCATTACTTTATGTAGTGTTTATCGCAGCTTGGCCAAATAAGTTCTTTGAGTTATGAAGTTAACCAAGTAGTGTTTGATACAGTTTAGTCAAGCCAGATCCTTGTGACATAAAAACTCATCCATTCATCTAAGGGCCTTTGAAAGAGTAACGGATTAGCAATCAGAGGGTTGCGAGTTCAAATCCAGTCAAAGACCGTCTTGTACAAAGGGGCTGGTGCACGTTAAATTCGTCGTGGCCTCAAATGTCAGCCCGTTGTGTTGCTCCAGCGTGACGTTAACTAAAAATACCTACATACATACCTACTATCTAACTAAAAGTAGGTAGGTAGTTGAATTGGCTATTGGTGATGGTCCAGGATCAATCCTGAAGGGAAAGATCCACCACCTCACTAAAGAGTAAATATGTTATGTTACAAGTATGTATAGTATATTCCTGGCGTTGTATTAAACTTAAAAACATCGTTCAGAAAAAATGAATAAGATCGCTAACTGATTTGACACTACTAGTCTGTTTGCTTACTTCTTGAGACTTAGTTATTGTTTGCACTTGCTTCTGCTAAATACAATTAAATTCAGTAAATGTACAGGACTTTGCAATGGAAGAATTAACATTTTTTAACCAATGAGAGTGATTGCTTGATTAATTATATTCCAGTCCAAAACAAGTTGTTTTAACGATCCCCAGAAACATACAATCTTAATTTCGTTGTTGACTTACCTCGTTACATACCCCTCTAAAAATAACGAACAAGGGTAATTAACTATTAATAAATGTTAGCAGTAATTACCCTTACTAGATTTTTGAAATTGATGTTAATCGTTCATCAGTCTGAAAAATTCCGGCCTGAGTTGCTTAAGACACTATTCTCATTAAACAAATTAATAGCGGAGTACATGCAACTTAGTTTCCCTTTTTGACTTTTAAAAAATAGTAGTTTTTGATATGACAACAAAGAGAACGTAACCATCTATCATTCACGCTTACTTCATACCATTTACTATTATCCAACAGCTGTTTCAACCCTCTGAGAATCAAGAAATTTTGGAGTAGTTTAGTGTTGCCCCGCAATACACATATTGGCTAAATAAACACATCGATTGGTTGATAGAATCCCATAAAAGATGCTATTGGTCAGGAAAATCAAAACTACTTAAAAGTACTGCAGGTAAGACTTAGGATTGTAAAACAGATATATGCATGTGATCCCCTTAGAGAATTGACAAAACGAAACCTGAACACTCTTTAAAAATTGAGCACTCTTGATTCCAATAATTCTGCTATTTTTTTTCAATAAAGTTTACTCATCCTATTCATTTAAAACATTTTGCCAATCTATATCTGGTTATTCGTACGTACCTTCTCTTACTTGATAACCAGGGCCATGGTATAGCCCAGTTGGAAGAGTAACTGTTTAGCAACCGGAGGGTTGCGAGTTCAAAACTAGGTCCAACCAAAGACCGTTGTGTACACGGGGGCTGGTGCACGTAAATCTGTCGTGACTTCAAATGTCCTCACGTTGGCGTGGTGTGGAAGCTTTGAGAGTGGAATACCAGCTCAGGTCTTGACCTCGTCATCTGACTGTGGCTCAAAATTATGAGGTGTCCTCGGATTCTTCCCATCGGGATTAATCCCGGACCATCGCCAATGGACCTTTGTGTTGCTCCAGTGCGACGTTAATTAACTATCTACCTATCTCACTTGATAATCTACGATAAGAAAACGTAAATCAATATTTTATTATCTGGTACATTATGAATTATTTCATTGGCAGATTACAGAAACGTTAATCATACCAATTCAACATTTTATAAAACATTTATCAGTTAACTTTTTAATTATTTATTTGTGGAAGAATGTAAGACCAGTACTCAATAAAATAATTTAGTAAAGGCAAATAAATAAATTTAATGCTGTAATAGTTAATTTTTATTTTAAAAAAATTAATAAAGTTCATTTGATAAAATATGTTTGAGTTTCTCTGTATCAATGGAAGCAACTTCGTGAAAGAGAATACTTCCAGTTCAAAAATATTACCAGTTCAAAAATATTACCAGTTCAAAAATATTACCTTAAAATTCGATTTGATGATTCTGGAAGAAAATGCCCTACACTAAATTCATCTGAAACAATTACATCCTGAAGCAATTAAAATTAATTTGCACTGGTCATGTTTTCAGTTAAACAAAAAAGACTAAAAATATCGTTAACTTTATGGTTTATTACACGTGTTCGTGCTGCAAATTAATTCGAGTAACATACCAAGTTAAGTCTTTAACCGGATGAAACAGAGAGTATGGGAGCGATTTTCAGTGCAAAAAACAAACCAGATGGAAGACGCTATTTCTTTTAATGTGGTTTATCTCCATTTTGACGACGTATGGTGCTCAATCTAATAGGCGGAATGAATGGAAAAGGGAGTATGAGAACGATTATCAGTGTAAAAAAAACAAACCAGACGGAACCGCCAGAAAAAAAGAAGTCATATTTTTCTCTGAAGCTTTGTGGAAGTATTAACATATGAACTTTAATCTGAGAAAAATTCATAGGGTAAAATTTTCGATTTCTGAATAAAAGTTATTCTAGTTATAGAATATGTATTTCAATATGTGGTCATCTTATAGTGCAAAAATGATCATAGCTTGAAAACCAAGGGTAAAATTTAAATTTGTATAAAGTATTAATATTCATAGCAGACTCACATTAAATGCTTGGATATGAATACAATATCAAATTGCAGTCCTATGTAATTTTTAATTTATTTTATCACATGGTGTCTTTGGAAAAGTATTTTAAAAACCATTTAAGAAAAATTATTTTTATTTAAATTATTTTTTAAATACTTTACAAAATCTAATACATTTTAAAGCACTTAATTACAAATACTATCTAATTAAAAATTATATGAATTAGAAATACAAAAATACTTGTAATATCCCCAATTCTATACCACAAACACCCATTACATTTTTGAAATGGTACAAGTTAAAACAGAAAGTATGAAGAACTAATGAAAAAAATTGTTTTTCTTAATTTAAATTATTTTTAAAAGATACTTTACTTAATGTAATGTGTTTTATAAGATTTAATTACAACATTTAAATTAAATATCTTTACATTTATGCTTTGGTACATTGTTTCAAATTACAGTGAAATTATTATACTTTATTATATTAACTAGAAATACAAAAATATTTATAATATCCCCAATTGCACAACCCAAATACCTATTAAATTTTTATAAAGTGGTACGTTAAATCAGAAAACATGTTGTGACCATGTTAAACCATTTAATCAACATCCAAATAAGATCAGAGCAAAATCTCTGAAAGTAATTTCTTTAAATTTGTCTGACAAATTATGGAGTACTTGTTCCTGGAAAAATAATGCATAAATTGTTGTTCTTCAATAAATTCATCAGTTACTAACCCCTGCAATGATTCCAATACCAAATTTCAATTTTCCTAAGAAAAAGTATATATTCTCCTTTAATGTAAAATTGTGAAATTGTATAAATAAAATGTATTTAATATTGTCTCTTTCTATAGACGTTGAAGTCTTGCTTTGGTAGCCATAAGCTTTATGGTGCCACCAATAGTCACAAGCTCCTTTTTCAGGAAAAGTGGCAAAAAATTGCCACTCCTATTTTACTCCATATCCTTTTTCATGAACAAAGATTATAAAGTTTTTTAAATTTTTAATTGAACTAAGGACTCATTGAAATAATTTATATATTTAATTTGAGGACTTCTATGGTTAAATGTTTGACAATTACCTTTTGAAAAATCTAAAATGCTGAAGTTTCATGCACGCTAGAAAAGGATGAACTGTTGCCTGCTCAATGAATCCCAATGAATGTTTTGAACAGTATCTTGGAAAATGCAGGTATAATTTTTAGAATAATTCACACGATAGCAGTATCCAGAATCAATTCATCCTTTGCTTTTGAAAGTAATGGCTTAGAGATTAAATAAAAATGTGATGGTCACATAATGCAGAGATTTTCAAGTTAATTGTCGATTAATTTATCTACTGATGTTTGTTATTAATTCTGCCTTAGTGAGTTTTTATTCCTTGTTTATAAGTAATTTCACTACACATTTCTAATTTATCACAATGCCTTAAATATTCCTTGAAGTATTTCTGGAGATGGAAGCTTATCACACCTGTGCACCATTTATGTTTCTGAATCAATTCTACAAACTAGTTATTTTAATGATATATATATTCATATACATGAATAGCATGAGCTTAATATTACGATATATACTCATTAACTGAATACCTTCTCTTCTCCAACAGTCGCACATTCTCTTGTGCGTATAGTGAGGAAAATTTAGAAATTCCCATTTTAAATTATGTTTCTTGAATGCAGTATGTGATTATTTAAGTTATACAAAATCAGTCTCTTTTGTTTTAATACTCTCCCATTTCAGAAGGAACAGATATGCAAACTTTTTTCCTGGGCTCATATACGGCTGTTATCATCATAATAAAATGTTATAACTTTTTACAATATAGGGACTTATTGTACACTTTTCTTCCATTAATAATGGATATTATTCCTTCAGTTTATTTTAATTTTCGTACTACTTTAGCTAAATACACTGTGGTATTAAAAAAATCTTTCTTGGTGGAATGTCCACGAATCTGATGTAATGTAAGAATTGGGAATTTTTCATTAAATGAAGCATTTAAAATTTTAATTTTTAACTTTTCCATAATAGATTTGCAGTCTTTATACAAATATATTTCTTTAATATTGTGAGTTCTGACATTTGTAATTCCAACACTTATAGCTGCTTTGGCATCAACACAGCTAGTTAATTTTTATACTTCAGAGTTCATGTAACTCAGTTTTCTTTTACTACTATACCTTCCCCAAATATAGTCTCTCAAATTAGGGCCGTTTATAGAGAGTGCGGTAAATCCAAAATGGTCGCCATTTTGTGAAATTGACCAGTTTTTAAATTCCTGTTTCTCAGCTAATATTGGACAAAATATTTTTAAACAATTGAAATTTATGGGTTTCACGGCCATGTCTATGGTAAAATTTGAAAAAAAAAATCTATCACTATGCTGCAACTCCTATCAGTTGACCTCATATGGAATGCCCCTATTTCTTGTTACCAAAATGCTCTAGTATTATACATATCGGGGTTACTTTAAAATGTAGCTTATCTCCATTTTGAAGACGTTTGATGCTTAATCTAATTGGTTGACCAATAAACAATCAAAAATTAATTCGGAATCCATTCTTTGGAATTTCTCTTGTTAACTTGCCAGGTGAAGCCACGTACGGACAGGAAGCACATTCCACCACGAAAAGACTAACACCACTTACATTTAGCTTGATTGAAGAATCATCTCATATTTTATAAGATGGTAATGGTAATTAATTAACGTCGCACTGGAGTAACACAATGGGCAATTGGAGACGGTCTGGGATCATTCTCCAAGGGAAAGATCCGAGGACAACACCATGTAATTTTGAACCACGGCCAGATGACAAGGTCAACAAGTGAGCTGGCACCCCACTCTCCAAACTTCCATACCACGCCAACGTGAAAACATTTGAGGTCACGACAAATTTAACGTGCACCACCCCCAGTGTACACGACGGTCTTTGGTTGGACTACATTTTACAAGAAAAACCTCTCAAAAACAAGATATTTTACTCGACAACGTTTTTCAATTTGACCAACTTTTATCATACATATTAATGTATTTTATGTCCACTTTAATGCCGCAACTGTTTGATGGCCAATAACGTAACGCCAATCCGAGTAGATGCATGGTCAAGATGATGCATTTAAGCGGTCTCAATCTGGTTGGAAAACCGCAGTAAAACTTTATTTGAATTCGACATTTATAAACGCTTTACGAAATCAGGCGAGTCGGTTTTAAAGCTCCTATAACAAGAAGTCTGACGCAACAAGAGCATAAAATTCAGTTTATTCGAAGAAAAAGTTTATTCCGACCATATAAGTGTCGTAAAAAAGTACTTGGACTGCATAATTAAATTGCATCTGATTACATTAACTGAAGAGGATTCGTGCATTGAAATATGCTCCATTTGCTTCGAAAATCTTTTGTTTGAGATCTAGAGAGAAAAGGGGATAAATTTTGAGAATTCATTTGATTTGATTAGATGTCTTCCCTGGTGTTATTTAATTTAGTTTGTGCTGTCAATATGATCACTCGGCAAATTATCTAGAAATAACGTGAAACCCCCTTGAGATTTTTGCATCTCATTCATGATTCAAAAAAGCGTGTTTTCTTTTCATTGACTTAATAAGATTAGCTTTACGAGGAATTCATGTTGAGAGGATCACCAATAAATATTCAAATCAAATTTTAAAACTAGTGTTGACTAGAAAATTAGAGTTTTATTCAGTTTCATTCTTCTGCGTCTGATTTTGATTTGCATATTAAATTGTAGAATTTTTTTCTAATATTATGCACTATAATCTTATTGCCTATGTTCATTTGGAAGAGTTCAGTCAGTAGTGGCAATTGCCTTCGTTTAAAAAAGTTGACTTCTTAAGCCAGCAATCTTAACCCCTTTTTTGGTCAAGTTCACATTTTATTCAGATACAGGTACAAATGTTCTCACTAATTGAGGGGCCTTATTAAAGGAAAATAAATATTTTATACTTAATACATGTAAAAAATGCAGTACTGTTTTTCATCGTTCTTTCCAAGCGCCATTCAAAAAATTAAATTTTACCCATAAGTACTAGGTATTTTATATATATTCTTCATTGCCTTCATAATAAATCTACTTCTAACTACTCTTCACAATAATCCATACTTTTCCTCTAAATCTATTTATATCCAAATCTGTTACCATATGAAGACCATTCAAATATATTTAAAATCTTCAGAGCTAAATATTCATTCACTAAATCTATTTCTGGCTATTCTTTTCACACAAAATCCTTTTCTAGCTAACTCTGCACTAAATTTATTTCTAATTACCATTCATTGTTTTAACATTTCTAACTATTCTTCAGACTAAATCAATCCAACCTTCTAAATTTAATTATCTCTACCTATGTACCTTCACTCTAAATGTACATAAAAGATCGTAGATTTCGTTTAAAAGCATATTGAATCACTTTCTATCACTCTTTCCCATGAAAAATGACCGAAGAGTGGCAAAGCAACTATACTTTCCTATACAGGACGGGGAAACACTTTATTGGAAGGAAAAGAATAAAAATTGTTGTTGACGTTGTCATGAATACTGCAAGATCAGCACAATATATAGCTCATGTATAAAAATCTAAGAGAAGTAAAGATAAATTGATTCCTAAAGTTCCCGTTGTAACTATATGAATGAAATTCATTCTTGAGAACTTTAAAACAAAATTTTTGTGGTTAAACTTTACCAATAACGCTTTTTCTCTCAAATCAATTTATTCAGTAAAACATAATTGAGTCTGCGACGTTTTTAGGCCTTATTGTCTTTTTAACCACTTGCCGATATTTTCATGGAAATTGGGGGAGATATTTGTGAAAGCAAAAAGCAAAAAGTTGATTTAATGAAATGAAATAAAATAATGGGATCTAATCATTAGGTCTAAATCCACTTGCTCGGTCTATAGTTACAAAGAAATTTGTCCTTATAACTATTTAAAGTCCTTCGGTGATCATAAAGTAACTTCCACTATATTCAAGCCCCTAGCTACCGCAATTTTCAACGAATCGAAATGAAACTTAAGATTTAAAGACTTCAAAGTATGGCGTTTGAGAATTATTTAATAACAGGAATCAGACTCTCATACGGTTTACAAATTTTGAATAGCAACACCTATATTTTTGTTCCAATATGATAGGCAGTGACAAACCAAAAATGGCTATGAAATTTTATTTTAAGCTCGAAGAACGACTGCGCAAAAGTCCTGTCAAAGATGAATGTGAACGACAAAAGAGGAAAGAAAGGCAACAAGCAACACTGATAATGCACGTAATTTGCATAAATCACAAGCACTTATCATAAAACACAAATTGGCAACCACTGTTGTAATAAAACTAAAATGTGCTTTTTTTGTTTGCCTTTCTTATACGTAATCTGTTATTTTATCCCATTGTCATAAGCCTGTTACTTCTAGACTTATAATTTCATTTTATTGTGTCATAACCTGTTACTTCATCCATTTATGGTAACCAATATCTCGAAACAAAGTAATGAGCAACAGTTTAAGCACCAAATGAATTCTTCTCTAGTTTCATTAACCACCAAGATTCAGATAATCAAATTGTCGAGAAATACTATTTTGGATGAAACCACATTAAAATTTAGAATTATTTTTTATCTGATGAAGAGTGGATTTGCATAAGTAACCCACAAAATCGTATTCGAAGAACAAGCCTCGACGTCACGTTCGGATTATGTGTACAGGAAGCACGTTCCGCTGCAAAAACGCTTGAGCATCTACATTTAACTTGACTGAAAATACCTCTCATAGCTCATTTATGTAATACAAATGTTTACAAGAAATGTTTTCACGTTTAGCTTCTTCTAAGGGGCAGCGGTGAAGTGAAGTCGGCAACCAGCGCTTAGAGGCAGAAAAATGAAACTCTGTAACCAGGAATTTACTGATTTAAAAGCTGACACTACTAGATTTTTCCCTATCCAGTATGCCATGGTGTACACATAAATGTATTGAAATTATTGACAGTGCAGTTGACCTTAAAAAATCTGAAAGACAAAAATAAGTTGAATAAAGTTTTAAACGCTGAAATTGCTTTGACTAAAATTAATTTCCAACGCTACCAGAATCATCACGAAACTAAATAATTCTCAAAATCAATGACCCTAAGTATCCATGATTCAAAAATATTTTTCAATTTATCAAAACATTTCGATGACAGTTAACTTTACAAAAATATTTTTTTGTTTTTCATAAAATGAGGCTAAAGAATCAATATGCAAAAATAGTTTTTAATTTACCAAAACACTTTGAAGATAATATCATTACAAAAATAATTTTTGCTTACCCGAGGCTGAGGAAACACTTGATGCAAAAATATCTTTCAATTTATCAAAACACTTCGAGGAGAATATCGTTATAAAATTATTTTCTGTTTTTTTATAACACGAAGGTAAGGACACTTGATGCAAAAACAGTTTTCAGTTCATCAAAACACTTCGATGACAATATCTTTACAATAATATTTTTTCTTTTTATAACACGAGGCTAAGAAAACACTTGATACAAAATAGCTTTCAATTTATCAAAACACTTCGAAGAGAATATCTACAAAAATATTTTTTATAACATGAGGCTAAAGAAACGCACACTTCACCCACAACTTTATGAAAACTTATCTTTACTTTCACTTGAAATAAACTTAACTTTTCATGCATGAGGTGTACATAAGTACTTAATATTCTCTCAGAATGCCATGTTTCCAAAATGCTAAACTCGAGAAAAACAATTTAATTAGATTTCTCAATATAGCGTGAACAAAAAGCAACAGTTTTAGTTATCGCCTCTTTCTCCTGTTATCCCTATCTCAAAAAGAAACTCTTTTGTTCTTCCAAGTAGTAAAATATTATTTTGTACTTGTTTTTTTGAACATTTTTAATAATTAAAGGATTTTATACATTCTCTCTCTCTCTCTCTTAAATACTTAAACTAACGCTTTTTTAAATACGTTTTTGACGCCAGACTTCATAATTTTTTAAGCTCTTGACATGTATGGCATTATATCCCCTGATACCGTTTTCATAATTAATTGGTAGGTAGATAGTTAATTAACGTCGCACTGGAGCAACTCAATGGGCTATTGGCAGCGGTCAAGGATCAATCCCGAAGGGAAAGATTCGAGGATAACACCTAATTTGAACCATGGTCAGATGACGAGGTCAACACCTGAACTGTTCCCCACTCTCGAAACTTCCACATCACGCCAACATGAGGACATTTGAGGCCACGACAGATTTAACGTGCACCAACCCCCTTGTACACAATGATCTTTGGTTGTGTGTGGACCTAGTTTCGAACTCACAACCCTCAGATTGCCACTCTTCTAACTGGGCTACCGCAGCACTCATAACGAATTGGGAATGAAATCTATTGACGTGTCATATAATATTGAATGATTTCGGATGAAATCGGAATAATATTTTCGGATGTATAGATTTTATGCCTACATAAGCTATTCAAGTCGTATAATAAACTCTTTTTGTCAAGCTAGATGTAAGCGGAACGTGTTTTTTATGTTATTCCGTACGTGACGTCACGACTTATTTTTCGAATACAATTTCAACACGTCGTCAATAAAAATTCCAAAGAACGAATTCCGAATTAATATATGATAGTTGATTCGTCAACGCTAAATAGATTAAACACCAAATGTCACTGAAACAGCGATAAATATTTTAAGATAAGCCAGATATGTATCATGTGAGAGCATTTGAATAACAGGTAGTAAAATCTTCGTTTTTCATCTGGTTTGTTTACACTAAAAATCCCTTCATGGGTGTTCGATTCTGAATTTTCGTTTCTTGTACGTATTCCGAACGTGACGTCTTTAGGCCTGTTTTTTTAATACTATTTCAACACTTCTCCAATAAAAAGTCAAAAGAATTAATTCTGAATTGATACATGATAGACGATTGGTCAACGTCAATTAGATTAAACACCAAACGTCGCCAAAACAGCGATAAAGTACATTTTAAGGTACCCAGCGTATATCATGCTAGAGCATTTGGGTAGTGGAAGTAAAATCTCCGTTTTTCGTCTGGTTTGTTAGTTTTGCTGAACATGCCTCTCATAGAAACGAAATAGTTCTGGACCTTCTTATTAAGTAAAAAGCTGATTTGTTGATGTATATACTTTTACTTATACTTACCCTTATTTGACATACAATATACATTATGAAGATGAATTACGAATAGCCGAAGCAGTGATAAGACATCCGAATTGATCGAAGTTTAAGTCAAAAGAGGGAGAAAAAGCATGACGGGTACAGGGAAAACCCCCATCATTGCATTTTCGGTCGAAAATGAGTTGAGGGTGCCATCTGTTGGATTTTAAGGTGTAGATTCCGAATATGCCATCCTTTTCGATGAAAAACACCATCATTGCACTCCAAAGTAAGGTTGAATATTTGCTCTGCCGGGGAAGAACCCTGTAATCGCACGCACGTGTGGGGAAGAAACATTCATTGATAAACTTTAAATTGCGTTTTTCTCAAAATCAATTTTTATGCAATGAAGGGGTTTTTCCCCTGTACCCTTCATATGTTGAACGACAAGCAGAGTGTGGGAAAGGTGGCACAATCAGCAAATTTAGAGATTGCATCACAGGCTTCTAAGGAAGGAATGCAATGACGTTGATTTAATATATGCATAGATATTCGATCAAAAAATAAGTAACGATTCGGGATTTCTTTACATTCATGCATAATGATTCGTACCAATTTGTTGGAATTTTTTGGAGTATTTTATTTTATTTTTTCATTACTATAAATCGTTTTTATTTTTCTCTAGCGCATGAACACACTAAATAATCAAACAAAATTTCTTGAATAATTTTTAAGTGCTGAAATCAAGAGGTATTGTATTCGACAGATCAAAAACTGAACATTTTTCAAAATCAATGACCATAAATAAGCATAATGCATAAATAACCATGAATTCGTTATACAATTAAATATCGCGTTGCTGATATATGAGATGTTTCCTACCCCTTGAAAACCGATATGGACTTAAGTATTGTTGGGTCCACAGATTTAATGTCCACATGTATCAAACATACATGGAATTTTACAGGTCCTGACCAAATTAGTAATATCAAAGCGGCTGACATTTTAGCATAGTTGCACTTGCTCCAGAATTTGATGGAAAAACTTATTAAGTACTTTTGGCAAAAAAATGAAATAAAAATTTCTCTCCATCCTTCTTTATATATCCGCGAAATTTTGTCCATAGAAAATACCAAATAAAATATGTATTTTCAGTTGACATGCTCCTTTCGGTCTCCAAAAAAATACTGAATCCACTTCTTAACTATAATTATGCATACATTAGGTGCATAATAATAGATTATGCGTGAATATCACTAAATTTTACAAAAGATGTTTTACGCTAAAAGATATCAGTGTTGGTTAAAAAAAAATATGATCAAAGGGTTTCAAGATAATCAAATTATTTTCTTGTCTATTGCATATGTTGCCTAATAAAATATTATACGTAGAGAAAGTTCATTTTCTTTTCTCACGTTGTTGTCGATGCGATTTTTTTTTCGTAAGGGGAATAACAGCATTTGATTTTTTAAAACTAAAATTTCCTTTGCTTCATCGTATCATGTAATTTTCAAAGGAGATAAATTGCATGCGTTTATTAGAAGAATCCATGTAATCCACATGTCGATAAAATAAACCGATGTAACTCAAAATCTGTAGGTTTCGATGATAACTTTTCACTTTAACGTTGTATAAGTGTCTTCAATTTGATTGTTATTAACTGAAAAGGGCTTATATTGAATTTTTTCAGGAAAATGTTACTTTTCTGTATGGAGCATCTGTCATTTTTCTATACCAGAGAGAACTTTTGGCAAGATTGTGAGCCAGCCAGTTACTGTTCTTTCTAGTATTTTATTTTATTATCATTGATCTTATATTGTATAGTAGACACCAGGAAATAGGAGTTATTATCACCAGACACGTAATATAGTTGCATTGTATTGTATAACAGAACATCTAACATCCCGCGGAATCAAACTACCTAAGTGTTCAAATATCAAATTTATCAAACTCTCGCGGCTACCCAGCCACGACTCCCATAGGAGTTTGAAACCTCTATACTAAATAATAAATAGTAAACGTACCCGAAACTGGCTACTGTTGAGATTTAATTTGAGTTTGATGATCTTAGAAGAGCGACGAAAACATACTTCTCACGAAACCAAAAACCAACTTCATTTTAGACCCTTACACAATGAACATTTAACACAAAATGAAATTGTCATGTATTTCAATGTTTCCAATGAAAACATGCAGTGAAGTTATTCTAAAAAGAGCGTTTTATAAAAGATCTAAATGGCAGCTGGAGTCTTGTTGATCTATTTACTACTTTTTCTTTTTGTTCTATGCTCTAACATCATGTGTCATTACACATGGGGTTTATACAGGGATGCACAGACCCTGTACGCTACTACCAAGGGAGCCACATAGCTAAGACCAAGGGAGTTACATAAATGCACTTTGACTTACGAGAGTCACCAAAAAAACCCATGAAAGTATATATCGTATTATTTATATTATTAGTATTATTATTTTATTTAAGATAATCAAAAGTAAATAATTTTTTGCGTGACATGGATAAAGCATTGATTTAACAATAGTTTTGATATCTGGCTCGATTTTTGGAGTAGTCAAGAGCAAAATTGATTCTAAATTTTCATTAGTCGAACGTTCCTATTTTTCGATTTGTTAATATTCATGACTGAAAAAGTTTGTTCGCAGTTGTTGACCCAAAGAAGCTTGGGCGTTTTAATGCATTATCTAGCAACGATTTACATTTGTTGTTATCGACACAACGAAAGTTAAAATAAAATAACACATGGTGAGGTGGGTCTCCAGAAAATCAACGGGGGGGGGCATGCTACCCGCGGGCCATAGTCTGCGCATCCCTGGGTTAATAGATGTATTTGTCTAAGTGTTTTTGCAATAAGAAAACACTTCATACCGGTATATACGGAATGTCTTCTTCTGCAAAGCTAATTATTTAGTGTGTTCATTTAAATTAAATATAATTCTTAATATAAGAATGCTGTTATGATTGGATCGGGAATCAAGAATAATAATTAATCAATGAAGTCTTGGAAATAATATTTATTTCTCATTCTCATGTGTATTCTATTGTAATTTTGATAATTTCATCACAATACTTTTTGTAGCGAAAAATTCGTTCGCTGAGCTTTACTCAACAATCAAGAAAAACTACTCAGGGGTTTGCATCAAAGCAAACACAAAATATTTGTCCATTTTATTTGAGATAAATTTTTCACGACCTAAAACGAAACTTTTACAGAGCTCTAAAATATAAAAAAAATTAAAAACTTATATAATTTAGAAAAAATTGAGCCGTGAAAGGCCGCGTAGCTCCTCTCACGAACTCTTTTTGTTAAATAATTCTTTGAAAAACAGGCGGTAAAGCAAGAGGTGAATTCTTTTTTTCAGCTCTATTCAGGCGCAGTTCTTAACCCAAAAGCAAGCTCTGAAACTGCCTAAGCCCATAGAAAGAAACTTGCGTGGATTTAATTGCCGGAGGGTAGCTGCCGTTCCTCAGTTTATTTAAGTCGCTCAAAACTTAATATTTACTTTCAACGCCGGGAAATCTATTTTTTTGACGGAACTTTAAGGAAATAAAGTAGAGATGGATGACAGCATCGGCTTTGCCTCGATGTGGAAATGTAAAGAAAGAACGCTGGAGGTAATATTTACTGCGCTTTTTTCTAATGGCGCTTCTTATGTGCTTATAATGTAACGTTATTAGAACTGTGTATGGATCCAGAATTTTCATAATTTTCATTAAGTAGACTTTATTGGCTGAGAGTTTTATAACCGTGTGGGAAAACTTGAATTGTTTTCATGGTACTTTTAAGCTTGTTCTATGTAAACGTTCACTTTGTGTGATTGTTTTATAACATTTAAACTACTTTGACTGATCGCGGTAATATTTATTGTGTGCCTTTTTCTAAAAACGCTTCGTGCATGCTTATAATCTAACATTTTTGGAACTGAATATCAACCCAATCATAGTAATTTTCATTAAGTAGACTTATTGGCTGATATGAGTGTTTTATAAACGAGTAGGAAAATACGATGAATTGTTTCCAGAGTATTTTTAAGCTTGTCATATGTAAAAGTTTATTTTGTGAAATAATTATAAAATTTAAACTTTTCTTTTTTAAAGATAAAACCTTTTCCTTTATTTAGAGAAATTTATAGCTCTTTGTCAAGCCTTATGTAAGTTTAAAACTCCAAACCCTCCGGTTGTTCATCCGCTACTCTTCCAACCTGGCTACTTTGGCACGGTTTTATAATAAAACAAAAAGAGTATGTTTCGCGTAATTACTCACAATTAAATTCGTTTTAAGCATTGTAATTTAAATCAAAGTAATATCTATATAAATAAGAATGGAGTGTTTGTTTGTACATTGAATATTTTCGACCCATTTCAAGTTTTCTCTCCGTTTTGGGCCCTTCTGATGCAAAATCCGTCTCTTTCGCGTTTGGTGTCTCTGTCCACTTATCTGTATGTGTGTGCCCGTACTACATCCAAACGGATGAATATATTTTCATGACACTTTGCATACTGTGAGTACTTATATTCATTTAGTGACTGAACTTGGTTGAGTTTGTCTGTCTGTCGGTCCGTTCTATGCTCAATTTTATGTTTGTATGTTTGTACAAGTATCACATAAAATTTAATTAAAATAATTTAATATAATGTTCCATATTTGATGCACAATATTTTAATTTAGTGAATGCATTATTTGAAATTTTTTTCCTTACGAATTTAGGCAAATTTCATCTTAAAACAACTGAGTAAATACTTGAATCAACCATTATTTGGTAGTTTTGGAGTAGCTGGAAGATATATTGAGCATTGCAATTACTTGGATTGTTTTACCAGTACTGCTGAAAAATCAATTATTTTTCCAAAAACTATTTTTACGAATTCAAATTCTAATACTTTATTTTGAGCCTTATTTTTTCTTGACGAAATATAAAAAATTCTGCATATTTGGGACAGACGATAAAGAGAATAAAACATTATAAATAAAATATACAGAACAAGACCTTTTAAAATATCACTGGTAGCTAATATGACAACCTTGGTACTTTTTAATCGTTTGCGTTTTTAAATTTGTGCCCGTTATATTCCAAGAATCTATTTTGTAGTGAAAAAAGAGATACATTCATTAGTTTTCGTTCGAAGCTTTTTTCAATCTGTTTTAAGATATATTTCTGCATTTTCAATTCTGTTTTTTGTTCGATAACTGTAAATCAATGAAAGTAATGTTTTAATTAGTTTTAAAACATTTTTAATCATTGTATGATAATGTTTGGAAACGCTTTTGTTTTTAAATGGCATGAAAGGCATTTATATGCATACTCTGAACTATTCTATGCATTCTGGGTAACATTGGCATACTCTAGAGACTTCTTTCTTACTAAAAATTTAAATTCTACAAAAAGGTAAAATGTTAAATATGACATTTATTTACATTTGTGAAATTGGGCATTTAACAATTATGTATCTTTATTAGAGTGTAGTAGTTGTTACATGTGATGAATACGAATTTCAATTTATTAACGAAAAGGGAAATTAGTTAACCAATTCAACCCGAGTAATTATGCTAATGAAATCGATAAGAATCCGCTGTGCTTACGTACAATCTTCAAAAGGCAGAATGAATCAAGAACAAAAGAGTCTTGTAAATCTAACACCTAGCATGTAAATAAATTCAAAAGTAACCACGTGCCCCAATTTTCCTTATTACGCTCACATTTTTACTGTTGGTCATTCATATTCGAAAATATTTTTGAAGTCGTCATCCGGTAGGGAAATGACAAGAAATTGTTCAATCTTCCGAAAACTGACTGGAATATCGACTAAGAGATTGAATTCCAGTCAATTTGATATTCCATAAGTGAATGTATAAGGCATTTAGGGTTTCAAAGGGAATTCTTGAATTTTCGTTTGTATTTATCCGAGCAGAAAATGGCTTCAGTAAGTTCAAAGTAACATTTGATACTATCAGACGCTATTGACAAAACTGTAAGATTCGTTCCAACAGATGTATCATTTCTATACTTCATCTGCCATCATTTTAGTTTTTGCCCAGAAAAAAATGGCGTCATCCGCTTACAAATAATTTAATGATCTGCATTTTCAACGCGTTTGGCATAAGTTTCTGCACTGTTGTGTTACATTTTAAAAAGAGAAGCAATTCATCATGTAACGAAGCGATCAGAGGAAAAAGCAAGGAAAAGAAATGCTGAAGAAACTACGGAGACACAAATTGGCACTTCATATGGAGAATAAAAGAAAATGAAACGAAAGCTAGACGTTCTATATTTTTCATAGACTTGAAATATTGTTATACACTTGTAATGTACAGAGCGTTTCAAAACTTTTTATATAAATTACAAGGATTGGTGGAGAATTAAACAGTGTTCATATAGGGATGCATTTTCGCCAAAACATGAGTGTATGTAATCCTCACTCAACGATGTAAATCGTAGAAACCACGACTTTCAACTAGTATTGCTTTACTCAACATCACACATTTATAGACTCAATCACCCCATCTATTGGTTGAAAGAATTCTAAGATATTCTATCGGTCAAGAATATTAGTACTGATTTGAAACCGCAGAGAAGATCTGTTTAGATAGGTTTCTGAGCGTATATATGCATGTGCGCGCGTCAGAAGTTGTTTAAAAAGTAGCAGAAGGAGAAATCATTGTAAAGAGATTATTCGTTCAATTAGAGGTAAAGCGAATGCATAATGGTTATCGTTTGCGCGTTATACACAGTGCGTCAAATAAGTTTTAAGACTCGTCCCAGAGCGCTGGTTGTAATGGCGCAGTGAGTGTAAATGCGCATGCGTCATAACGTCCATCGTCTGCTGGCACACTGCCAACAAGTTGTGCGCATTTCGTTAAGTAGCTTAGAGAAGGCGAGTGTTCATTGCTGAAGCGAATTTTTTTCATGTTGATTTTTTAAGATGGAGCAAAGAGCTGTAATTAAATTTAACGCAAAACTTGGTAAAAGTGGTTCGGAAACATACCAACTCATGAAACAAGTTTACGGTGACTGTTGTTTAAGTAGATCAAATGTTTTTGTGTGGCACAAACGTTTTTTGGACGGTAGAGATACGGTAGAAGATGATCAGCGTAGTGGAAGACCAATTCCATCTAGGACACCTGAAGTTATTGAAAAAGTACGAAATTTCGTAACAAACGATCGCTGTGCGTCACTGAGAATGATGGAAGACTCTTTAAACATCAACAAAGAAACAATTCGAACCATCCTGAATGAAGATTTGGGCAAAACAAAAGTGTGTGCTAAATTTGTTCCACACACTTTAACCCCTGAACAAAAAGCAATGAGAAGTGCACATTGCAGAGACATTATTTCAGCCACTGAAAACGATCCAAACTTCTTGAAGTCCATTGTTACAGGTGATGAAACCTGGTGTTTCCAATATGATCCTGAAACAAAGCGACAAAGTGCGGAATGGAAGTCACCAAATTCACCGCAAGCCAAAAAAACAAGAAAAGTTCCATCCAAAATCAAAACAATGCTCATTACATTCTTCGATAGTAAAGGTATTATCCACAAAGAATTTGTTCCAACTGGACAAACAATTACAGGTCAATACTACTTAGCTGTTTTAAAGCGTTTGATGGCCAGAATTCGTCGCATTCGTCCAGACTATGGACTGAAAGCAGTTGGTGTTTGTTACACGACAATGCACCCAATCACACCTCCCTTATTGTTCGTCGATTTTTGGCAAAAAATAATGGCTGTGTGTTGAACCATCCACCGTATTCACCTGATTTAGCACCCTGTGACTACTCCTTATTCCCAAAACTTAAAATGAAGTTAAAAGGGTGTTATTTTGAGGATATTTTGACCATACAAGAAGCTTCGACGCGTGCTTTGCAGGCCATTCCACAAAGTGATTTACAACAGGCGTTCGATTCATTAATAAATCGCTGTAAAAAGTGCATTGAAGCCGGAGGGTCCTATTTTGAATAAAAAACCAAAACAGGTATTAATTTCTTGTTTCCATTTCTTTTTACAGACCCAGTCTTAAAACTTATTTGACGCACTGTGTATATCATTGATATCTTGACTCGCGAAGAATTAAGAATCGCTTGCTGTATTTTATTTTTTGATTCCAGTTTTGGCAACATTTAAAAGGATAACATTAGAATTTGTGTTCTTGTTATCGATAGAACTGTTCGTGTTAAGAATTCTTCGACTAGCTGTATGCCGATTTAACTTTATGCATTTGCGCAAACTTTGCATGGACTCAGAGGCTCTTCGCATGGAATCATTATTTAAGAGCCACAGCCTCCGTTAATGTATATGGAATTTTGTAAATAAGTAAGTTTCTTAATTGTACAATCCACTTATTTGAACCTACTACGTTGCACGGCACAAACACTTTACATGACCTAAAGCAAATCATGCGTACTTAAGTCATTTTCTGGATAAAGCCTGTGACTCAATAGATGAGCTGAACCTATAAATTTGAAGTACTTCGGGTTGAACAAGGTATGTTCAACGTACCGTACTTATTTGGTATTTAATGAAATGATCTACACGAATTTCAAAATTGTTTTTTTTTATTGTTCATCTTACTACCTTGAGCTCCTCACGAATCAATACTTATTAATTGGAACATTTTTGTTTTAGCGTCGTGAATATTAAAACAATGCGTTTTCGAAAAGAATATTAGTTATGAATATTTTTAAATGTTATATACATATAATATTTTGAATATTTTTGTATATTATTTTTATTTTGTTGTTAAGTCCAAGCCGTGCACATTTCATTTTTAACTTATATTTCTATCATTTGCCTTTGACTTAAACTATTAATTATTTCGGAAAAATCTACTTTAACTTCTTTTTACAGATAGATGAATGTAAATTTGTAATGTTATAGAGCTAATAATTATTCAAAAACAACCATCAAATTAAATTAAGTGGTCATTAATGATTTTAAAACACAAATGTTAATGCAGTCATAATTAAATTATTAATACCATATAAGCTATTTAAAGGGTGAATTTAATTTTCAGTATTTTTCTGTTACCAGTAATTTTACTTATTTAATTTTAATAACGACAAACCGTACCTGTTGGCAGATGGGTAAAAAGTAAACTCAAGTAAGTAACAACAATAACGATTAATTTAATTTACAAAAAAGTATACAGTCCATACACATTTGCAAACGAAGTCTAAATATCCTCATTCAAGGCGAAACTGTTAGCATTATAGGTAAGTAGATATTTTAATTAACGTCACACTGGATCAACACAACAGAGTATTGGTGACAGTACGGGGCAATCAATCCCGAAGAGAAAAATCCGAGAACAAGACCTCGTAATTTTGAATACGGCTATATGACGAGGATCCTACCTGAGCTCTCCAAATTTCCACACCATGTCACCGTGAGTACATTTGAGGCCACGGCAGATTTAACTTGCACCATCCCCCACGTACACAACGGTCGTTCGTTGGATCGAGTTTGATCTCAAACCCTCCTGCTGCTTATCTGCCAACAGGGCTACCGTGACCCAAATATTAGCGAAGAAAATTAAAATGAAACATTTATCGCCCTTTCGAACTCGAATACTCCAACATCAAACTTGTTTGTTTTGGGAGAATTTAGACGCCGCATGCTTCACAAATGCGATTGCTTTTCTGTAAAGCTAAAAAAGCAGAGGGCACTAATGTTTTGGTAAGTTCTTTAGTAACTTGGAGCGTAACTTGGTATGTAACTCGAAAGTAATTTCAGCATGTCGTTTGCCTTAAAGATGAATGCCAAACGTCGCCGATAAATGAAAAGAGCTCTTAAGTGAAAATATATTTTTCTCGGGTAGTTGTTTACTCTAAAAAATGCTATTCAAAGTATATCTCACTAAGTTTAAATTTTAAAACAAGCTGGTCTCTACTATGAGAATTTTTAAATTTATTTTACGATTTGATCGTGTTAGGCCCCGTTCACATGGACTTTTTCCAACGCGCGTTTGATAAGAATTTTCGAGCGTTATCATGTGAACACCTCTTGGGCGTTACCCTTTGGGCGTTTTTCGAGGTCAGTTTCCGTTATGCATTAAATTGTGTTTCTTATTCCCTTAATCCAAGTTTCTATCTTTTGCATGGTTAAAGACAGAACCAAAATTTTAACGGATTTCAAATCAGCGTAAAATTTTACGCCAGATAGATACCAAAATCATGATTTTCTTTGAAAATATTATTTTTTTCTCAATTGTCGCAACTAATCCTTTTGAAGATACTCCTTTTATTCTAAGCGTAAACGGAAGTATTGCCTTTTTTTTAAAGGGAATGTCAATTTAATAAGATATTTTGCTGCCCCTTATCAACTGTTTTAATTTTACAGCCGTTAAAAGTAGGATGAAAATATTTCTTTCCCAAGCTAAAACTCATTCCCTACAGGAGCCTGAATTTGATTAATGGTTAATCTAGAAATGTATAAAAATCACCAAAAAATGCCTAAAATAATCTAAAAAATATTCAAAATGACGTAAAAATTTGATATTCTTTTTGTGAAACATCCGTTCCCTAATTGCTTGTGAATAAATTGTTTTTGAACTTAAATCTTTTTACATAAATAAATGCAATATAATCGACTTGCTGACCAGAAGTGACAACCTAAACAGGTAAATATTTCGTAACGTATAGTATACCATGCGTTCAGGTCCAATGCCATCAACCTCGATTGTAAGTTTTTGCACGATAGCTTTTCGTACGTTTTTCAAATTTTTCGAATGACGGGATACTTTAGATCTAGTAACCGGTAAGAGGCAGCGGATCACAGAGAAACAGTGCTTTATGTAGTTGAAATTGTGATATTATTAAACATTTTCATTAACTCTAGAATCCTAAACTATTCATTTTTCACTGTCAAGACTAGAGGAAAAAACCTATAACCTTCATTCTCCAGTGTCGATGATTCACCCTCCAATAAAAAATGGTAAGAAGGATTTGTTTTGTGTTAAGGGGTGATCACGGATTTTTGGGGCTCAAGAAGCTAGAAGATGAATCATTTGTAATGTATTCATCGTAAAAGCGAAACTGCGTATGAAAAATTGGACTATTTCTATAAAACTTTGATTAAAACGAAACTAACTGGAAAATGACCTAACAATTTCCTTAAAATTTTAAAATTGACAGTGTAAAATAAAAATATATCCCCAAAAAACTACATTTCTAGAACCAGGAAATTGGAAACGGAATTTCTGTTTATATGGCATTGTCTACGAAGTACTATCAAAAAGACACGCAAACAAAATCTTGCACTGGTAATAACCTTTCTTTTGTATGTTATTTTTGCAGGTTTTGTCGTGTTCCTACGAACTATAGCTAATTTGTCATTTAATTTTCCTTCAAATAAATCTCTATATTTTTTAAAACCTATCTCTAAGCATTTTAATGTATCATCACAAATAACACATATATAACAATAATTAGTTTTTAATTTTTAAACACAATTTTCCCTGAGTTTCGACTATCCGAAACGAAAACTAACCCTCCAGCCTACCATCTTTTAGGGGTTTTGCAGCACAAATGGAATAACGACTGGGAAATATTTCAACTAAAATTTGATTAAAACCCACGATGAAACGAGAAAATTATGTTACAACTAAAAAAACTTAAAGAACCAAAAAACAGTACATATCGAAAACCAAGAGATTGCTTATTTGCTAATAGAATTTGCGCTACACGCACATGTAATATAAAAATTTCGATTAAAGTAGTAATAACACTAACTGCAAGATTAAATTATAAATTATATGCAATATAAGCTCACAGTAAATTAAGTTGAGTAAATCAGAAGTTTATTTTCAAAAGTGATATCGAGTTCAGTGTAATGAAAAATGAATGAAAATTGAAACTTATCTTACGCATTTGACGTGGACAAATAAAAAAATAACTTTAAAGTGTTTAGCTTTTAAATTGAATATTTAATTTTGGCTTTATTTTAAAGACGTTTGCCGCACATGAAAACTAGAAAGGACAAATGTCGGTTATACGTTATTATCAAAAATAAAATTACCCACTATCCCCTTTAGTTGTAAACTCACATTTTTACAAGTTTTGTGTGAAAGCAAGGTAAATTTCTTCAATAAATCTAATACTATTAATTTTCTCATCCTATTTTTAATGGCCATAAATATAAAGCAGTGGATTAAGACAAAATACTCCAATCAAGTTATATCTTTTCTATAAAAACGAGTTGAATACTCCCTTTTGTGTTCGTAATGAATATATTCGTCAAATGCGTATCGCAGAAATATTAAAGTTACAGTTGAAAAATTATTTATTTAAATAAAATCACATTTTTGGCATCGATCTAGTGTAAAATGTTTCGCAGATTTCAAATTCGTTGAAATGTTCACTCTATCTTTAACGATTGCGTAGGAACTTGGACTAGGGAAATAAAAAAGCTCTAGCGGGCGTCAAAACGCGTGTCATGTGAACGGTGCAGAACAATCCTATGTACACTCACTGCCAGAAGTTAAGCACAGAGAGAAAAATGTTAATTTCCGGAAGCCAATCTGAATTTGAGAGGCTGCATTTCGCTGCAGAGGTAGATGGAAGTATGCAAATATGTTCTGTGACAGCCAATCACGGTTTCGTGTCGAGAAATATGCAAAAAGGGCAGTCGTATAAGAAGCCAGCATTGTGAAGGGTTAGAGAAGTTTCATGTAAGTGCTGATAAAAAGTACCAACATCGTCGACGACTACCTGGAGAGTGAGGGGATTGCGCGTATGGATTAGCTGTCGTACTCGCCCGACCTTAATCCCATTGAAAATCTTTGGGATGCCCTCGGCCGTGCTGTGTCTGCACGTTTAGCACCCTCAATCACTCTCACAGAGTTGCAAAGTGCTCTACAGGAGGAATGGCGATTACTTGACTCTGGGATGGTTGATCACCTCATGGAAAGCATGGTCACACGCTGTAAACTTTGTATGAGGATGAGGGGTGGTCACATACCCTATTAATGCCGGTTTTGTTTCTTTGTTTTGGATTTAAGCATCATTTCGTTAATGACTCCAATATGACTTCATCTTATAATTTATGAAAATTCAATATTGTTTTCATCTTTGTATGTAATAATTGTTTCATGCATAAACATATTTTCTACTTTCCTGCCGCATTTCGTGTCTATCAAAGCTGTACTTGTCGATTCTTTCGCATTTTACCGCTTCGTGCTTAACTTTTGGCAGTGAGTGTATCTCCAAGCGCCTTCTAATCACTAGAACGACCGGAGATTGTTGATGCGCCGAAACTATCTAGCGCGTGGATTCTCGCGATTTCTGCATGTGAACACTCCAGTAGAACTCCAGTAGCGTTTGTTTTGACGTAAAACACGCGTTAGAAAACGCCTCATGTGAATGGGGACTTAGACTCGATTAGCTCCGAAAAAAAAGAGCAATCCAAATTAGAAAAAGCGATGCTCTTTGAAACTACAGGAGTTGTTCCAAAGTTTTTTAGTTAGTTTAGTATACCTTTAACTGTTTTTCTCATTATTTATTCAGATTTGCATCACATATTATCTCAAATAAATTCAGGCTTCTGGTGTACAGTTTAATGTGCAATGACATGGTAAACATGGGACAAACAGGGAAAAACATTTTCTCTGTTTGTGGTGAACATTTTAATCTTATGTATCAAAAAGAAAATCTGTTTTGTCTGAAGCTGCAAAAACTCGCGAACGCTGAGTTTGACACCATGTAATTTGCATAACTAATTTAGCCTGGAATTTCAAGGTCAATGCAACTATTACGCTCGTTACGTTATTCTTTAGAAATCCATAAAAACGAAATCAAACATTAACATTTCGCGAGAAGAGGTCAATTTTTAACTTCAAAGGCTCTCACGAGCCGACGATCGGATGAGGAAAGAACACAAGTACTTGAAGCAGACAAAGCTCAAAAAGCTGTTCAACGACGCAATGAAACTTCTAAGGAAACAGAAATGCTTTTTGTCTGAAGGTTTGTCTGAAGCAGTAAAAGCTCTCATACGAAGCCGGGTAGTAAAGCTAGTAAAACATAAAAAAGCAGTTTTACATAGAAGTGAAATATAAGTAGACTGAACTTTGCTACATAGAGTAGCTTCAAAAAGTGTGACCAACATGTCGACTAGTAGTCACTTGACTGTTTTGTGAAAAATTGGCTTATAGTTGACCGATTTTGACATTTTGTCGCCTCGATTGGCGATGTAACATGTTATGATAGGGTAGGTGTGCTGATGCGCATATGGATAAATATTTCTTAGGTTTGGCCAGACGTTTTTGCGCTTAAATAAGTTATTTTCAATGTTTAAATCATCAGTAATTTGCCTCATCATTTATTGATTTTAGATTGGATGCTTAATCGTGCTGTATGAAACTTTACATAATTACAAATTATTATGAAATGAGAGGTTTTAAAAACAAATGCAGAAATAGTTGTCCCTATAATTTAAATTTTTCATTAGATTCATTATAATTTGTTTACTTCAAAAGGGTATGAGAGAGCTTTTCAGTGTAAACAAATTAAACGGTCTGCGAAGATTTTACTTCTGCTGTCCAAATGCTATGCATGATACACATTGAGGTTACCTTTAAATGTAGTATATCGCCGCTTTGGCAACGCTTGGCGTTTTATCTCATTGGTTTGGACTATTCATCTATCATATCTTAGAGCAGAAACTCATTAACTGACAAAAAGCTTTACAGCACAGCCCGATTAAAGACAATTAGTTTTTAGGTCAAAAAATTATAAACATTTCCATAGTGTTATATTTTCTTTCAAACCGAATACAATATGACAATTTGTTTCTCATCATTATGAAAATAACTAGTTAGTGTCAAAAATGTCTTTCCCAAAAATGTCAGTTAAAGAGTTTCTACTCAAGGCCGACATTATATCAATTAGGAATTTGTTTGGAATTTTTACTCTCGAAGTGCTGAAATCGTATTCAATAAACATGTTACGTTCAGAAAGCTTACATAAAACACGATCGCTGAAAAAATAGTACCGTCATCTATATTTAGCTTGACAGAAAATTCTTCTTATAAAGGGGAGGCAACAATATTAAATATCCCTGTTTTAAATATCAGCAAAAATTCAGATTTCCATTTCAAATTTTATAGAGTAAATGAGTTGAAGTAAATTGAAAAATGATATGTTTGTTATGAGTTTCAATAAACATTTTGTCATGATTCTGATACATGAATTAAAAAAAGTATAATGAAAAAATTGGAAAAGCTTCAAAGGTTAGTTATAGGGCTTCTAAGTTAGAACTTTCACATAGAGAATACATCAATAATAGGTACCAATTTACATATCTTTTTGAAGCCTAGTACATTTAAGATTGTTAAGCTATTTTGTTCACTGTTAGACTTGTTTAAAAAGTGTAGAAATAATTAAACATATATTTTTAAAATTCGAAATTTATTAAAGTAAAAAACGTTAATTACCCTTCTAAATTTTTACGACTCGAGTTTCGTGTAATTTTTTATATTAATTTTGCATCTACTTGTGTAATTCAGTACTTTATAAATACAAAAGACAAATCACAAAGTATAAATAGCTGTAAGCTTAATTGCCACCACTCATATTATAAAACCAACTATCAATATACAAAATATAAAAATATACTTTACTTCAAATACTGAAATAATTTTGTTCTTTTGAGTTTTGTTCCTACAAATTTATTATTACTTCATCCAAGGGAAAAGAAATGAATAGAATACAAAAAATTCTAAATTCATACAAACTAATTAAAACGATGTTCAACGGAGTGTTCAGATATTTAATATACTCTCTTATTATCAGATAAGTATAAAGTTTCATTTAAGGTTACACATTTCATAAACACAAAATTGTTTTTGAATCATTCATAGCCAATGCCCTAATTTGTTTTTGGAAAAGTTATCAAATTCAAGAGTTTAAAAAACTAGGTTTCCTCAATGTAATAAAACTCCCCCTGCATCAATAGTAAAAAAATCGTTTAATTGGAGAGCATGTTTTTTGTATACATATAGATTTACTGTATTTGAATTTATTCTTCAATATGCTATATTTAGAAGCATTAATTAAAAAGGGATCCCTCTTACCAGAATGATATCAAAGGATTATTCGAATAGAGATTTCATTTCCTGTCGAATGCGTTTTTATTTGTGGCATGCTTATTTCAGAACTTGAAAAAACATCAAAAACAGAAATGTTTTCATAAATTGCTCGAATTATCTATATTTATACAATTTATCACAAAATTAACAAAAATGCACAAAGAAAAACAGATTTAATTTGAAATTGGAAAATAATTAATGGTTATCTTTTAATTTATTTATACAAAATGAGAAGCAAAATCAGGAGTGTCGAGCAAAGGTTTTTGGAAAGGACATTTTCCAACTGCGATGAATGTTTAGAATTAGATCGAAAAAAGTTAATTGGGCTCTATTTTTATGATATATCAATAATAAACTATATTGCATTTTTGACGTTTTGTTGAACACTCGCTACGTTCTACGTAAAAGAAAAAAACTCAAAATAATAACGCAATACTTATTCAATATTTGTTCACGCACTGTTTTGATTTCCCCTAAAACAAAATATTTTTTAATTCAGTAGAAAGTTATGTTGAGAAAAGAAGCCCTTTCAACAAACTGAAAATAGTTCAGAATAATTAAAGTAAAATATTTTACACATATTTTAAAACATCACAGAAATTATCTAAAACATATATAAATATATTTCCCATTATATACAGTCTGTGGGGTACTTTAACAATAATTTATATAATCAATTTCATATTATGCACAAGACTTGATTTTCAAACTTCATCTTTTATTTATTTATGGATGGACGAATGGAATACCATCAAACGAATGAACGGAATGACATCGTCTTTTCATACGAAACTGGATTCTATCTACAGCACCACGATGGTCTTATCCGAGTCAGGCAGCACTGCGGAGACAGACTGCATGACTCTTGTATTATGTATTGCCATATCGGTCCGTCCCCTAATGTTATGGTATGGGGCGCCATTGGATTCTACTCCCGTATCCTTATGCATTGCCGGTACACGCAAAAGCAACTGCTATATTTCTGAAGTTTTGAAGCCTGTTGTCCTCCCTTATCTTCAGGGCCTGTCTGTGGCCAGTTTTCAACAGTACAATGCACTACCACACATGGCATGCAACGTACAACAATTCTTCAATGTCCACCAGGTTTCACTTCTTCCATGGCCCGACCGTTCACCAGATCAATCTCCCAAAGAACACACGTCTGCCCAACGACTAGTACATCACTGACCACCTGTGTCAAAGCCAGATGAATATTGGCGACGTGTGGAAGCAGCATAGACTGATATACCCCAAACACACATTCAAAGCCTCTTTCTTTCAATGTCGAAACGTATAACGGCAATATTGCCGCCCATGCAGTTACACAAAATACCGATTATTTTCAAGTTCCGCAGGTAGAACGGAGCTGAAATTTCAATTTTACACTTGTGCCTTATGTTATTTTGTATTGCTTCGATATCTCTTCCCCTTCATGGTGTTGCATTTTAGATGACCAGTAGTGTATACCTGGAAGGCGTGTGACATTGTCCATTTTTTTAAATAGATTTTACAATAATCGTGTCCAATTTTTTTCATAGTTTTCATAAGATTTAGACTAAAATCAATGTTATTTCAACAAATCATAATAATTGAATCGATGAGTCAGAAACTATATGAATCCAAAAATAGTAGAAACCGACTTTATTGCATGAATGGACTTCTAGCGTCGACGGGTATTGTGTGAAGAAATCACATTAGTCCGTGGCTTCAGTTAGTAAATATAGGGCCATGTGAAAATTGGCATTGGGCAGAAACCATATAAGCAGACTCGTGTGGTTTCTTCGCCCAGTTTTCTTAAATTTGAATGTGGTTTCTTCACTCACCTATTCAGTTATGATTGCTGTTTCCAAATGTATAGAATGTAATTGAGGGAGAAGTAGAAAAAACTTTAAACTGCTCTCTTGAAAATTTTATTTTGTATTACCTCGGTGGCATACTGTCCTATGCTTCCGGGGCCTCTGTAGCCCAGTTGGAAGAGTAGCGGATTAGCAGCCGGAGGTTTGCGAGTTCGAAACTCGGTTCAGCCAAAGACGTGTAAGTAGTGGTGCACGTTAAATCTATCGTGACTTCAAATGTCCTCTCGTTGGCATGGTGTGGAAGTTTAGAGAGTGGGGTGCCAGCTTAGGTGTGACCTCGTCATCTGACCGTGGTTCAAAATTACGATATATTGTCCTGGGATCTCTCTCTTCGGGATTGATCTCGGAGCGTCTCCAATAGCCCATCATGTTGCTCCAGTGTGACGTTAATTAAACTACCTACCTATGCTTCCACAAGGTACAGATATATGCTCATATGTAAAACCTTGCGGTATATTATTATGGTACCTTTGTGCTATATGTAATTAAAATTTATTGTAATGTTACAGTTCTTCAAATTCAAATCAATATTCGATAATTCACAAAGAAATATTTTACTATCTCTACGAGGAAGAAATTTTAATAATTTAAACTTGAATCCACGTAATTGGGAATATTTCTCTTAAACTCAGTTTTGTAAGAGGAGGATTATGACTATTCAAAGATAAAATCTGAACAATCTTTTTCAAACACAATCCAGCACCAAATTGGTGAATTATCTATAACTAACAACTCATACTAAAAGAAATATCACCTACTCCATAAAACGATGTCTCCTCTGACGAAGGTGATATATATCTGCAGTCTACGCTCAACTTTTCAGATAACGAGTGCCAAGCTCGTATCTGAAAAGTTGTACATAGTAGACTTGTATCCTCGTCAGTGTTAAGAATTTGAGAATAAATTGTGATAGAAGTCAGAGTTTTAGGGGGAAATAGAGAGTCACGGGATCTCAAAGGTTTTATAAATAAGACTTCCTATGGGAATCGATTGGACACCATTCACCCTGCTTTAAAAATAAACGCCTCATATTTCAAAGCATACAATGTGAAACTCTAAGGGTGTATTTTATTATGTGGGATCGTGTCCAGCCTTAGGTGGAATGGAAGACCTGCAAAGAAGATAAATCGCGTACAAATGTGTTTGGAAGCAAGAGTTTTCTGAAAAATACGCTAACAGTTGCCGATAAATGCTATTGGAATAGCAGTGAAGCAATTTAAATCGAATTAAATGTTATTTAAAAATTGAAATTAAAAAGACTATTAGAAAAAATAAAAAGTTGAAACTACCTAATATTTGAAAATCATTTAATGAGTAATTAAAGCAGTTAAAAATATTAAAATTAACCGTTAATGTCAATTTCTAGCATTTAATACAGAACCGTTAAATTTAGTTGCTATCTGATAACAAAACTGTCAATAATAACTGTTATCGCAAAGTAATAGTTAATATTGTTATTCTGAAATAACAGCTTTGCACATCTGTAGTAAATTGATATCTCCTAAGTAAAGCAATAATCAGCATGCCATTTAGCATTGGGGGAACCAGAATATCATGTGAACCAGAACATCGAATCTAGAAAGCACACGCGCACATGTTTCTGTGCACATTTGTATTAATCGTTGAACAGTTCTCGTTCGGAATCAGATCAAAAATTAGATGTTGATAGCGTTTGTCCAGCAATGTAATTCCTTAAATTGTGAATAATAAATTCACAATATGGAACACTTCGGGATTGATGCTGAACTGTCGCCAATAACCCGTTGTATAGCCCCAGTGCGACGTAAATTCTACTACCAACCAATTTGGAACACATCGTTTTATGATTAATACATCAACATACGAGGTATCTCGTCTCTAGCAAAATTGGCCAGATCTTGATGGACGAGATATCTCGTCGAAACCACCTGGAGGGTTAAGTACATTGCATTCACAATTGTTTTTTATTTCTCAATCGAGTTCCCCAGGCATAAACTAAAAATTAATTCAACAGCATTGCATTCCTGTCTCAGAAGTCTGATCTTGTCTCTAAATTTGATGATTATGTACCACTCCCACTAAATTCTGGTCAAGCTTATCATTTCGCAAACACCTCTCTTGTTCTTATTTTAGATTTCATGCAATTCCAACGTTCCCTAACCCTGAGTTCTCAATACGATAATTTTCATTACTGTGTGTACTAGAGTTTTTATTTAAAAATTCAGCTTTTCAAAAATTAATCATTTTGACCATGACTCCTTTAATATGTTACATGTTATTGGTATCAGCGGGAACATAAACTAATCTTTGTAACAGATTAGTTGATTTGATTGTTTTTGTGCTCTACGTCATTTCGCTACAAAAGGTCTAATTAGACCGAGACCTAGGGTTAACTGGATTAGAATCACTACTAAGCCAAGTCCGATCCAGGACCTATTGCAATTGTAATTCCTGACTCAATGTAATTTCCGTGTTCACTTTACTTTAAGCAGTAGGTCATGGTGAAATTGGCCTTCGTATAGCAAAAAAAACTATAGAGTGACAAACCAAACTTATGGACACTAGATGACACTTCTTCCACACAATCAAACAGAGAAAATACCTCAGATACCTTTATACAAGTCTCGTCAGCCCATGTAACTCTTTCAAAATAAAATATTCATGCAATATTCATCCCACATTTCATTGCATCCATCGTCTACAACAGGATTAATCTGAAATAAATATTTCAAAAGTCACCAGTGATCAAAATTAACAATTTGAGAGTTAAACTATTCAGAGAATGTCATATTTGCTTAACGAGGATTCTTTCACATGGGGAAATGTCTTCCCATTAGATTCACACTTTTCAGTGAAATACATAAAAAACTTAAGTTCATTCTTCCTGTTCTGGTTATAAAAGCTAAAAACATCAAATTCTCCTCCTGATATGAAACTTTTGTTTCGGCAAGATCTATATTAGTCTATCTAAAAGAGTAACCTCAGACAAAGAGTTGTATTTTATTTGAATTTCTACCGCCCTAGGTAAAACAAAGAAACATAAAAAGACAAATATCTCAATTTCCTCTTAGAGAATTTCGCCCTTTCTTAATCCTAAAGTCTGTATCTCGGAAGAAATGCTCCGAGGGAGAAATAGGCTTAGGAAGATAAAATACTTTCGTAAGATAACATCGAAGTAAATAAGAAAATTGAAATTGTGTAAAAAACAGAAAGGGAAATATTTTACATATTCAACGTTTTAAAGGGTCGCTCGATATCGGAATGCAGAAAATGCTCAAATTATTTCTCTTGTATTGCTGCATTACATAATTTAATTTCGCTATTTTTCGCCAGTCGTGAAAAGGAGATCAAAATAAATTACCGGAGTCTTGAGTTGTAATGTATGCAACAAAAACAAAAACTGCTCTATATTTGTTTTGTGCTATAAATACGAAGCATCAATTGATATGGGCTACTGTTTTGATCTTATGCTTTCCTTAAGGTTTGAATTATATATTTTTAAATTTGTTTTTAACCGAAATTGATAAATAATAGGATAGAAAAATTATTTTAAAATTTAATACAAAGTTGACACACACTACAACTTTTGGTTAAATAAATTATTTTAAATTGATTGTCAGAATGGCTATTTCTGAAGTTAAACCATTACATTCCCTTCAAAAATAAAATTACGTTTTCCGTCTCATTAAAGTTTGTGTGTCTAAATAACGCACCAAATATTTTCCTTTCAAATAACAAGTCTATGCCCGACCACATACTGGAGCAGCATACAATGAAACATACGACATGCGCATGCGTACTCCTTTTCTGTACAGAAAACATGTCGATACGCATGTCAGTCAATTTAGTTTAAGCCAATTCGGTAAAGTTCCAATCACATTTTGGTAACATTTGTCATTAAGACAGTTCTCAGACAACACATACACATGAACTAATGATCCAATATATTCCATAATACCAACACCTGTGGCCAAGGAAATGCAGAACAGTTACGAACCGCCGGATAACTTATGATCTCAGGACCATCTCTTAAGCTCTCAATGCAAAATGTTCTTGAGTTAATAGTATTCCCTAAATCACTATTCTCCTCCTTGGTTGTGATATATGAATGTTTTCATTTGTTATTTAAATTTTGTGCTAAGGCGACCCCATTTTGTTGAATCAATAACTGTATGTAGAATTTCATATAACATATTTGTCTTCAGAACCCATAATCGAAACCGAAATCTACTGATTGACTTTTTAGCATTGTAGCATTGATAGACTTCCATACAATACAGATACTCGCTAAGTGAATTTATCTTTTTGTAAAATAGTAGACGAATTCTATAACAGTAAGTAAAAAAGTAAAAACATCGAAAATAATTGGGAAATTATAAAGCACCTGGAAGAAAACAGATTTGGTGCTTCCAACTAATACAGCTCATAAGTTAAACTACACTTAAGAAACTAATTCTAAAACAATATAAGAGCAGTACATCAATTTCACTACAGTACGCAATTGATAAGATCAATCAATTTACATTTCCCTGAAAAGGAAATGTTAATTTAATGAGTTCATCGAAAATTTTCTGAGTCTGCTGAGTTTATTCTACAAGTTGTAATACATTTGACTTGATACGATTGTTCTCTCTCTGTTACTCTAATCTATTCTAATTTAAATTATGCTTCTGAAATTTTATGCTGGGTAACAATGCATAAAACCAGCAGAATGTTCCGAGGATATTGAAAAACCTAAGTATACCGCATAGTTTGAAATTCGATCCAAAGATTGTCGTGTACGTGCGGTATGTTGAATCTGTCGTGACCTCAAATGTCTTCAATGCTTAGTATGGAAGTTTGGATAATAGGGTACCAGTTCAGGTGTTGACCTCGTAGTCTAACCGTGGTTTAAAATTGCAAGATATTGTCCACGCATCTTTTCCTTCGGGGGTAGATCCCAGACCGTTGCCAATAGCCCGTTGTGCTTCTCCAGTGTGACTCAGTTCAACTACTTACCTACCTTTCCTAAAAAATTCTTTTATAAATGCATTTATTGGTGCCACTCATCCATATTGGAGAGAAGATTTGGATTATTTCAAATTGCAAAGTTTAAATTTCGTTTCCATTTCAGAACGTGTCCGTCAGCGTCTCGGTACTGACCCTGACGTTCATCTCGGTGGACAGATGGTACGCCATCTGCCACCCACTCAGCTTCAAGAGCACCGCCGCGAGGGCGAAGACGTCCATCCTCCTCATCTGGCTCATATCGATCCTCATCGCGTTGCCGGAGGCCATAGTCCTCGACACCAAGCGGGCCATCCCCCTGGATACGCTGTACCTGACGGACTGCACTCACACCTGGAGCGACACCAGCACCAGGGTGTACCAGCTGTTCCTGATACTAGTGCTGTACGTCGCCCCCTTCACCTTGATGGCGTTCACCTACTATCAGATCACGAAGGTTCTGTGGAATAAGAACATCCCTGGAGCTTCAGAGACCAACCACCATCCATCGAGAATTTGTAAGTGTGTGATGGAACCTATTCCAAACGTTATGGTGAAACTTTTTTTTTCCATAGCCCGATCACACACCACACACACACACCACCTCACACACATTCTAGACACAGCCCATTTATGGAAAGGTTGGTGGATTGGTTTGAGGGTTTTATGGCGCAAGGGCCATATTTGGCCATGCTGTGCCAGACACAAGATATACAAGTAATAGACGCACAAAATTTTATGGAGAGGCCACACATTTATTCCAGACGGACAAACATCCATACTTTACCCTGCATTCGAACTGGGACCTTTCGATCCAGAAACCGGCACCCTGACCACTAAATTGATTGGTCGACAAGTGAAACTTGTATTGGTGATTAAATGTACTTGAAGACCACCTCACAAAATGATACCTTTATTCCTCAATCATACTCGGACTTGATAATTTGGAAATAATAGATCCACTACCCATGGGTACTCTGAACATGAGCAATTAATTATCAGAGCCCCAAATTTAAGAGCCCGTGATAGTTCATTTATTTCGTATTGATTCATGAACGCCAAGTTGTAGGGCCCATTACCCCCTCTGAATAATTTTATACAGGGTATCGGGCTCCCCAAACAAGAGTTCTTTTCCAATGGCAGGTAGAAAAACAAAATATACTATACAAAGATTAATAATAAAAATGTGCATAAAAATTGATGAAACAAGGTAAGACAGGAGAAATTGAAAAGTTCTCACCCATTCGTCTTCTGGCCTTCCAGTATCGGCCGCAGAGGCTCCGTTTCAAGAGCACGTCATCTGACCGTGGTTCAAAATAAGGTGGTGTTGCCTCGGATCCCTTCAGGGTTGATCTCGGACTTTCACCAATAGCCCATTGTGCTGCTCCAATTATCTATCTACCAAATATGAGAAACATTACAAATAGAGACCGGTATATTGATAAAAATCTATAAAGTTCCGAAAACACACATTTTAGGAAGCAACTCGTGTTTTACTCATCCCCCCAAAATAATGTCTTGTTGGCGTCACTGAACTGATTAATATTGTGATAATAATTTGAATTCACTACAGGGGCTCCAGATCATGGGGGCTATAGCTTCTTGCCCCCTCCGCAAATATTTTTATGATTCAGCTCATGCTCCCTCTCAGACGTGAGGGAGCATGAGCAGACAGAACAAAATATACGGGGGACAGAATTAAAAATATACCTACAACATTGGTATGATCTGTATTAAAAAAATTAATTGTTCCAGAAACACTCATATAGTATGAACGGGCAACTAGTGTCTTATTCATCCCCTCACCCGTGTAATTTCAACAAGTAGACGCCATTGTTCACCTTTGAAATAATTATTTCCTATTTCGAAGAGTAACGCAGTCGAAATTGTATTCTTACGAATTAAAAATACGTAAAGCATACTACACTTCCTATTTAAGGGGACAGTGAATTTTCAAAACAAACTTTTGCAGTTATGCGATTGTTATAAAATGTGCTCAGGCTATTTGTTTTCTACTAAAAAGCCTTGTTTGAAGTTAAGTACACTATATAAAGTTTGGTCTAAAATATTAAGTTCTATTCACAAGTATTACATAAAACGAGGTCAACAAATTTTATAAATTGGCAAAAAATGTCAGGTCCTAAGTGTATTAATATATTCCATGTATTGTAAAAATTTTACTTTATATAATAGTTAGTATATTTGTAAATCAAATTATCTCCCATTTAGAAATTGTATTACTATTGAAAAGCAAAAAATGTATTAAAGCACCTAAAATTTTGCGGATCTTTCCTTTCGAGATATATTGATCCCGAATCGACACCAATAGCCCATTGCTTTGCTCCAGTGCGACGTTAATCAACCTATGAACATCTTTTCCTGAGGTGGAATCCTATTTTGAAATCTGAGGCTGCTTCCGCGCTTGTCAAGATGTCGTTTTGGGTTTCATGGCGCAAGGTCCAAAGACGGACAAGCTGCGCCAAACGCAAGATAATGCAAACCAGTAAATATAAGTCAATGGTTAAATGGTCTAATCAATAAGTAAAAGTTTATTTTAAAATAATCAAGAATCCATTATCTCCAAGTGTGGCAATTTCGAGTTGACCGTCCACACACTTTATATAAGTATTTGATACTTAGTAACACAAGTTATAATACAATCAATCAACTACCGATTGAGTGCTCTACCAAGGGTTACCGAGATATTAGAAATTTAATATTGTGTAACCATTCATCTTAAATAAGTAAACTTGGGTATATTGCTTTCTTGACTAGCAAGGGAGATGGTTGGGTTAGGGCGCAAATGCCATATTTGGCCAAACTGCGTCAAACACAAGATAGACAATGTCAAATAATGGACATAAGCACATAAAGAAAGTTTTGCTGTCACGGTATATAAATACACCCAGGATATGGTTCAGGAATCCTACCTACGCCACCTACAACTCGCAGATTAGCAAGGCAGAACAGAGCGCACATTGATTTTTATTAGAAAGTCAAACTTACTGAAAACAAAGACTATTTTGATGAAACATTCTTCAGATATTCCATTGGCTTTGAAATAGATTGAAACTCCGAAGAGTACTTTTCCGTAAACCAAAAGCTTGGCCAGATCTGGCCCTTGTGCCATAAAAATAATAATAAATGTAAACCATGTATATTTTTTTAAGTTATCCTCAAGGATTTGCTGATGAATTTTTTACTACTCCGCATGTATCATGGTATGAAACATATATTGTCTGTTCTACTATTGGTTTATTTTCCCTTTGGCAGGTGGAAATAAAATCGGAGGTAGGGCGGGAGCTGTGAGGACCACGTCAACCAATTGCGAAGGCCAGATACGGTCTCGGCGCAAGGCATCCAAAATGCTGATGGCTGTGGTTGTCATGTTCAGTCTATGTTATTTACCAGTACATTTAATCAATGTTTTAAGGTAAGTTAATGTAATTTATACTTAAAGGGTTGTCACATAAACCGAAAACTTGTGTTGACCTAATTTTAATATCTCACTATTAAAATTGATTTATTAGATCAAACAATGATATAGTATATGAATCCGGATGTGTAAGTTTTAATTCATTCAACTATTTAAGTTAAATTAATCGCTCAATTCAATACATCTGAACTAATGAAAAAGTTGTTTAACAATCGATATTTTCGTGGTTTTTCGCGTATGTTACAATTAAAAAAATTATATACAATGTAATATTTCTTAAGACAACATAACTGAATTTTATAAGTTACCTGAGATCGATAAAAGATAGCAATTACTATCAACCTTTCTACGAAATCTCTTAAGTGAAAACTTTTTTAACTTCTCAAATAAAATCGGATTTCAAGTTGAATTGCTTAAATTCAATTCTTGTTGCACCATCTAAGTTTTATTTTTCTTACAACTAATTATTATAACGTGCCACTTCATATCTTTTTGAGTTCTGCAAAATTGAAAATTGAAAAAGAATAGGTGGAATTAGAATTGAAGTTTGTAAAATTTCTTTTTCTTTAACTATAATTGAAAGTTTCAGAAAGTAAAAAATGAAGTAATAACTGAGTTTTGTGGTTGCAATCCAATTAAAATGGAAACCTTGTCAGGATCTTTATGAAAATATGGCAACCAAATTTTAAAAATTACCACCTTCAGAGTGCATCTCTAAATGCTAAAACAACTCTTCCTCGTATGGTATAATATACAATTGAATGTATTTAAAATTGCGAGTGATTTCAACACTACATTTTCTTACTCTTATCGACAAATAAATTTTCATTATCTTATTCATAAAATTTCAAGCAAATTCATTCGATATTTAAAACTTAAAATATAGGTATGGTTTGACTGGTAAATAGGCAGATGATCTTGGGCAAGAACACTTCTACAACAGTAGTGAGCTCGGAAAGGTCGCAAACGCAAATTATGCTTATTTTTTCAAACTATCCAAAGCTCAGTTTATGATTATTTTTTCAAACTATGCAAAGCGCAGTTCATAATTTTTTCATAATCTTAATTTTTTTCAAACACGTAATCACCGTCTTCCAGCACACAACTTGATGGTGCGCGTTAAATCTGCCGTGACCTCAAATGTCTTCAAGTTGGCGTGATGGGAAGATTGGAGAGGGGTGCCAGCTTGGGTGTTAACCTCGTCATCTGATCGTGATTTTAAATTACGAAGTGCTGCCCTCGTCATAGAGGAGATATAAAAATAGAGTGAACAATGGTAACTTTTTATGTGCCCAGGATGATGGGACCAAAACTAGTAGTAGCGTGACCCTTAGACAACATTAGTCTGCAGGGCGGAAACGAACATTCATCATCTGATTGATCCTCGGGATGAGAGAAGATTCCAATCCATTGATTCATCATGTGATTGGTTCGCACAATATAGTAGTAGACTTTGGCGATTTCACCATATTTGTCGATTATTCACAGAGCAGTCACGTGACTACTAGTCGACATGTTGGTAACACCTTTATAAAGCTCCTTTCAACAGCAATGTTCAGTCTACTCATATTCACGTCTTTGGTCCTCGTATCTCTACCTTCGGAATTGATCCCAGGCTGTCGCCAATAGTCCGTTGTGTTGCTCACATCGATCTTCTAATGAAATCAATAGAGCATGTGGGCGGAATTGCTGTCGTAAAATCTCAGAAGGGTGTCACGTAGGCTTGGGACGATTGGCTATTGAAGCGCAGACAAGTGTTTTTCATCGCGCTGGAAAATCACTTTCACCAATCAATAATTAGCCCCACATTCGGATTTGTGCTTTTTCCCACAACCACAGGGCAAATCTTCAAACCAAGCAAACGGAAGAAATAGCCTGGAGTTGCCCGTACGTGCTCCGATTATTTCATTTGAAGGTCGATGGTTGTTTCAGTGTGATTAATTAAACTGTACCAGCACATAGCGATAAACTCACAGCCAGAATCGTGCTACCAAATGTCAATTGTGTTAATACATTGCTTTTTTTTAACCTGTCACCCAATTTAACGAATAGACTCGTTCAAAAACATGACTCAAAAATGTTAATTACCAAACCCGTACTATACTCTGTCATCTATACATATAAAGCAGATTTGGCATCTGTCCGTCAATATAAATCTATACCGTTGATCAATCCACACCAAATTTGATACACTTATTCTTTGGAACCCTGCGGTTAACGTAGGCTACATATTAACCCCGTTCTATTTGTCTTGGGTGTGCAGAGGGGTGTAACATCCCGTTATCCGGGACAGAGCACTTGCTGTCCCGGATAACGGGATCAGGGGCGCTGTCTCTCTGTCTGGCTGTGCAGATGACGTCAGAGTTAACATCTACAGGAGTCGCCTCTCAAGATGACCTTGGAGGTTTTTTTAGTATCTTGGAGTATGGTGCAAGCGCAGATGGGTGCGGTTGCGCTGAAAATCGCAGTATCGTATCGTTTATGTATCCCGTCTGAAATGCGGGATGAAATTTTCAAGCATAAAGTGTAATTGCTTGAAACGTTGATCACGATATCGTATCATTATGCTTTATCAGCCTTTTATAATGATGGTGGAATTCCAAAATTCGCATTCCTGGCAGGGCACTACAAATAAAAAATATTGTTAAGAAAAAACTAACTGCAATAATACGATGTGTCATTTTTTTTAGAAAATGAACACACACAACACACACAGGGCATTTACAATCACTCAAAAACGTCTTTTGTATATAGTCATCTGAGTATCAGGTTTTGTAGGTTTGTCTTACCTATAGTATGTGAAATGGATCTAAAGTAAATTGTAGAAGCTGTAAAAATCTCAGGGTTTTTTTTAATTATTTTACGCTCGCTTATTTTTGTCTCTGTTTGCATTTTATATGACAGAAAAGTGATTTTTTGGATCACTTTCAATCGACGTTTAACCAATTAAACCCAAGCAACGCTGGGTAAATTCAGCTAGTTTTCTATATAACTCTGACAGGCAGTTAAAAACTTCCAGCAATTTTCCTATCAATAAAAAGGTAAAATAAATTAATTTTTAGCTTGTGTAAACAGTTATATTATTTATTAACTTCATTTGTGCAATTTCAAAGCAAAATAAATATGTACTTCCTCTTTACAGATACACAGTAGGATTACCGCAAACTCCCGCAACAACTGTAGCATCCCTCATTTCACATTGGTTATGCTATGCGAACAGTGCTGTCAATCCTATAATTTACAACATCATGAATGGTAAGATCCTGGAAGTTTCATTTATTTTGATTTGTAGGGTAAGGTAAAGTAAATCATACTAAAACAGTAATTAGAAGATAAAAATTTAGAAATTACTCTTATCAGAGAAACTCAAATAAATATTTATCTTGTACCTTGTCAAACTAAGAAAACATTTTCCAATTCGTCCATCTTGTATCTTATCCTATCCCTGCTTTGGGCCTTCGTGGCTCAGTGGGTATGCCCACTGTTCTAGTAACCTTCGAGTTGTATGTGGCGCAGGTTCGATTCCTGTCAGGTGCTTTCCTCCCTGGGTGTATTTCTCTCTTCTGTGTCAGTAAAACTTTCATTGTATATATTTCTATTACTTGATATTGTATATATTGTGTGTGATGCATCATGGCCAAATATGGCCCTTGCGCCATAAAACCCCAAACCAACCAACTTATCCCTGCGAGCTGTAGGTGGCGCAGG
This sequence comes from Meta bourneti, assembly GCA_933210815.1. Taxonomy (NCBI): domain Eukaryota; kingdom Metazoa; phylum Arthropoda; class Arachnida; order Araneae; family Tetragnathidae; genus Meta; species Meta bourneti. The sequence continues at coordinate 69,340,875 of OW119925.1, forward strand.
TTTGATTCTTGTAACTACCCTGGATGCATTTCTCATCTGTATTAGAATAACCCGTTGGGTTGCTCCAGTGTGACGTTAATTCAACTACCTACCGCATTTCTATTAGTAAAAGCTTAACTTGTGTGTATTCATTTGACAGAAAAAACACATTTCTTGGCACAGATTGACCTGATCTGGCCCTTGCTTGAAAAGGAAACCAACCAACATTAGTTTCCTACTCTTTAATCATTTCTAATGACTTATTTTTAGAATAAAATTTTGTTAGGTAAAAATTAATATATATTATAAGGAAAAGGGGTGGGTTACATTATTAATGTAGCGTTTGGATAAGAATTTACTTTATTGAATGTCCATATCCTTATCAGTATCTGCAGATGATGCTTCAGAAACTAGAATGTCAACATTACGGATTTTCACCTTCAATTAACTTTAATAATTCCCTTCTAGGCAATCTGCGACCTTTTTTCTTAAAAGTGCTGCAAGTTGTCGCCACATAAAAATCCAAAAACTCCTATCCATATTATCCGCATTACAATGTGGCGTGCTTTTCGGCCTATTGTTGTCACTTCGCAGTGACTTGGCGACAAAAAATTGAAATCTTGTCAAGACCGTAACTAAAACTGGAATTTTACGAAAATTCAAACATAAAAAGGAAACCTTTGGCAAGCGGGAATTGAGTAAAATTATTTTTAAAAGCGTTCAAGAGCCGATAACCAGCTAGAATTGGCTTCCATGTTCGGATGGAAAATTCGTACGAAACTGCTGCAATTTCATGAAAAGTTTTCAAGCTTTATGCATCCTTTATGTAAATAAATATTTCTCCAGATGCTGTAGCTCACTACAAAACTCAATGTACCAATAAACCGAATGTGTCCTTATTTTGTATTCCTTCTGAGTTTAAAAATTCTTTGATTTTTTAGTAACATCCAATTTTATGACTTAATATTTGCAAAGTACCGAGTCAGGCAATTTTTAGCCTTTTAATGCTATAATGAAATATATTTCTCAGAAAAGGGGGAAAGAATATTGATGTTACTGGGCTTGTATTTACTTTCAAATAACCTTCATTGTAAAAAAAAGCTTACAGTAGAAGAATGTTAAAATTTTATTAGATAATACTGGGAATAATTTGTGAGAATAGTTAATTCTCTAAAGGAGAATTAATTCAGTCATAGGAAAGCAGCCAAAACAAAAAATATAAGCATTTTTGTTGTTTACATAGTTACCTTGTACCCTTAATCTGGATTAAAATGTCATTCATAAAAAAAGTTTAATAATGCGCAATATTCCGAGAAACATTCCTGAAAGACCCTTTCCGGATTCCTGAGCCATCAAATCGGAGGTTGACATCTCTGCATTGTTTCTTACAATTGATTATGGTCAGGAGCAAGGTTCCTTACATGAGTATGGATGATTGGAACTATTGTGTTTATGTCAATGATAAATCACATATTGACTTAATCTTTTATAACATAAATATGTCGCAAAAACTGCTCATTTTGTTGCTTGAGTACTATATTTTGTCATCCATTTGTCTACAATAATATCTGAAGACTTAATTACGTATAAACTACGTACATGAGACACAAACTGAAATTCTGTACATTACTGAAAATAAATCCTCTTATACTTGACACGGTCAACCAAAGATTGGCTTCTCTTCAATACCTTTTCATTCATTTTTCTGACACAATGTCTGTTAATGTTCAATTAAATAAAAAATGTATAAATGTTACTTTTAAAAATGTAATCATAAGACCGATTCTATGTAATCGTTACTGGTGATCAGCCAATGGTTAGCATTTACGCATATTTTAATGACATCAGTCATGACATTCTTCATGAATCATACTTCCATTTGTTGTCTCTGCTTGAAACATCCGAAAATACTGTGAACGGGACTTTCTAATCAATTAATGAAGATTTTAATAGTAAAATCATGTATGGAGAAATTGTCCCTTTCTCATGTGACAATTCCAATACTATGATTGGTAACGTGAAAAAGAATTACTGCATTTATTGAATAAAATCAATTTAAAATCTTATAATTATGGGGTGTAGTTGTCATTTGATACATATTGCTGCAAAAAAATGGAGTATCAAATTTGAATAATGTTGATGTGGAACAAGTGTTATTTAAATACTATAATATGGATAAAAGTTCTAAAAGGAAAATGCTGGAAAATAAGCCGAGTTCCATTTGGTGAAATATAAAGATCTTAAAATATGTATCCACATGCTGGTTTTCTTTTCTGGACAGTATGAACAGAATTTTAGAACAATGGTATGCTCTTGAGGACTTTTTTATGTCAATTAATAGGCTTAGAATCGAGCAAAGAAAATGGATTCTCAATTCAATGAGTTTTATTTTGTATACAAAGTAAAGTTAATTATTCATTAATGCGTGTTAGAAACCACTTCAGGATTTCATTACAATGGTTTCTTGTTATATATACTATGCATGTATTAACTGAATCCTTTGTGATGTAAATATAAATCACACACAAATAGTTGCAGATTTTCTTGAATGAATACAATAACCTTTTCATACAATAACTCCCACTTGTCTGCCACAATGTCTGTTTAGGGCACGATTAACTATTAGTCTTGTTTAAATGTTAGTTTTAAAAAGTAATCACATTTCCGAAATTCTACACAATCATTAGCGATGGGCAGTCAAAGGTTAACATCTCAGACTTGTACAAATTGACGACCATCGCAGTGAGCCTATGCTTGAATCAATCCCAATCTGGAATTGTTTGAGTATGGTGTAAGGAATAGTGGTAACCTTTATTCCTAATGTGGAGTAAGGAATAAAGGTTACCTCTATTACTTACACCATACTCAAACGGAGTAAGGAATAAAGGTGTAACCTCTATTCCTTATTCCACATGTTGGGGATGCACTATGTCAATTGCTAAGACAATAGCAGACAAGTCAAATACTCATAATTGTTTTTAAATGCTCAATTCTGATGATCAAGAATGTTTTAATGTTCCCAAGTTTTTTTCCTAAAAGTGCATGTTAAATATGATGCAAATAGTATAACGAAAACATAGGCATTGCTCTCAGGGGCATATCTTTAGGTTTGTACGGGCTTCACAAACCCGGGTACCTGAGTGATCTTTTCTCTTTATTTTTTACCCTCCCTTACCCTTTTTCTTCCTCCCTCATTGTGGTTCCTCTTCGGAAGTGAGGGTTCTCCTTGAGAAGCTTTTGTCACTTTGTTGCTTTCAGCTCATCTTCGGGATTATATCAACCACTCGTTTGCCGTGCGTGGAGACCCATGTCCCTGGAAAAGGGAATCCTAGCAGTTGAGGGGCGATATACTGACCCAACACACACTGCTTTGGCCTCAGCTTCAAGTAAACGGGAGATGTGCATTGGTACCGTGTGCATCAATCGGCTGGTCGATTGGATTTCGTCGTCTGCTAGGGCTAAGCAATCGGACACCTACTGGACACCTCGTTAAGGTGGAGGCTCTTTCAGGGGTGTACCATGTGCGTATAGTCACCGACAAGCGACAGTACAGGTGTCTGCATTCCCGTGTGGGTGGCGCTGTCGGTGACCGAATTTTCTTTTCCTTCCATTATGGAAACAAATTCTTCTCCCCTAGTGAGGAGCAACATAGTAACGAAACTTTTCAAACAAACGCGCATTTCTTTATTGTTAAACTACTTGATGCACCTGCTACTAACAACTCATTTCAGAAAGTATCTCCGTTTCTTATCAATAAAACCATTCAATCTGTTCTTGGTGATGTAAAATTATTACAAAAACTTCGGTCAGGTGATCAAGGTTTCATCCTCAAAACAGGCGACTATCCTTTCTAAATCCACAATTTTGGGATCTTTTACAGTTTCTGAATCAGAACACAGAAGTCTAAACCACTCACGATGTGTAATCTCTGAACCCTACTTATTGCATACGTCGGAGGAAGATATTCTAGAAAATCTAAGGGACCAAACGTGTGCGGAGTTTATCACATGAACATCCGTCGGGTAGGAAAGTCCACCTTTCTTACAAAACATCTTATCCTGACTTCCATTACTCCGAAGCTTCCACTTCGTCCTAAAGTGGCGTATTTGAACTGCCCAGTTTGCCCATATATTCCAAACCCGGCAAGGTGCTTTAAGTGCCAAAGATTTGGACATTTGAAGACCTTTTGTCGTGGAGCCGATACTTGCGCCAATTGCGGCGAAGTCGGCCATGACAACGATAAGTACACAGCTTCACCCTGCTGCATTAACTGCAAAGGTGATCATCCCGCATATCTTGTAGTAAATGGATTTTAGAAAAGGAAATTCAATCAATAAAAGTTACACAAAAACTGTCCTATTCAGAAGCTCGCAAGCTGGTTGAATCCCGAACTCCAAAAGTTGGGGAGCAGCGACTTCCAAACTGCACGCAGTATACCCACACAAACGGATCCTCCTTTCGGAATCAATTTCCACTTCCCAAATTTACTTTGCCACCAATACCACAAAAACTTGCAGCCCCTAAAAAAATAAACCATCTAATAAAAAAATTCCATATTTCATACTTCCCTGAAGGTCCCGAGCCTCAAATATTCCAGAGCTGTCAACACGCCCTGCAAAAAATATAAAAATAAACATAGTACAAGAATTGGAATTCAAAACCAAAAAGAGTTGTAAAAAGTCCTTATACAGAGAAACGAAATTTCTCCACGGTCCTGTTGAGGACGTACTTGTTTTGAAGATCTCAGAACTTTCGGAGAATGACTATAATGACGAAATGAAGGTCCTGAACCCTCTACAGCGGCCTCAAGCTGCTCCTCCCCTGTTAGTAATTAATAATAGCTTTTATTTCTTGGAACTATTCTTACTACCATAATAAACCGGATAATGTTAAAACCCTGATTGTAGAGTAATCATCCCGCCTGTATCGCACTTCAGGAAACACACCTGAAGTCATCTGACCATGCGAAGATCCGACGTTACTCTTGTATTCGAGTATCAGTAATGATGGATGAGCATCAGGAGGTGTTGCGCTCTTCACTTCCTATGCATACCCCTCTCTTACTATGTCACTCAGCACGCCTCTACAGGCAGTGGCTGTTAGAATACACGACGAATGATTACTATCTGTACTTACCACCAACTAAACTCCCATCCAACAACAGCCTTGAGAACTTGGTGGATTAACTGCCCCGGAGCCGTTCATCATACTCGGTGACTTTAATAGCCATAGTGTGCTTTGGGGAAGTAAGGATACCAATTCCCGTGGGAGACAGATAGAATAGCTGATCACAGATCGCTGTCTCTGTCTGCTCAATAACGGCGAGGTTACCTATTTCCACGAACCAACTTGCATCGTTCATATTCTCGATTTCGCTCTCAGCTCTCCTTCCATCTTACCTTTTCACTTCTTTTTTGTCGGTAGTGACTTGCGCAATAGGGATCACTTCCCAATATTCGTTACTCGTATTAGCGGAAATGATCCCGTTAGCCGCCCATTACGCTATATTTATGAAGCAGCCGACTGGCCTGTTTTTACATCTCAGGCCATTATATCAAAGCAGATGGTAGAAGGCAGCATTGACGAGGCAGTCGAAGCAGTCACCGATGTTATGATTAAAGCTAATACGGCCTATCCCCAAGAAATCTCCCTCCTTTCAAAAGAATTGCAAACCTTGGTGGAATGAAGAATACACTACAGCCATTAAGATCCAACGGAAGGCGTGGGGTACTTTCCGCAGATACACCACACCTGAAAATCTTGCCTTCAAGCAAGCGAAAGATAATGCCCGCCGAGTGCGACGTCGCAATCAAAGGGAATCTTGTAAAAAGTATGTTTCAGGCATAACAATCTGCCACTCCCTCCAAATAGCTATGGTAATCAGTTCCGAAAGCGATTGATTTATATTCCGAGCATTCCATCACGTTCGTTGAAGAGAATGGACATGTGTCGGAAGCTGTCGAGATAGCCAACGCCATTGAGCGTGCCTTTCTAGCTTCCAGTACCAATTACTCGGACACATTTCAACGCGGAAACCATCGCGCAGAATCCCATCGTCTTAATTTCCATTCTCGTACCGAACTCGCCTATAACTATCGATTTACACAGAAAGAGAATTGATGCGATACCTTGAAGGGACCAGGATGACAGCACCTGTCCCTGATGGCCTTCCTTACATCATATTGCAACACTTTTCTCGTCAATCCCTCCTTAACATCTTACATCTTTTTAATCGCATATGGGAGGAACATACCTTCCCTTTGGATTGAAGGCGTGCCATAATGAAACCCTTTCCAAAACCTGGAAAAGATCCCAACAACCAGTATAAATATCGGTCAATAGCATTCACAAGATGTATCTGCAAACTTATTGAAAGGAAGGTGAATTCTCGTCTCGTTTACATCCTTGAGACGACTCAGGCCTTATCACCTTTCCAAAGCGGTTTCAGGATTTCCCATTGTACGGTAGATAACATCTTGTCTGTTGAAACTCAGACTCGCAGTACTCCGAAACCATCTAGTTTCCATCTTCTTCGACATGGAGAAGGCGTATGATTGCACCTGGCGATACACGATTTACATTATCTTGGGTTTCGAGGACATTTACCGGTATTTATTAAACATTTTCTAGCCACTAGACAGTTTCAGATCCGAATCGGCTTACCCCTTTCGGAATTTTTCATTCAAGAGGGCGTTCCTCAGGGTAGCATCCTCAGTGTTACTCTTTTTTCTATTAAGACTAACAACTTACTGAATCAACTACCTCCAACTGTCCAGGGTAATTTGTACGTGGATGACTTGAGTATTCATTGTCAAAGACATGCGGTATATCGAATGACAACTTCAGACAGCCGTCTCGCTTGACGCGGAGTTAGGAGAACGGTTTCAGCTTCTCCGTTCAAGACATCGTGCGTTCATTTCTGCCGACGTCCAGAAGACTGCCAGACCCAGAGATCTTCCTGGGTGATGTCAGGATCGCAGAGTAAAATTTCTAGGCATCGTTTTTGACAAACTTACCATCCTCCACCACGTCGTGCAGCTGCGGATGTCTTGCGAGAAAAAGCTCAAATCTTTTGAAAGTATTCTCGAAAACATCTTGGGGAGCAGAACGATCCTCCATGCTGAATATCTATCGAGACTTAGTTCGTTCAGACTAGACTATGGCTGTGCAGTCTGACTCCGTCCGTCAGCTGTGTTTCGAAAGCTCGATACATCACACTGCACTGAGGATCTGTTCCGGAGCATTCCGCACTTCATCAAGAGCCTGTATGTGGTACGCCACGAACCATCTTTGGCTTCCACGTCTTGTCGTTACAACAGCATTACCTAGTCTTAAACCATCCACTGCAATATTTACTCCAGGACAATTCTCTTGATCGCCTGTTTTTAAATCGGTCCTCCTGTATTGCAACTTTCGGGCTTCGCATGAGGAATGCCTTGAGGAACACCGCAGTTTATTCATTCAAAGTTGCTGAACGACCACTTTTTACCATATCACCCTGGAAATCATAAATTAGCATTTTTAAATTTATTTCCTGACTATGAGAGGTCCAGCACGAGCGCGATCATTTACCGTCAACTTTTTCTCTTGTCATCAGAAATTATACATCCATTTATACTGACGGCTCAAAATCCAACAATCATATCGGTTGCGCTTTTATTTGTGGGTCTGTTACTTTTAGCTATTTATTGCTCTTTTATCTCTATTTTTTGCCGAGTTTTGGGCCATTTACAAAACTTTGAAATGGTCCCAGCCTTAGAATTTTATCTGACTCCAAAAGTGTCTTGGAGACATTAAATTCAGATTCTCCAAGTCATCCTTTGGTATACGATGCTTCATAAAAAGCTCATCCGGCGTGACTTCGGTATCACTTTTCGTTGAATACCGGGATACGTCGGAATTGTTGGCAACGAACTAGTTGATGCCACTGCGAAAAATGCCGTGACTGCATTTAACATTCGCATTCCATACCACGATCTTCGTTATATTGTATGAAAAGAATGGCGCGAAGACTGGAGTAAGTAAATCAACAAATCTTTTAACATCCACCGACCATCTCACTCCAACCGTCACTTCCATCCTGACCTTTTCCTAACTCGTCTTCGCCTTGGCATTCTAGAGTCGCGAATAGATTTTTATTGGTCGGCGAAACCGCAACATCGTGTCAGCATTGCCAACCTCTTTCCATTAGTCACATTTTAACGTCCTGTTCTGGTCTTAGACGGTTTTACCAACTTTTTTAACCATCACCTTTTTATCTGATTTGTTGCATCACCCACCTCATCCATCACTTTTCTCCTTACAGCCACTCTGGATTTTTATGGCATATATACATCATATTTTAATTGTTTCATAATTAAACTCTTTTAAGTTTTGGATTTGATGAATTTTTTTATATTCCTTGTTCGCGTGCTTGCATATTTTTAGACCTTTAAATTATTTTTATTGTCCTGGTTGCTATTGAATATGATTTAACCTTGCGTTTGGCGTAGCTTGTCTGCTGTCGGACCTTGAGCCATAAAACCCAAATCAATCAACTACCATAAAAGAATTTTTATAGTTTGATTCAATGCTTTTAGTCTAAGTCGTGAAATTGAAATTCACTTTGACTGCATTACAACAAACATCTTCTGATACCCTTGAAAAACTTTAGCAGTAATGGTTTTCAACAAACTTGTGTTTTATTCAATTACAAGCAAGACGAATTTTAACTAATTAGTTAAAATTTAATTATAAATAATTCTTGTCTTATGAAAAAGTATGAGATGAAGTTAATGATCATTTTGGAAAAATTCTAAATCAATATAACACAAGCAACTGAAATATTTGAAAATGATCATTTTCATTTCTATTTTTACCTGCAAATGATAAAAATAGCAATGCAATTTCTTTCTTGCAATATTTAAAATGATAAATTTATTTCAGGTTACTTTTAAAATTTATATATTATAGAATTTTTGTGTTCTCCAAAAAAATTATTAAATAAGCATTTTTATATATACATATAAATTAAATAGCTATCATCATTCCAAAATACAAAGAATCTATGGCTTTTGCCAAATTTAGGAACATTTATCATCAGCACGTAAAACTTGATGAAAATGGTGTAATAACTCCTGTAGGATAAGTAACAAAGTCAGTTTAAGGTTGATTTAGTATAATCATGCGAGAAATTCAAAATAAATGCAGGATATTGGAAATGAGTTTTTATTACAGTAATGGTGTGATACAGGTTGTGGAATATCAATTTTAGTTTTAAAAAACTAAGAATAAGCTTTCCTAAAATATATTAGCTGCATTATGAATTTAATATTTGTCATTCAAATAAGGTTTAGCATAAGGCAAATGAAAAACTCACACAATGACATTAGTATTGCTTTCCATTCTTTATTAAGGGGTTCCTTGTGAATTGCTCTTGTTGCAAACTTTGCTCTATTTTGATGATAGTATACCAAGTTGTCTGAAGTGAATTAGTACTTCTGTTGCATTTACTATTCCTTTGTCACTTAAATGGTTTTTTGTTGCAGTTTACTTAATCTTCTTTAAACACACAAATGAATCTGACATACCATAAAATGAATGAAAATGTTAAAAAAGAGAAATCAGAGTTTAAAAATTGATTCAGTTCGTATTCTTAACTATGAAAAAATAAGAAACTCAGAGATTTTTATGGAGTTTAAAACTATCTGAAAGATTATAAAAGCTATAGTTGGTAGAGAAGAGAACAAAACGTGATTGATGTGCTCCAGGGAATTTCCAAAAAATAGAAATGTGCTTTTCATTAGATTATGTGATTTTTTATGTTCTGCCAAGTGTATACATAAAATTGAAGTATTTAATAACAGTGAGATCTTTTTATCTTAGATGCAGAATATTTTAAATTTTATTTACAATGTGTTATAAACAAAGCTTTTTATGCTGTTAAAAACTATCTGAAAGATTATAAAAACCATTGTTGGTAGAGTAGAGAACAAAGCATAAAGTGCTCCAGGGAATTTCCAAAAAATAGAAGTGCGCTTTTTACAAGATTATGAGATTTTTGAGACATGTTTTACTGCCAAGTGTTTGCATAAAATTAAAGTATTTAATAAAAATAAGATATTTTTTATCTTAGATGCAGAATATTTTACATCTTATTTACAAATGTTACAAACAAAATTGTGTAAATTTAAAAGGCACCCTTAGTTATGAATTTTCTTTAATTTTTCCTCTGAGAATATGATATAAAACTATTCCTTTTTATATTAATAAGTTCATATTGCACCACAGTAAACATGATATATGTTTTTTAAGGCTCGTTAAATGAAAGCACTAGTTCAATATTTAAACAAGTATGCGTAGTTAAAAATCCCTATTTTTAATAGTATACCATTCTTTAACGTTCATGGCACAGAAATCAACGTTATTTGTTTGTTATCAAATGGCAACAGATGTAAACAGTATATAATAGACTGTGAGGGGATTCATTTGCCATTTTTATCACAGTTTAAATATACTTAATTTGAATTATGGAGCTGCATAATATTGCTAAAACTACACAGGAAGAGCCCACCAACTCCTTCAGCAATCTGATTACAGTAAGCAATGAGAAATCTGAAAGGTAGAAATCAGTGCAGAAAAGTATGAGCAGATAGGTTTAACCTCGAAAAATGCTGAATCGCCTTTGAATAAGGGAATGGGTAGCAAAAGCTCAGAATCTAATTGTGGTAAGATGACCATGTATTTTACTGGAAATAAGATTTAACATTAGTTGTAATGCTGTCACATATTTTTTGACAATTTTATTTAATTCAGAACTAAGAAATTCATTTATGTGAATAATGTGGATGCTGTATTCATTACATACATTGAAATGATATAAAATGTCAGTAATGACACTTGACCATCGATGGATATAAGCAAGTAAGGAAGTTGAGTGCAGATGCTATGCACAGGTCAACTAGTTTTTAATATTGCAGCAATTTTCTTTTTTCTTTGTCATAAGAATTCAAATTATTAACTGCAAAATATCAAGTGCAAATATATATCCTTAATAGAGAATAGAATCTGGTAATAACACAAAATTCAATTGGTCAATGATATTTACCTATGCTTTAAGTTTGTTTATATCAGAAAAGTTTAAACTATGAAATGTGTAATGCATTTTTTTCAATGCCATATACTAAAATAAATCCCTTTCAGGTAAATTCAGAAAGGAATTTAAGAACACATTCACATGCCAATGTATAAAGAAGAATAGAAGACCATGTCATGCAGGCACAACATATCTCTGCAAATACACAAGTACTGTTTCACATTGTGACAAAAGGATCCATGAATTAGCTAATTTTTCTTAACTAATATTCTGGATCAGAGCTTATGCATTTAAATTATATGTGTATAAAAAAAAGATTAACTGTTTTTCTGTGTTGTACTGTGTATTTCTGTAATGTACTGTGTATAGAAATAAATAAACATGGTGTAATATGTGTTTTTAGAAATATTCAAATATGTTTGTGTAAATACAACATCAAACACCAATGAATTTTCAAATTGAAAACAAAAACTATACTTTACTCAATAACTATACAAATGAACTAATGCATGAATGTTCTAGATAGTTATGATTTATAATAGGCTTGAAGTATTTCATCAGTAGGTTTCAAAATCACTTTGTCCTTTAAATTGATCACCCAACCTGGTTCTAAGCCAAGAAATACTTGTCTTGGATCTTTTCTAATGGTCAGCATTTCGAACTGGAATAAAATAAATAGTAAGTAATGATAGTGAAATAATTAAGAAACAAAACTATCAAATATAGATGGTTAAAATTTTTTGACTGTTCTGAAACAAAATGGTCTCTTGAGCTAGACCTTAATGTTGTGCAGAATACAAATATTTTGCACTATAGTATGGCTTTGGTGAGAAGGCAATGACTTTGGTAGAGTTCATTTTTAGAAAGGTAGAAAACTGGACAGGGGAAAGATTGTGAAAGGAAAAATCATGTGTGGCAATCACCATAGGTGATTATTATTTGTTTTGCCAACTCATAATCACTGTTACTGCTTTTAACACAGAACGATAATCTTGGAACAGGAATCTGTGTTAAAGACGCCAAATGTAGAAATACATTTACAATTAACCTGCACCTTAACTGAATGAATGAACATGTTCAAAACCATGTGACTCACCAGAGTCAAAATATAGGAATCTAAACTTTATAACCTTTACAACAGAAGTGTAGTTTGATAGAATTTGAGTTTGATAGAATTTGAGTTTGATACAAATAAGATAGATGGGATTTCTCATAAAATCACGTGACTTTTAAGAGACTGTTCAGGTACAAACTTAAATTTGAAAAATTAATAAAATGCAAATATTATTTCTTTATCTATGGTTTGTTTTCATAAACAAAATTGTATCATATATCTAGTCAAACTAACTTTTGCTTGAGTCACAGAAAGAATTTTTGCAACCTACAAATTTGAGAATTCCGAATCTTGAAATCAACCATAGGTGGTTTTGGGAAGTGATCAAAAGGTGCATTTTCTTTCCTTTCAGTCTTTTAAGAAAGACATATTCACATTGAACATAACAGTCTATGTGAAAAAAATCAGCTTTCAATACAATTAAAAAACTTTTTACTGTGTATTTCACTTTCTCTAGTTAGTATGAAGTGTAGCCAATTATTCTTTTGCATTAGAAAACATAAGACAAATACATTATAAAATGGTGTTTCATAGTTCAGTTTTCAGTTTCAGCCTGACAAGTGCTCTTCTTTACAACAGTACATTCTATGGATCAAAACAGAATTCTCTAATTACTCTGTTTTCCTTTTAAAAATAAGATTATTTTGATAGCTAAAAGATAATGAGCAGTATTTTATTTTCAAGTGCATAGGACAAAAGGAAACTCACCATCATCACTTATATGCAGTATGAAAATAAGAGGCTATATTTGGAAATAAGATGCTGTTTTACAACTTGATTAGTTTGTGCAGACAAAACTGGTTTTTTCCCCATTAAAGATAGTTTCTGAACAGGTGATGAATTAACAACCACTGTTCTAGGAAATGATTACACTCAAAATGTTTGTAATTCAGCTTTTGTTAAGAGAACAAAAATTGAATCCAAAAATACCACAAGTAAACTGAGGTTCTCTGGTCAGACAAAATGTGTAGGTGGAAGGAACCATTTGATCCCTGATGGATATAGGCAGGGGTGTTGGACAGTCATCCAGATCTTGTGAGGAAAAGGAATTTTAAGGATAAAAGGGAACTTGAAGAACCTGCAGACGCAAGTCCTTGACTTGATTTGTGATTGAGGTGTATGTGAATCTGTGATACTCAGAATGATTAAATGTTTTTAATAAGTGCACACCATTAGAAGTGCCATTTTTAGTAGTGTAGGTAAGAGAAAGAACCTTAATAAGTGTGTGAGGTTCTCTGGCAAGGCAAGAAAGAATATTGGCTGGAAGGAATCATTTGATCCTCGATAGACAAAGGCAGGGTGTCCTTGGATGGCCAGAAGACAATGAAGAGGGAAAGGAATTTCAGGAGTAAAAAGGAAGTTGAGGAATGGACATGAGAAGGGAGGGCGTAAGAGACTCCTTCAAGTATCATATCGATAAGACTAAACAGTTGTCTTTAGTGTAATGCATGAAGCTACATAATGATATTAAGAATTGTAAACAAATGTTTTAATAAGTGCACACTGTTAGAATCATCATCTTTAGTATGGTGGAGAAAGAAACATCATATAAACAATATAACAAAGTAAAATATTACAAAACACATCTGACCACAGAATTTTGTTAACATGTGCAGTATATGAAACACAAATCTTGGTTAGGGCAATTGATTCGATTTTCAATTATGTTCAAAAATGTAATGGAAAAATACTCTGCATGGAAAAGATTACTTACATCAGGATCTTTAGAAATATCTTTATATTCATAGCCATACTTCTGTGCCAGAGCAAACCTCTCATCTGCAATTTTTTCTGGGTCAGCCAAATATCCACGACTTTTAGGATCCATGTAAAATGATAGAGTATCTTCCGGTGGTAATTTTCTATGTGGTATTGGTACACCTAAATGAAATAAACAATGGATAAATTTCGGAAGATGCTCATGCAAAACACAACATAAGTGACCTTAGTTTAAAACAGTTCAACAATTTTAACAAAAAAAGGTAAAACATTTTATCTGTCTATTTTAACAAAATATACATTATTTACTGATATAAGGTATACACAATAGTAATAACATTTTAATTAACATTATTCGTTGAGTTTATAACTGATAAATTTCCTACATTTAAAGACTTTCCTCGCAAAACATTTTGGAACAAGATCATGAGCTTTTTATCAAGGCCACTAGTTTTCAATGATTGAGCAGTGCACTTTGAGGTAGTTTATTTAAAAATTCTGAAATGTTACAATTAAAAAGTAATACAAGAAAAAGGAAATAATTTTTGAGTCAAAATATGATACAAAATAATTTCTTCAAATCAAAATTCTAGTTTATATTTTGTAAATTGAAGAGTATTTTTAAAATAAAGTTGACATGGAAATAATATGAATACATTTTAAGCATCTTTTAAAAAGTAATATATATTTACACATGAAAAAATAAATTTCACAATAACTTCTCTTAAAATTTCTTGATATGAAAGTAACTAAAATTAAATCAGTACAAAATAACATGCCTACATTTAAATTATAACAAAGCAAATATCTATTTTATGAATATTTTTATGGAACAGAAGAAAATATGTAAGACAACTTCTCTTTAACCCTCTAAGTGACATGTACACATTACTTCACACTAACTTCAAGATTCCCATTTTTCACGCAAAAGAAAAATTAGGGCCTTTTCAAGGGTATTTGTCATTCTTTTAAGACTACATTTCACATAGATTGCAATAGATTAACCTGTGAGTACACATGTGAAGAAACTTTCACGAGTGCTATATTGGGTCACATGGACCCAATTTTAAAAACATTACTTCTTATCTAACCTTTATATATTATGCCATTGATTTGTGACATTTGACCTTAGACAAGTATCAATAATCTTGAATTTTGAATGAAGGACAATAAAATATAGTGTTCTTGTAAAACACCTTTAAAACTTTTTAAGTACTTTCAGCAAATATTAAGACTTTTTAAGGGTCCTTAAAAATAAAATAAAAAATCAGGCCTCAAAATGAGGAAACTGAACTTGTTTTCCTTACTACTAGCCTTCTTTGCTCAGTAGAATGTTTCCTATGATTCTTTTAACCAATACCATCCATGTGGTTATTCGATCATTAAATGTGTGGTAAGCAAAAGCTATAGTCCACTTCTCGGAAATCACACGGCTATCAGAGTTAACAAAATTAATTTCTATTTTCCTTTTCACCATTTATCACTACTTGATTTCAAACCAGGAATTTCAGAAAGCTTGTTTTCAACCCTTTTTCTCTCTGTACACAAACTATATAAATAAAATGAGAAATAAAAGTACACTACACATATTTTAGCTATAGGCACAACAAATGGACCACTGGGCTATAGCTATTATTCCCCTATTTTTGTCCATCTCTATTGCTCTATTGTCAAAATCAGCAATAGAGCAATAGAGATGAACAACAAATTGGGTAACAAGAAAGTGCAAACAATAAATCTACAAGCCTAATTGCAAACAGAAAAAATGTAAAAGATCAAATTCCAAAGTAGCCTTGAATATTAATGTCTCACAGCTGTCATATTGATGTAAGATAGGTTCTTACACCATACAGAAAAATCTAGTCAACTCCCTAGTAAGAGGATTTTAGTAAAAGTAATTAATCTAGATTTATCCATATCTACCAAAGACATCTAAAAGAAAACGTTTATTCATAAAAAGAAATTAGATACCTTAAAAGCATGAAAACTTGAGACATGTTAAATTTAAATATGGAGTTCTCTCATTTTCGTAAAGTTAATTCAAAATATTGATTATTTTTGTCCATAGTTCACTTAATTCCCAGCTTATGGAACAAGATTGTCTGAAAATATAACACACAGGTAGTTTTAATCTCATTATCATAGAGGTAGATAGTGTATATATTATTTCAAACACATTAAAGGATTCAGTTCCAAAGGAACACATACTTGCGTTTAATTTTAAAAATAAATACTAACTTTACAAGAGACCCTTTTAATGCAGTCTCAAAGGATCTCTTTAATAGTCAGCTATTCCAGTTTCAAGTTAAAATGCTTGAAAACCAAAATGTCAGGAGACACTAATTTTGATGTCATCTAAAGTAAAAATTGCAAAAACAAGTTGTACATTATTGTTAACTTTTTTTAAATCGTCATTATTTGTGATGAAAATGATAGAATTTTATTTTCTGATCTGCAATAACCTTTCAGAATTTATGTGATACACACATGACTAAATAGATTAATGCTCCTAATCAAGGTAATAAGGTAGTTTATATAATTACTGAAAACGTCTTTGTCTTTAAAAGTTTCACCAAAAAAATGTGTTTTTCAATTTTTAATGAAATTTTCTTAAAATTAATCTTCAAGGAATTCCATTTAGTAAAAGTTGAAAAATGTAAGCTTTTGTATTAGGGCCTTAAGCTTTTGAATTAAGGAAATACGACTTATATTTGTATATCACACAAGTAAACCCAACAAGCATTTAAATTGCATATTCATACTGAAATCTTAAATATTTTCCTAAACTCTTTCTTACTTATACAATAAAGATACTACATATATATACAGGGTGTTTTGAAAATATCTGGCCACATTGTGCAGTGGTAGACAGACCCAAAATAAACATTTATTGTCAAAGAATGTGTCTGGACATGCTGTATTTAAGTGGTAGAGGGCTCTGTTTAGGTGAGTTGATAACATCCTCTCTGTGGCGCAAGCGTCATTCCCTGCTTAGATTTTCAACAGCAAGCTCTGAATTTGTGTAGCGATGCAAGGTTGTAAAACAGGCCACAAGCATAGTTGCCTGTGGAAGTGCTGTAAGTGCTATTGCAAAAACTGTTCGCCAATAAGCAAAGCCTTGTAGAACTTTTCCATTTAAAAAATGAGATATACACTAAAATAAAAAATAATCTAAAGTTACCTTTCTCAAAATGTTTCTGTGGATTAACCATAGCAGTAACACTAAAAATATCATAGTATGCATTCAAAATAGTGCCTCCATTCCTTTCAATAGCTGCAATGACTGTCTCTTTAGCATGTTGAACTTCAATATTAACTTTAGCATTGAAGGTATCAGCACCCTAAGATACAACACCACATAAATATTAAAATTAAATCTGGTTGACATTTTCAGTACAATAAAAAAAATTTACATGCATGCATACACTTTTTAAAAAAAGGCAGGGCACTTTTCAAGCTGAACAGAATTTATGAATCAGAATCTGTTCAGATAAATACTGAATATTTATATTTGTCATAAACTTGTTTCAAACTCAGAGGGCTCTAGATTAGTGATTTTCAACCAATGTGCTGCAAGAACAGCACTGGTGTGCTTGATGAGTAGTGAACAGATTTGAACTTTTGACAAATGAGTTCATAAATAATTTCAAGTAATACCTGAATTTTTAGTACCAGTATAAATAATTTTGAGTATTATTTTTTATTAAAGTACCACAAATAAATTGTGCCAGAAAAATTTTTAAAAATCCACTTTGGAGACAAAAAGGGTAAGTAACTAATATTTTTTGTATAAATCAATCAAAATTATAGCTTTTTTGTTAGATCAGAAATAGATATATTTTTGCTTTGCTGCAGAATTTTAGTAATTAGTTTATGTGTGCCATGAGATGAAAAAGCTTGAAAATCACTGCTCTAGATTGACAGTCCCATCTCCTCTTAAAAAGTAAAAGCACTACTTTTTTAATATCCAAATGACAGTGTTTTAAAAGGTGAGGTCTTCACCCACTTTTTAACACCTTAAACCTAGTTTTCTTTTTCATAGAAAACTTTTATAAACAGAATGCTGTTTAAAGGGTTAAAAGGGAATATTAAATAAAAGCTCAGTAAGGTAATACTTTCAGACCATAAAATTGTTTATCAATCCTTTAGAAATGTAATACTGGTACTCTTCATTTAACGACCAAGTTCCATTCCTATGATAGGTAGGTCGTCAAGCCAATTGGCCAGTAAATGTGGAAGTTAATTTTTTTACTTAATGAAGAAAAACTCTAAAGTAAACTCCAACTTGATAACTTTGTTGTTTTGGGATAACTAATCTGTTACCCAAAACTAGGAACAGGAAACAACAGGAAATGCCAAGTACCGTGCAAGCAAGTCACCTGATCCTGGCATCCGATTTGTCAAGAGTAAGGCCGGCTACATTTACCGGTGTTGGTTCAACCTGTGTACCTGCCGAACCAGGTAGGTAGGTAGTTAACTAATGTCGCACTAGAGAAACACAACAGGATACCACCATTCGTCTTGGATCAATCCCAAAGGGTTGTTGGTTTGGGGTTTTATGATGCAAAGCCCATACACACCTAAAGATATGCCCTCAAGGGGCAATCACGAAGGGAAAGATCTAAGCTCGTAATTTTGAACTACAGTCAGATGACGAGGCGAAAACCTGAGTTGGCATCCCACACTCCGAACTTTCTCATCATACCAACATGAGGACATTTGAAGTCACAACAGATTTAAAATGCATCAGCCCCCACATACATGATGGTCTTTGGTTGGATCAAGTTTCGAACTTGAAACCCTTCGGTAGCTGATTCATTACTCTTCCAACTAGGCTACCACAGCCCCCTACCAAACCAGGGTATGTATGAAATCCTCCATTTGATTGCATCACACATGGGGTCAGCATTGCCACAGGCTTTGTTGGTGTGTGTGAAAAGGCCCTAAGATTAAGAAAGGGATTCCCTGTGTTCTAGAGTTGGTCATAAGTCTAAGTGGCCATTAAACAGACAGATTATTAAGTGAGGAGGGCCTGTGTAGTTATTAGAAGTTATATTCTACTTAGTTTATAACGAAACAGTGAATATTGGCCCTTCACAAATTTTGAAGTATGCAAAGTAAGAATTCAAGAAAAGAGGCATTTTTTGAAGTTGTGAAGCTTAGATTTTTCAGATAAAATTAGCTTTCTTGCAATATACAGAATTTATCAGTCTACTGGAGAATTCTAAGTTTCCTGAGTTATAAATGAACTTAGCAGTTGAAATCAAACCACTGGAAAGATTACATTTCTGTACTCGAGAATTACAAAATTTGTTTTTTTAAAGCCAAATTGGTTGGCTCTTTTGGGGGTTTATGGTGTAAGGGCCATACTTGGCCAAGCTGTGCCAAACACAGGACAACAACGAGTGAGGAAAAAAAAGCAGAAGGGTAGACGCGGGTAAAACAGAAGGATGGACAGATCACTTGGATACCTCAGGCTATGATGTCGTACATAATTAAAAATGTGCCACTGAAGGCATTTCTCAGCAGGGAGTCAGTATACATTCAAAAAGGGTTGAGAACAAAAACACCAATGGTGAAAGTATGCCAGGTTTAATGATCAATATGTTTTCTTATCTTAAATAAGAATATACATGTAGGGTGATCAACTTTTCACCATGAATTTAAGGGATATTTAGTAATGACAAATTCTGCATATTGCATGGGACAGGGTCATTCCAATATATATACATGAAATGAATAATATTAAACAAAATAAAAACCATTCCGCTATCGATTATTATATGCAAAACATTCCATTGATTCTTGCAGGTAATTTTTTGAAATTTATGGATGAATATTAAGGAGGATCCAAAAAAAATCAGCTCTAATACTGGAGTTCACAGGAAATATGGGAGATGGTCACTCCGGTATGGGAATGATAAGAAACAGGAGAATGAAAGAATGATAGTTTAATGTGGGTACCTTTAAAGTTTTAATTATGAAAAAAAATTAACTGGTTGATAATTTTATGCAACAGTTAAGCAATAAAAACCAGATGCTTATACTTGAAAATTAATATTTTTTATCAAACTTACATAGTCAGTTAAATGTACTCCAAAATGATTTTCCCTTGGTTTTATGTCATACACTTTGGAGTTGCACAGAGATGTAAGGTCAATGGGTTGTGATGGATCGATTCTTCCAGTATCAATCATAAGTTGTAACTGACGTAAACTAAGAGGAGGATATTGGCGTCTGTGTCTGGAAAATAAAATAATTTTTTCTTTTAAATGCATGTGACAACAGGACTTTACAAATAAATAAATTAAAAGATAATGTACTTTTTATCATACTAAAATCAAAGCAATGCGAAAAAAATGCAAATGTTCAATCGCTTTATTGCAGTCATCAATATGCCTAAATCTTTCTTGGTCATAATTACTGCAACTAAACAAAGCAGGGCTGTCACAGCCAAAGCACTTGTGAAATAGTAGCATAAGCTGTTTAAAATAATAGCAAAAAGGTATTTTCTTAAACCATTTTAAAAACAATTATAATGGCTCAGATACAAAACGAATGACCTAAAATACAAAATGTGCTAATTAAATATGAAACAGACATTGAAGATCTGGTCAGGAAATTCACATTTTAAAATTAAAAAACTATATATTGGCTTAGCACCAAAACTTCGAAATTGGCATCCCTTAGAAATTTTCTCTCTAAGAAAAATCCTAACCATTATTTCCGTCTACCATTAATTGAAAAAAAGGACAACATTTGCGTTGCATTTTGATGATTTTTCAAAAAACTTTGTGAAAATAGGAACTTGAGACAATTTTGCTTAAAAAGATACACCTAGTTGTCAAGGTTTGAAAATAGTAGCAAAGAGTCGGCTGTAGCAGCCTTGCAAAGGGATAGGAATGTAAAAGCAGTATAAAAACAATAAACATAACGAAGGCAATACATATGGTAACCATTCCCCACAATAGCAGTTATTTATTCAATAAATATTTGGAGGTAAAATGAAATTAGACACATGACAAATTATCAATTAATAATGATTTTAATTAATATAAGTGATGGATTAAAGAAATTGGTCCATACATGGATATAAAACAAGACCTTTTCATTTTATGTACTTTAAATGGCTATCAAGGAAAATAATTATCAGTTATAAAACAACCGAATACAAATGTTTTAAATTCAAAATTCAGGGACTTTAAATGAAGATCTGCAATAAAATCAGGATTAGTTCAAAATCCAAAACAGATAAATATGTAAAACTGATATGTGTACTAAAACTGAGTCATAAGAAGGATAAAATTAAAGATCATTGATTAATACTAAAATATTCAAAGGAATGAAAATGAAAATTAGTTAAAAAAGTGTAGGCAAAGATCACATTTGGGTAAGGTAGAATTGAATGAATGTTAGTTGTCTTACATGTGGTTTGTGATTAGTCTTATATGTACATATAATGATTTTTAAAATCTTTTAGGAGTTTGATAATAAGCTTCAACCCCCTAACTTGGCAATGTTGGTGCATACTCCTAAGGGATTTAAAATAGTTAGAAAGGCCATGGGAAAAAGTTAAGATAACAGCTTGAAGCAAGTTATTGTCATTTCAGAGACTAGTCTGAGAGAATTCTGTTTCAGCCAACCATAAATTCATGGACAACTAGAAAAAAGAGTGATATTGCCATATGTGCAACAGAGGAATGATATGTAGTTATTTTAATTTAAAAACAGAGCTCTCACACAATTCATTTTTCATTGCTCATTGTGGGAAATTTTTTTGCCATTAAACAATGCAAGATGCAAAAATTGAGATCAAACAAATATCTTGTTAATTATTAAAATATAATAAAATCAATACATTGAGTAAAAAAATCTTAATTGATTGAACATTTAAAAAAACTGGAACATTTAAAGCTGTATCAAGATTCAAAGTATGATTTTTAAGATTCCAAAGCAAATTGGTGTTTCTCAACTGGTTTTCTTGATATTTTCTGGGAAGTAAAATTGCTTAATTTAATGTCTAATAATTTCTTTTGATATAGAATTATATTTTTCTCCCCATTATGGATGAATAATTTGGGAATTGAGTGTCATGATAACATGCAAACCCTTCTTGTTGCTACTGCTTGAAAATGAAGACACAAAAATACTGCATACACTGCTGGATAGAAGAAACAATGCATCAAATGAAATATGAATGACCAATACCAGTTAAGCCTAAGCAAGCTAGTAATGCTGCAAAAATGTCCCACATTTGGCTCAAATATCAAGCTGCAGCAAATCCCTTTAGATGTTATCACATTTGTACATGTCATTGTGTTTGTGTGTGTGACATCAGCACCTCAGTTCATAGTTATAGATCCATTGTGTAGGTCACATATTCCACTGGTGTGAAAACCTGAATTTAGATGGAGGTAGGGGTTCCAAAAGTGAATCAATGACAGAAAATTTTCAAAGATGCTCAAGAATCATGATGCAAAGTAAATTTGAGACAGATGAGTTGCACTTTAAGAGCAAGCTGAGGCTTCTGGGATTTGTAAGATACCTGACAATATATTGTATGATTGAAAGTGTGAGCAGCGTACTTCAGAGAAGTTAGCACAGAAAGCTGCAAAATCGACTAAGTGGCTTCGGAACCATAACCATCAACTTTTTATGCACACGAATTTTCCAATCAGCATGAGCCCATGTACATGGATGTAGTAACTGACCGGGTAAACAGTCAATGAGCTAGTCTATGTCAACACCTCAGTAAGGCCAGCTGGACAACATTTGTCTTCAATGAGAATAAAGAAGCACTTGGTATATCTATCATCACCCTAAGCTAGCCATGTATGATTCCTTTCAATCTGTAGAGTGCCATTTGTCCCCAATAAATGATGATTGCATACACAATCTTGTTCCCTTTTTCGCACAACCCATAAGCAAAGGCATGCAGCATAGTAAAGCTATGTGCCTGTCTATGTTTTGTTTAATTTTTTTGTTTCTAAATATATTGAAGCTGCTTATGAAATTATTTACAGAAGGAATGCAAAACTGTTTTACAGGAAAATCTCTGGGTCTATAACATACTGAAGGTAGCAACCCTATATATCTGCACTACATAAAAACACAAAACTAGCTTCTCAGTAAAAAGTACCTTAACTAATTGCAGTTACAGTTTACAGCTGCTAATTTTCCTGATTTACATAATTGAATTTAGTGAAAGTCAATCAATGAAATTCAGGCAGTAATTATTCAAAATCACCCAAAAGCTTCTAAAATAGCCTACATCAGTTTAGTTTTATCATTTAAAATCTTCTTTCGCAAATTTCACTAACACAAGAATAAAGAAGTTTTCGAAACCAACCTTAACATCTAAATTATGTCACTATAATTCATGAAATATCTATTGTAGAAAAACCTGTTTCATACTATAATTTAATAGCTCCTCTATGAAAGTACTAAACAAATGAAGGAAGTACGGAAAATTCCAAGAAAGGTTTAATTGTAAAACAGAATTTTAAAGAACATTTTTATAATGATAAAGGTAGATGAAGTTTTGTAAATTGTACACTAATGATGATTACCAATAATACTGTCTCACTCTCATATTAACTTTAATAAAACAAAAACAAGAAGCTTACTGATATGGCACATAATATTGTACCCTGGGTATTTTTAAATAAAATGGTGTCTTTCCATTTTCAAATCCAATTCGTGGGTAAGAACATCGTTGTTTAGCACCTTTATTTCCATGGCCATGAGTTCCACCACCATGTTGTCCTCTTGGACGAGTCTAAAAAATATAGCAACTTAAAACACATACTTTATGTTTGTTTCTGCATGCAAATGAAATGTCACTAAAATAAATCTTAACAGGTCAATATGAATGACAGTGAATTTGAGGAAATGGTACACTAACTTAAACATAACAACTTTGTACTTAATAGTCTGTATTTTATATTTTTGTTTTTTGAAGCATTTATCCTTTTCATGAGGCAGCTCAGTGGGTTTGCCCACTGCGTTAGCAACTTGTGAGTTGTAGGCGACTCAGGTTCAATTCATCCCTGGGTGTATTTCTCTTCAGAATTAGTAAAACTTTCAACTTTCCTTGTGTGAAAATGTCCATTACTTGGTATCGTCTGTCTTGTGTTTGGCAGCTTGGTCAAATAGGGCCCCTGTGCCATGAAACCTAACCGAACCTACCTTTTTGTAGGTACTAAAATTTGATGTGAGAATAAAACTTTACTGCAATAGCAGTATTGCAGTTAAAGTTAGCAAATCATATAATTAAATATTCCCACTTTACTTATTTCAGCTTTACTGCAAAATATGCTTATATATTAATATAGGGTGGTAACAAAGTGATTTCCCTTGTATACTAGCTCCGAATGATTGCAATTTTCAATGAATCGGAATGATACAGGACATTTAGAGACTTCAAGGTATGCCCTCGATAATTATGAGATAACAAGAATCGAGATCGCAGTTACTGATACACTTAAAAATTTTCAAATAGCAATACCCACTTGCTTATCACAAAGTGACTGGCAGTTAAAAACCCAACATTATGTAAAAATTTTACTTTTAGTTCTAAAAACAACTGTGCAAGAGCACTGACAAAGACAAGTATGAATGACAAAAGGGAATGAAAGGTAGCAAGATACCATAACATTGTACTTTTATTACAAATGCTAATGACAATTGGTGTTTTGTGAGTGTTTGTAATTTATGCAAATGTCCATTATCATTGATGCTTATTGCCTTTCTTTTCTCTTTTGTCGTTCACATTCATCTTTGACAGTGCTCTTGCGCAGTCATTTCTAGAGCTAAAGGTAAAATTTCAATGCCATTTTTGGCTTTTCACTGTGATGATCATATTATGATAAAGAAAAGTAAGTGTTGCTACTTGAAATTCGTAAACTATGCCCGTAACCCCTGAGCACTAGATTTTTGTTATTTACATTCTCAAGAACACTACCTCAAAATCTTTAAGTTTCGATCCAATTCGTTGAATATTGATGTCGCTAGAGGCTCGTACACAGAAGAAATTTAATGACCATCTGTTATGGCCTCATAAAGTAGTCAGGTTCAAGATTAACAAAAATCATCTGGTTGTAATTGTCTAGCATTGAAATACTTTGATTGTTTTCATTTGTTTCAAATGTAGCAATTGCATGCTTTGTCCTTTCTATAGAATAGATGATTTTACAGTGGAGGGTTTATTTCTATTTAATAATACGAGTTTAAACAGAGGTACAGCTATGCTATATGCCTCGTCTGGTGGCAATGCTCTTGGTGCACTTTTTGTCGCCAAGGAAAGAATTCTTAGAAAAAAATCATTTCTTTAAACGGAAAATAATATATATATATATATATAAGCTCTTTTTATATATAGCGGAAAGTAATAAACAGAAAAAAATACACCTAAAAAGGCCTTTACATAAAAAACGGGAATAACCCTAATAAGGATGGAATGCCTTCACCTGACATAACTTGCTACCAATAGTGCACCAAAAACATGCCAATAGCGTTGCCACAAACGAGGCATATAACACAGCTATACCCAGACAGATTACCTTGTTAGAGTTTTAAAGCATATGAAATGGATTCATTTCATAAATAATGATAGATCTGTTTCTTTTTCTGGTCAGCTATTGGTTAACGTAATCGCTATCTTGGTTTAGATATCATCTCTATACTGTCCATTGGCATTTTCGCAAATTTACTCTTTCCTTGAAACATGAAATAACAGTAAGTCGCTTCCAAAGCATTACCCACTTTCTTGAACTTTTCAAGCTGAACTCAGGCAAGTTAAACGTGTTTTATTCGATTATCCTGGGTCTGGCTCAGGCACCAAGTTTTTGTCTTACTGGTACATGTCAGCTAAATATATTTTAGATCATGATCCAGCAATTGTTTTGGTAAATCAAGTTTGTGCGAGAAACACCAATATTTAATCATTTTTTAGAATTGATTTCTGTATTATCTTATTTGATTAAACATACATCAAGATTCTGATTCAAGTGATATGGATTTCGATGAAATAGATTGCCATTTATATGTTTAAGAGAGATTTATGCAAATTTCATTCTTCAACTTAGTCAGAAAGTGATTCAGATGGTGAGACCCTGAGAAGTCAGAAAATGGTACCTTAAAATTGGAACCTCCCAATGCAATCTCCTACAGTCACTCTTTTCAGGGTTGGTTGGTTATTTGGGGATTTTATGGCGCAAGAGCCATATTTGGCTAAGCCCCTCTTTTCAGAAATCTCAGAACATATCCTCCAATATTGAATATTGTTGATTGATTAAAGATCTTCACCATCAATATTGAATATGGTTGATTGATTGGTTTTATGGCCATATTAGGCCAATCTATGCCAAACACATGGGGTTTTATGGTTCAAAAGCAGTCAGTGTTGTGCCAGACACAAGACATACAATATCATACATATACACACACAATAAAAGTTTCACTAACACAGAAGAGATAAATGCAACCAGGGAGGAATCGAGCCTGAGCCACCTACAACTTGCAGATTGCTAGGGCAGTGGGCATACCCAGAGCCATGATGGCCCTCAGATCACTCAGGTACCTCAGAATTGTCATGAGCATCCAAGAAAATATGCCCCTGAGGGTCTATATTGGACATGGTATTGGGTCATTTTTAGAGTATTTTTTCAGAAGATGCAGTATAGACCCCCCAATCCATTTGGCGACTTCTTTTGTCGCCAACCTTCAATTGCGGTTTGTTGTTTTTGGTAACCCCCCACTTTTTTCCAATCCATTCTAGCAACCCTACAGCGTCCCTACGCTATGTATATATGGACATATTTAACCAAGACTTATATATTGACTGTGATAACTGTATTTTTATATATAATCAAGATTAACATTATTTATTATGGCGAATGTGCAATTTCTTTGCACATAAAAAAACGCCAGGGTTTCTATAATGGTTGCTTTGAAATTTCGTTTTCCATTTTACAAAAAAATCGAATGGGGTGCGACTGAGGGTTCAGTTCACAACTGGCAGCCCCATTTAAACAGGAAACCCTCATTTACAGTGAAATCTGTTAAAAGATTAGAATAACTTATATTCAACTTATGTACATTTTTATGTAATACGTCTGTTAAAAAATGTCGCCAAGTAACGTCAGGGTTGGCGAAAAAAATGTCGCCAAATGGATTGGGGGGTCTATACTGCAGCTGTTCCATTTTTTCCATGCTGTAATTGGGTTTATGTGATGAAATAAATCGATATGCAACCAGTATGGCAAAAAGAACATTGTAACCATCGCATTGTTTTAACAAGTTTTTGAAAAACAAAAATTTTTGGAGGATTTGTTCAACTCTTAGACACTGCTTTTTTACCCCACTGGTGAGGTGAGTAAAAAATCGCGGATGCAGTTTGAGACATACTTTTACATTTATGAATTAAAAATAGTATAATCGTGACTTATATACATGTAACACATTGTGCAATCTCTAGGTACATTCTGAGAATTTGTTACACACGATTGATTTATCTTTATACAAACCTTTTTTCTTACTTCTCCGGGATTGCTGAACACATTGTACAGATCGATGCGAGGTAGAAATCGCACCAGTTCTAAAGCTTTCTCAACACCCTTAGTTCTCGACATAGATTCCTTTCAAACGCACTTTTCTCAGTTTAGAAAATGTTTGTTTCTGTGTGTAAAAAGCAAAAAAGAATAAATTTGTGTAAATGTGTAACCTAATCACGCACTTTCGTTAGTACCGACAATTGTTTACAAATTTCCACCGTAAAGTTGAGTTGTAATTCTTGCCACTGCTGAAAAGGTAGGTCGGTATTTAAAATAACGTCCACTGAAGCAACACATCAGGTTATTTGCGACGGTCCGGGATCAAAACCGAAGGGAAAGACCACGAAATTTTGACAATTTTTCACCCGTCGTTTGACGGGTTCACACCGGAGCTTGAAACCCGGTCTCCAACTTCCCCGCCACAACAGATTTAAAGTGCATCAGCCCAGTTGTACACGACGGTCTTTGGTTGGATTCGAACTTTCAACCCTGCGATTGCTAATACTTTTCCACGGACTGGAGCAACACAATATTCACAGCTGAAAACGAAAATAGGTTACTCGAAAATAGGTTTTAATCTTGTCAAACTCTTTCTACAAGTTCAATATTTCGTGTTCTAATATTATGAGAACCAATATTAAGTAGTAAAAGTATTAAAAAGTAACTGATGCATCTTTATTTTTAAAATAAATCTGTAACATCTCAAGAAATAAATATTCCATAAAAAGAAGATAAACAACGAAAATATACTACAACTTTCAATGCAGTGGTGTTTCAAGTTCCAAACAAAAAATCAAAACTAATTCAAATCTGAACAAAAATCTAATCACACATCACATGTATTCTAATAGCTTTGGAGTGTTTATCTCGTTTAAGTAAACAATCAACCGCCTTAAAGTCGTTCCGTATGCCGAGCAATCGATTTCCCTGATTGTCAAAAATAATTATTTCCTCTTGATTATTCAAGATTTTATGTACCAGAGGAATTGTTAAATTTTGAAACTATCTTGCTCGTTTATATAACCACAGAAATCACTGGTAAAAATGAAACTTATAATATTGGATGATTATGATGCAGTGAGCACATGGGCGGCGAAATACATTCGGAAACAAATACGACAATTCAAACCGGATGGGTCTCGGTACTTCGTCCTTGGTTTACCTACAGGTATGGAGAGGTTATTCATTTTTTTAAATTTATTTCTATGAGAGAAACTTAAATATTAAAACTTACATCAAAATCCCTAAAAAACAATCTACAATTTATTTTGAAGAGTCAAATCCATTATGAAATGATGCCATTGAATTTGTATTAGCAAATAATATTTAAATCTTGAGTTTGATGTTCCTTTATTTTCCTTTCACTTGCTTCAACAAAAAGATTTAAAGAATAAATGCATGTGTTAAAAGGCCTCGCTTTTGAAGATGTTTAGCATGACTATTTCATAGCTGAAAGATTTTTTTCATACTTTTTAAGTACCTTTCTAATTTTGATACAGCTGTAGTCTCTGCCGCGCGCGGTGGCAACGCGTTTTTTTTGGCGCCGTGTTTGGCGCACTTTTTTATGTCGCCACGGAAATCTTCCAACATTGAATATATACTGCATACGTACGGATGAATTATGTAAATCTGAATTAAACAACATTTTGACTAGAAAAACACTGCAAATATTGATTAAATATTTGGACTTTTGGCGTAGTTATAAGCGACTCATGCCGGTGAGGGTAACCCTAACTGAAAAAGTCATATCCCCGTTAACATTTATCGCAAGAAACTTTAGATTTAATTAATCCCGATTCCTTTAAAAAAGTTAAAAAAAGCTCTTTATCGCGACACAACTCGTAACAAAAAAAACGATTAACTACTCCCTCAGTCCCGTAAGTTAGCCTAAAAACAGGTTAACCCTAACCAGGAGAAAATTCTAGAAAAAAATGGGTTACCATCACCCGGCATGAGTCACTTATAACTACGCCAAAAGCCGCGCCAAGAGTCGTTGCCACTGCGCGCGGCAGAGACTACAGCTGTACCCTAATTTTAAGATTCAGAGAATATTAGAATATTCCAATACATTTTTTCATTGAATTCATCTGGCAAGTGAAATGCTCTTAAGTTTTAACAATGAAGGGTTTTGTTTGTAATTTGCACCAAAGTAAAAACAGGATTTCATCATTTTCTTTGCTGTTCAAATATTTAATGCAAAACACTCCTGTTCAAAGTACTATAAATTGAGAAAAAAATAACTACAAAACCCCAAACCTTCTCACAAATTAAAAGCTTCCCAGAATTGTTTTTCTGAAATTCTGTAAAGTACTTTGTTTATAAATAAACATGCTAGTATATTTTTCATTGAGATTATAAAGTTCCATAATGTTCTACAGGATCAACACCCCTAGGAACTTATAAGAAGTTGATTGAATTTTGTAAAGAAGGAAGTGTTTCTTTCCGTTATGTTAAAACCTTTAACATGGATGAGTATGTGGGTCTGTATCTTTTAATACTTTTTGTTTTAGTATCAAGTTAATTTTCATCCTTTCCTAAAACTTAAGCACTAATGCTTAAGAAATCAAACATGACTAAGGACACAGTAATGTTAGAGGGACCTGTGACAAGGGTAGATTCCTTTTGTTGAATGGACCAATCATAATCATGTTTTAGTAGCTTGTGAAAGCGTTAGTTTGCCTTCCACTTCCTTGATGCAGAAAGACAAAATACATATGTATGAAGATATCACAAAAGTGCACCACTTAATCTGCATAAAGGATTGTTATTAAAATAATCCATAGGGGGTGTTAATTAAAAATGTGATATGTAGTTTCTACAATCCTTGAAAAGTACTTGAATTTTAATTTCCTAGGTTTTAGAAATCCTTGAAAATGCTTAAATTTAATTTAGTCTGAAAAATCCTTCAATTTTTATTTTAAAAAATTGCATGCAACATAACCATTGTTGTACATGTTTGTTTTGTAATTTTTATTATTATTTTTTTATTATTATTTATTATTTTTTAAATTTCTTCTGTTCCTTAAAAGTTCAAATATTTGCTTCATTTGAAATGTTTCAGGCAACAAATTTTAATTTCTTAGACTATTTCATGTATCGATTTTATTTAGTCTCATAAGAATGGTCTTTGGAAATTTCATTTAGTCTCATTTACAAAATGAGTCCCTTGAAAATTATTGTGTAGGTTTTTCACAGGCCTTAAGGAGACATGATATTTCATTTTACTTTCTAAGGGCCTTATAGCCTTAATATTTGCTGAAAGTACTTAAAACTGTTTTGAAAGCTTTAATTTTTGCAAGAACACTTCATATTTTATTTCACCTGCATTCAAAAATCGAGGTCAAGAATCTCATCTACGGTCAATGAATCTTGTATAAGGTCAATGAATCTTGTCCAAGGTCAATGAATCTTGTCCAAGGTCAATAAATCTTGTCCAAGGTCAATGAATCTTGTCCAAGGTCAAGTGTCACTAAAAATCTGGCATAATATTTATAGGTTAGCTAAAAAAATTATGTTGAAACTGGGCCAGTGAAACCCAAATCTAGCACTCGTGAAAGTTTCTTCACCTGTGCACTCATGGGTTGTTTAATCTGCTACAATGTCTATGAAATGTTGCCTTGAAAACAAAAAAATAGCCTTGGAACACACAGCCTTATAAAAGTCATAATATTATTTTGCTTGAAGATGGAGAACCTCGCTTTAGAAGCTCTTGAATTTTTTTATCGAAAAGAGTGAAAACCTTGGATATGTCTCCTTATATATTATGGAATCTCAGAGTATCAATATATCTACTAAATTTCCTTTTTCTTTTGATGATTAAGGTTGTGCTTTAAAAGTTATTTTAAATGGACTTAATATTATTGTAGGCCTTCCTAGAGATCACCCAGAAAGCTACCATTCCTTCATGTGGAACAACTTTTTCAAACACATTGATATTCACCCTGAAAACGTGAATTTATTGGATGGCAATGCTGAAGATTTGGATGCAGAGTGTGCAAGTTACGAGAAGAAGATTGAAGAAGCTGGTGGCATAGACTTGTTCATGGGAGGTAAATCTGTTCGATGCAATCCACAGAACAATTTTGTAATTTCTAATTCTTTTCCTTTTTGTTCATAGTCTGGCTTTCATATTTTTAATTTCTGTTTGTTTTCTTGTAATTTCAGGCATTGGACCGGATGGCCATATTGCATTTAATGAACCAGGCTCCAGTCTTGCATCTCGCACGCGCCTTAAAACTTTAGCAGTCGATACTATTGAAGCAAATGCTCGGTTTTTTGATAAAGATGAATCAAAAGTACCACATGAAGCTTTGACTGTTGGGGTTGGGACTGTAATGGCTGCAAGAGAGGTATCATTTTAAGATTATTTTGCTTCAATAAACCATTTTCAACTTTAACACTCTTCCAATTAAGTATTTATTTCACATTATCAGTATTCCTAAAAATAGCTTCTCTAAACTTATGTTAATCTCCTTACCAAGTACTGGTTCATCATGGCTTAGTGGGTTTTTGGGCTAACAACCTGCGAGTTGTAGGCAGCACAAGTTAGATTCCTGTAACTTACTCTGGGTGTATTTTTCTCTTCTGTGTCAGTAAAACTTTCCTTGTATGTATATGTAAACTAGTTGACATTGACTGTTTTGTATTTGGTGCAGCTTAGCCAAATATGGACCTTGTGATATAATATAAAAACCCAACTAACTTTACCACATAATAATAGATCTCAACAGTAGGGCTGCCACAAGTGATGTGTTGCTATTTTTCAACCTTGGCAACTAGAAGTAACTTTTTAAGCAAAACCGTTCCAAAAGCTCCTAATTTCAAAAATTTTGTGACTTTTTTGAAAAAATTACCATGGTTCAACAAAAATTAAGCTCAGCTTTTGTTTTTAACTAATAGTATGAATACTTGTTTCAGTCAGGGATTTATCCTTCTGTGTCATCAGGTGGAAATGCTTTTATGACTTCGATCTGCATTGCAATGGTATCCAAATTTTTTAGAAAACAAACATTCTTATCCCTTCAGGCATGTATAAACTCGCATGATTTAATAAAACTCATGCCAAATACTTTTTCTTACTTTATGCACCAGATTTTTGAAGAACCTGAGAAAAAGATATAGCAGCATTTTGTTTCCTTTTCTGTTTGTGGTTTCAGACAACTTACAAACAATGTTTGTTGTATCAAAATACATCTTTATTGGATAATTAATCGGTTTTCATAAGCTCCCTTTTCAACTTGAAAAATTGTGTTAGAAAATTTTCTTCTAGGATTAATATCAAGAATGAGAAAAGACAATTGGTGATCATTTACGTATATTTGGCTCCATTAAAATATTGCCAAATTGTTAGCACTAACTGGATACTGCAACCAATCATCGTATATAACTGTAACTAAGAGCAGAGTTACATTAATAAACTTGTTTTTCACAATTATTGCTAATTTGGACAAATTTGTTATCGGTAAAAAATTTGTAATGCAATTTTTTTCTTTTTGAATTCTTGTAAAAACCTTGTCATAAACCTCAAAAACATGCTTTTGGTCCCTAGTCATTTTTGACTTTACTAGACCAGAATGTTGTGATCTTTGGACTGATGTCCACTAAGTCATTTTTTATGTGCATGAACATTAGAATTCTTGATAAATACTCTTAATGAGTTAAGCTAGTGAGAACTTTTTCCTTTCATTTTCATTGATGTTGTATTGTGTCTGGCACAGCATGGCCAAATATGGCTTTTCCGCCATAAAACCCCAAAACCAACCTTTCCTTTTCCCAGAACTATGTTTCTTAACTTAGTGTGCTTCACTTGTAAACTAGCAATATGAAGTTATTGATTAGAAGATAGATTGAAAATATTCATTTGCTAAATTAACATTTCCTGATTAATTTTAAAACAAATTGAAATTGGGTTTCGATAAAAAATTCAGCTTAAGTTTGAATCATGACTAGGTATTCTTTTATTAGCCAGTATTTTATCTTTGGATTCTTAATATTAAAAAAAATGTGTTAAAAATTAAAGTAACTGCCAGATATATTTTCATTCACTATATACATCTGTGTATACATGAATACATAAAGTATATCTTATATTTATATTTTAATACTACTATTTATTTTAGGTTATGATTCTCATAACTGGTTCTCACAAATCTCTGGCTCTTGCAAAAGCAATTGAAGAAGGCATCAGTCACATGTGGACTGTATCTGCATTTCAAATGCATCCCAAAGCACTTTTTGTATGTGATGAAGATGCAACTTTAGAATTAAGAGTAAAAACTGTCAAATATTTTAAAGGACTTATGCGTGTTCATAATAAACTCATTCAGTTAGATGATGAGAAATAAGTAATTCTAGTCCATTTTTTACACAATATTTTGTGCTTCAAAGATTTTTATAGCTTTTTGATTATGTGGTTTAAAGGGCATTTTGATTTTATTTGGTGTTATGTGACTAATCATTTTTATTCAATGAGTTGTGTGAGGAAGATTTATATTATTTTTACGTAATCTATCTTCACTTTTACAGTCATTCTTGATAGTAGAGTTCCTTACATAGTTTTTACTTGATATTTTTAAGTGTGTTATTTTAGATTCAGCATTAATATTTGATTATATGAATAAAAGTTTAGGTGTCTGGTTGTGAAACTTGTTTCCAAAATTGGTTCATTCCTATAATTTGTATGTTTTTAATGAATTAATGTGTATTTTTTCTTTTTGTGGGTGTTGTGAGATTTCAATTAAATATTGCTCTTCTATTGCTTTTTTCTGTGAAATGTATTGCTCAATGTTCCAAGGTGCTATAATTGGCCTAAAATAGCCAGTGATTGATAAAGTGCTTGTTTAGATGTGTGTCATGTATTTTATATCAAATCTTTTTTAATCAATAGTTTGAATAAGTGATAAATGTTACTATACAAGGTATATTTATTAATTGGACTGATATCAATAATTAGTGCTCGTTACTGCAATCTATTAATTTTTTTTAATAATATTCCAGAATAATAGTAACAACTCTTTTTAACTGTTAATACCACTTTAATTTTCAAAGTATGTTCTTTACCCATGTATTTAAAAGTTTTGTTAACTCGAATGAAAATTCAAATTTAAGCATGAGTATTGTCAATTATCAACAATTTTTTGTGGAATCACAAGAAGGCTGCTGTACTTAAGATTAATATTAAATTTAAATAATCACTATGCTGAAAGTTTTTGCAGAGTTTGTGTAAATAGTTGCTTTAAATCTGTTGAACAGTTCATGGAGAAAAAGTAGACATTACACTAGTTTAGAACCAATGTTCTAGAAGGAGTGTTCAAACCTTATTTCAAACTTTTATATTCCCTCATTCATGTATTCGGGGAGCGGAAAGTAATGTCGTTTTTTTACATTAAATTCAAACAAATAAATTTTTAACAAGTTTTTATTTTAATCAATGATGTAATCACCCTCGTTATCAACAGCCTTTTGCCATCTAGTGTGCAAATTTTCAATGCCGGATCGATAAAAATCAATTGGTTTTTGAGCAAAATAACTGAAGATGGCATTTTGGATATCATCCAAATTTTCAAATTTTTTGTCACATAAGAAGTGTTGTAGCGATCGGAATAAATGGAAATCCGATGGTGCAATGTCGGGCGAGTATGGTGGGTGAGGCAGTACCTCCCACCTCAATTCATTAATTTTTTCCAGGGTTCGTCTTGCGCAGTGCTGTCTTGCATTATCGTGTTGGAGAATAACGCCTTTTCTGTTGACAATCGCTGAACACTTTTCAATTAAAGATTGATTTGCTTGATCCAATTGTTCACAGTAAAGGTCTGCATTCACATTTTGTCCAGGATTCAACACTTCAAAATGAACGATTCCGAGAATACTCCACCAAACACACAAAAGCACCTTTTTGGGATATAAATCTGGATTCATTCGGAGAGAGCCACTGCGTTTTGGATTATCATAGAGGACCCATTTTTCATCTCCAGTGATCAAGCGATCAAAAAATGCTTCTGTATTGTGCCTTTGAAGTAATAAATTGCATGTGTTGGATCTGTTAGCTTTGTTTTCTTTGGACAGATTATGTGGGACACCTGTGCTCTGCTTACTTTACCAATCTGCTGCAAATGTTCTTGGATGGCCGACCAAGGTTGGTTAAGAGTGTTTGACAGTTCCTCGATTGTCTGACACGGATTTGCTTCCACTTCCGCCCTTAACATGTCATTGTCTAAAGTTGTTTGTCTTCCTGATCGATACGAGTCAGAAAGATCAAAATTACCGGATCGGAACTTAGAAAACCACCTTTGGCATTTACGAACGTCTAATGCACTTGGATAAACATCGCAAATGTTTTTGGTAGCAACTGTTGCGTGAAACTCAAAAAGCATACAATGCCGGATATGTACCACTTCTGGTATTTGACTGGCCATTTCACCCAAAATTGCAAAAAAATTTAAGATTTGATTATTTACAAGTAAACAAGTCACTTTAACCTTAATGTGTCTTTGGCACGACTTTGAAGTACACTATGAGCTGATAAATGGTAAACAAATATTGACATACGCAGAAACGACATTACTTTCTGGTCCTCCTAATATATTCTATTAATGATATAGTTGTGTGGAATAAATGTTGAATTCTTACTATTCTACTTAAATAACATTTTTTTATTCCCTATTTGCTTTAAATGAAAACTGGTAAAATCATATATTGGTTATATGTAAAGGAAATATATATTATTGAAATGAACTATTTTAATAAAGGGTGAACAAGATTATATTCATAAAACAGTGCTTGAATTATTTACTTTGTTTTATTCAACTGTCATTTCTTCGAGAATCCATAACTCATACACATGCCTCTTTCCTCTAAATATAAGGGCTGTAGCTCAATGTTATACCTGACAATTTTTCTGGATGGAAAAAATATTTTACAGATTTTTCCGGACAGAAAAATTTGGCACTGAGCAACCATGTATGAAAAACATCACAATCAGTGATTTCTAGTCTCATGAAAAACTCTGGTACTAGTTTTCAAGAAAAAGTTTAATTGCTCATTTTTGTTTATATTTTTTGCTATATCAGCAAGTTTGAACTGCCACCAAGCAGTAGCATGCTTTTAATTAATTTTAAGAAATTTGTAGGCATCCTGCTTTTCTGCCAGCAAATTTATTGAAAAAGATTTTTCTTTGTCTCATTCTGATAGAACTGTTAAAGTGCAAAATATTTTTGTGTTGATATTGAGCATCAGCTTTGCTTTTTATGTGGTAAAAATTTTCTGGATTTTTTTCTTGTAGGTTGGTAGGAATGCAATATTTTTCGTCTCATTTTTACTGTATTATTGAAAGGGATCATGTTTCGCAAAATAAAATTCTCAACCTGATTCAGTTGCTGATTTTCCGAAAGTGTTTTTAACTTACAGGTGAATGTTCTGTTTTATATGTGGACATATCATCAAAACAACAGCAGAACTTAAATGAGATTCTGTTTTAAGTGATAAATATGTTTGTCATGGGACAAGTTTCTAGTATCAATAATTTTTTAAATGAAACTCTAACCTTTATTTACCAAAGGCCTGGTTATATGCATTTCAGAACTAGAAATTAATTCTTGTTTCAAAAGTATCAATATCTCGTTGACTTGTAAAAAAACGTTTTTCTGACTCAAATTTCC
Organism: Meta bourneti; assembly: GCA_933210815.1. Classification (NCBI taxonomy): domain Eukaryota; kingdom Metazoa; phylum Arthropoda; class Arachnida; order Araneae; family Tetragnathidae; genus Meta; species Meta bourneti. The sequence goes on from OW119925.1 coordinate 69,377,970, forward strand.
ATCAATTTTTACATAATTTTAGCCTAGTAAGTCAATTTGACAAGTATGAACTTCTAAAGCAGGTACCTTTGAAGGGGTTCTAGGTATACTTTGAAGCAATCATGTGTATATTTATTTACATATCAATCAAACTATTTTAGCAAAAAATGTAAGAATTTATTCGAAACTTAGACATATACAATTTACAATTGAAACAAAAATAACTTTCTAATTATACTTTTGCTGTCAGACCCAAAATCATACTGAAACATAACAAATAGCAAAATGTATTTTACAAAACATTGATAAAAACATCCTTGGGTGTATATAATACAGATGTATCTATATTTTACAATTTGTACCTTGAGTTAAAATTATAAAGGGGACTATATTTTATGAAAATGTTATACACAGTGAAGGTTGAATTTATACTTAAAGTGTTTTGGTGTTATAAGGCACTTAATACATGTGTAAAAACAATATATATATTGCAATACAATACTTGTCCAATGACTAGAAATATAATAGTTGGTACAAGCTCTTATCACAATAGTTTTGTGCAAAAATATAAACACATCTGCACAAAAGAAACAGTTATGATCAAATGTTTCCATTTCGATAAATGTGCAGTTCGAAATCATTTGTTTTCTGTTTGATGCATATTTGTTTTAAATGATTTTTCTAAAAATATTCTTGACGACAAATGTTTAACACCTTATTTTATAAAAAAACAATGTTTCCAAAAAAAGTCATTTGATATGTATATTAATTTTATCACTCCAATCTGCAGTAATGCTGCCAAGCACAAGTAAGCATTCTTTGCATGCTATAATTTTGGAGGATTAAAAATTAGAAACAATATTATATAAATTCATATATAGTAAATTAATTGTAATAAATGCTTTATGAAGATCATGTAAGTGGTCTACAAGATAGATATAAATCTATAACTGAACAAACCCTGGTTTTCAAAATATATTTTGATTCAAATCCTACTCTAAGAATAATTATAGTTGAATTGCATTTTTTTGGTAAATTTTGCTCACTTTTCAGAAAAAGCATGGTCACAACAAAAGGGAAGTTAAAAAAACAAAACTTCAATTCTTTTAGTAGAATTTGTGACATATGTAATAATTTTGAACATAAATATCTCAGCTGGTTTGTAATCAACATTGACCCATACTACTACTTATTGGTAGCATAATGTTCAAGGGATGAAATGTTAGATTCAAACCAATCTGGTCAAAGCTCAAAGTTATCTTTAGGCCCAACACTGGCATGTGAAAAATAAATTGCTTTGAACCCTTTATAGTACATTAGTGAAATAATTTGAGACATTTCTAAGACCTAACAGCATGTTATTTAAAATCAAATAACAAATCTAAATATAGTCCACATTTGTAGTTGGTCTAGGTGTGATGTATGTATGTACAAAAAGATTATTTACAAGCGCTCTTCCATTTTTTTTCGTATGAAATTTTTAAACATTCTGTTTGAAAAATGAAGTGATTCAAAACACTTTCCTCATTCAACAACTTTGTCATTGGGTTGTTTATCAATTTCTCAAAAATGTCTAGTGTGTTTAAAAACTCCAGAAATGTAAAATCTTTTTCTGGAAGATTACTTATTGGTAGCATAATGTTTAAGGGTAAAATGTTAGGTTCAAACCACTTTGATCAAAGCTCAAAGTTATTCCTAACCTCTTAGGTACATGTACTACAACAATTTATGAAATTGAATCTTTTTGAATTAAAAATATCAATATTTTTAGAACAATATATTCTTATGTTTTATGAGTGTCTTTGGTTGACTTTCAAACAACTTAGAGTTGTATACATGATGTCCAATCAGGCTCCCATATCTGCCTTCCTGGCCAAATTGCCTAGTTAAATTACGAGCCCCAGTATCGGTATGTATATGAATATTTTTAAAACTAAATATTCTGATACCTTTCAGGAGACTGGTTGACTTTCAAACAACTTTGAATTGCATATCAGACATGATGTCAAATCAGTCTACCATATCTGCATGTCAAGGCCTCAGTTTCAAGTTAATTGACGGGCCCCAGTATCAGAGAAATATGGATATTTTTAGAACTAAAATAGTCTGATACCTTTTAGGAGTGACTTTAAAACAACTTGAAGATGCATATCAGACATCCAATTAAACTCATATCTGCAATACAGGCCCCAGTATCAGTTTAGATGACAGGCCCCTAATGAAAACAATACATATCCCAAGTAATCAATGTTTAACTTCCACAAATGTACACATCTTTCCTTCATACAATTGTTATACACCTTTATTATTAACAAAATGAAGAGATTTATACCATTTTTGACTTAGAAAACAAACTGCACAATGCGATACAAAAACTTATCACTCTCCCCTGGGGCTCCCTCGGACCATGGTACCCCGCTGACCTCTCCTCTGACCAACATCTCCGAGTCTTGGAACGGCTTCCTAGCACCTGGTATTCATCTCTCTATCATCAGTCCTAATGAATCCTATATACAATAAGGGCAATAAAGAAATCAATGACATTGATTTTTTAAAAAGAATCTCAGTTCCTTCCACCAGTGTCATGCAACTTCGATGCTATTACAAGACCCCTGTCATGCAACTTTAAAGAAATTATCCAACCACCATTGTTAAAAATCATGCACTTTCACCCGAACAGAAAAACGGGTGTTTTTTTAATAAAGGCATAGAAACTAAATCACCATTTTCATAACGGACATCAACCGGAGCTTTTATCTCTGGGAAGACCGAATCCAGTTCGTCGGATTCATCTCTTTCATCCGAGCTGGCCATATTCAGATACGTCACCTCAGTCGTATTCCGTCTGTCATCTTCATAGGATAACTCTGATGATAGTCTCCTATTTTTGAATGAGTTCTGTTCCAGTGATTCTGTTAAACTGTCCAGCTGGATCATTGGTACAACTTCTGTCGGAAGTTTTGGCACTGAACCATCACTAACAGGTGACGACACTGACAAAATATTGTTGTATGTGTTGAAGGGATGTGAGTCTATCATCTGCTGCTTTGGCTCTAAATTTATCATGTTTGTGTATTCTTCTTTGGTTACTCCAGCCATTTGAAGGTAGTCATTGTTGTTTGGAAATAATTCATTGTTCATGACCTGGTATGGAGTGTTAAGTTCCACGTAGTACTGCAATGATAAAAGCAAATATTTATGTTGGGATGCTGAAATTCGCTTCCAAGACATTTTTTATCAATTTCTTTGGATTCATAAATTATTTTAAAAAATCCTCAGAAGCAAATCCGAATAGAAATGGAACAATGTATTAATCAATCTTAGAACATATTTATGATAGTGACACTCATATGGATTGATGCAAATGAACTTAAAAGAAATGAAATACAGCTGCATATATGGCGGTATTTCAGCTTATTTTTCATTGTCAATGCATTCAATAGAATATATAAACTACCTTTACAGCTGAAGATTTGCATACTTTCTAACTTTCATTTTTACTCGGTTAAGCTGATTGTTAATTGCATTTAATGCTTATGTTTAAGTTTTTTATTTTTAAATTATTTAATTGTTAAATGAAACTATTAAACATCCTCTTATCCACTTCTGGTTGATAGTAAGACCACTTTCCTTAGTTTTCTATAAACTACACATAAAGGGCTATACTACTGTATATAAGTTGAAAATGTAGTCCACTAAACGTATCCTCCATACATAAAAATAATTTCAATGTATAGAATTATTGAAATATATTTAAGTATTATAGGCATTATAAAATGTAAGAATATAATTTTAATATTAAGTTACAAGTAGAAAACTGAAAAGTATATCACTGATTCTTGTATCAGTTTGTTCCATGCTGATTGAATTGAAACGAATTTTATATATTAGTGATTTATAAATATAGTTTTAAATGCCTAGAGAATAAAAGTTCAGTTATCATTTATTTAATTTAGGATGTGCAATATTCCATTGCCTCTGAATTTAATGAACATGTAGAAATTTTTCACATTAAATCTGATCTTAATCATGTTGAAAAAAATAAATTACTATCAAATTTTCAAACTACTTAACGGTAAAATTTCAATAGCATTTTTCGTATTCAAATGATCAGTGAGCATGTTAGGATGTTTGAAATGAATCTTGAAGTAAAGAGTTTGTAATTTGATTCCTCTTGATGTTGGACTTCCATTATTTTAATAAATGCTCAATAGTGAAACTGAAAATTATGTTAAGATTCCTTTTGATATTTGTCATATGTAAAATAAATTGATTAGATTATAATTACCGTTCTTGTTGCTTACGTTACCTTTCTTACGCTCTTTTCTAGTAAACCTCCAATGTTCTCAGCTAACTGGCTGAAGTCAGGTCTTTGATTAGGATCATCTAACCAACAACTCTTCATTAATTGATGTCTGAAGAAAACAGTGAAGCATCTTAGAAATAACTTGATTACAGATTTAACAAATTTGAATATGTAACTGTATTTTAGATAACAATATAGTTTCTTGCCGTTTAACAGGTATGGAGAGGAACTATAAATGTAGAGTGAGTAATCGCAATCTTTTTATGTGCCCAGGATCATGTGACCAAAGCTAGTAGTAACGTGACCTTTGACTAATTTCGTCTGCCGGAAGGAACTAACATTCATCATCTGATTGGTCCATGGGACGGGAGAAGACAATCATTCTAACGAGCCGCCTAATGAGGCGATAAAATGACAAATGGGCCAACCATGTCAATTTTGCATAGAGCCAATCAAGTGACTACGAAACGACATGTTGGTCACACTTTTTGAAGGTCCTTTCCATAGCAATGCTCAGACTACTTATATTTCAAGTCTATGGTTACAACGGCTCACCTACTAGGTTCTCCTTCACAAGTAGCTGTCAATTCTCTCCTCGTACTCCCAAAGGCCGAAGAGGCCAGTGGTTGGGCAATAGAAATCATAGACGTGAAATATAAGTAAACTGAGCATTGCTATTGAGAGCAGCTCAGAAAGTCTGACCAATATGTCGACTAATCAAGTGACTACTGCGGGAAAAATTGACTTGGTTGGCCCATTTGGCATCTTATCGCCTCGTTTGGAGACATAACGGACCAATAAAATGATGAATCAATGGATGGGCGTTTTCTATCGTAACGTGGGCCAATCATATGATGAATGTTCGTCTCCATCCGCAGACGAAAGTAATCTAAAGGCCACGTTACTACTAGTTTTGGTCACATGGTCCTGGGCACATGAAAAGGTTACCGTAAGAAATATCTACTACTAAATCGAAGTCTGGTCTCTGACAAAGCCAACATTTGTTGAATTGTCAATTCAAGACTAGTTCCAGTCAATAAAGTATTTAAGTTTTCTTAATTTTTTTTTCGAATTGGAAACCTATCCAATTAAGAATATTTTATTTTCATATAATTCGTTAATAGCACCAGAACTTATATTTTCATCAAAATATTTAGTTTTCTGACTTGTTCAGAAGCAAAAATACGTTGTTTTTGAAACAAAGATTTTAAATGTTTCTAAACTATTTAAGATAGGTTTTCAGTCTAATAAAGCTTTAAATTGCTAAATTCTGTTGCCTAATCAAGACAGCTTTATCATTATTTCTTTTGAAGACTTCTCTTAAGTACTTGATTTACTAATCAACATCATATTATATTAAAAAAAAATAATTCATAAAATTTATACGTGGCAATCTAATCTCTATAAAATGTCATTTTACAAAAAATAATGCAATTCTCTCCCTCACTTGGTTTCATGTTTTTGAATGTTATCTTTCGAAAGATAAATTGGAGGTGGTGCGATTTATTTACCTACAACCTTAGCAAACTTGAAATAAATAAATTTGAATAATGCCAATAATAAAGAGCTAATTATATCAACTATTAAGAGCAACTACCTCTAAAGAAATTTCAATAATTTCAAATGAACTTTCGTAAACTGATGGATTTTTGTCAATTTTGATTTTAAACTATATTTCAGCAAATGATATGGTTGTGTAGGGTCATAAATATTTTCACGATTTACAAATAAAAATAAAAGCATACATTTTTTCAGGTGCCCACTCTGGTTTTTCCATTCTGTATCCATTCTTTAACTTTTTAAAAAATTCTTCATTTATTTCTACCCCTGGATAGGGATTCCCACCAAGTGTAAAGAGCTCCCAAAGTAATACTCCAAAGGACCATCTAAAAACAAACATTCAAATGATAATGATTGATATAAATTTACAACATTTTAAAAATGAGGAAAACTTTTACTTAGTCCTTTATTTTGTTAGATTTCCTATACATAAAACTATGAGCCACTTCAAAAGTACCTCTAATAGTTCCAATTTAATTGCATAGTCAGAATCATAGTTCCATATTTATAGTATAAGAGAAGATTAAACGGCATATAAAATGAGCTCTTGAGATCTCCGTGTTGAGAAATGGCATTGACCAAAAATGAAATGTTCAAAACAAAATAAATTTGAAAGGAGCCGGGCAACATACAGATAAGCTACGGAAATATGTTCCGTAATGAAAAAATTTGGAAATAAAGTATTCAAGATCAAAAAAAATTTCTGATTGAGTGCAAAAAAGTTGAAGTTTAAGGTAACACGATCTCTTAAATAGGGTATAAACTAATATAATTTTGGAATTTTTTAAAACTTGAAAAAATTGCTAAGCCAGAAAAATTTGAAAAGTGGCATATCATCGTTTCTCGAAGCCCTTCATTTAGTCTGCAATAAATGTGTGTATAAAAACTTATAATGGATAATTTTTAATCAGTGTGCACTTACATATCACTTTTAGTTGTGAAAACTCTATCCCGAATAGATTCGATTGCCATCCACTTTATAGGTAATAATCCCTAAAAATAAACATAATACTCAAAAATAGATGAAGATATTTTATCACAGAGAATTAAAATATGCATTCCACATTTTTACTTAGTTTCTAATTTGTCTCCTTTAACTTGACGCTCCAAATAGTTTCGACTAAATATCTCGTCCATCAAGATCTGACAAATTTTGCAAACACAGAGATGTCTCGTCATCCAGATATTACCGACTTTTTAATGATGACGAGATCAAAATCTGGTCAGGTTTTTTCTAATGACGAGATATCTCGTCCCTCAAGATCTGGTTTGTTCTCCTAATGACGAGATACCTCGTCAAGACAACCACCAGGAGGGTTAAACTAATTGCCTATGATGTTTTATTCGAATGTGAATGCCCTAAATGTGTTATAAAGGTAAGAAGATATGCGATAAATTCCTTGTAACATCCATACATATTGGATTATTCAAGTTTCCTGCTTGTTTTATTTGCTTACAGAAGTAAAATTAAATATAGAATTGTAAATAAGATCTTATCTTAACTACCTATTAATTTTTCTTTAAATTCATTGGCGTGAAGCAGTTTGTAGCTTTTATCTTTAATTTTTTAAGCTTTTTACAGATATTTCAAAAAGGAAACTCAAATTCGATTTTCTGAAAATCCAATATGCAATATCATATTTGTTTTAATTTGAGTAAATTGGTAGTTAATTTAGAATTATCATAGTACAAAATATCAAGAGTGTTTTAAACATCTTGCACTCAATTTCAAATCGGCATTACACAAGTTATTTTCTATATTGTTTGGAAATGCAATAATAAAACCTTAACCTATACTTTTTAATCTCAGAAGACAGTCTTACATTCTGCATTGTCATTTAAAAAAATTTACACGCAATTATTTTGAAATAGCTTGTAAAATTTTCGTGTAAAAATTACGTTAAATCTCTCTTATGAAATTTATGACGGTTTACTAAATAAAAAAGTCACTAAATTTCGTAGGTGTCCTGATTATTTGTGCGTATGTGAAGAGTTAGGGAAAGTAATTCTTTGCACAAACAATGAATCAGTTTTCGGTTAACTTGATGCACGTAGTGAAACAAAAGATAATACTTACATTTGATTTTTTGACATAGTTGGAATACTTCTGACAATCTTTAGCCAGACCGAAATCACAGATTTTCACAACATTATCCTTTGCCAACAAAACGTTTCTTGCTGCAAGATCTCTGTGTATGAACTAGAAATAAAAAGGAATTTTAATTTTAACAAGTCCAGTTTTACTATTTTAACGTAACTCGTAACGACATGGCATAGGACCAACTGTGCATATTATCTTAACTGGATGCTAGCTTCAATAAGACAGCAGCGTAGCGTTGATAACTGAGGATAGCAAGATTCGATAAAAAGCAAAATAATCTTATGCTTAGCTTTATACAACCTTACCAGTTAACTCCATTCGCCATTGTTTCTTTTCCCCAAAGACTATACTGGGCCGTCGTGGCTCAGTGGGTATGCCCACTGCACTAGCAACCTTCGAGTTGTAGGAGGCGCAGGTGCATTCTTCCCTGGGTGTATTTCTCTTCTGTGTCAATAAAACTTTCATTGTGTGTATTACTTGATATTGTATGTCGTGCTTGGCGTACCATAGCCAAATATAGCCCTTGCGCCATAAAACCCAAAAAAAAAAAAAAAAAACAAGACTACAATACAAATTCCTTTTAATCGTGTTAAAAAAGAGCTCGAAAGACCAAATCGTGCCCAATCTTGGCAACTCCGTATGAATTATTCAAACTCTCTCTTAGAGCTTGATGGCAGTCTTTCACAATGGCATAAAAATCCGAAGAGTGTAACAGGACCAACTGTGCATATTATCTCAATTGGAGGCTAGCTTCAATAAAAAGCATGCAGTAGGGGAGAAGAGTCTGTTAAAGTTCATAGTTCCTCTTCTAAAATTCCTCCCTGGCATGAACTGGCCTTCAGTGTATAAGCGAGGTCCCTAGCAGAAGAGTTTCCGATCATATGGAGTTAAGGAGTGTCCATCAGCCTCCTTTTTGGTATCCGTCCCCCTTCGTTAACCATCCTGGTGGTTTATCTTCACGTCGAAAACTACTCTCTAGTGTCAAGCCTCTGGTGCAAAAACCTGTTCCAAACTGTCACTACTGGACAACGGATATAATTAGTTTTTCCTACTTGGATCTTCCTTCCCCTTTGGAGTAATAAGGCAATTTTGTCTCGAAGGGATAACTCGTCCTTAGAAAAATTGACCAGATCTTGATTGAGCTTCAGAAAAACAAATAAAATTTTAAAAACGTATGCCTCAGTTGTAAAAAGGGCTCATTCTCGATCTTTTACCTCAAATTGCCCTAATGTCTTGAAAATACAGAGGATATAATGAAAAACATGTAATAAATGCTTCACAACCTTTCCTGAGGTATAGACCTCCCACCTGCGAAAAAACCTCAACAAGCCGCCTTTATCAAACCATGTTCGGTTCCAGAAAATCACCCTTGAAGAAAATGACCGTAGAGTAACAAATTCAACCCAGCCAACCCTTGAAAACAATTTGTTGATAACTTGAATGAAATATCACATTATCAACAAATGATCGCCATGCCTAGATTTATAGATATTAGTTAACGAAAAGTTTTACTATACAATATTTTATTTTTAAGACGTAAAACTCGACAAAATTAATGTTTTTACTTTAAATTGGTCGCAACAACTTTTCCTGAATAGAGGTTATAGTACATATATTTGCATAAGTGTCTTTGCAATAAACGAATTTTTCTTCCTCACTACGTGCAAGTGCACGTCCAGCACCACTTAGGAATGACCCTGGATAAATGTGAACAATGAACAAAGTGATGTCACTTTGATCCCAATTGCATTTACGGATGATGGTAGAAAGGTAGGTAGTTGAATTAACCTCGAACTAGGGCAACGCAACGGGCTATTGGTGACGGTCCGGGATCAACACTAAAGGAAAGATCCGAGGACAGCATCACGGACAGATGACGAGGTTTATGCCTGAGCTGGCACCCCACTATCCAAACTTCCACACCAAGCCAACGTGAGGATATTTAAGGGCACGACAGATTTAACATGCACCAACTCCCGAAATCACTGCCTTTGGTTGGACGGAGATTCGAATTCGCAACCCTCTGGTTGCTAATCAGTTACTCTTCCAATTGATCTACCGCGGCTCCGGATGTTCATAACATAAGCAATATAAAGGGCTATTGACGGCAGTTTAGGATCAATCCAGAAGGGAAAGATTGAGGGCAACACCTCATAATTTTGAACCACGATCAGATGACGAGGTCACACCTAATCCGCACTCCACTCTCCAAACTTCCACACATCGCCAAAGTGGGGACATTTGAGGTCACGACAGATTTAACTTGCACCAATCCCCACAAACTCGACGGTCTTTAGTTTGGATCTAGTTTCAAACTCGCAACCTTCTGGTTGCTAATCCATTACTCTTCCAACCGTGCTACCGTGGCCCCGCATTTACGGGTGAAGACAGTATGTAAAGGCAAAATAACTCAGGCTTAAACTCACTAAATGTTGCACTTACTTTCCTTGCAGCCAAGTACTCCATTCCCCTAGCACATTGGAAAGAAAAGCACAAAAGATCACACGTCGTGATGAAAGAGTTCTTGGGTAACTCTTCGTTCCAGCTTTCGGTCCCATCGCTTATAGAAGATACGGGTCCTGAATTTCTCAAGTAACGGTCACTTCTGCTGCTCCCTGAAGGATTAGTGAAAACGGAAATACCTGTGCCCGAGTCGTTAGTCACCTGCTCGTGACTGAGATCAGCGTAGTTCAGAGTTTGTTCCCTGTTAGTGAAAGAGAATGAAAAATTATGTATCTTCCTTTCACCTAAGAAAACCTCATCGCCACCAAGACAAAACTACGAATCTGCAATTTTGGGTGTCTTTTCCTAAATGCTTTTATGAACTATTATTTGATGTCTTTATCCCACTTATCTAAGTCACTAGACCAGGTCCAGGATAAGACCTGGAGAAGTAGTCGACTTCAAATTACATGGAGAGGAACAGACAGCACTTTCAATATTTAGAATTTGTCACACCAAAGCAATGAAATATGTGATAGGAAAAAAGATTTACTCTGACTGTCACTACTGTCAAGGTGACAGACGGCATGGCTAGTCCTGACCTTGCGCTGCAGTGTTTCGGGGTGTCATGAATGGACATTCGTGGTGATCAGAGACATCTTTTGGACGTTTTTCGCAGTTTTTTTATTCTTCTCCCGAATCTAATTTCGATCCGGGAGAAGAATAAAAAAGGACAGTTAACCCTGGAGTTCATTGCGAATCAGCACCGGACTTTATTTAAGAAATCCTCGCTAACGACTCCAATTCAGGAAAAAGGTGCTCAGGCGAAGCCAAAACAACCGTGCTCTTAGTGAGGAATAAAAACTCTTTACTCCCATGCGAACTTCAAGAGCTTAAATGCCCGCTTCTGAATCTTGAAAAGCTGTCTGATCCGCCCTGTCTCCATAGAACTGGAGGGTTACACAGGATAAAGTGAATGCTTTGTCAAAGGCACTTCTAATTTGAGCTTAAAATAACCTAAATTGAAGCCTAAACTTTAACCATAACACTGTTTTTCTAGTGTCAAACCTTTTAACATGCTTACGAGAAACAACGATGTTACAAATTCGTCCGTGCCTTGGCGTGGTGCCGACAATATGTATGTGATTGCATAACTACATTGGTCAGGATAAAAAATTTTAAAGATATTTTCAAAGTGTGTGCATTTTTCGAATATTTAAGCACCATCTCTACAATACTTAGAAATGTATTCAAAAACGTAATTTTTTTCATATGTATACAAAAAAAAAACAAATTTATAGTAAGTGATTGGAACTAACAAGTGTAGAAATGCAGAAGTCTGAAATTTAGAGTGTAATTACATTTCTAAGCATTAAATTCTCAGGAACAGATGGAGGAGGATTGTAGCATTTGCTCAATTGTGGACATTCAATAGAAAGTTGGTGAACACGTAATTTAAATTTGTGAGTACGATTCATGTAGCTAAACATTTATGGGTACCATAATGAAAATATTAGGGTATCTCAAAGACATTACCAAGATGATGAGAAAATTATTTATAAGAATAATATATCAATTCCCTTTAGAATTAGGTGGAGCTTGTCCGCTATCCTGCGCCATAAAACCTAAACATCCAATCCCCTTAGAATTGACACAAAGTATTTAGTGTCATATACTCATATTTACATTTATATCAAGCAAATTACATATTGACACTCATAACTTCAATTTTCTAGTCTATAATAATTCGATTTCGACTGTAAATTATGTTTTCTATGAAACACCAACAGATTTATTTAATTAAATATTTGCTATTTTTTAATTGATTTGTTTTCTACTCACCTATATGTTGGATTATCCATTCCTATTCCCAGCATATTTGAATAAGTAGCCATATTCTCTTGCATGTTTAAGAATGGAGATCCTGGTAAAGTTGAGATACTTGGATCTAATTGTCCTGTGTGATGATCTAACTGATCTATAAATGATTTTTTATGCTTGAGCAAAAAATGTCTCAGATTGCCATGGCAGCAGTATTCCACAATCACATATAATTCTCCTGAAATATACATAGTAGCATTAGAAATTGAAAGAAGTTTTAAATTAAAGTTTGTGTATGTTTTTCAACAGAAGTTCTCTTAACAAATAAGAATTAACGTTATTTTCTTATATTTATGACAATTACTATATCTTATTACAATTATTTAGTTATTTATAATTGCCATATTAATGTTTAATACATATTTGCTTATGAATAAACTTAGAACACGTTTAAGTTGATAACATGAAAAATAATCCTTTTCTAACAATGTCCTATTTAAAAGGCAGTTGAATTTACGTCGCATTGAAACAATACAATGAACTATTGGAGACGGTCTGGGATCAATCTCGAAAGGAAAGATCAGAGGACAATACCTCGTAATTTTGAACCACGGTCAGATTTTGAGGTGTACACCCGAGCTGGCACCCCAATCTCTAAACTTCCACGCCAACGTGAGGACATTTGATGCCACGACCGATTTAACGTGCACTGGCTCCAACTTAAACGTCGGTCTTCGGTTGGATTGAGTTTCGAACTCGCAACCCTCAGGCTGCTAATCCGCGACTATTCCAACTGGGCTATATCCTATAACGTAGTACATCCTATTTAGTAACCGTCGTACTTGTGTCAACTGGTAAAAGAAACCTTACATATAACATACATTTCATACGTCATATGTACTGCTATTGTCTAACATTTCTACTTTCACATTTGTTAAAACCGGAGGGTTGTTCAAAACTCGGTTCAGCCAAATACCGTGGTATACATGGGGGCTGGTGCACGTTAAATCTGTCTTGACCTTAAATGTCCTCACATTGACGTCGGGTGGTTGTTTGGAGAATGGAGTGCCATCTCAGGTGTTGACTTCGTCATCTAACACGTGGCGTTGTCCTTCGATCTTTCTCTTATGATTGATCTCGGATCCTGGCCCGTTGTATTGCTTCACAGTACAACGTTAATTAATTAAATAATTAATTACATATTTCATATTTGTAGAATCACAGAATACTTTTCATGAAAAATATTAGTTGTTTAATTAAGAAATACTTGATTAGCGTTTCCTTAGTAATGTAATTTTGCTGCATGTAACTATATCTATGATATTTGAAAATGTATCTTACCTTTTGCCATATTTTTAGTTACAGCACCTAATAAATTAAGAATATTCAAATGGCGCCCAATGTGGATTAGTATTTTCAATTCAGCAATCAATGCCTTCCTTTGTTCCAAATCTGCAGCTTCTGCAAAATATTTTAATCATGTCATTGAATTAAAATAATTTTATGTGTTTACCAATTGCCAATAACCTATTTTTAACATTTTTGGTAAAGTTTTGTGCTTTAATGTCTAATGCAATAACTCCCATTTTGTATTTCAGAACACTTCGCAGCTTTTTTAGTTTCGGGAAAAGAAACTTAAATTTTTCTAGAATGCAATGCATTTTTCTAATAAATGTAAACTTTAATAAAGCATCTAATAATAAAATAAAATAAAAAATCATCTAATAATAAAATAAAATAAAAAATCATCTAATTAAATCACTGTATGAATCCTAAAGTTGTGAGAATTGATAATTATAAATCAGCTATATATTTATGATGCACAAATAAATTAGTAGTATTAATGCTACATTGATTGATGTAAGTTTCTATGGCTAATTAAGTAGAAAAAATATTGAATTATCTGTAATTCGTGTTGAAAATTTGTACTGGTATTTTCCAGACCAGTTCGTGATAGATGTTACATAATTCAGAGATGAGGGAAAGTTCATTTTATGTATAATAAATATAATTATTTTGATTTTGACTTTATTAAAATGTAATTATCCGTAATGTTCCATTTGGATTCGTACAAAGCATTTGCTAAAGTTATGAAGAAGTGTTAATGGTCAAATGTATTGTACAGTTACAATTGAAAATTCATTCTTTATGTGTATTGAAAGTAATATTTTCGATTCATTTGCCTCTATTTAACCCTTTGCTACACAACTCGCATATCTTCGTAGCGCTCAGAGTTAAAATAAATAGTTTACCTTTAAGCATCTTCACAGCAACAGTAGTGGATGCCTCTCCGTCAACTAGGCCAATAGCTTCTGCTTTCACCACTCGACCAAATGCTCCTTGTCCCAGGGTTTTCCCTTGAAAATAAATCTTAATATCAGTGAATGTTTTCTTATATAGTATATACATATATCCCCTTTGAAAACTAATTTAAATTCATAATTCAAATATGAAGATACTTTAGTTTACATTTAACAATTTCATTCAGTAATAAGTAAGAATTAAAGGAATATAGCTTTCAAATATAAGCCCCTTAAAAAATGAAAACTACGTTTTAAGAAAACATTTCATTAACATCAACTTTGCCTAAGCAAATGAATTCAAATCTGTTATAGAGGATATAAGCTAACTTCTACTATAGTTATGAAGTAAACTTGCAAGATGTATTGTAAATAATTACTTTTTGGGTTGTGCAATTTGTAACTGATTAATCTCTAAATTTATATTTAAAGACCATTTGTATTTTATAATAGCTTATATATAAACATTATGTTCCGTGAACAATAGAATACTGAGTTTATTACAAATGATTCATCGGGATTTGAAATCCTATAATTTCCAATCTATGGATGGACCTCACTCGTTCGTGCCAAACATGGAACAAAAGACATCTCAAATTTTAAATAGCAACAGGAGGGTTGCGAGTTCGAAACTAAATCCAACCAAAGACAGTCGTGTACATAGGGGCTGATGTGTCGTGGTCTCAAATGTTCTCACGTTGGCGTGGTGTGGAAATTCGGAGAGTGGGGTGCCAGCCCAGGTGTTAACCTCGTCATCTGACAGTGGTTCAAAATTACGAGGTGTTGTCCTCGATCTTTCCTTTCGAGATTGATCCCGAACCGTCGCCAATTACACGTTGTGATTCTCCCATGCGACTTAAATTCAACTAACACTATACTTCGAATTTTAAAATTCGCGTGTGCAGAGCCTAGCGACATACCAGACGGGTATATCGTACCGCGATATGTCGCAGTTGTGTTTGATACCGCAACTGGAAAATGATTCTGGAAATGTCATATTCCATCAAGATGGGGGCTCCACCTCATTGTTAAACTAAAGTGCGTCGCTTCCTGAACGACAAACTTCCACACCGCTGGTTTAGGCGATGTGATGGGGCTGTTCAGGTGACCACCCAGATCTCCCGAACTTCCGCCCTGTGATTTTTTCCTTTGGAGGTATGTGAAAGTCACTGCCCCTTTTCCAGCAACATTGGATGAGATCCGGGACCGCATTGCTATTTCTTTACTGTTAATCAACGGGTCGAATTTCACTACCGCATGGATGTGTGTCGTGTAACGAAGATGGGTAGGTAGTTAAATTAACGTCGCACAGGAGCAACATAAAGGGCTATTGGCGGCAGTCCGTGATCAATCCCGAAAGGAATGATTCGAGGACAACACCTCATAATTTTTGAATCGCAGTCAGATGACGAGGTCACACTTGATCCGGCACCCCACTCTCCAAACTTCCACACCTCTCCAAAGTTAGGACATTTGAAGCCACGACAGATTTAACATGCACTTACCCTCACCTATACGTCGGTTTTTGGTTGGATCGAGTTTCAAACTCCCAACCCTCCGGTTGCTAATACGCTACTCTTACAACCTAGGTACCGTGGCCCTGTGGTCTAACGAAAGGAACTCATGTTGAACATTTGTAGTGACATGACTAGTACAATTTATAGTTCTTTTTGTAGAGCACTCATTGTTTTATCAAATACTTCGCAAAATACTGAGTTTTAAATCCGATAAATTAAATATTAGTTCGTTTTTCATAAATAAATTTATTATGAAATATATACAGATAAAAATATGATACAACTTTCTTTTTCTTATGGCATTTCTCTCTAATACCAATCTCACTTACCGAGTTTTAATCTTTCTTTTGGAAATTCACAGCTGTGTTCGTAAGGCAAAAGATCGATTTGGTTTTCCAGTGGTAAATTTGGATTAAACATACTAATGTCTCCTCTCTCAAAACGATTGTGACTGATGAAGTCCAGATCTTTTTTCTGTCTCTAAAAGTTTAAAAGATCGTATCAAATATATACTAATAAGTTTAATATTAAAATATTTTCAAAGCATCGTCAGATATTAATTTATTACCCATAAGTTTCAAAGGATATGAAAATAACTTTTGAATTCTAAAATCCGCTTACTTTTTCAATCAGCACTCGTTTTATCAAGCAAGACACAACAACAATCAGTATAAAAGCTACCAAAACAAATGATATCACGGCTACTATTTCTCCAGTTGAAAATTCATTTGTTAACATGTCTTTATCACCTGCAATGCAAGGAAGGTTTTTGTTATATACATAAGAACTTAATGTATATAATATAATTACTAATCATAAAAAGTTCTTATAATAAAATATCTTATAATACTTATTTATATATCTTATAATACAATATCTTATACAAAAATAATCTTGTAATACTTATTTATATATCTAATCCAATATTAATTCTCATTAAAAATATTTCAGTTGCTAAACTTTGCAAAATTAATTTGCGCAGGTTTCTAGAAATAATTGTTACTTGTGGCAATCTTTTTGAAAACATCTAAAAATGTCCTTAAAACGAGTGAAAAACATTACTTTACGTTAATGTCGTTGAAGTTTCATATTTCACAACAAAAACTTGAAATAAGTGATGAAGTGCGTACCTCCGTAACAGCTGTTGGCGCCATTCTTTAATTGGCGTAACTTTACATGTACTTGGCAAGCGCCAAGACCATTGCCAAAATATCAGTCAGTGTCTGATCTATTGACGCTATAGGATATCGCCAGTTTTCCTTTCCAGGAACCACTTTGTGTAAATAGGATTAACTTTGATTCTAAATTACTGTACTATCATAATTAACAGTAATTATCTGCGTACTTATAATAGTACAGTAATTTAGAATCAATGTCAATAAATACGAGTATAATTAGAGTCCACTAAGTTTGTATTTTTGTGTGAGCCAATTCAATGTGTACTCGATTCCTAAAGATTTTCAAACTAAGCGTACTTAAAATCGATAGAAATTGCTTTAAATATTTAAATTTTACAATTGATTTTTAAAACATGAAACAAAGATTAAAAATAATTGCAATATAAAGTTCATTTAGACTCAAAAGAAAGTTAGCATACTGAGTTTTTTAATTTCAATAATTTCCATACCATGAATTATAACCAATGTAGTATTAGCCTTTACAATTCCACCTCTGTTTTCTACAAGACATTCGTAGAATCCTGCGTCCCTTCGTAGAACTCTTCTGATCGTAAGTCTCTGGTTGTTTTCAGTTATTTCGACTCCTGACATTTTAGTGACATCTAATTCTTTTCCATCCTTTTTCCATGTGACAAGAGGAAATGGCACACCATCAGTGTAGCAGTAGAACTCTTGTAATGTACCTGGCTTCGATTTGACTGGATTTCCCAACAAATTGCTGCTGTTCAATACTGGTTTCCTTATTCCTGAAACAGGTTTAAACTTGAATGAAAATTATGTATTACTTTGAAGCGAATATATTCGTCTCGATTTTAACCCAAATCTAATAAGGTGTTAAAAATTATTATCATTTAAAAATCTGTTTAAATTATTTAAGCAGTTTTTATTAGCATGCTTTGAGCGTTATATTAAGAAAGGATATAAGAAAATTTAAAAATAAAATCGTGTACAAAAATTGTACTTTTGTACGTGTTGTTAGAAATGTATTCGACGTTATTCCTTGGTCTAGGTATAGCCTAGACCAGCGGTCGGCAAACCGCGGCTCGCGAGCCGCATGCGGCTCTTTAGCCTCTTGAGTGCGGCTCTGCCACGAATCTATTTTGACTACGAGCGGGGTGTCAGTCGTGTTGACGAAGCGCAAGTATGTGGAGCGGGAGAGGCACCGCATACCCCGCGCACGAGACTAAAGCACGAGTTGAGCGAGAGCGAACCAGTCACAGCTTGTGACTGGCGACGAGAGTACCTACTCGGGGCATTAAGCTACTTGTATCTTTCAACCAGCTGCAGATCTCAGGTATTTTTGGCAAAACTTTGTGTTGCTGCTTTTATTGTTATATAAGGAAACATGTTTTTAGGTGCCACCTATTTGACGTGGCTATAAAGAAGAGAAAAACGGAAGACAAAAACCGTGAATTTAAAGTTGAATGGACCGAATCGTTCGCGTTTATACAAATCTCAAATGGCCTTCCGACCTGTCTTATTTGTCAAGAACAATTGGCTCAAAACAAGAAATCAAATTTGGAGACACTTTACAACTAAACACGCGTCATTTGGCAGTAAATATCCCGCCGGTGATGCGAGGAAGAAAGCAGTTGAGGAACTTCAGAAGAGTCAAGAAAAATCAAGTTCTGTATTTAATGATTGGGTGCAATTTTCCAACAATGTTAATATTGCAAGCTTTATTGTTAGTCAAGAGATTGCTGAGAGAGAGGCAAACCATACACAGACGGTGAATACATTAAAAGTTGTTTTATAAATGCATCCGAAGAGTTATTCCGGAATTTTAAGAACAAGGCAGAAATTCTTAAAAAAGTTAGTTACCATGTCTGCTAAAACAGTAAAAGACAGAACAGTCAAAATGTCTTCGAATATAATCAATCAGCAAATCGAAGATCAACATTGGTTTCAGCTTTATCAATAGTTGTTGACGAATCTTGTGACTTAAATGACACAGCGCAAGTTTCACTTTTTGCTCGATTTATTTCGTCTACGGGTCCTAAAGATCTTTAAGGATTATTACTATTGTAAGGTCAAACACGTGGCGAGGATATTGCAAATGCTGTCATTAAATGTATGGAGAAACATCATAACTTTACGTCTTATCTAAATAATCTTAATCGTAAACTACAGGGGATAGGAAACACTTTTTTCGATGTAGGAAGAAGTCATTTCATTCGAAAACAAATTATTCCTTTCTGCTTAAGATTTTGAAAGAGAAATATTAATTCATTTTCCAATCCTGCTGAAACATCGCCAAGAAAATAACTCGGTGTAAGTGACATTCACTATTTAAAAACAACAATTTTAAATACGAGGGAAGCTTTTCTACGGAGGTTTCAGGAATTCAGAAATAGCATAGCGACCGTTAGCCTTTGTTAAAAAAACCTCTCAGTGGTGACGTAACAGAATTGAATTTTTCTCCCTTTAATATTGACATTGGCGCTTTTGAAATGCATTTACTGGAGTTAAAAAACAAAGAATTATGGAGCTCCAAATTTGAACGCCTTAATGTTGATATGGAAAGATTGGAGAAAAATAAATGTGATCTTAGTTCACAGAGAAAGTGGCCTGCTTTGAAAGACCTGAAGAAGGAAGACATGATAATTTTCAACACCTGGAATAGCATTCCTGACTCATATGATCAGTTAAAAAAACTAGTATTTGCTGTTCTTTCACTCTTTGGTCTATATATTCATGCGAACAATCTTTTTCAAGCATGAATCTTATCAAAAGCAAATTGAGAAATCGTCTTATCAATGCGAACCTGGAATCCTGCTTGAAATTAAAAACAACGACATATAAACCTGACTAATCCAAACTTTCCAAGGAAATGCAAGGTCATTGTTCACATTAAATGCGCGTTTTGTCATATTTTTATTTTAATGTAAAAAAATATTTTTTATCAATAAATAAGATTATTATTATGTTATCTGGTTTTATTTAATGTTAGTAGCTAGTTTAAACCGACTCCTAAAAACATGCTTCTTGAAAAGAAATTTGGCTCTCAAAAGAAATCTTAATCGTTGTACTGCAGATCTTTGGCTCTTTTGACTAATGAGTTTGCCGACCACTGGTTTAAACCAAGTCCAAAGGACCATGTTGTACAAGTCGCACAGCAACCAACTGTTCATCCAGGAGCTGTTCCACAGAGACACCGATGCAAACCAAAATACGAGAAGGAATTGCTGGGATTGCGGATCATAGACAAGTTAGAGAGTTCCTAAAACCTCTCACTACCTGGGTACCCAAGCGATCTTTTCCTGCTTTCATTCCATTACTCTGTTCCCAATCACTCTTTTTGACGCGAATACGTCTTAAAAATTGGAACAGTACTGGTTGGCATGCGTGAAAAGTCGAGCGTTACAAAAAAGCGTTAAAACTAAGACCGTCCTGTACAAAGGGGGCTGGTGCAAGTTAAATCTGACGTGGTCTCAAATGTCCTCACGTTGGCGTGGTGTGGAACTTTTGAGAGTAGGGTACCAGCTCAGATGTGACCTCGTCATCTGACCGTGGCTCGAAATTACGTGGTATTGTCCTAGGATCTTTCCCTTCGGGGGTTGATCCCGGACCGTCGCCAATAGTCCCTTGTGTTGCTCCAGTGCGACGTTAATTAAATACCTACCTACCTATCCTCTCACAAAAGTCACATATCGTGTGTGCCCGCTTCTATTTCTTGGCTGAGCGGGAGTCTGGTTCTATTCTGAACACTTAAAATTCAATAACACTTCAGAGCGCTTTGTGGGATACCAAGAATGTGTGGAGGAACAGACCATGTTTTGTGGTTTTGTGAGTTTGTCCTCTGAAAACTCAATACTTTTATGAATCGAGTAGTTAATATTAGGTAAAATAAATGCTTAGTTTTTGATTAACGTGAAAAGCTTAACAATTTTATTTTATTTATTTGAAAATCCCAAATTCTTCACTATAATTAACTGAAACGGAACGAACTCCTATCCAAACTATTTAGAAAATACTGAACTAACGTCATGTTATTTATTTTTCGAACCAGTGTTTCTACTTTACCTCTGACATCTATTGTAATGTGCTTCAGCTCTGAGCCATTATTCTTTAAGCTGTGAGCTATGCATTCATATTCTCCGCTCAGATTCAAGTTTATCGGCTTGAAAGCAAGTATCAATGTATGAGAGTAGGGAGAAGTGTCATTGAAAATGTCCACATCTGTAAAATAAAAGATATTTTAGATTTTATTGTGAAATTTGATTAGAAAGACTGAAAATAAAATGTTTTGTAGACAGTTTATTACCTGGAATATTTTCCAGGGGTATCAAGTCTCCTACCGAGTACATAGGTCTCCATTTCCATTCAATGTAGCTAAAGTTGAAAGTATTCACTTTGCACGTCAACATGACAAGATCTTTATCCACGGGCTTCCTGTCTGAGATTGAAATCTCAAACCCATTTTCAGCATCTGAATAAAAAGCGTACAGTTAATTCTTTCAGATCACAGTTCAACCCTCTGAGAGGTTCACAACCATATACCCGTTCTGCAGTTTTCTGGTATGACTTCTAACAAGTTTTGACCAGCAATAAAAAAGTTAAACCTTCATCAACATGAAAACATATTCAAACAAGGTTAAATAGATTTGTTAAAAAAGTCTATACTAATCTCTAACGAAAGGTTTGATTCATGTGTTGAGTTTATTTAGACTACACTGCATTAATTCCAGAGGCCGAGGGGCTAAATACGCCGCTCTTAAGAAATTGGTAGACTGAAGCACTTGCTTAAGAGTTCGAATTTTGTAAGTATCGAAGTCAGGTTGGCTGCTTGCAGTTTCTTGCTTTCTTCAAAACTATACATAAATGTGGGCCTACTGCCTCCAAGTCCTCCAGGAAGGCACGTCTTCCTCCCTGAGTTCACGTTGGGTGCTATATAGTAGCACATCCCAAGGTACCATGGGTTAACACTGAGACTTACGTTCTCGACAACGAATTCTTGAGGATTATGCATCCATAAGCTCGCATTGGAAAAAAGTTCTTTCTTTAGATGTTTAACCGACCATTCGGGTTGGTGGTCAGGATGCAAGTTTCTAGATCGAACGGTTCCAGGTCCGAATGAATATAAGGCATGGATATTTGTCCATCTGCAGTGAATGTGTTACCTCTCTATAAATGGGTTGTGCCTTGGATAAATGGTGGGATGCAACGTGAAAACACCCCGTAGTGTATCAAGATAAAGCACAATGGTTCACAATTCTGCACTTGTGATGCTGATTGTGTGATGTTGATTACATGATGACTAAAGAACTTCTTACAAGTTCAAATTGGCCGAACATTAGTAAAAAAATTATATTTTATCCACAGGAAAAGAAAACATAAATATTTTCCAGAGGGATAAGTCAACCTCCATTTCCGGTTGGTAAATTCTGAGTTTTTAAGTAAAATAAAACCAAAACGGACAGTGGGACAAGGGTGGCAAAGAAAAAATCCTCTCACTGCTATGCTGCCGAAAGTGAGGGATGTGGAACTGGAAGCAACCATATCTATTGTTTTAATCCTCCAAGTGATTTCAACGGGATATCTCGTCCATCAAGATCTGACCAATTTTGCCAATGATGATATATCTCGTCATCAAGATGTTGTCGATTTTTTTATGATGACGGTATCAAGATCTGGTCAGTTTTCTTCTAATGCCGAGATATGTCGTCCATCAAGATCTGGTCAGTTTTGCTAATGACGATATACATCATCGAGACAACCACCAGGAGGGTTACGAAACCAATACTCGTGTTTCTAACTATATGCAACACTTAACGTCCGCAGACTTGAGCAGATAAGGAAGGTGGTCTACTAAACATCCATGTAGTTTCGACGAAATATCTCGTCCATCAAGATCCGATCAATTTTGCTAATGACGAGGTATCTCGTCACCAAAATATTGCCAATTTTTTATGATGACGAGATCAAGATCTGATCAGGTTTTTTCTAATGTCTCGATATCTCGTCCGTCAAGTTCTGGTCAGTTTTACTAATGACGAGATATCTCGTTTAGACAACCCTCAAGAGGCTTAAGATTGAAGAGCAAGTTTCTTCAACGTGTTCCGTCATTAAAATAAATTTCCGCCGTAAATTTTACAAGACACTAAATTCAATATAATTCTTCATAACCCACGCGGTTTGCCTTGAACTGGAGGACTATAAATCAGGGGATTAATCGTAAAAATTCAGGGGAAAATCCCCAAAAGATATCAGTACCATGCTTCTGACTACTTTCCCAAACCCTTCTAAGGAAAACTTCTGGGTGAACGCCTGGTTATTACCTACGCTGACAATGATAAATAATGAACATAAACTTTCGAAACGTATTGTAATCATAAAAGGCTAATACATTACCTGTTACAGCAAAAGGAATAACTTTATCATCCTTGCCCATGACATTGCTAGCAATGCATTTGTAGTGCCCTGACTGGTTGGCTGTCACGTGCATGTATGACACGAGGGAAAAGCTTTTGTCATACGAATACTCCAAAGTTACGTTTTCTTTGTTTGGGAAATTGCTGTTGGGTTCCACGTCCTTCCAGCCGTAGGAGTCATCAGGAGAGCACTCTCCATTTCCTTGACAAACTTTCCAACGCCACCACACTATCGGGGCTGGGAAGCCGTCAGCATGGCATTCCAACATATATTCCTTCCCATTCTTATAGATAATCATGGAATTTATTACAGAAACAACAGGTTCATCTAAAAACAAATATTTTAAAAAGTGTAACATATCTAGTCGAGTGGTACATTATTACTGTGAACACAGAGAGTAACGAAATCTTGACATAAATAATTTGTTTCCATGCATTTGTTTGCAGACAGTCTGGACACATCGATCTTCTAACGAAATAGACAGAGCATCTGAGAGCAGCTTTATATTATTTATTCCTGCCATTCGGTTAGAAGAGTGTCACGTGATTGGGGAAAAAACAGGAATCCTAAATTATTGATTGGTTAAAGTGATCATCCGATGTTATCAAAAACATTAGTCTGCACTTCGATAGCCAATCGGTTAAGGCGATTCGTAAGCCCAAGTGATTTATCCTTCAAAGACCTTACGACAGTGACTCCGACCACATGCAGTCCATTTCAGAAGGCCGATGTGTGGACATGGCACCTTCCACTCCGAATCTCTGCTCTAAACTAAATTTTAAAAACTACAAACGCCTAATTTATTTGGTGACCTTCATTTGACGCCAGGCGGTGGTAGACATGCCAGCATTTTATGTTTTTTATTGAAATTACTTTATATTTTTATACACCAGTTATTCTTTGCAATAGCCCTCATATGGAATCACCTCCGTAAAAACACAGTGCACATTATGTGAATCTCACAAATAATTAATGTTAAAATATAGGAGATTATTACAAATGATTCATCGGGTTTTAAAAATACTGTATTTTGAAATACACTTAAAACTATAAGTGCTGAATGAAAAGAACTAGAAATTGTTCATGCTTAGTCATAACACTACAAATAGTTCGATGTGGGCTCACGTCCATGAGATAGTCCAGTTCTTCTCACAAGCGTTGTAGCATTTCCCCGTTGGTGGTCATCAAAGCGGCTGTAATAAGATGCCGGAGCTCATCCAATGTTATTTACAATGGTGGCACGTAAGCAGTGACTTAAATACCCTCAAAGGGAAAAATCACAGGGCGTAAGATCGGAAGACCTGGGTGGCCATGTGAACAGCACTAAGTCATCCGAATCACATCGCTCAATCCAGTGGCGTGGGAGTTTATCGTTCAGAAAGCGACGCACCTTAGTGTGCCAATGAGGCGGAGCCCCATCTTGCTGGAATATGAAATTTCTGAAATCATCTTTCAGTTGCGGAAACAACTACAACATATCGCGGTACTATATACCGCCTGTGTATCACAAAGCCTGTGTCTGCACGCGTCAATTTTAAAATTTGAGATATTATCTTTCGTTTCATGTTCAGTACGAACGAGTGTGATCCATAGTTTGGAAATTATACGAGGTCAAAACCCGATGAATCATTTGTATATGTATCAAAAACAATACGAAAGAACAAATTAAAATTCTCTGTGAACTTGGTAGAAATTTTAAATTCCTGGTTAAAGTTTAATTTGAGTAGGTTTTATTAACGTAGTACGTGCTTATTTCAATGTTTTCATTTAAAATCCAGTTGATTGACGGTATTACTCAGCTTATTTATGTTGACTTTTAGGCTTTTATATTTTTTAATACCGCAAAAATTATCTTATCGCTTTGATTTTTATTTTAATTCTATTTTTCCATGAAAATTAACTTTTTATGCGAATACTTTACAATGCAGATTTCAGTTCAAAATTCTAGTAATTACAGCTTCAAATTGTTTCTTTTTTGCAATAACCGAATCTGATCATGAAATTATCGTCGACAGAGCAGAAACTCATTAATTGACAATTTTTTTACTGCACAGCTGTTTAAAGACTAATTATTATATTTTAAGCAAAAAGTTACATATCTTTGTGTGGTAGTGATATCTCTTTTGTGTATAGATTTTATAAATCTCTCAAACAGACTACAATATAAAAATTTATTACTCGTCATCATGAAAATAAGCATTTAGGACCTGTAAAAAATTCTGTTAATGTGTTTCTGCTCTAAGCCGACGATATATTCACATTAAACAATGATTTTGTCCCTCAAATTATATCAATAATTTAACACATTAACATCCCCAAAAATAAAAATAATTATAATTTAGATCATAAATGAATTATAAGATTTTAAGTGGATACTTTTTCTAGATGAATTAACCTATATATTAAACAATGTATTTATTTCACAAGTATACAAAATTATGTATATCTCCTTTGATTTTATACCGATATTCTCATGAAAGGCCTTTTCTGTCAAGCTACGTGTAGGTGATGGCAGTGTTTCTGAGGCGGAACGAGTTTCCTGTACGTATTCCGAACCTGAAGTCACTTGGCTTGTTTTTCGAATATGGTTTCAGCACTTATCCAATAAAATTTCAAAGAATGATTTCCGAATCGATATAGAATAGTTCATGGTTTAACACCAATTAGGTTAAACGTTTAACGTTGCCAAGGCGGTGATAAACGATCTTTCAATGTAACCCCAATATGTGTCATATCAGACATTTTGATAACACAGATATGTATCATATGCATCAGGCATTTGCGTAGCGAAATAAAATTTTCGCTTTCCGTCTTGTTTGTTTACTCTGAAAATCCAATCATATCCACAAACGTATTCTTGCAAAATGTGTGTGGATTGAATATATAAACTAATAGTATTTTTTAACGTTATATTATAGTCCTGCCCTCAGAGAGAAGGCAGTCGAGTCGAGTGGTTTTGGACAAGTCTATTCTTTAAATAAGGTGATAAGCTGGAATGTAAAGAATCCACTGCGATCACCTTTCATGCTTTTGTGTACGGTAGCCTCCTGCTCTAACAAATTTTCACACCTATTCAAAAATAAACTAACCCAAAGTTGCTTTCTCTTCGTAGACGCAATATATATGTATTCCCTTGAAACTAAATAGCAAATGATACACACATCCTTGTGATGAAAAAACGAAAAGAAATTCATAAATTCAAAATCTCAGCACCTTTCACTTCCAACAGAATTGAGATGCTTGTATTGGTATCCTTAGTCTTCCCATGCAAGACGTATATGGCCGCATCAAAGCGTGTCAAGTGCTTTATCTCCAATACGACCGTAGAATTAGTTTTGTTCATGCGATAGTGGTTATCTGGGTGAAGCAGGATCCCGTTCTTTTCCCAAAACAATTCAACATCAGCTATGCTTGGAAAAGCCTGCACGGTTATGACGAACCTCACGTCTTCCCCCGCTTCACAAAGGATTGGCTGGGATATGTCGATGTCCGTTGTCAAGTTGACGTGGGCTGGTTGTTGAGATTCTGTAAAAAAGCGAAGGAAATTCAGACTTAAAAATTTGAAAGAAGTTACAGTTATATATCTTTATTGAAACTGACCCGTTCTATGATGCTATATGTGCATGTCAGCCATCTCAGCATTCATGAAATGATTTATGTTACACGTAAGAAGTCAGCGTCTAAAATTATCCAAATTGACCAACTGTGGTCTAGCCGAACAGCCTTCTAGCAAATCGAGATGACTCATTCGAACATACATCCCTGTTTGAATATGGTTTTAACCAATAGATAGAAAACACCCAATATCAATATTTCTGCTTCTAATTTACATCGTAAAATACAAAATGAAGTAAGATATAAGAATTTGGTAGAAAAATTCAGAAACATATTTTTTGCTTTTATAGAAGGAAAATAAACGAACTTTTCATCATTTGAAATAAGAGCCTTCGTAAGACATTGAAGATAGCTCAATGAAATTAGTAAATGTTCCAACTTTTCTGAGATCTTCAATCCATACAATGCTATTCTTTTGAAATGAAGTCGAACAAATTAACAGCATGGTAGATTGTTGAATTTACGTCGAACTGGAGCAACACAATGGACTATTGTCGACGGTCAAGGATCAATCCTGAAAAGAAAGATCCAAGGACAGCATCTCTTAAATTTGAATCAAGTTAAGATTAAAATGTCTACACCTGAGCTTGCACCCAATTTTCCAAACTTCCTCACCACGCCAATCTGAGGACATTTGAGGTCACGAAAGAATGAACTTGTACAAGCCCCCACCTGCTTACACGACGATCTTGGTTGGATCTAGTTTCGAATTCGCAACCGCCCGGTTCCTAATCTTCTACTCTACCAACTGATCTTCCATGGTGCCCTAACAGCATGGAAGAGTTATTCAATTCTGTAATGTACTACCTTTAGGTTTAGGCTCTTTTCTGATGACAATACGTTACAGAATTGATTGCTTATTGCTATAGTATTTAATATTGATATAAAATCAAATATTAAACCGGAATAGTAGACTAATAATTATTCTAAGAGTAATTTATCATGTTTGAAGAAATTATTAAAGAACTTTTAGATGATAATATTTTCTTAAATTTCACACTCACCATAGACAAATATATTAGCATACGCTCTTCCAGTCTTTTGAGAATGATCCGTTACGGTGCAGACATATGTACCGCTGTCATTACTTTGTGCGTGTTGAACAATCAAACTTGTCGATACCTCTTGGTATTTGTAGTCACGTATTGTCTTCCATACGGAAATCGGTTTTGTTTCGTTGATACGATTCAGTGATCTCTGAAAAAGAATTTAAAATTTTCAATTGATATGGTCGATATATTCATTGAAATTTGATCAACATTAATGGAAGCTCAAAACAAATCAGCGATTACAAATATAGATCAGTAGGTTGAGTGTTCGAATCACGTCCGGGTCACCATCTGTAGTTTGCTTGTTTTGAGCTTATGCAAACCTCCATATCAATCAGAATTAAAGCAATTAATCAGCGGTAGCGATGTCACTTTATTTAAAAATAATTAATCTTAATGTAAAGTAATATTTTACAAGAAAAGAGCAAATCTGTGCATAAGTAAGAATTGGAATTGACATCAATCGTCTATTTGTTGGTAGGTTGGTAGTTCAATATACGTCGCACTGGAGAAATACGACGGGCTATTGACGATTGCTCGGGATCAATCCAGAAGGGAAAGAACGAGGACAGCACCTCGTAATTCTGAACCACGGTCAGAAAACGAGATAAACAACTGACTTGGCACCCCACTCTCCACCAAACTTCCCCACCACGCCAATATGAGGGAACTTTAGATTTGACAGATTTAACGTGCACCAGCCCCCACGTACAGTCACGGAAACAAACGAACCCTCCCACTTCTTATTACGAGTACTATTCATAGTAGAACAAACTGAAAACCATCATTCAATACGGAATAACGTCCTCTACAAATTCAATTGCACAAACATTTAATAAAAGGTCGTCTTCGTATCAAATTTTGCATAAACAACAAAATTTCCAAAAGCAACACCGCGTTTTGATGCCTCAATCAGATTCTACATCGTCAAATTAGTCTAAATATGAAATTTCATGAATTTACTATCGTTATATCCTGAGATATTCAACGCTAAAGCCGCTGTCCGTTTCAAGGATCATCTTCACATCGAAAGTCGCTATTCATAGATCGAGATTATTTGTAGCTAATGAGGAACTGTTCATTTGTTCCTTGATTAAAATAAGATTACAAAGACCGTATCCCTTCTGGTGGTTGTCTCGCCAAGGTATCTCGTCATTAGCAAAATTGACCAGATCTTGAAGGACGATAAATTTGGAAAGAATTATAATCAATATTTACGGTTAAATTTCATCGGCAACTTCAATTTTTAAGAGTTTAAGAACAGTTAAACTTATTCAGTAACTATTAAATAAGGTTTCGATAATAAAAGTTAATCACTGTTATCACAAGTTAGCAATAGCCGTTAAGACTTGTTATCGTAAAAACAGTTTTGTCCATCTCTACAATTATATTGATCATTGTTCAGTTGTACCACTCATGACAAGTAGAAGGCAATATCCGTTGGATTCATAAATGATATTTCCAAAAATTTTTCAAAAATTTGCACATTCCTCAGGTTGGTCATAATTGTTTTCACTTTTTGAATGCCCCCTAAAATCACAGTAGTGACGAAAATTTAAGTGTACCGCAAAAAGTATCCAGAGGAAAGGGCTGATTTTTTAAGGTAACATTAAATGCCCAAATTTTGCTCAAGTTTTGGACATGAGTGTATGATAGGTGTAACAAAAACGCGTTTTTCTCCGATTAATATTTGCTGATATCTTTCTGATTTCAAAGTCTGTTCACATTAATTTTTTCTTGATTTGCTCACAAAAATTTTTGGATCATCCCTATAATCTGTTGGGTCCGCGGTAAACCTGTTGGAAGAGCAACGGATTAGCAACCGTAGGGTTGCGAGTTCGGAACTCGGTCCAACCAAAGACCGTCTTGTACACGGGGGCTGGTGCATGTTAAATCTGTAGTGGCCTCAAATGTCCTCACGTTGGCGTGGTATGGAAGTTTGGAGAGTGGGGTGCAGCTCAGGTGTTGACCTCGTCACCTGACCATGGTTCAAAATTACGAGGTGTTGTCCTCGATCTTTCCCTTCGGGATTGAACCCGGACCGTCGCCAATAGCACGTTCTGTTGCTCCAGTGCTACTTTAATTAATTAATTGCCTACCTTCCCTTCAATCTGTTGTATACAATATCTAAGTGCAACTGAAAAATTCGTCGTGCTTCCTAGGTTTTGCTGACACAGAAGAAATACGCCTATGAAAGTTTGGAACCTGCCTACAATTCTCAGGTTTCTAAAGACCGAGACGCATGGAGGTGGAGGGAGTTAGGAGTTGTGTTGCCAACCAGCTCTACCCCATCCAGGTGACATTTGCGGACATGTACACCAATATAACTGATTTAATTTTTTGTATGTAATTTTATTTTGAATGTTTTTCTTACTTGGATTTTCATTCCCCTTGGAGAAAAAAGGAGTTTTTCTCGACGAGGTATCTCGTCATTAGCAAAAACGATCAGATTTTAATGCACGTGATATCTCGTCAATAGCAAAATGGATCAAATCTTGGATGAGATATCTCGTCAAAACTACTTGGAGGGTTAAGTTATGATAAGTTTTGAAACACCCTGTGTTCGTATTTCGTGAGGGTAGGTAAGTAGGTAGTTGAATTAGAGTATCACTGAGGCAACACAACGGGCTATAGGTGATTGTCCAGGATCAATCCCGAAGGAAATGATCCCAGGACAACACTTCGTCATTTTGAATCACGGTCAGATGACGAGCTGACAACCCAGTCTCCAAACTTCCAAACCACACTAACGCGAAGATATTTGCAACCACGACAGATTTAACATACACCAGCTCCCACGTACACGGCGGTCTTTGGTTTGATCGAGTTTTGAACTCGCAACAATCCGTTTGCAAATCCGCTAGTCTTTCAACCGGGCTATCGCGGCTTCCGTATTTCGTGAGAGATTTGACATCTATTCTGGAAGTAAAGCCCGGAGTGCCGATATGGTGGTCCCGGTTTGCTATTTAAATGTATTTGGTTGAATAATTAATTGCTTGTACACGAAGAAATTTGTTTCTTGTTAGATCAAATCAAACAAAGAAATTAAGTGTCCCAAAAGGGTTTTCTTTGTTTTTGTCCAACTGTCGATTTTGATTCAACCGCTGATGACTACATGATCACCCAAAAGGGAATCAAGATTACACATTACAGGCCGAATTTTTAACAGCCGAAGGAAGCTGAACAATTTTTTAAAATATTCAAACTTGCTGCGTACTAACAATTTAGAGATATTACTAATTATTTTAACTATTTTGGGTGCATAGTTGTTTAAGAAATAATGAAGTTAAGTTGTTAAAGATTTATGAAAGAGTAAAAACGTTCAAACAATTATTGTTTGTAGAATTTTTTTTCGTTCAGCTTTTATTACCCAATTTCTTAATTGAAATTCAAGTTTTTGAATTTAAATAATGACAGCTTAAAGTTCATTGTTGACTTTTTCACAGTTAAAATAATTAATTTCTACTTGTGTTACCTGTACAATAACGTACGTATAAAATAAGGGAACAATGAATTATTTAAACAATGTATTCTCTACCAACAAGGGATCTGAATTTTTTACAGAAAAGTAAATGATTTTTATGTGCGTTGATGATTTCAAAGCTTATTTTGGTTATCAAAGCGACTTAAATATGGATAAATATTCGGCTTTAGCAGCTGTATTACTAGTCCCGTGGTTCTGGGGGCTCTTTGGATTTATCATCTTTGGCGATGCATATTATATTGTACCGCTGGCGATGTACTTGATGGTGGTTATTACTTTGGACCGTGAAAAAGCGGAAAAGGTGGAAGGAAATGGACGAAAGATAAAACAGGTGATTGAAGAGTCAAAAGAGAAAGTGAAGAAATGCACCGAAGTATTGGATTATGACAGCATGAAGTGGGAAGTTATTGACGAAACAATTGTGCATGATAACTTTGAAGAGGCGGAAGAAGACTTGAACATGGATAAAATTTCTGCTATAGCAGCTATATTGATGTTTCCTTGTTTTTGGGGATTGATTAGATTGAGCATCTTTTGCGATGCACATTACATTGTACTGTTGACGGTGTACTTGATGGTGGCTGTGACTTTAGAATGCGAAAAAGCGGAAAAGGTGGCAGAAAAAGGACGAAAGAGACAGCTGGCGATTGGAGAGTCCAAAGGAAAAGTGGTAAAATGCCCTGAAGAGTTGTACTATGATTGCATCGAAATTAGAAAAGAAACCGTTATGCATGATACCCTTGAAGAGGTGGAAGACTTAAGAAAGGATGAAATTACGACCATAGCAGCTGCATTACTATTCCCTTGGTTTTACGGAATGTTTGGTTTGATTGTCGTTGGCGATCCATGTTATATCTTCCTGCTGATGGTGTACTTAATGGTGGTTATGGCTTTCGACTGGGAACAGAAGGAGGTCATTGCAGATTCGAATGAAACTGTGGAGAACTACACTGAAGAGTTGTACTATGATTGCATGAAGGGAGAAATTACCGAAGAAACATCAGTGCATGATACCTATGAAGAGGCAGAAGACTTATATATGGATGACACTTCGGCTATAGCAGCTGTATTACTGCTCCCTTGGTTTTTCATACTGTTTCGATTGATTGTCATTGGCGATCCATGTTACATTTTACCACTGACGGTGTACTTGATGCTTGTCTTAGCTTTCGACAGCGAAGAGAAGAAGGCAATTGTAGAGTCCAGTGAAAATATGGAGAACTACACTGAAGAATGGTACTATGATTGCATCGAGGGAGAAGTTACTGAAGAAACAGCATTGCATGATACATATGAAGAGGCGGAAGAAGACTTATATATGGATGAAAATACGACTATATCAACAGTTATACTGTTCCCATGGTTTTGGGTGCCGTTTGGATTGATTGTCATCGTTAATCCGTGTTTCATTGTACCTCTGGTGGTGTTCTTGATGATCATTGTGGCTTTCGACTTCGAACAGAAACTGGCAATTGAAGAATCCACTGAAAATGGGGAGAACTACACTGAAGAGTTGTACTATGATTGCATCGAAGGAGAAGTTACGGAAGAAAAAACATTACATGATACATATGAAGAGGCAGAAGAAGACTTATATATGGATGAAAATACGACTATATCGACAGTTATATTGTTTCCTTGGTTTTGGGTGCCGTTTGCATTGATTCTCGTTGCCAATCCAAGTTACATTGTACCTCTGACGGTGTTCTTGATGCTGGCTGTGGCTTTTGACTGCAAACCGAAGAGAACGGTGGCAGAAACGGAGTGAAACAGAAAGTAATAAATTGCAGTCCAAAGGAAAAGTAGAAAAACACACCGGAATTTTGGGCTGGGATATTGGGGAGTTAGAGGTTACTGAATAAACAACAAAAGTACATGATACTTATGAGAAGATGAAAGAGGTTACAAATTTGTTTCCGAATATGAATTACATCGATACTGAAGTATTTTTTGATTCTGTAGACGTAGTACTTCGAGTTGCCGAAGATCATTATCAAAACGGAATATTATCGTAGTAATTCGACTTATCTAATGTGATGAACTGAGAAAAGTTAATTGAATATTAAGATCCTGTAAAAGGATTCGTTGAAATCAAACTATGACAAAGAAGAAACAAAAGTTGTACACGGTGGTGATTCGGTGAATGTTGATATACTCTCAGGCAATGACTTATGAAACTAGAGGGGAATCTTAAGATGGTGGACGTTTCCTTTCAAAGAACGTGGAAGAGATTACAGTGAAGAACTTATGGTTAGGGACATGTATTGATTCAGATAGATCTGTAATACTTAAATATGAGTGGAAGGTTGAGAAAAAAACTCATACCTTCTCCACATTTTTTCTCTCACAGTTTCCATTTTTATTTTAGCATCGTTTTAATTGGAAGAAAATGAAGGAACAGATGAAGTGTGCGGCTAGATTGAATCTCATGGAATAAGATTAAGACCTGAAGAAATGTTGTTTGCCAACTCCATATCGGCGGCAACTCGGTAATATTACTGGAATCACTGATGGTTGGCGATTCAGGTAAGATCATGTCTTCAGCGAACAAAGCTTGGCGATTTATAAAAAGAAAATAACTGCTAAAATGTATCAAGCAGAAAATTTTTAGCGTCAAGAAGTCCCTCTTTCAAGAGTAGTTTGTGGTGATGTACCAAGGTTGGCTGAGTGACAGAGGCCAATGTAGAAGATCAAAGATTCATTTAGCTGTGCCCAAGAAGCTAAACATAACGAAGATGACTTTGTGTTGCAACAACCACAATAACCCAGACACATAAGAGTTATCCAAAGCTCTCAGTCGTCGTATATCATTTTGCATTTAACAACGATGGAAAGAAAATTAGACAAGAGCCATTGCAAAATTAATAATTATTAACAATTTATAAAACAATAAATTTTCAAAAATGATTCAAAGAGTCTCTCACAGAATTATAAATCTCCAGTTTCATCTGCAGTTAACAGTAACAATGATGAATAGAAAAAGAACACAAATATAAAAAGTTTCTTTCCCAAGCAACTATACTGTGTGAAACGTTGACGAAGAAAGCACAAAGACGGCATGGACATTGAACTCTTGTGTAAAAGGGACCAGTAGGACATTGACAGGCATACCGTGGAAGATGTCAAAGTTCGTGTTCAATGGTGACGTTTCAAAGACATTATAATGCTGTCCCATAGCCAATGTTAACATAATTATATATGAAATAATCATATTTAAATAATACAAACCAATAAATACATTTTGCTTCTAAGTAATGTGTCTCTAATTTCTCCTTTGTGTATTTTCCTCTGTTGTTCTGTCAATCATGCAATTCCTCGAAGGTGATTATTGTAACGCAAGAACAGACCAGACATCAGATTAAAGGATAAAAGTAAACTATACTTCTAACTGCAATTGGTTTTTATTTCAGCTATTAATGTTTAGAATTTCTGGTTGAAATACAAAAACAAATCGAATAACTTTTGTATTATACTATGTTTTTGGTCCTAAAACAATGTCTTTTGGGCATTTTTTTAGCTTCTATTGTCAATCAGATCCTTCTATCTGCACTACTGGCCCCAGTGCCGAGAGAGATTGTTACTTACTCTCCTCGACTCAATGTTCAACTTACTTATATATGTACAGACGGGGAAAAAAGAACCACCTCCCTTTATTTCGAGCAATATTCATAGTAAGCAAATTCAAAGATATCCTTCAATAGGAAATAACGTCCTCTATAAATTCATATACAAAACATTGAATAAGGGGCCGTCTTCATATCAAATTTTGCATAAATAGCAAAATTTCCAATAGCAACACCATGTTTTGATGCCTTAATCAGATTCTGCATAGTCAAATTAGTCTAAATATGAAATTTCATGAATTTACTATAGTTATATCCTGAGATATTCAATGTCAAAGCCGTTGTCTATTTCAAGGATCATCTCTACATCGAAAGTCGCTATTCGTAGATCAAGATTATGCGATTATTATTAATCAGAACGACTAAAAGAAGGTTAGAAAGACCGTTTCCTTCCTGGTGATTGTCTCGGCAAGGTATCTTGTCATTAGCGAAATTTACCACATCTTGATGGACGAGAAATTTGGAAAGAATGATAATCAATATTTACAGATCAATTTCATCAACAACTTTAATTTTTAACAGTTAATGATATAACAGTCAAATTTATTCAGTAACTATTAAATAAGCTTTTCATAATAAATCTTATCGCAAGTTAGCAATAGCGGTTAAGGCTTTTTATCGTAAAAACAGTTTTATACATCTCTGCAATTATATTGATCATTGTTCAGCTGTACCACCCATGACAAGTAGAAGGCAATATCCGTTGGATTACATAAATGCTATTTTCAAACACTTTTTAAGAATTTGCACATTCCTCAGGTTGTTCATAATTTTTTTCCACTTTTTCAATGCCCTCTAAAATCACAGTAGTGGCGAAAATTTAATTTGGGAAGATATCCATAAAAGTCTGGGAAACTGATTAACATTAGGAGCTTCAAACTTTCTGTATTCATGAATGACATGAAACTTGATATCTGAAGTTGAATTATGATATAGATTCAAAGTTTTTTGTGTCAAAACAGGGAGTTGTTATTGGAAATTATGAAATTGGTGCACAATTTAATATGAAGAGGGTCCCTTATGCAAATTCTATGCATATTAACTTATAGAAGACGTTATTCCCTGTCGAATGCCATCTTTGAATTTGCTCCACTGTAAAAATTGTTTTAATGAAGAGGAGTGGTTCGGGTTTTTTTCCGCAACTATACATGACGGTCTTTGGTTGGATTGAGTTTGAAACTCGCAATCCTCCAATTCCTCTAATCAGCAACTCTACCAACTAGAGACTTCAATTGCATAAAATATTATGAGCATATTAGAATCAGTCATCCTCAACTGGAACATGACTGAGTCGTACCTTGGAATATATGCCGAGATACTGAGTTAAAAACACAAAATAAACCACTTGGAGATTCAAATTTTGATCCAGAAATTAAAATAACTGCTGTCCCAAGGTGTTGCCAACTAATCGTTACAATATCAATAATAATTGTTATGAGATTACAAACTACTGGTGGCTTGTCTGGAAGACCATACTAAGCAATAGAATAATGAGGTAGATTTTTCAAACTTACGTTATTCGGGTAGTCCCAAGCAATGAATAGTCTTGTATATGGATCCACATCAACGGTGCATTTCAATACGAAAGTGCCATTGACGACTGGATGTTGAGCATCTGATGTGTTAATGTATGGCCTGGGAGCATTGTATGTGTCCGCTATTCATCAAAAAGGTTGATGTTAGCACAATGAAAGTATAAAAAGATGATGTTTTAAAAATCTATTGCAAAAATTTTTGCAAATCTGCTTGAGATGAAAGATATTTCTAGCGCTGCATTATAATAGAAAGCTTTTTATACCTTCTATAATTATCGAACTTACGGCAACAATGAACTAATCTCTATTCTATTGAGAGAGAACGAGACAGTGAGACACACAGAGAGAGAGACACATTCTGTGTATCTCTCTGTGTGTCTCACTTCTCTTTCTTTGTATATCTCTCTATCTCTCTCTGTCTCTCTCTGTGTCTCTGTCAGTCTCTCTCTCTCTCTGCCTCTCTCTCCGTGTCTCTATCTTTGTGTCTCTCTCTCAGTGTGTCTCTCTCTCTGCCTCTCTCTCCGTGTCTCTATCTTTGTGTCTCTCTCTCTGTGTCTCTCTCTCTGTGTGTCTCTCTCTTTGTCTCTCTCTATGTCTCTCTCTATGTCTCTCTCTGTATGTGTGTCTCTCTCTCTGTGAGTGTGTGTGTCTCTCTCTCTGTGAGTGTGTGTCTCACCGTCAAGATCTCTCTTAAGCTATTTTAAGTGCACCTTGACGTCACGATTTAAATGTATGAGTTGCCATACGAATCTGTTACATTACATGTCCCTATGTCGATACGTGGTTCAAAATTACATGGTGTTGTCCTCGGATCTTTCCCTTTGGGATTGATCCCGGACGGTCACCAATAGCCCGTTGTGTTTCCCCAGTGTGACGTTTATTAAATACCTACCTACATATGTCGATACGGTTTAATTTTTGAGTGTACCCTACATCCCCTCAAAGTTTGTACAGGAAATCTTGAACTACCCTACATCCCCTCAAAGTTTGTACAGGAAATCTTGAACTACCCTACATCCCCTCAAAGTTTGTACAGGAAATCTTGAACTACCCTACATCCCCTCAAAGTTTGTACAGGAAATCTTGAACTACCCTACATCCCCTCAAAGTTTGTACAGGAAATCTTGAACTACCCTACATCCCCTCAAAGTTTGTACAGGAAATCTTGAACTACCCTACATCCCCTCAAAGTTTGTACAGGAAATCTTGAACTACCCTACATCCCCTCAAAGTTTGTACAGGAAATCTTGAACTACCCTACATCCCCTCAAAGTTTGTACAGGAAATCTTGAACTACCCTGCGTAATGTCTCACCCATCGTGGAATGCAAGATTAAGAAACAGCTGAGGAAACGCCCCTCTACAACTTACCCATATAAAAGAGCGTGAGATTTATGGCTTCGAACACCCCTCCGGACTGCGCCCTGCATTGGAAGAACCCGTTGAAGTATATGGTGGGATAGAAGAGGACGAATCCAATCCTGGGGTCAAAGGTGACGTCCATCCCGAGGGTGACCATCTCGCCCAGCTCGTCCTCGCTCTCTGTCTTCCAGAGCGTCACGTTGCTGCGGGAGCTGGTGGGCAGGCACGGGATCACGCCCTTTCGGTGCTGCTGCACCGGGATCAACAGGTGGCCCGAGATGATGGCTGCGTTTTCCACGAACAAGTGCTCCGGATCTGAAAGGTTTGAGAGGGTCTGTGATTATGCTCCTTTCTTAAACTCGGTAAGCAATAAGTGAATTGCTTACCATCCATTGAATCCGTTAAACTAATTCCATGTGTCCAAAACTTTTATTTACAATGTACATTGATAATTTCTTTGAGGGAGAATGAATTGTTGGATTTGGTCTAGCAGATCAAAAGGAGGAATGAACAACACACATTTAATGCATTGCATCAACTTGATGGTAATAAAATTTAAATTATGTATTCATATGAGAGGCTTTGTCTTTCAAGCTAATGAAGGTGGTAGAACGTGCTTGCTCTGCGAATTTGGAATGTGACATCCCTTGCTTGTTTTTAGAATACGATTTTCGCACGTCGATGTTAAATATTGCAAAGAATGAATTCCGAATTAAAATATGAAACTTGATTGCTCAATGCTAGTTGCATAAAACACCAAACGTAGCCAAAAGGACGAAACTACATCTTAAGTCAACCCCGATTTGTATCACGCGATAGAATTTGGTAAGCGGAAGTAAAATCTTCGTTTTCTGTCTGATTTATTTGTTACACTGAAAATTCTTCTCACAGGTAATACAAAAAGGGAAATAAAATCGCGATATTTATTTACTTTTTCTATCTAATTACAACGGAAGGTGTCTAATTCGACGTGTAGTTTTTGAGATAATCCCCATTCACCACAGGTTCAACAAAATATGGGTTTTTATCTTAGTGGTTGTTTTGTTAGTGCAATTTTCAGTGAAAAACACACCAGACGGCAGACTGGATTTTACTTCCTATTACCAAATACTTTCGCATGATACATATCGGAGTTACATTAAAATGTAGTTCCTCGCTGTTTTGGTGATGTTTCGAGTTTCATTTTATTCCCTTTGACCCAATTAACTAACGTGTATCAATTCGAAATCCATTTTTTGGAATTTTTGTTGGCGACGTGCTGAAATCGTGTTTAAAAAACAAGCCAAGTGACGTCGAGTCTGGAATACGTTCAGGAAGGACGTTCCACCAGAAAACACTACCGCCACCTGTATTTCGCTTGACAGGAAAAGTCTCTCATACCTATACACAATTTGAATGACTACGCTACTAGGAGTGTTACACTCTTTTACGTTGCTTTTCAAATTCTGGTGGGAAAATATGATCGATTTGTAAGCAAAATATGAAACACGGATAATTAGTTTAATAGTCTATATTTTATCATTTTAAGAGCATGTTTTAGTTATGTTACACAGTTGGTTACATAAAAATATTTCCGACTTATCTACTACCACTAACATGCTAAGCAATATATGTTTGAAATCATTTTTGTTGTGGTATGATTATGAAAGTAAATTGTGGGAGGTATATTTTTATCAGAAATCCAAGTTTATAAATGAAGAGAAAAATACTGTTCACAGAGGAGTAATACACATCAAAGTTCAAACTGCAACAAGGCATGGAAATATTTAAATACGGTTATAAACCAAACGACATGAGCATTTTATGATATTCAGTATGACTACATTATATAATGTGCAAAATGTTCTGAAGATTGTGCCTTTTATCACTTTTTTTATCTTTATTAACATGCACAAAAAGTGAAGTGAGATCTGATGTGACAATTCGAGCATAAAATGGGTCCATTTTTTATTCCTGCAACTTTAAATCTATAAATGGCAACTGATTAAAGTCAAGTGCCTGGAATTTGCTTCACTAAATCTGTAACAAATGATAAACTTCCTTAAACTAGAACTAACACTCCTATACTACACTCAATGTAAACCTTCTGTTTTCAAAAAATGTTTTATAATAGGTTCTGCGTATAATCTATTATTAATGTTGTGTCCCTAACCTCATTCATGTGAGTCTTAATACTTCATCTCAACTGAAAATATACTGCAGTAGAAGTTGGATCAGAAAAAGTATATTTCATAGTTTCCTTCGGCTACAAAAGTAGTTTCATCAATCAATTTGATTCCATTATAACTTGAAATTATTCTTCTGTAGAGATAGGTATTGTATTTATAATTCAATTGAACCATTGGGAATTAGAATAAATGGTTTTTATGAAACTGCGCAGTGTGGAACTGAGCCAAAAAAACAAGACATTGTACACTTGACTTAGAAAACAATCGAACTTGATCGTATGTTAAATTCTTGAGAATTATTCGTATATGGAATGGCTCATAGTAGAAAACATAATCTCCTCTCTCAGAATTAAAAATGCCACAGATTCAAATATCCTTGATTCAGACATCAAGAAACCATTCAAATGTTAAAAATAGATCTTTAAAACTCCAAATATTAACAATAATTTAGTTAATGATTATCAGTGGAAGTTATTAATAAACAAAAATACTGGTTACTCAGTACGTAATTTTTCGAGCCTTATGGAATGAATGGGGAAAAGTATTTTCATTCTTTTAAATTTCTTATATTTTTCTCAAATATATTTATCGAGTTTTATTTATAACACAGATTTTGACTTACCATTCACAAAGACATATAAAGAGGTAACGTTGTTTGGTATGTTGAAGTCCGTCGTTCCTTCATAATGACAAGTATAATAACCAGTATCGTTGTACTCTATGTCTTCTAATGTTAATGCTGCTTTATATCTATTTACAGCTTCTGTCATATTTACAGATGAGATGATGGACAAGCGACTGTCATTGATCACGATACCCTAAAAAAGAATCAAATGCTATAAAATTCATAAATAAAGTTAATGAACTCAACGTTTTTACTAGTATTACATTTTACATTACGTAGTTACATTTTGTAGCAGAACATGTAATAATATCCTCTTCGAATAGAATACTTAGTTTTCTGTTTAGAGAGTTCGTCATCTGATTGGTTCAAATTTACGTGTAGTTTTGTCCTTGGATCTTTCCACTTTGGGTTTGGTCCCGGACCGTTGCTAATAGCCCCGTTATGTTGCTCCAATGCGACGTTAATTAAATACCTACTTACCTGTTTAAATCATTTAATTAAAGTGTTTTAAGAAAATAATGTAATATACAGGGTGTTATCAAAATAATGGAAACACACTGGATTTATAAGGAATCCTTTACTAATATGGCGTAGGACCGCCTTTGGCATGTAATACAGCTTGGATTCGCCTGGGAATCGAATCCTACAAGTGCTGAATAGTGTTTAGAGGAATATTGTACCATTCTTCATGGAGATATTGTAAAAGTTCCGGGAGGGATGCCGGTGGAGGATATCGATTCCGGATTGAACGCTCTAAAATAGACCATAACGGTTCGATTATATTGAGGTCGGGGGACTGTGCTGGCCAAGGTAGATGTTTCAGTTCATCCTCGTGTTCATCAAACCATGTTTGGACCAGTACCGCTGCATGAATAGGAGCATTATCATTCTGGAAAATTCCATCTCCTGTAGGAAACAAAGTTTGCATCATAGGATGGACCTGGTCAGCTAAAACTTCTCTATACTTCTCCCCAGTGATCCTTCCTTTCAGGGTTACGATTGGGCCAGCAGAAAACCACGACATGGCTGCCCATACCATGACAGATCCACCTCCATGTTTGACGGTTGGAAGGAGACAATCACGATCATACGCTTGTGCAGGTGTCCTCCAAACGTGCACCCGTCCTGTTGTGGGGAAAAGTGTGAAAGATGATTCGTCTGACCATATAACTGTCTTCCACTTATCAATCGACCAGGTTTTGTGGTTGTGGCACCACTGTAGACGACGTTTGGCATTAACATCTGTGACAAGTGGCTTGGGAATTGCTACTCTGCCGTAAATGTTCTGTTTATGAAGGG
The DNA here is from genome assembly GCA_933210815.1 of Meta bourneti. Classification (NCBI taxonomy): domain Eukaryota; kingdom Metazoa; phylum Arthropoda; class Arachnida; order Araneae; family Tetragnathidae; genus Meta; species Meta bourneti. The sequence continues at coordinate 69,420,305 of OW119925.1, forward strand.
GCCTCCTAACTGTAATTATTGACACTGGATAATCCAGATGCTGATTGAGCTCTGCGGTCACTTTGGCTGCAGTTGTTTTCTTTTTAGACATTACAATCCGCTTCAATACCCGTCGGTCTCTTTCACTCAGCTTCTCCTTCCGTCCACTATTTTGCTTTGCCGAGCTTGTCTTGCCACGCTGTGTGTACGCTGTCATGACTTTAGACACCGTATCTCTAGAAGCGCCTAAAAGCTGGGATGTTTCGATCACAGTTGCTCCAACTAGTCGGGCTCCTGCAATTTGGCCTCTTTGAAAGTCTGTGATGTCTGACATTTTACGCTTTTGACAAAAATCCACGACGTATACAACTTCACTAAAGCTACCTCATACTACCATGATATATAGTACTTTTTATATTAAAAAACACTGATAGCTAGGATTATATTTTAATGCTTACGAAGCGCATTCTTAAATGTCACTTTTATTCACAGGTGTTTCCATTATTTTGATAACCACCTGTATATTCTAAAAATGTATGGTGGATGTCATGATTAAATACTTTATTTTGCATTACCGACACCTGTCCCTATATAGTCCGACTTCGGCGAGTTAGTATTTGAGTCACGTGATTTTGAACTAGTCCCATTCTTAAAACTAGGCGATAGGTTGGGACATAAACGAAGCGCTTCCACAACTTGCGTCTTCAGCTCATAATCTGGCAATGCATTAGCCCAACTAGCACAAGTTATTCCGTCGCGAAAAGGCAGCAGCTGTCTCATGCAAGTCGTAGTAACAGAAATATAGCAATAATTATGTCTTTATCACGTCTTTATGCCACGTCTTGCAAACGTCATCGCATGACAACACCACTAAAGACATCGTTAATACATCGTTTATGTTTCTACCTTAAGGCCAAACTACACTGCTGGCCACCCAAATTGCAACACCAAGAAAGACAAGAGATATCACAACAAAATTTATTTTGTAGATAACATGTTGACCAAGTATCAAATGATTAAATTTATAGACTTCTGTGAAGTGTGGTTCCTGCCAAAATCAGTAGCCACAGTAGCCGCCATTGTTGGAGATCACCGCTGCCACACGCCTCGGCATTGATTCAAAGAGACTTTGGATGTGTTCTTGGGGTACAGCAGACCAAGCAGCTTCCACACGTTGCCAAAGTTGATCTGGTGTGGCAGCTGGGGATGTATTCTGGGTCAATCGTTGAGCAACCATGGACCACATGTTTTCTATCGGCGAAAGATCCGGAGAGCGAGCTGGCCAGGGAAGCAATTCAATCTGGCGATTGACGAAGAACCCTTGGACAATGCGTGCCACGTGTGGTCGCACATTATCCTGTTGAAATATGGCTGTGGGCAAGCCCTGAAGGTAAGGAAGGACAACTGGCTGCAACACCTCGGAGATGTAGCGCTGGCTGTTTAAAGTACCGGCAATGCGTACTAGAGGAGTGCGAGAGTGATATCCAATACCGCCCCATACCATAATACCAGGTGCAGGACCAGTGTGGCGGTGCATAACGCAGCTGTTCAGCATCCTCTCTCCACGGTGTCTCCAGACTCGAATCCGACCATCGTGGTGTTGCAGACAGAAGCGTGACTCGTCAGTAAAGACAATTTCATTCCATTCTGCCGTCCACATCCTTCTTTCATCGCACCATTGGCGGCGGAAACGTCTGTGGTTCTGCGTCAAGGGTAGACGAAGCAATGGACGTCTTGCGGACAGACCACTCTGCTGTAAACGGCGTCGAATGGTACGCGCAGACACTGGATGATGCGGTACAGACTGAATGTGCTGTGCTGTGGTTCGTGATGTGGCTGAGCGATCCGTCACTGCCATACGCACAATATGCCTGTCATCACGTGAAGTGGTGCACTGAGGTGGATGCGATCGAACCCGTCGGTCCGTCGTACCCTCCTGCATCCAACGATCACATATCCGCATTACAGTTGTTTGGTTTCGTCCAACACGACTACCGATTTCCCTGAAAGATAATCCACAATCTCGGTAGGCCACTATCCTTCCTCTGTCGAACTCGGATACTTGATCAAAAGATGATCGCTGTTTTCTACGAGGCATAATTGATCGTTTTTTTGATAAAAACACAAGAAAAACACAATTGCCGTACTTGAAATCGTCGAAATCTCCAAGCCTTAAATAGCGCTTTGAGTGGCGCCACAGGCGCGCGTGATGTGCGTCTGCGCTGAAATTCTAATCATTTGCATATCTCACCTTCGCTAATGCATGTTGTGAATTTCATATTATTTGCATGCTTCCTTCAGGGTGTTGCATTTACGGTGGCCAGCAGTGTATTACAATAGAAGCGTTTACCACAGCTTCTCCGCTGTTCACTAAATGAGTTCCGTTGTTCACTAATTGATCTGTTCGTCTCATTTGCGATGCAAATAGCGTAAATATGATAGAGATAAAGGTAGTATATAATTGACATCGAAGCGTCTCATTCCCGTGCCTATGTGATACCTATCAATTATCGTCAACACATCTTAAATACGGGGCTGTGCTACTTGAGTTAGTTCAAGAAACCATCCACAGCGACTGCGATTCTTTCCTTTGCGTACGGATTCGTTCTTCTAACTAGTTTTCACACCTTTTCAAAAATCGAATGACCCTATTTGACCAGGCTGCGCCAGACACAAGACATACAATATCAAGTAATAGATATACACACGCAATGAAAATTTTACCGAAGCAGAAGAGAAAAATACACCCAGGGAGGCATGCACCTGACAGAAATGGAACCTGCTCCGCCTACAACTCGAAGGCCAAGTAAACGGACTTTCACAAGTAAAGGTTTACTGACACAGAAGAGAGAAATGTAAGAATAGAAGGGTGAGTTACAGAAATCGAACCTGCGCCGCCTGCATCTCGCAGATTGCTAGAACTGTGGGCAACCCCGCTGAGCCACTGCACTAACTGTGAAAAGGTACAGAAAGTAATAATGTTAATGTAAGAGGACAAACCATTGTCGACGGTGTTTTCCACGCAAGAGGATATTTCCCAATGCAGATGATTTGCAGCTTTGCCTCGGGCTGCAAGTCGATGAAGGCATCATCTATATTCAGTGAGGGTGGTTGAAATACATGAACATTTGCAAAGCCTGAAACAAAAGTAAAGTGGAAATGTTTACCAAGAACTAAAATCATACATAAAATACCTTGCTGAAAATGCTTAGTTATTAAATCAACTATAGAAAATATCCTTTTTTTCTTGTTATCTAACTCTTATATTAGCCCATTTGCAGTGTGTTGCAAAATATGACACCCAGCCATTCACAGTTGAAACAACAAAATTGCAAGTAGCTTTTCTAGCTACATTAAAATATATCGTTAGCTTACAAGTGAAACACACTAAGTCGGAATTTTAAAGATATTTTTTAACTTTTCTAGACCAGAATGTAGTGATCTTTAGACTAGTGAAGTTCACTAAATCATTTTTTCTTTGCATGAGGGTTAGATTTCTTCTTGAGAAATGCACTTAGTGAGTTTGGCTCAAAGGGTAGGATAATTTTTCCCTCTTCGTTTCCTCAGAACTATGTTTTTTGAGTAGATACCGACATCATATTGAAGTAGCGAGATCGCCTATCTATTTTCTTTGTGAATTAAACGAAATGACTGGAGACTACCTCAAGGGGTATCCTGAAATTCCTGACAATACAATTGCAAGCCCTGCAGAGTGTTTTGTTTTTAAAACATTTATCATTTCAGACCTCTACTGGGGGCTCGTCGACCGATGGCCGAGATGCTGGATACGAGCGTAGGATAAAAAATGTGCTTGACTTAGTGTGTTTGCAAGCCTGATATATTAATAATGAACATCTTCAAAAATAAAAATGCCTTTTTCAATACCGGAAAATGTCAGTTATCTCCCAAAGACGGTGTTGCAAAATTGCATGAACAAGTTGTGAAATTAAGTTATTGTGGTTGTGACCCTTACGTCATAAAAAACCCCAAACATCTACATTTGCTTGAAATTCCCTGTTTCACATATATTATGTGTTTAAAGATTAGGAAGGTTATACTAGAGATTAGAAAAAGAAAGTCAGAGGTTAGGATTAGAAAGGTTAGAATATCAAGAAAAATAGAAAAAAGCGAATTGTATTCTAAAATTGAATCGGTGAGTACAGAAACCATACGTGTCCCATTTTTCAAATTAAAAAAATGTGCGCAGGAACCACGTAAGCCAGTGACTCATGTGGTTTCTGCACCCAACGATTTCTCATGGCCATATACGTATTTACTAACTGAAGACACGGACTAATGTGATTTCTTCGCACATTATGTGCCTAAACAAGCCCATTTAAGCAATAAAGTCGGTTTCTAAATTTTTTGGACTAATTTGGTTTCTGCATTCACCGATGCAACTATATATCAGGCAAGAAGAGCTTAAAAATTGAGTATAAAAGAATTCGATAAAAGGAAATAAATATCCACCAATGGGCTGAAATTACTAAAACCACGTTTTCTCTGAGAGATCCAGCATCTTGGCACCATTGACCTTTTGGCCGTTTTTCTCGCGTGTTTTGGAATTATTCCATTATCGCGTGTTTTCGAGTACAAGTGTCCAGCTTCCTTTCCTGTTTCCGGAACGAGCCCCTTGTGGGAGGTGAAGTGCCTCTCGCTCGCTCAAGGCCAAGAAATAGCTCCGGTTAGAAAAGACAATTGTGAGAAAATCCCCCTCCTTTTCACTCTAACACGAACCATAGTAACCGTTTAGCCGCTTGTCTTTGTTCTGCAATTCAACGAAGCGCAGGGAGTAAAATCATTCCTTTTCTATCGGGACTTTGCTTTTTGTTATTGAAAATTTATCAAAACACATTCTTAATTTTGAAGAATGCATAAATTTGAAATTAATTGCTCGTACTAATCCTATAGGATGGTATAACAGGGCTCACACACTTTCACATTAAAAATATAACTATTTTTCAAAAAAAATTTCAAGTCTCATTTTGTTAATGACGAGTTTTGATTTCGCTTGGTTCGTCACTGTACGAGAGAGATTTTCAGTGCAAACAAATAAACCAGATGTTCTGCGAAGAATTTACTTCTGTTGTTCAAATGCTCTCGAAAGAAATATATCGTTTTGCGGTTGCGTTTGATTTAACTGGTCTTGAAAATCAGCTATCCTATATCAATTCAGAATTCATTCGTTTGGTATTTCTATTAACGAAGTGCGAAATCCTATCCGAAAAACAAGCTAAATGACGTCACGTTCGGAATACAAACAGGAAATACGTATTGCCACTGAAACACTACCACCACTTATACTTAATTTGACAGAACATACCTCTTATTAATGACGACCATTAATTTTTGAGGATTATAGAAAATTAAAATGCAACGGGATAGTACTCCAAAGTAAATAAATATCATTCTTTAAATAAATTTAATTAAATAAAATTATTAAATTAATTAGATATTCCAGAAAAGAGAGATTAGGTTAGCTAATTAATTAACGTCGCACCCGAGCAACACCACGGGCTATTGGCGATGGTCCGGGATCAACCCCGAAGGGAAAGATTCGACCAATAAAAGGAAAGAAATTATGAAATAAAGAAGAAATACGTATGGGAAAAGGTTTAGGCTTCAGGTGAATTTTGTTTAAAATGTTGTCCGGTGTAAAATTCTATGATTTTTAGAGGAGTACAATTGTCATGGCCCTTCCTCGACTTAGAAAAATAAAATTTAAGGACTGTTGAAGGATTTCAAAGTACTGTGGTAATCTTATATTAGAAGCGAATATAACATATTTATTTTTATCTACAATTTCTCTACCCGTAACACATAAAATAGTTAAAAGCCCGCCCCGACTAAAAGTTCATTTTCTTTAGCAAAATGTCTACATTGCGATATACTCATATTCTCTTATGCAGTTTAGAACAATTTATTTTTCTTTGAGATCCTTTACAATAAGCAAAGTTCAAAATAATTCTTATCATGATCTGAAAAAGTAAAATTTAGGTACTTTTACCTGATCCTAATTTTAATGAAATATTTATACATAAAATGAGCTGTAACTAATAAATAAGAAAGATTAATTGAATAAGAATATGTATTGAAATTGAAAATAATGTATGTTCGTATAAAACATGGGAATTGGTTAATTGAGATAAATCAGGTTAGAACATTTTGGATCAATTGTGGGAGATTTAATCGGTCATCTGTTTTGTTCTTTTTATTGTTGAAATAAAAGCTGCCACAGCAAGCTAAATCTACTTGAAACGTTCTACTTTAATTTCTGACACATAAAACTGAAATATAGAATGTGTATGTAAACAATACAGAGCCAACAGATTTTATCGTATAAACGTTTTATGGGCCTTTTGTAAGCAGTCAAGCTAGCATAATAAAAACAGTATAAAATATGGTTATGGCATACCAGAAGACTCAATTTTTTTAATACTTGAAAGCAATATTGACACATGCTTTTCTACATCATACTGTCAACAGTGCTGTTCAAACGATAACACGATTTTTGTTTAACATCTATTCTTGAAACGTAATGCGTTTCTGCTAAAATATGTCATTGTCCTCAACCTAAATATCCGGCATTTTTGCTTAGTATGCATTTTCAGAAATCTGCGCATAGTTAAGTGTTTGCCCAGGTGAGATTCCTCATCTATCTCAACTATTTTCCATCACACCACTATCACGGGTAGAAAATTATTTGAAACGTGATGTGTGTCGTATCATTGTGCGAAAAGTAAGTGTGTAAGCTTTAATAATCTAATTAACTGTGTCAGACGTGCATTTTACTGGGTTTCCCTCAACTCAAAGTTCTACTGTTAAGTGCTTCAGATGAAAAATACTTTATAAATGTACAGTAGCTTTATTACCTTTTCTATGACTACTTCATTTACAGGGCTGCCACTTGTGAAATAATAGTATCGGTAGCATACAATTTTAAAAATAGTAGCAAAAAAAAGTCTTGTCTTAAACCCTATTTAGTAGCAATTTTAGATGCTCAGATACAAAATAAGACTAAAACACAAAGTGTGCTAATTAAGTATGAAACAGATTTTGAAGATCTGCTAAGGAATTTGAATTTTAAAATTAAAACACTAAATATTTTCTTCATAAGGTTTTGCGGTAATTTAATAACTATAGATTCCGATGTTTTTCTTTGATGGTTGCCACGACTTGGTGTCAAAACTTCGAAATTAGCGCCCTATGGAAAATCACCCCGCCCAGAAGTAAAAGTGGAAAAATAATTTTCCGTCTGCTGTTTGCTTTTGAGGGACTAAAGTTTCGTTGACTAGCAAATTTTCAAAAAAAGTCACAAAAATTTTCGAAAAGTCACCAAACTTTTGAAAATAGAAGCTTTGGAGACGATTTTGCTTTGAAAGAAACCCTTAGTTACCAGGGTTGAAAAATAATAGCCAAAAGTCGCTCTTTAGTCACCTGAGGCTGCCCTGCATTTAGTACCTAAACATGTTCTAAGTTTTCTAGATTTCTGTTCTCTAAAGTTCTTTAGACTTACGAATGACGGAAAAAAACCCTCTTTTTTATCTCTTTTGAGAAACATCGATTAGTAACCACAACACAACGAGATTAGCATTGATTTTTAAGTGGCTGAATTCGATAAATTATACCATTGGTAGATTGCCAATTGCGTGAGTTTGGATGGTTGGTTTGAGAGTTTTTAATGGCCCAAGGGCCATTATTGGCCATGTTGCGCCAGACACAAGACATACAATATCATGTAATAGACACACACACAATAAGAGTTTTACTGACACAGAAGAGAAAAATTCACCCAGGGAGGAATGCACCTGACAGGAATCGAACTTGCGCCGTCTACAACTCGAAAGTTGCTAGCGCAGTGGACATACCCACTGAGCCACGACAGCCCTGCTAGTTGCGTGAGACCAAGAGAGCTGTATTAAGACCTAGGTTCGATATGCGTGGTAAACAATTAAAGTACCATAGAATCAATTAATAATTATACAAGGTAGGTAGATAGTTGAATTGACGTCACACTGGAGAAACACAATTGGCAATTGGCGACGGTCGGGATCAATTCCGAAGGGGGAGATCCGAGGACAACACCTCATAATTTTGAACCACTGTCAGATGACGAGGTCGAAACCTGAGCTGACACCCCACTCTCCAAACTTCCACACCCCGAGAACGTAAGGACGTTTGAGGCCAAGACAGATTTAACGTGCACTAGCCCCGGCGTACAATACAGTTTTTGGTTGGATCGAGTTTCGAACTCGCAACCCTCTGGTTGCTAATCCGCTACTCTTCCAACCAGGCTACAGGGGCCGCGGTAGCCCGGTTGGAAAAGCAACGGATTAGCAACCGGAGGGTTGCGAGTTCGAATCCAACCAAACACCGTCGTGTACAAAGGGGGCTGGTGCACGTTAAATCCATCGTGGCCTCAAATGTCCTCTCGTTGGCGTGGTGTGGAAGTTTTGAGAGTGGGATGCCAGCTGAGATGTGACATCTGACCGTGGTTCAAAATTACGTGTTATTGTCCTCGGATCCCTTCGGGTTTGATCGCGGAACGTCGTCAACAGACCGTTGTGATGCTCCAGTGCGACGTTAATTCAAATACCTACCTACCTACCAAAAGCCAACCCGTAATCAGTACACTACTGACTTTAGTCTACCGCTCTTTAACCTTCTGAGAGATGTATTTGAGTAGTGCAATATTTCTTTTACCCACAATATACATAATCACTAAATAACCACATCTACTAGTTGAGAGAATTCGTGGATTTTTTCAACCTTTAGAAAGATTTTATCGTTTTCCTTTTCTTATAATTAAATCCTTTTTAAAGATTGTATTGCTCTTCTCCTTAGAATAGAATTTGAAAGTATTTATTATTCCCATTTTTAAGGAAAAAGAACCCCTTAGAATGAGTCTATTGGTATTTTCCTCGGAAATAGTATCATTTGGAATGAATCTATTGGTCCTTTATTTAGAATTTTATCCTTTGGAAAGATTTTATTGGTCACTTATGTAGAATAGTTTAGAAAGATTCCATTGATCCTTTCCTTAGAACAGAATCGTTTAGAAAGTTGTTGTTCATTCATATTGTTCATTTCTTATAAACAAATCGTTTAGTTGGTTGTTTTATAGTTTTTATGATGCAAGGGCCATATTTGGCCATGTTGCGCCAGACACAAGACATACAACATCAAGTAATAGACACACACACAATGAAAGTTTTAGTGACACAGAAGAGAGAAATACACCCAGGTAGGAATGCATCTGACAGGAATCAAACCTGAGCCGACTATAACTCGAAGGTTGCTAGCGTAATGGACACACCCACTGAGCCACGATGGCCCCTCAAATCGTTTAAACAGATTGTATTGATTATTTTCTTACAATAGAATCGTTTGTAAAATTTTTATTGGCCCTCTCCTCAGAATAGAATCTGGAAAAATTGCATTGGTCAAAAAGATAAAAAACTGGTTAGAAGTCATACAGGGAAGACTGCAGGTTATAAGATGGAATTATGCATATGATCCCCTCAGAGGATTAAACACGTGCTCGAACCACTCGGCTGTTGCGATGGTGCAAATACTGTAACACTACCCAACAGTCAACACCAGGCGAGAATCCGTTTCTATTTGTTCCTTTACTTTTCGAGGCCTCACTGTGGGCTGTTCAGGAAGTGGCGAGCCATGGAACAATGACACATCGGAGCATTTACAGGGATGCATATAATAGTTAACGAGAAAGGAAAAGTGAAAAAAGAAACTGTTTGCGCACAGGTGCATACAGAGAAGGGAAGTTAAATGGTAGAAAGGGTATTGTTTGGTTGAATGGTATTCTTTGTAATGAAGGACAAATTACGCAAGCGAAAAAACGGCTATGGGGAAACACCGAACCAAAATCAGTATTCATGAGATCAAATCTGTGCGTTGTTTGCAATAATAATTTTGAAATATGAATCAGAGTTGTGACAATACAAAGCGTCTCTCCAATTTGCATCGCAGGCAAAGGTTTCTAATTTTCCTATATCTATTGTTGAAAATTTCAATTTGAAAATTATGTAGAAACGAGTACCTCAAACCTCATGTGGTTTCTACAAGATATCTCGTCCATTAAGATCTGGTCAGTTTTGCTAATAACGAGACACCCCATCGAGGCAACCACCAGAAGGGTTAACCTTCCGAGTAGTTTCGACGTGATATCTCGTAAATAAAGATGACCAATTTTGCTAATGACAAGATATCTTGTCCCCAAGTTATTGTTGATTTGTTTTATGATAACGAGATCAATATCTGGTCCGTTTTCTTCTAATGACGAAATATCTCATCCATTAAGGTCTGCTAATGTTCTTACCAATGCCGAGATATTTCCTCAAGACAACCATCAGAAAGGTTAAGAACCAAAATATGTTGTATAAGATTATTAATAGTATCGAAGTCCTAGCATTTTTGGGTACACAATCGCAAAACTATAAATTTACTTAATATACTTATGCAAATACATAAATTTACATAATGATGTCCAATAAATTATAGTTATCTCCGTCGGATGTGATTTATACTTTCTTCACCTTTGATTTGGATGAAAGTAAAACCCCATTGACTTCAGTGTGTCTGTCAAGGACTGATACGACTAGTTATATATGATGGTTTACAGAAATAGGGGTAGTCGTTTTCGGAAATTTTAAACTTGTTCAGGAACTTCTTAAGTACAAGCTTCTAACCCTTTGTTAGTCACACTGGTCTTGACAGGTGTACGGTAACTTTTATGTAAACACGATCCAGTCAAATACTGCTATGTAAGACAGGGTGCTGGTGCACCTTAAATCTGTTATGGCCTCAAATATCCTCACTTAAGCCCTTATGGCATACTAATGTTTTAATTGTGTAGGTCAATCTGGGAGGATTACTTTGTTAAAACTTATTTTATTCTTTGGTATTTTAAGTATGTGACCCACCTGGTGTTGTCTCGTTGAGGTATCTCATCATTAAGAAAATTGACCAGATTTTGATGGACGAAATATCTCGTCATTAGTAGAAAAGTGACCGGATCTTGATCTCGTTATCATAAAAAAATCTGTAACATCTTGATGACTAGATATCTCGTCATTAGCAAAATTTGTCAGAACTTGGTGGACGAGGTATCTCGTCGAAACTACTAGGAGGGTTAAAACCACAAGTTCTCACCCTGTCTTAAATATGCTGTGTATTTTAAAAAATGAAAAATTAATGCGTGTGTAACTAGAAAGGAGAACATCAAGCACTTCACAGATGCAATCTTATAGGTAAAAAAAACCGTGACTAATAGAGGGTTAAAGATAATCCTTGTACAATATGCAACGTTTCATGTCATTAATGAATGTAACAAATTTCAACAAGAACAACAAAACAGAAAACTACTTTTAAATTTCGATTTTAAACTAATCCTTAATTGTAGTTTTTTCTTTAACCAACCCTCCTGGTGGTTGCCTCGATGAGATATCTCTTGACTAACAACACTAAACTGATCTTGATGAAAGAGATATCTCGTCATTAGAAGAAAACTAACCAGATTTTGATGGACGTGATATCTCGCAATAAGAAAAACCTAACCGGATATTGATCTCGTCATCGTCAAAATATAGGCAATATCTTGATGACGAGATATCTTGTCATTAGCAAACTTAATCAGATCTTGGTGGACGAGATATCTTGTCATTAGAAAAAATAATCAGATCTTGATGGATGAGATATCTTGTCATTAGAAAAATTAATCAGATCTTGGTGGACGAGATATCTTGTTATTAGAAAAATTAATCAGATCTTGATGGACGAGATATCTTGTCGTTAGAAAAATTAATCAGATCTTGGTGGACGAGATATCTTGTCATTAGAAAAATTAATCAAATCTTGGTGGACGAGATATCTTGTCGTTAGAAAAATTAATCAGATCTTGATGGACGAGATATCTTGTCATTAGAAAAATTAATCAGATCTTGATGGATGAGATATCTTGTCATTAGAAAAATTAATCAGATCTTGGTGGACGAGATATCTCGTCGAAACCACTTGGAGGATTAAGTCTAATGAATGTATTTTAATTTTATCAATCTTTTCCTGTATTAAATAAACATGTGGTATCAAAATCCTCGCTGTAAACTACAAAGGATAGATTTGTCTATATAAAGCGTAGTCCCAGAAGTAAAATTACAGACAACCTGATCCTTATGTACCATCACATTGTCCAACGTTTACGACGCAGATGCTATTCAGAAACCCATTTCTGGTGCGTACCACGAGGACGACACGATGCAATTCGGTGCTACCACTGTATCAAGGAAAGTTCGTTCCCAACTGCAGCTGTGTTTGTGATACCTATAAAAGCTTCCCTGGTCCTCCAATTAGCAGTCAAATGCGCCGACTGTTAAATTCGCTGATTCGAACAGCAGTTGTTCACACACACAACAAAGTCTGGAAAACAGTACAAACAACGCAATTCGGACTCCCGCGCGCATCCTTCATGGTGACGGTCGTCCTGAGCAAACGGACGACCATTTGGTGACGAGAATGGGACAACAAAAAACGCGACTGCTTCAACAATGGCGTGGCTGCCCATGGTATATGTTCCGTGAAAATTGTTTGCAGGAAAACAGTGTCCTAATAAAGAGACACAACGGGAGATGTTTTTCGTCTGTTCGAAAGGGCTATTTGATTATCTGCGAGGGTAAAAAAGAAAACGCATTATGCGATATGTGTGTTGTTTTTTCAAAGAAACAGGTGACCAAACATCAACTTATTTTTATTTTCCTTGTGTGACGAATTCCACGTTAAGCACATGCTTAAATGTATAGGTCTTCCCTAAGGATCTAATATTTTAAAGTGTTTGCTCGATAAGTGAGACACATAATTTCACATCACTTTATTTCACAGGAAAATACCCTACCATTAATATATTGGGGTAGCCCAGTTAGAAGAGTAACATACTAGCAGCCGGAGGGTAACGAGTTCGAAACTTGGTCCAACCAAAGACAGTCGTGTAGGCGTTAAATATGTCGCGGTTTCAAATGTTCTCATGTTAGCTTGGTGCGGAAGTTTGAAAAGTGGGGTACTAGCACAGGTGTTGACCTCGTCATCTGACAGTGGTTCAAAATTACGTGGTGTTGTCCGCGGATCTTTCCTTTGGGGATTGATCCCGGACCGTCACCAATAATCCGTCGTGTCGCTCCAGTGTAAAATTAATTAGCTACCTACCTACTTTATTCCTGCAACGATTTTACTTCTGTTATCCAAATTCTGATTCCGCATGATCGGGGTTATGTAGTTATCGTTTGGCGTTTAATCTAATTGGTTTTGACCAATTAACTATCTCACATCAATTCGGAATCCATTCTTTGGTATTTCTAATAACGAAGTACTAAAATTGTATTTGAAAACGTAAAAGCATTCGGAATACGTACATTAAATTCATTGCCGCAGGAACAACATCTATATTTAGCTTGACAGAAAATTTCTCTCATTAACGACCATTCATTTTTAAGGACTGAAGTAAATTAAAATGCAACAGAAAAATACTTTAAAGTAACTATCATTTCTGGAAATAAATTTAATTATAGAAGAAGTATTGAATTAATTAGGAGGTTTTAATAAAAAAGGGGGTAAAATATAAAGTATAAACATGGGGACGTTTGGCGTTTAATCTAATTAGTGTTGACTAATCAACTATCATATATCAATTCTAAATTTATTCTTTGGAATTTTTATTGGCGAAGGACTGAAATCGTATTTGATAAACAATCCAAGTGATATCAGGTTCAGAATACTTACAGGAAACACGTTAAGCTGAAGAAACACTAGCTCCACTTATATTTAGCTTGACGAATAATGTCTCTTATACTATACTAGTATATCCAAGTTAAAAATTGACTGGAAAATTTTTTCCCTTCAAGTAAATAAACATTTTATTCTATGGTCTATTCCGGAAATGTATTCTCCATTCGTTATTGATAGACGAATTTATAAACTAAACTTATCGTTAGAAATACCAACCCAATAACATTGAATTTGCTATGAAGCTGTTTGTAATACAGTCCGTAGATTGGATCCACCTTCATTTTTTGACCAGAATCACCTGCCATTCCAGATGAGGTTGCGTGTTCGAATCACGACCGGGTCCCAGCTTGATATGAGCTTGAAGTGTAATTAGGTTTGCGTGATTCGCTTACATTGGCAGACTCTTTTTTAAGCATTAAAAAACGGAATCCAAATTGACAGCCAAACAAAATCTTTTTTAAATAACACTACCGGATTTTGTGATAAGGTTACAAATATGAAGAAAACGTCAAGTGCTGTTATATAGAGGTGCTCTGTAGCATTATAGTAGCTGGGAAATAATGTATAACTTTAAAAATATATAATATAGAATTCACTTTTCTGGAATAGAGTCACATATCTACAATTGTTAATTCTTGATAACAGGTAGAGGCCCTAGTATTGAATCTATTTTTGGTTTGGTTTGTAGCTCTACGATCATATTTTGAAACACGGGAGATTATTTATGGATTCAGTCGATTAAATAACTGTTATGGGAGTTCCTCTACCTAACCTTTAACCCCAGATGTGTATCCTTTAAACCGAATCTGATTAGTGTAGCCAGGTTGGTTAAACTCGGAAAAAATCGATTCATACCTGATTAATCTTTACTTTGTAAACCTTTCGCAAACGTATTTTTCAAAAACATTGTATGAACAACATATTGAAGGCTATATGTGACGAGTATTCATTTATTTTTCCTTATTTCAAAAAGTAATTTAAATTAAATAATTTTCAAGCACTCTCCACATAGTATATTTTCCTCAGCACCTGTGAATCGTACAAAACCTTTTATTATTTAAGCAACGACTTAAAATTTCACTAAAACTATTTTGCAGATAAACTGGTCTTGTAACAGAACGTTTTACCTACACTGTGACAGAAGTTGCCCTGAAACCCAAACCATTACCCGTTTATCATTTAGAAATCGATGAGTCGAAAAACTAAAAACATTTCTTCAGTTTTGCAACTCTAACACATTTTTTAGCAGAATGTTAAACATTTTTCTAACGAAGCTTCATCTCTCAATTCGCACACCAGCATTTTACAACTTAGTTTCAAGGCATACTTAAACTGCTTTTCATCGTGTTTACCCAGAGGTTATAAAGACGAGTAGAGGAAGCAGTTTGGTGGAAATGGGAGAGATGTCTACATTTACGAAGGAATGCGATAAATATTTTCTACCATGTTTTTCCTGAGGGTGTCACACTATTTAAAAAAGTTATTTTTTGAAGCATAGGTTTTAACGACCTTTCCCTTAGGGTCTGTGAGACTTGTCTCACAAGTGAATGAAGACTTAACATCAAAATGTTGGTCATAGTTCTAAGAAGCGCTTAAAGATACTGTATTTTATGACGTGTTCTATTTATGCTTCAATGCGGCAATATGTCCGCTTGAAGTGAAATGTGTGAATACATTTTTAGATCACAAAAGTTTTTACACAACTTATACCCATGAGGGGTAAAAGTGTAAAATTCTGCTTTTCAATGTAAACACGTAGACTTTTAGACAACATGAGGAATCTAGTAAAGCGAGGAGAGAGAGGGTGAATACGAACTATCAAACTTTTGAAAACCAAGGTACACATTTTGGATTGGACTACATTTCAGCGTGCTTTCTGAAAACGAAAAATAGATTATTTAAAACACTGGTCTTACGATTACATAAAAAAGACGTAGTGTTAAAAATTATACTTTAATATAGAACTTCATTTTTCAGGTTTCAATAGTGTCAAAATAATTTTAGAGTTGAAAATGGTTACGATTTATGATACATTTATATTCATATTTTTGGTAATTTTCTTTCAAATGATTGTTTAATCAACGGAAAATCACAACCAGATTGTAACTTGAAGCATATAAATTTACATTTTTATATTAATTCAAACTATCTTTAAGAAACTCTGCACATTTGACTAAAACTTTTATTTATGCAACCAGTTTCGATTTTTAGTATTCTCATGTATGATTTTTTTTATTTCATTACATACATTGTAATTTGCATTAGATCTTATTTTTTTCTTTTTATTTGTTACAGGATTCTGATAGCCACTAGGTCAGCTTACGAAAGGAAGGGATAGAGAGGTTAAATAATGAACATAATTAAATGTTTCATAACTTTTGCTGAGAGTATTACATTTAACAATAAAGCATTAAATCATAAATAAACAAATTAACATGGATTTATACGAAAAGCAAGCATATGTAAGCGTAATGCATATAATTGCATCTTTAAGAATCAGTACGAACTTCAATTTAGTCCAGTGCCAATGATTTTGCCCATTCATCTGAACAGTTATTAGTTTTAAACAGTAGCAAAACATTTTACGAACATTGTAGTACAATAGTTAATAGCTCATGCATCAAAGACAATTGTGTGCATCAAAGAGTTCTACTTCCAAGCATATGGACATGATAAAAGTTTTAAAAAATTTAAGTCTGAAACACATGTGATGCAATGACTTTTTATATAGTTATTTAAATTTGTATTTCAAAAAATGTGCTCAAATATATCAAATAAAAATAATTACGAAATTCTTCAATTATCCACATTAAAATAGCATACTTTAAGTGACCCTGGACACTATTTTCATTTCACATAGTGTTGGAGACGAACGCATTAGATCATCAAAACAAGTTTTGGGTAAACAGGAAGACAGTGACCGATAACGTAAAGTTGTTTTCATCGAACATTTATGAACGCGCAGTGAAAGTTGTTTTACAGATCTTTCATCCGAGGAAAATTCTTATGGTCATTCCTTGAAATACTTGAAATTTTCATTTTTTTAGTTTCGGCTTTACACTTTTGTTTGTAATTGGTGGCTGACTTTGTGTCTTTTATTTTTTCGAACAAATTCTGTGTAATTTTTATCTGTATGATTTAAATTAACTGTAAATAAAATTCAAAACAATCAAAAGGAGATCTCAAAGAGATTGAATACCAACTTAATCTTGCTGTAACCATATAATTATTTGATGAGATTCATAACAAAGAACTTACTCTTTGAAAGGCTAGAAATATTTCAGAGATATTCTACAAGCTTATGTTGCGTATAGATAAAATATAAAAAGAACAGTAAAATAAAGTTTTGCTTTTATCT
This sequence comes from Meta bourneti, assembly GCA_933210815.1. Taxonomy (NCBI): domain Eukaryota; kingdom Metazoa; phylum Arthropoda; class Arachnida; order Araneae; family Tetragnathidae; genus Meta; species Meta bourneti. The sequence goes on from OW119925.1 coordinate 69,437,436, forward strand.
TTAATTCTTGTGCATCTTTCTACTAGATATCGTTATAATAGTTGCAATAAATAAAATTAATATATTTTGCATGGTCCAATATTTATGTGTAACAGAATGAATCATACAATACAGTTAGGATACAAACAAATTCACCAAATACTTAATTTCTCTGAACTTCTATATCAATTTTTCAAAAATGAGATCACCATTCTTAAAGCTAATTAAATAGTAAACTTAAGCAAAATAGAAAATAATTGCAATCAAAGTGAACTTTTTCCAATACGTGAAGGTTTCAGTAACAATTTGAGAGAAAATAATAAAATTATTCGTGATTAACTTTTACTGTTTAAGTCCTCACTCCCGATATATAGAAGTATTTAGTTGTATAAATGAATTATGAATAACTGCTTTCAAAATTATTTTATCAGATTTTTCTAAATTCAAATAAGTGTTAGGCGTGCTAGTATCTCAAAATGTAACAATCCCATATTTTTAAGGTAGTAACTTGTATCCATACAATATAAAGATAATTTTAATAGATTATTTTACAATTATTTTCATCAAAAAGAGAATAGTGCCTTACTTTCACGATCTCTTTCTACTAATAGAGTATATATGTATACTTGAAGCAAAATGTCCCGTATGTGATAGGTTTCAGTTCATTAAAAACATAGAGGGTGTAATTATTTAATCGTTCTAAAGAATAAGTCAAGTATGTGTTATTAAACATTTAACCCTCCAAGTGGTTTCGATGAGATATCTAGCCCATCCAGATCTGCATAATTTTACTAATGACGAAATAACTCGTGATCAAGTTATTGCTGATATTTTATGAGATCAATATTTTTGTTAATGACAAGATAGCTCGTCTTGACAGCCACCAGGATGCTTAATTAAAAGCACAGCCTTCTTAAAAGTACCATTAATTAAAGTACGCTAAAATACTTGCATTTCAGTTCTCCAAACTTTTATAGCAAAATAGAATTAAAATGAATAATTTGGTTGTAACCTCGATGAAACAAGGAATCTTTTAATTGGAGAACAAGTTAAAAGCGCGATATAGCCGAGAATAGAGAAAAACTTGCGTATTAGAAATAAAAAGAACAAATTACGCATTAATTCTCTGAGAATTCCGAAAAGTGTGCCATTGCTTTAACTCTACTACATGATTAAATAGCTACATCCATTGTTTTAACCAGAAATTTAATGCATCGGTTTAGAAGAAAGAATTATAGAAAATCTACTGATTTAATAGAATTCTATTGGTCAAGAAGTCTAAACGTGATTAGAGGTCATGCAGAAAAGACTGCATGTTGCATGGCGGAATAATGTGTGTATTATTCCTCAGAGGGCTAAATTACATGTTCCTAATTACAATTTATGTAAAACTGCAAGTCAAACACAAAAACGATGTTAGAAGCTTCTTATATGAAACTAAATACGGTAGATTAGTTTTCTAAATAAATTGCTTCTTGTCCATTCTTTCGAGGCATCCAAATCTTTCATACTCCAGTTCTAAGGAAATATTGGCATGCCCGAACACAACTTGAAAAATTCATTTCGAATAAAACATGGAAAAAGTCGCATGTGGTAAGCTGTAGAGCAGAAATATTTGGACATCTTGCTCCATGCAAAGTTTTGGGTTTGCCGTCTGTCACACAGAAACCCTTCCAAGCTGTACTGGAGCGTGCTACTTGGTAGGTTAAGATTTCCTTTGATGTTTGGTAAACAAAAATACACATTGTATTGGCAAAGCAGAAAGAAATTTCTGAATGCAATCTCTAAACTAATCAAATCAACTAATTTGTAAAAATCCTAGCTACCAATTCATAAAAATCCTAGTTACCAATTCGTAGATATCCTAGTTACCAATTGTTAAAAATTCTAGCTACCAATTCGTAAAAATCTTAGTTACCAATTCATAAAAATTCTAGTTACCGATTCGTAAAAATTCTAGCAACCAATTCGTAAAATTCCAAGCTACTAATTCGTAAAAATCTTAGTAACCAATTCGTAAAATTCTCAATTAACCATTCGTAAAAATCAGTTGTCGAGTAGATTTTGATAAAAGTTCTATTTCAATTAGGCCTATGTAAATCGGTTAAAAATAATAGATGGTCGGCATTAATCCCTATAAGTCACGCCTTCAGTCTAGTGTATCATAACGTCACTCAAAAAGAGGCGTGAAATAAAAAAAAACGTCCGAATCTCTGCAAACGAAAGTAGCTGGAAGTGCTTGTGGGCAAACGACTTTGACCCTGTACTTGCGAGATAGAGTCCACGCTTCCGAACCGGAACCGAGTATAAAAAAATGACCGAGGAAAACCAGATAAATAAAAGGAAAACAATCCAAGATAAGCAGTCTACCCTCTGACCACCAATGCGTAGATCCACCTAATCTGCAGCTGCTTGTACCGCCATACAATCCGATTGCACGTGCTTGTACCACTAGATCTACCAGCTACTGTAAATAGATGTCGAGTGGTCGCATTTCACGGATGTGATTGGGCCTTGTAGGTGATGGACACGCATTTCCACCGAATGCCGTTCGATTGCTGGGGTTCCGAGTGACACCTATTGTGGATTCGGTTGTCGCCCAATCCAGCTTGTAACTCTGTGTTGCGGTTGGTGACTGTCACTTGTCACGTTCCGCCATTGATGCGAATGATCGTGCCATTTTCAGTTTGGGGACTGTGTTTCGTATGGGCTGTAAAGATCCAATTACCCCTCGTTGTATCCTGCCACGATATATCGCTCTAATCTGCTTGTCCCTCGATGTATTTTAAGAGGTTGTGAACAGCAGAGGAAATCTAGAGCTGTTTTTTTATAGAAAACCGATAGTTTCTTTGAGAATCCAAAGGTCCATCTGTTTCAACCGATTATCACAGACTTTTCTCATGCAAATTTAGGGTCCTTGTAGCCTAGTTAGTAGAGTCGCGGATTAGCAACCGGAGTGTTGCTAGTTAGGAACTCTATCCAACCAAAGACCGTCGTGTACTTGGGGGCTGGTACACATTAAATCTGTTGTAGCCTCAAATGTCCTCACGTGGGCATGGTGTGGAAGTCTGGAGAGTGGGATACCACCTCAGGTGTTGACCTCGTCATCTGACCATGATTCAAAATTACAAGGTGTTCTCCCTTAGGGATTGATCCCGGACGTTGCCAATATCCCTTTGCGTTGCTCCAGTGCGACGTAAATTCAACTACTTACCCATGAAAAAATTAGGGCTGATAAAATGTCATTCATATACTTGCTGTCTTTTATTCCTGCATTTTATTGCACCCTCTATCTCTTCAGGGTGGCATTTGCAGGCATACATCCCTATGAACACTCTTCTATTTTGGGTTCCCTACCTCCCCTTAAACCATGTACGAGAAGTTTGCACCATGTGACTCAAATGAGCGATGAGAGACAAAACTCCCCTTAAAAACTAAAAATTCAAAACTTTTGTTGTGTACGAAATACAAGCATACACAAGCTAATAGGACTACTCTCGAAACTTTTTTAGCTTACTTCACTTCAAATGGTTAGCATAAGAAAAGTAAACAAGAATTATATAAATCTGAATGTGCAAATTTTAATGTAGATATTTGCGAAATAACTCTGGTCACATATTTGCTACATTCTTTAACATTTATTTTTTACGAATGATTATTCTCTAGGAATATCTGGTATCCGTATCTGGACGGCTGGCCAGGCAAACCTTTTCGGAAGGCCGTATATGGCCTGTGGGGAGTTAAACCGACCATCTATCCAGAGGGTCGTATAAGATTTGCGGGCTGGTTAACCTACTTGGAGGGCTGTGTCCCGTCTGCGGACCTGATCAAAACATTTCGAGGGCCGTATCTAGTCTGTGGACCTATGCCGAGTAAACTTATCCGAAGGACTGTATCTGCTCTGTGGACCAGGTAAACCTGTCCGAGGGTCTGAATATGAATTGCGGGCCGGAAAAACCTATCCGGAGTGCCGTATCTGGTCTGCAAACCTGACAAAAATGTTATGTGGATTGTACCTAATCTGTGGGTCTAGTAAATTTATCCGAATGGGCATATTTGGCCTTTGGAGCGGATTAAACCTGTCCATATGGTCGAATATCTGGTCTGCGGGCCTGAGAAAAACATTGTGATGGCCGTATTTTGCCCCAGGCCTGAAATCAATCTATTCGCTGCAATTTATTTATCTTATGCTTACGGTTTTTGTGTGCGATCTTGTTAACCCTCCTACTGGTTGTCTCGATGCATCACGTCAATAGCAAAACAGGCCAGATCTTAAATACGAGATATCTCGTCGAAACCACTTGGAGGGCTAAACCTGACCCCGACGACAACAACAGCTGTTTCTCAAATAGCTAAAAACGTTTCGGTTCCTTTTCGTATAGAAAAACACCTCTCTGAACATGGCGATCCTTTTGACCGTAAGGAATACGGTATAAGAACCCTTTTACTGAATATACAGACACTAACTTCCATTCCCATGTATCCGGACTTCCCATGCCCGTTGACTTCTCCCGCCTCGATCTTCCACTGAATCCTGTATCAAGACCGAGCTCTCGCAGTGGGCGTTTCCATGTTACAAAAGTTAAACTCTGGAAAATCGGTGCGCCAGGGGGGGTAGCCTCCCAACTTCCGGCCGGCGCGTTTGTACTCTCGGAAATTAAGGATCGAGTGCTGAGTGTCTTTCAACACTACTTCCTCAGCAAAGTGCGGTTGCTTCCGATACGATCCCGGATGAGGAGTGTAATTACCCGCCCGTTCTTCATTCTGGTAACAATGGAATGTTGACAACTGGATGGACGGGATGGCAGGAACACCTGAAAGCTGTGTGTTCGCAGTGTAAAAAGAATCGGACCCTTCCCCTACACTATCTGGTGGTTGTACTAGCTCGTGGAACACTACGAATAGCCGCAAAGGGTTTCAAGCGAAGAGCTTTTCTTTTAAAAGTAAACAATAAGCGTCAATAGAGTATTGCACAGCACAAAGGCTCATATCGGAGATAGAAATCCACAGACCGACATTTGTTTTGATCAGTCCACTTTAGGACATGTCGAAGTCCGTCTGCAGCGTCGACAAATCAACAACCTCCCTTAAGTTTATATAGGAATTTTTAAACACCCTGAATTTTTAAACACACTTAAACAGCTTCAATATATCTAGACCATTTATTTACATAGCTTCCATTCAAACATTTCATGGAGAAAGAACATCACAAGTCTCACCACCCTGAAAAGGTTAAAAAGAAAAAAATAAGGTATCGTCAATGTTTTACTACGAATAACCGCACAGGTTTCAAGCGAAGACAACAGCCACATCGTGTAACGCAGCAAGATGAAAATTGAGCCTTTGGGCTGTGCAGTTCTCTATTCGCGATTACTATTTACTTTTAGAAGAAAAGTTATCATATTTTAATTAATCTATTGAATGATATATAAAATAAAATGCAAGTTTAGATAGTTTGAGGTTTAATAAAACTGAATAGTGGGTGTGCTCATTTACCCTAGGAGTGAAGGTTTAAGAATGTAAAACATAAAAAAAGATTTCGTACTGTGTGAGGAAGACAAATTCAACATGGCTTCACAAATATTATCAATGTCGTAGATAATATAATTTAAGGTTTTTATTATTTGGCTCTGTGCTTTCTTGTTTAAGGGGAGGTAAGCAACACAAAATTTAACCGCATTCACATAGGGATGTATGTCCGCAAGGAGCTGGTAATAGTACTTTTGGAGATCTATGGATTGACCGGGTTAATTAGTCTCTTAGCCATCACAATCAAATGCATTCCCAAGATTTATCGTGCAGTGGTTTCTTCCTCTAATTATTTTTTGTACAAGACACCCATTGCCTTTTCAGGAGATTTCATTCAATTTAATGGTTACATCTCCAATAAGAATATACTGCAAATGAAAAGACAAAAATTGAATTATTCATCTGAATAGTTAGGTCTGCTGTAAGAATCTACTGCAAATTACAAAAATGGAATTGTTCAATTGAATCGTTCGATCTACGGTAAAAATGTAGTAAAAAAATTAGGAAACGGAATTATTCAATTGAAGACATTTTACTACAACAATAGATTAACCCACAAACGATAAGTTCTCTGGATCAAGCAGGGTTGACATCAGTGACCTTTCAAGAGTCAAGTTTGGAGCTCTAGAGCTAGTCCTAATCAAAACAAGTACATTCCAATAGAGACAAAGTTTCAGGATGCATCCCTAAGTTAGCATCTTTGTAACAAATTTTGTGAACATTGTTTTATTCGTCATGTAAACCAAGTAATGTTTTCTCTGCATGTGCCTCAATTTTACCAAGTGAAAAATTATACTCTGAAATTCCATTACCATGAAATATAGTTTCGCTTTTTCCCCACCCACTCAAGTGGAATGTGAAAATTTACAGCTCAATAAACTTCAATCTGTCCATATCTTGACATCAACACACATGTTTGCACAGACTAGAATAGCGGAGTACATTTAGAGAATGTCTATGTCGAGAGAATTTTAGTAGTGGAATTCAAAAACCAGTATTTTCCGTAAACTGGTTAGTTGGTTGGTAGTTGAATTTACGTCGCACTGGAGGAACTAATCTAAAATAAGCTGAAACTAGTCTATTAACTCTAATTATATTGCTTATAGGCACCACTAATGGAAAAAGTATTCTTCAAAACTTCAGAATAAATTATTTGTACCCAGTTTAATTTGAAAAAATTTCTGAGTCGTTATTTTAAGGGCAGTTTTATGGCCCCAAAGAACAAAAACATTTAATACGAATGACTTCCCATTATATTTTGAAGCAAGAAATTAGAAAAGAAACTGAGAATAGTACTTGGCATTTTTATTCTATTTCAAAAATTTATAAGCATATTTAGTTTTGTGCATACACTAAGTATTTGCTGGTATTAGAACTCGTTGGTAATGGAGAATAACTGCCGAGCATATGTTGGTGCTTCGTAACTGACGCAACTATTACTATACCATGTAATATTTCACTACAACTATTTCTACTGTATATATATATTACTATATCGTTTACCTCCACTCTCCAAACTTACACACCACGCCAACTTGAGGAAATTTGAGACCACTACATATTTAACGTGCACTAGCTCCCATGGTCTATGGCCCGCTATGGTCTTTGGTTCGATCGAGTTTCGAGCTTGCAACCATCCGGTTGGTAATCCGCGACCCTTGCAGTAATACAATTTCAAAGAAAAAATAAGTACACTAAGTAGAAAAAATAGTTTGAAAACGTTTTTAAAAAGTTATAAATTATCAACAGTAAGTAATATGTATGTTAAAACCCTTATGTGATTCGTGATAAACAAATGTGACTAGTCTGCATACATAAATTAGTTAAACCTCAAAATTAAATCAACTCAGATCTTTCATGAATTCTACTCTGTCGTTTACGTCGTATCATAACCTTTGTTCACTTAAATAACCTATACCAGATGCGTTTATCGAGTGGAGGCACATTTATATCAGTTTATCCAAGGTGATGGATAACGGCAAAATGAATGTGTATTGGTTGATAAAAAAGAAGGGAGGGCTCTCGAAAGAACCAATGATAAAACAGGAAATGAAAGCTTTGTGTCGACAGAGTGATAAGAAAGATATAAGTTTCTTATACCAATACGAATATATGAGTTCATAGAATAATTAGAGATCCGGAAGTACACTAAAATATTATCATTACGTAGCAAGCAGCTTATTTAGTGAGCAATAGACGTCTGTAAAATGTGTTTTCTAAACTGGTAAAGATTGGAAGAAAAAAGTGGCCCATATCAAATGGGGATAGTTGATGAACTTCAGACACCTTCAAAGCAATAGAAAAATTGAATCCCCATCAATTTGAATGGAATTTCTTAAAAATTTCTCACCAATCTCTAATGAAAAATTGAGTTCATAGGAAACTTAAGCTACACTACATTTTTTAACAGTCCAGCAGCTTATTTTCGTTTGGATCTTTTTGATTTTCTTCAAACTATTTGATAAATTTTGTATACAAATTTTACATAGTAAAAAGCAAAGTTTTAATTTTAAATTTTATGACCACTTATCTTCTTGTTCTAAGGAGGAGGAAACCTGTTGAATCAGGGTATCGAAGCTTGGAAGCAAAAGAGTTCCCACTCCAATTATTGCATCAGTACCATGATAATGACTACCCACATTTCAGACCCCAAGAAAGAAAAATTCTATATACGTGCTTAGACTGAATGGTAAAAAAATATGAATGATGGTGGTGAATGGTAAAAAGTGAATGATGAAAAGGTGAATAATAAAAAAGCACTCGTTATACTAAGAACATCATATGTAAATATATAGTGTGGCTCCAACGAGAAGGCAGATGGAGAAGTCCATTTGTATAAAGGTGGTTAAGCCCGCAAGAAAAAGGGACGGCGATAGCCATAGCTCAAGTGTTGTTCTCGTCATCTGACCATGGTTCAAAATTACGAGGTGTCCTATGATCTTTCCTTTCAGAATTGATTCCGGACCATCTCCAAGAGCTCCCTGTGTTGCTTCAATGCGACGTTAATTCAAATACCTACCTATTTTTTGGTAATCACTTTCGTAACTTGGCATGTTACTCGAATTTATTGCCGAACAGAGTAAAAAGGCGCAATAAATCAGATATTTTCTTAACCGGAAGAAATTTTCTTCTCCGGTAGATTGTTTATATTCACACTGAAAATCTCTATCATACAGGAAAATTTGTCCTTTTTTAATTTAACTCCGACCCTACCAGTGCCAGTGCCCCCTCTCTATATGGTACTCATAGTAGCACTTTTTGAAAAAAATTGATTTCAGGGCTGCTACAGCCCTGTGAAGGGCATTAGTAGCATCAATTTTTGAAAAGAGTATCAAAAACATGTCGTCTAAAACCCCCTATTTTAGTAGCAATTTTGGTTCCTCAAAAACAAAATGAATCGGCTAAAACACAAAATGTGCAAACCAAATATAAAACAGACGTTGAATATCTCGGCAAGAAATGTAAATTTCAAAATTTAAAAACATTTTTTCAGAAGATTTTTATGACAATCTAAGGAACCACAGATTCTGATGTTTTTCTTTAATGGCTGTTCGGATCTTTCCCTTCGGATTTGATCCCGGACCGTCACCAATAGCCCGTCGTGTTGCTCCAATGCGACGTTAATTAAAATACATACCATACCTACCAACTTTCATAGCTGTCACGGCTTGGCGCTATAACTTCGGAATTGGAAAATTTTCTCCCTAAACAAAAATCCGAAAAACATTTTTCCGTCCTCTATTAGTAAAAAAGGGACTAAACTTTCATTAATCTTTGGTAAATTTTCAAAAAAGTGTCGAAATTTTCAAAAAGTAACCAAAATTTTGAAAATGGGAGCTTTTGAGACTATTTTGCTTAAAAAGATCCCGTCACCAAGGTCGAAAAATAGCAAAAAGTCGCCAGTGGCAGCCCTGGATTGTAAATAAGAAAAAGGAATTTCATACTTTTCAGCTCTATATTTCGACCTTCACACACAACACGAATAGAACTTTCATGCCTTCTTAAAAATACGATGATAGCACCGATTCATGCATACATTAAATCACCAAACGGCAGGGAGCACTTTCTCCGCACGACAAACCTTCAACGCTCCAGTGCACTTGACCTTTCCTGCTTAGGATTCATAAAAGGCGAAAAGGAAATAAAGCAATTAAACAGACCAACCGAGCCAAACCGACCGACCATTTTCCTCTAAAATCTTGACTCACTTTCGATGCTCTTTAAGTGATTCTTCAATAACATATTCTCATCTGAATGCAAGAACTAGGTAACTCGTAAAATGAGTATTTTAGTTGTACTTAAATTAATAAAACTGAGCACTAGGTAGCTTTTCGACCAATAAAGATCTACCTATTTGCTAATGAAAAATCAACGAATATATGAAACAGGCATTGGTGGGAAAACGGTTTTTCTTTTATCTTAAAAAACGAAAAAGCAATTGCCTAGTTTTTGCATTCATATAGTTCTATATAGTTCCGTATTTCTATGTAGACTGAGTACGCTGCAACCTAGGCAGAAAAAATTTGAGATTTTTACAACGAAAAATATTTGTCCGGTAAAATATATCAACGGAAGGCCTTGAAAATATAAAACGCTTTATTATATTGTAATATGGCAATCTGTGTTCCAAGTTTAAAATTTATAAATCTCCCCAGTACTTACAGTGTGCTGTAGACGGCGCGGGTTATATTCATTTAACTACCCTGAAAGTATTTCTCACTTCCGTGCTAATAAAACTTTTGTGTGTGGGTCGGGATAAATATTGCTTGGCACAGCACATGGCCAGATCTGGCCCTTCCGTCATAAAAAGCAAATCAATCAACCGTCTATTTTATTTAGAATTAAAATAAATAGTAACGCTTGAAACGTGCAAATATTTGAACTCATGCAAACAGCATCATTCTATGAACGTAGTTAGCAATTGGACTTAGAAAGAGTGATACCCTCAATACCCTGATAGCAATACCTTGATTATCCGAGTTCAACCATCATGACAAGAAGCCAACCATCGTATCTACAAGTATATGTACTCAAAGGAATCGAAGAAACTTTACATTTGTGCATGGTGAACATTGGTACTTAGAATACACGTTTTTAATTTGATGTGGGTCCCGTCATCTAACCTGGTACTGGAGTCCGGACTGCAGATGCAGATGCCCTACAGTAAGTAATTCAATTCGCCAACTGTCATTGTGTAAGCACTCACAAACTGGAGACTCGATTTAAGGTTTAACTGCATCAGTATCTTCCGTGTTCAACGTGAACAGGTGATACAGCAACGAAGGCAATTCCCGCAAATGAGTTTCCAGTATTAAATCCACGCGACCTGTTTATCGCATTATTTTTATTATTCGAATCCACTTGGAGGATGGTGTTTCTGTTTTGCCAAGTCTCTTAACAGGTGAAAGAACAATTAGGAGAATGTTCAGTTCTAGGCGAATTTGATAAAATGTGGTTCATCCAGACAAAGTTCTGGGAAAAGTGTGACTCAAAATTCTAAATTATTGTACCGTAACTTCTGACTCACCTGTTGATGATACAAATTATTTAAAAAGTTACGCGTTTTCCACTCTTTTAAATAAGCCAGAGACTATTGTGCTTCATTGGGTCCCTTCTCACTTCGGCATATTTGATTATGAGATGGCCTGTTTGCCGGCGAAGAGAAAGGGAGGGAAATTATTCAGTCGCCTGAAGACGATACCTTATTCATTTATTGCGAGAATTATTAAAAATTTGATGAAGAAAAAACTTTAAAACTGAACAGTTGGAGCAAATTAAGGATAAGGATTGGAGGAATTCCTTTGATAAAATTCCCAGTTTTCCAAAACGTCAAGGTGTCGTAAATTTTTGGCTGAATAAGGGACATGACTGCATGGCTAAATATTTATTTAGATTTATTTTCCTTCCTAACCCCAACTGGGTAGTATGTGGATATAGATGCAACCTTTGATGGGAAATATTTATGAAAGATATTGGCGTGCAAGTGAAATTATACGGGTCCTGCAGTCTGGTTGACCTTTAATAACTGTAGTTTGCTTTTAAAACTTTTCCCTTTATTTTTAAATGTCATATTCCTAGTTTTAATGTATTTGCTATATTGTCTCTACTGCAGTGATTGTGCTGTGTGTTGTTACATACTAGTGAAGGATCCTTGTATGAAGTTGGTTGGCTTTGGGTTTTATGGCGCAAGGATCACATTTGGCCAAGCTCCGTCAAGCACAAGGCAGACAGCGTCAAGTAATTGTGAAAAGAAGGGATGGAAAGAAGAAATAGAAAGATCGCTTGGACATCCTGGAGTCGCGACTCCCATGTTTACCAGAAGCAGTAAACCCCATGAGAAAAGAATAGATCACTAAGGTACCTCGAGTTCGTGAAGCCCGTACACACCTAAAGAAGATGTACCCCCAAGGGGTCCTTGTATCAAGAACAACTGATAGAAATAAAAAAATTGTGACAGTGATATAGGCAATAAAGAACCTACTTTTTAGTGAAATTCGTTTATAAAAGTACCTGTTTCATATAAAAAGATCTTCAAATTATATATTAGTGAAAGAAAGCAAGACATGAGTAAAACGACAATTGCTAAAAATAATTCCTAAAGCGACTTCCTTAATCTGAAAACGTGTGTTCAAATATTGTAGATAAAAGGATTTCCGTGCATTGTTTTTATTTGTTGATTTCACTAGACAGTGGAATCTACATACACGAGGTGTAAAAACCTCATTTCCCACAGCAAAAATTTCTTGTATTTATTTTAAAGAGAAGAAACGCCTTTTTATAAGAATTATAGGAATTATCAATTCAAACAAAACTAGCTTCCCTTTTGCGAGACATTTAAATTTTATGAAATGAATACTGAGAATTATACCTCTTTATTGAAATAGTACAAATGCTAGTTGGTTTGAGGCTGGTTGGTTTGGGGGAGAAAGTTATGGTGCAAGGGCCATATTTGACAAAGCTGCGCCAAACACAAGGCACACAACGTCAAGTAATGAACATAAACGGAAAGTTTTAATGCCACGGAAGAGAGAAATACACCCAGAGAGGAATCAAACCAGCTCCTACTACTACTCGCAGGTTGTTAGTGCAGAGGGCTAACCCACTAAGTCATGACGGCCCCGAATAGTACAATGGATCTAATGAAATCTCTGAAAAGTTTTAAAAAATAGCGTTTGGTCAAATAAAAAATATTTTTAAAACTTATTTTTCATTTTCGGTTTGCTACAAGAAAAATTTAATCAATGACATTGTTAAATATGAATAAATAAAATCTTTTAAATCCTTTTTCATATGAAAATACATAATAGCAATTAACCTAATCGTCGCTTAGAATATTAAAGATTTCTAGAGTCAATCTTTTAACAGTACGATTTTATCTCAGTGACAATAGCACATTGCGTTGCTCCAGTGCTACGTAAATTCAACTACCTACATTAATTTAGTGAGAAAGTACTACGGTTCACTGCTCTCCAAACGAATGCTCTAACCACCAATCCGAAGCTCGTATAGAAATCAGGTTTGTGAAAGCAAGATTAAAATGCCATTCGATCATTTGAGTATGCTATCTGGAATTATGTTCCAGTTCATTTAAAATTCCGTACATGGATGTATGTCTAAAATACTATCGAGTAGAACATCCTTTGGGTAGAAACTGCTAGTCAGAGAAGTGTAAATACAATATGTTGTTGACAAACACCATGATATATTGGATGTGAAGCCGTTAACTGATTTCTGAACAGCAAAACTAAAACAATTCAATGCAGTGTACATGTCAAGACGAGTAGCGTTACAAAAGTTTGAGTTCATATAGTACACATAGGATAATTTGAGTGCATGTTTCGCAACTTAATGATTTTTCTCCTTCAATGACAAAGATCTTCAATTTCTTTTATTGATCAGCTGGAGATGAAAACATTTACAGGCTGCCTAGTTCAGCCATGAAATGTATAAAATTTAAACGAACAGAAATGTTTGAAATCAAAATGTTTCTGAAAATAGCTGCTTTATGATTTTTTAAGTCAGTTGACTTAACTTATTTTTACTCAGAATATGTTACTTCACACATCCAAGGCTTTTAATAACCGCATATGGTATGTAGAAAAACGTTTAATGAATGGGTAAAAATTTACTTATTTGTAGTTTAAATTTCTTTCGTATTTAGATTTTTCTCTTAACTTTATTCCCCTTTCTTGACTGAGGTGTGAAAAGTTGTTCTTATACGCAGAGCGATAATATAAAATAATTTTCATGATGTCATGTACCCTTAAAGTGTAAAGTGTTGTGGGAAGTTTTCCTTGTACACACAGCGATAAAATTAAATAATTTTCATGATGTCATGCACCCTTAAAAGGTTAAGGTAGAATTTAAAAATAACTGTATCTCTTAAAATAACATAATTTCAGTATTGCACACTGGATGCGAAACAGAATACGCGTTCTACTTTATCTGAAACGGTCACTTGACAAAAGCTGCGATGAATAAAAAATAAAAGGTAAACTTTCATGAGCTTTTCCATATCTCAATTTATAACTGATAAGATATAGTAATACATTCGATTCGCGTGATACGTCATAAGATTTTATATCAATCAATGAAATGGTGTAATACGTGGGAAGTCGATTTCTTATGTTGTAAAGAAAGACATAAAAGTAACCTAACGGACTAAAAATTTTCTCCTCTCCATTACTTGAAGTACTGATAAGTGACGAAACAGTCATTTCAAGTCTTAGTCGACATAATTATCCTATCGTTTTCCCAGAATGAAAACGTCAAATATTTTTTGTCTAAATTTTATAAATAAAAAATAGGCTCTGTTGAAGACAGGAAGAAAAATACAAATGCAACGCACATTTTCTGATAGTTCCTGTGTCAAATTCAAAGTTTTAGTTTTAATAACAAAAAAATGTAATTGAATATTTAAAATTTGTCATAACAAACAAAAGACCTTATTTCAACAGTCTGGAATTACAAAGCAGAACAAAAACCATGATCCCATTTTCAAAAGTGAACAATTCTCTATAGTATGCTAAAAATAGTTACAACTTTAAGTTTCCTTTCATTTCTACTGAAATCTCAGGAGCATGCTTTAAATAAACTTGCCAGTCTTCTGAAATTTCTCCAAGTGAAAAATCTTCCCCTAACAAAAGTGAAAAAGGGAAGTTCATCCAAAACAATCTAAGGCAAATCGCATGTTGGTTCGACATCAGTCCTGCGTCATAAATTGGCTGGCATATGCATGCATACCGACATGTTTTCGGAGCACGGTAGCCAAGTTAGTAAAGTCGCTGATTATCAACAAGAGGATTGCAAGTTCGAAATTCGATCTATTCAAAAACCATCGTGTACGTGTGCTGGTGCTCGTTAAATCCACCATGGTTTCAAATGTCCTCACATTGGCGGGGTGTTCAAGTTTGGAGAGTGGCCCCAGCTCAGGACATCTGACCGCAGTTCAAAATTACAAGATTTTGTCTTCCTCGGATCATTCTCTTCGTGATTGATCCCGGACTGTCACCAATAGCCCGTTTATGTTGTTCCAGTGTGACGTAAATTCAACTTCCTACCAACATGTTGTCCGAAAACGGAGTACGCATGCGCATATCGTATATCTTTTCGCATGCTGCTCCAGTGTGTGATCGGGCTTAATGTAGGAAATCATAGGGATACATATATTTGGGTTCAATTATTACAAAACTATTAGAATTCTACGTGATCCACTCGGTTTCAAGAACATTCAAAAAACTGAAATTTTAGAAGACAAGTGGCAGATTTCTAGATAAAATATTCTCCAGTGTTTGATGCACATTCAATTAATCACAAACAATTCTGACTTCCAGGGATAGAAAACAACTGCATACTATTTTGAGAAAGGTAAAACTCGAAAAACATTCCTTTCCGAATGATACAATCTACTACTGATGCATTTCGTTTGCACAATATGTTCTTTAAATCCATGATTCATTTCCACCTTATGTACAGCACCTTCTGCAGCGGATGTAAGTCGAAAAAAGATTAGATTATGTTTGCCAAGACCGAAAAACTCGACCACAAAACACTGTCATATTAATTACATTTTCTAATATATTTCTTGTATATTTTTTAATTTTGCTCTTTACGAAGAAGTTTTTGTATTTTGAAATAAAGAAGTAAGTTTTTGTATTTTGAATAAGAATAAATATAAAAGCATTATTATTAAGTTAGAAATACTAGCACTGGCATTGCTTTTGACTTAGAGGACATAAAAACAAATGTCCGTTGCATATTTATCGTCGGTTTACAAGTGAAACACACCAAATCAAAAAACATAGTTTTGAAAAAGAGTGGAAACAAATTCTACTCACTGTGTATGTATCTCAAGAAGAAATCTAACCTTCATGCGAAGAAAAAGTGACCAATGGAATATATTTTACCAGTCTAAAGATCACCACATCCTGATCAAGAAAAGCTAAAGTACCTCGAAAATTTTTACCATACCTCGAAACTTTTTACTTGGGTTTCACTAGTTATCAGATGATATTAAAGTCTGATCACCAGTCTTAACATTTTCATTTCAGCTATTCACATAGTATGTATACCTTTGATCTTGCCCTCTCGAAACACAAGAAAGAGCAAAATTCCATGTGCAACCGCAGATTAACAAATGTGAATCAACATCAATGCATTTTCACTCATTCAATGAACGGTTTCACATGTGTAAATTCGTGGTTAAAGTATAGAATGTTGCCGTTAATTGGACATCAAGTGGACCTTCGAAACAAAAGAGCTAAAAGTACATCAGAAGTGTCAAGCTAGATGCCTTAAACCCTCTGTATCAAATTAAACAAAATACAGAATATCTAATATTTAAAGATTCTGAGAGGAACAGCGAATATGTTTACCATCTTTCACAAGCCGCTGAAAGCAAAAACAGTATGTAGTTCTTTATGAAAGGGATTGAGACAAAAGAAATGGAAATATATTTTGAATGTCGATGCGGTATCTGCCTACTTAAATGATTTTATCTAAAAATAGATCAATGTAGTGTCGTGAAAGAGATGAAAGAATTGTTAAAATTTGGTTTCAAAATGTAAATGGGGGGGTGGTATTTTCAGTAAGGGCAAGTTCATTCTGAAGTATGTTCATTCTGAAATTGTATCTCAAACTCCTTCTATGAAAGGAATTTTCAGCGTAAACAAACAAAGCAAAGATTTTACTTCCTCTACCCAAATGTTCTTACATAATGTATATCGGGGAAACTTAAAATATAGTTTATAAAACGGTTTCGGCGACTTTTGGCATTTGATCTTATTGGCGTTGACCGATCAACTATCATAAATCAATTCGGAATTCTTTCTTTGGAATTTTTATTTGGAAGTGATGAAATCGCATTAAAAACAAGCCAAGAGACGTCACGTTCGGAAAAAAAGTAACGCAGTAGAAACACTGCCGCCACCTATATTTATCTTTCGAGAAAATCCTGTCATAGCTGCCAAAAAAAGCAAACTAGAGACCAAAGAATGTAGAAAATGTCTGTTATTGCTCGTGTTGGATTAGAATTGCTATTTAGCATTCAGAGGGTAGCAGTTGAGGCTCAGAGAAGGCTCGCCAGTGTCTAATTTCAAGAAAACACATGATGACACATTGAGGAAGGTAATCAGCTGCTTACATCAAACAAGCGAGAAATGGACTTTCGTGAAAGGAAATATTTGCTTGATAATAAATAAAGCACAGCTTCTCATTGCAGAAAAATAATTTGTCACTTGATTTTCACGTCTACACAATACCATGAATAAATCTCTTTTCGTTGTATGAAAATGTAGGATCTGATCAGTGCTTTAGACTCTTATATTCAGTTGTATCGTCCATGAAAAAGTGAGGACAGTTATGGGAGTCGTAATTATTCTGTTATCTCACAGTTCTTTTCGTCACTTAGTTATATCGATGAACTCATCGATTGTTTACTTTTAATTTACTTAATTAAAAGGTAAATTCAATTTGTTACGCTTAATGTAAAGGTTAAATAGATGACAGACAAATGAGTAATAGAGACAAAGTTCATGTTCTCATATTCAAAGTTTGAGCATTTGATAGACTTGCTCACAGGAAAAAATCATTTCTAGAGAGAGAGTAATGTTTCACAAAAATTATACATCGATTGCAAAAAGATAAAAACATATAAAAAGGAACACTGAGACCTCATATAGGCCTTATATAGACTTCATATATCTTATGTATAACTAATAATATATTGGATGTAATTAATGAATTAGGTATAATTTATATATATTAGGTCCTTAATTTCAAGTGATATTAGATGTGATTTATGAATTAGATATAATTAAGGTACACACATTAGGTTCTTAGTTATTATTGATATTAGATGTGATGAAGGTATTAGGTATAATTAAGGTATATTAGGTTCTTAGTCTTCAGCAGTTTTCTTAAAACTTCGATTGGTTTGATTTCTCGCTATACTGCTTTTTTAGCTACACGAGGGTTATATAGACCTGATAAACGTAGAATTATTGTGATTTAAGTGGATAAAACAATTACAGTTAGTCTTCAAATCAAAATGCTAGCCTGCTTTTACGATACGGTACAACATGTCTTAAAATTGTGAACTCTGTCACTTAAATAATTTTTCTTTACTTAAATATTTCACTTAGCGAACGATTTTAATTTTTCCTTCTTCATTCTATAGTTCCCTTTCTGCTTCATTTTCATTTTATTATATCTTATAAAATAAAAATATAATTATCATTCATTTTTGATTAGTTTCATATGTCAGTTATTATTCCAATGCTTCTCGACATGCATTATAGTATAAAGAACAACGGTTTATTAAATATGAATCATTTTTGTCAATCAAAACAATGAAATGGCTAAATTAGCATTCAATTACAGAATTCTAGATTAAAATTTGGATAGAAAAGGGGTGTCGGGGAGATTGAAAACTTCCACTGTCCACAACCAATCCCTATTCATTTAGAATTTTATTTTAGTCCTTTCCTTTAGCCCTTCTACGTAATGTACTGGTAAAAATCCAGAGAAGACGTAAGAAACCAATTTGCTGATCTTATAAGGCCATCTTATATTGTTTCAACAAACACTATGTTCTAACAACAATGAGTATGATACCAATCGCTAGGACGTCGAACTTTGTTCCCAAGGGTTTATTACGTCAAGTTAACGGAAAGCTTGTCATCTGAAGTTTACATCAGTCAACCTAGGTGGAATTTGAGTCTCACTCTTACAATATTTGCTCATCGTGTGGTAGACTTATAGATAAGACAGATAAAATCGGAGAAACAACATTGGGGTTTGTGGAGCACAATTTATAATGCGGTTTAACATTTAATAGACACATTGCTCCATTATGGGCTTATAAAACTTCTTTTAGGAAGGTTTATTTATAAGCACCTAAATATCGTATGTTAGTCATTTTCCGAATATTATTTCAAATACTTTAAGCAAAAATAATTTGAATGAAATTTATAGAAAATCAAATTAATTAAACTGCAAAAAATTTGAGATGGGTGAAAAGAAAGTATTTGAGACCAAAGATATAAATCAATGAAAATTCTACTTGAAACCGTTTTTCATTCAATGGGCTAATCGACAAGTATTCCAATGTCTTCTCGCATTCTCTATCAAAATTGAGATGCGCCCAAAAATGTTGGAAACCTATATGTTAAACATTTTTTTCTTGCACAAAATGTGAATAATTTCTTAGAATATAAATTATTCTATTTACTATGCACTTCTATTTGATGCACTTAAAAAATTAGTCACTTAGAATCTGGTTGTTTTTCAAGAACACCCTTTCATTTCCCGTCAAAACAAATTTCCACTTGATTAGTGTGGAAAATTTTATGGACAAGACATTTTGCATTTATTTAAATTGCTAATGTTGTACAATACTTGGTACAGCAATCACATACAAGTTTGAATTCCATGTGAAAAACAGTATTAAAAATACATCATGTGATTGACCAAAACTTATATTTGATGCACTTGGAGAAATTATTTGTTTAGTACCCCGATTACCTTTTGTAAAACTCTCTAAAATTTCTGATCAAAATAAATTCACAACTGGATTAATGTGGAAATTTTTTGAAACAAGATATTTATCTATATTTATATCACTATTAAGGTAGCAACAAACACATAAATATGTTTGAATTTCACGTGGAAAACATAATTTTAAAATTTTTCATTGTGCTTTCCCTTTCCCAAAATAGAATATAACGAGAAATAGAAAGTACAGTTTTCTTGTCTTTGGCACACATTTCTCCAACAAAAATTTAATCTTAAGCGCTCAGAAAACTCAAATTTTTAACCCAAATAAAAACCAGCGATAAAGTTTGCAGTTCTCAAAACACTAGAAAAAGAATCAAAGCGTCAACCTAAATCTAATGTTGTACTAAATGTGATATCAGCAAACACAAATTTTGAATTTCTTGTAAAAAAACATATTAGAAACACAGTCGATTTGATCAAAATTATTTACATCATAAGCCCTTGCCTTTCCCAAAGCAGAATATAACCAGAAATATAAAATGCAGTGTTCTTGTCTTTGCACAGATTTCTCCTCCAACAAAAAGTAAATCTCAAGCACTCATAGAAATCCCCTCTTTTGTTCAAAACCAAATAGAAACCAATGGTAAAGTTTGCACTTTTCAAAACACGAAAAAAAGAATTAAAGTTACCCCCAAACTCTAATGTGGCACCAAACATAGTATCGACAAACACAGAAAATTTCAATTTCTTGCGAAAAAACATAATATCTAGCGTGTTAGGGTATAAATAAAAAACATATTTTTCAGGAGAGGCAGCTTTATTTTTATAATGTACTTTTTTATATCCATTATAAATCTACTTAATAATTTCAACCAGCATGTATATCTGCTTTTATTCATAGCTGACTTATACTAATTTGACGAAATGAAAGATAACTTTTTAACATGTACCCGTTTATTTATCTCAAATTAAAGAATTTTTGGCTTTTACTGTTTTGCCCAAACACGATAGATATTACAAACACAATCAATTCGATCAAAATTATTTATATCATAAACTCTTACCTTGCCCAAAGCAGAATATAACCAGAAATATGAAATGCAGTTTTCTTGTCTTGGCACACATTTTTCCAACAAAATGCTTTTGTCAAGCACTCATAAAAATCGCATCTTTTTTTCAAACCCAAACAGAAAATAGCGACAAATTTGCATTTCTCAAAACACGACAAAAAGAATCAAAATAATCGAATCTCCCAAGCATCAACGCAAGGTAAATCGATCTGCACGCAAAACAAACCGAAGTGCCTTATCCATCATGCTTATCCACTCTCGAAGGGCTCACGATGGAGATGTCAACCAGCTCTGGCGAAGGACCGCGGCGATACTGATCGGGCGAGCACACACGCTCGGCGGGCTGCGAACGACAACAAAGCTAATCTGCTTCCGCTTGCTGGACGTCAGTTCCCGTTTTCGAGAGAGAGTGGTGACTTATCACCTCTCGCTCACACCGTTCCCACTCTTGCGTCACGAGATTGCGGGAATCGGAGGAAATATGTGAGTCGAGATTTTCTTAGAACAAACTTTACCTTATAACTAGTCTGTTCTTAGGTTTTGTGTGAAAACGAAAATTTGTTCAAGACTCGCACCTGAACAACACAGCGGGCTATTGGCGAAGGCCCGGAATCCATTCGGAAGGGAAGCATCCGAGGACAACACCTCGTCATTTTGAATCACGGTCCGATGACGAGGTTCTTGGGTTTGTGTGAAAACGGAAATTTGTTCAAGAGTCGCGCTGGAACAACATAGCGGGCTATTGGCGAAGGCCCTGGAATCCATTCGGAAGGGAAGCATCCGAGGACAACACCTCGTCATTTTGAATCACGGTCCGATGACGAGGTTCTTGGGTTTGTGTGAAAACGGAAATTTGTTCAAGAGTCGCACTGGAGCAACACAGCGGGCTATTGACGACGGTACGGAATCCATTCGGAAGGGAAACATCCGAGGACAACGCATGGTCATTTTGAACCCCTGTCAGATGACGAGGTTGATACCTGAGCTGGCACCCCACTTTCCTAACTTCCACGTTCGCCAAAGTGAGGACATTTGAGGCCACGACAGATTTAGCGTGCATCCACGTACATGACGTCTTTGGTTGGATCTAGTTTCGAACTCGCAACCCTCCGGTTGCTACTGTGCAACTCTACCAACTGAACTATCCACGTCACCAACTGGACGATCAGCGAGGTCACATCTAAATTGACAAACCACTCTTCAAACTTCCACACCACGCCAACGTGATGATATTTGAGGCCACGGCAGATTTAACGTGCATCATCGCCATGTACACGACTGTACTTGGGGATGATGCACAAAGTTTGATTGAGTTTCGAACTTGTGTGTGAAAGGACAATGAGTAAGATTAGTTGGTAATTAAATTTACATCGCACTGGAGGAACACGACGGGCTATTAGTGACGGTGGTCAGGGATCAATCCAGTAGGAAAAGATCCTATGACACCACCACTTAATTTTGAACCGATGTTCAGATGACTATGGACAATTACTACGAACAAAACCGAAACCATTTACCACCGAATGTGTTACAAAAATAATATGATATCAGTGGCAGTGTGCATGTAAGCCTAGGAGCCCTGCATAAAAAAATAAATATAAAGGACAAATAAATCGATGAAACCTAAAGCAAAATCGACGATTTTTTTAAACGTAAAGCTGAAAGAGACATCAGTTTCTATTTTAACGTCGTTGATTTTCATTCGGGATTGATCCCGGACTGTCGCCAATAGCTGTCACTCCAGTGCAACGTAACTCAATTACCCACCATGAGTTTCACAGCAAAAATCCGACCAGCGGATGCCCAATACTTTCAGCCTCAAATGGTTTCTTACTATGATTGGTCAATAGCGTTTGTCATGCTCAATGACAAGCTACCTTCAGCACAGGATACCTACCCCCATACTTCTTGTTGAAGCTAATATCCAATCCAGATAATATGGGCAGTTTTTCTTCATGTGGTCTATTATTCTCTCCTCATCACGGTGAATGGAGTTGACTAAAACGGTTGTCTAAAGCTAAGCATGAGATTTTTTTATTGCTTCTATCAAATCTTTATTATCCCCGGTTACAATATTGCATTAAGGTAATGTGTCCTATGGTTATTACATTCCCATCAGAGCTGAACTTGCATTTTACCACCTATAAGCTAACCCATTGGCTTCCAAAATGTACATAGCGGCTCCATCGGGATACGCGGGAGTTAGACTGCTCCACACTGTGATCATTGATCACAGTGTGTGGAGCAGTTTATTTTAACATTTTACAGTAACGTTTTTTAATACACTATTCACGAAAGAAAAGGACTTATGATTTTCCCCTAATCTTATATCCACACATTGTGATCAACGATCACAATGTGTGGATATAAGATTAGGGGAAAATCATAAGTCCTTTTCTTTCGTGAATAGTTTATTAAAAAAATTTTGTTTCATGAACTAATGTTGTTGATGTGGATCACAATCGAGATAATCGCAGGCGAATACACAGGCTGAGCGCCTGCCTTGGAAAAACTGAAAATTACTTGAGTCGATAGAGATATGATACATTTCTAATTTAACAAGAAAAGAGACGAGTTAAGCTTAGCCATCACAGTGTGTGGATATAAGATTAGGGGGAAATCATAAGTCCTTTTGTTTTGTGAATAGTTTATTAAAAAAATTTTGTTTCATGAACTAATGTTGTTGATGTGGATCACAATCGAGATAATTGCAGGCGAATACACAGGCTGAGCGCCTGCCTTGGAAAAACTGAAAATTACTTGAGTTGATAGAGATATGATACATTTCTAATTTAACAAGAAAAGAGACGAGTTAAGCTTAGCCATCACAGTGTGTGGATATAAGATTAGGGGGAAATCATAAGTCCTTTTCTTTTGTGAATAGTTTATTAAAAAAATTTTGTTTCATGAACTAATGTTGTTGATGTGGATCACAATCGAGATAATCGCAGGCGAATACACAGGCTGAGCGCCTGCCTTGGAAAAACTGAAAATTACTTGAGTCGATAGAGATATGATACATTTCTAATTTAACAAGAAAAGAGACGAGTTAAGCTTAGCCATCACAGTGTGTGGATATAAGATTAGGGGGAAATCATAAGTCCTTTTCTTTTGTGAATAGTTTATTTAAAAAATTTTGTTTCATGAACTAATGTTGTTGATGTGGATCACAATCGAGATAATTGCAGGCGAATACACAGGCTGAGCGCCTGCCTTGGAAAAACTGAAAATTACTTGAGTTGATAGAGATATGATACATTTCTAATTTAACAAGAAAAGAGACGAGTTAAGCTTAGCCATCACAGTGTGTGGATATAAGATTAGGGGGAAATCATAAGTCCTTTTCTTTTGTGAATAGTTTATTAAAAAAATTTTGTTTCATGAACTAATGTTGTTGATGTGGATCACAATCGAGATAATCGCAGGCGAATACACAGGCTGAGCGCCTGCCTTGGAAAAACTGAAAATTACTAGAGTCGATAGAGATATGATACATTTCTAATTTAACAAGAAAAGAGACGAGTTAAGCTTAGCCATCACAGTGTGTGGATATAAGATTAGGGGGAAATCATAAGTCCTTTTCTTTTGTGAATAGTTTATTTAAAAAATTTTGTTTCATGAACTAATGTTGTTGATGTGGATCACAATCGAGATAATCGCAGGCGAATACACAGGCTGAGCGCCTGCCTTGGAAAAACTGAAAATTACTTGAGTCGATAGAGATATGATACATTTCTAATTTAACAAGAAAAGAGACGAGTTAAGCTTAGCCATCACAGTGTGTGGATATAAGATTAGGGGGAAATCATAAGTCCTTTTGTTTTGTGAATAGTTTATTAAAAAAATTTTGTTTCATGAACTAATGTTGTTGATGTGGATCACAATCGAGATAATTGCAGGCGAATACACAGGCTGAGCGCCTGCCTTGGAAAAACTGAAAATTACTTGAGTTGATAGAGATATGATACATTTCTAATTTAACAAGAAAAGAGACGAGTTAAGCTTAGCCATCACAGTGTGTGGATATAAGATTAGGGGGAAATCATAAGTCCTTTTCTTTTGTGAATAGTTTATTAAAAAAATTTTGTTTCATGAACTAATGTTGTTGATGTGGATCACAATCGAGATAATTGCAGGCGAATACACAGGCTGAGCGCCTGCCTTGGAAAAACTGAAAATTACTTGAGTTGATAGAGATATGATACATTTCTAATTTAACAAGAAAAGAGACGAGTTAAGCTTAGCCATCACAGTGTGTGGATATAAGATTAGGGGGAAATCATAAGTCCTTTTCTTTTGTGAATAGTTTATTAAAAAAATTTTGTTTCATGAACTAATGTTGTTGATGTGGATCACAATCGAGATAATTGCAGGCGAATACACAGGCTGAGCGCCTGCCTTGGAAAAACTGAAAATTACTTGAGTTGATAGAGATATGATACATTTCTAATTTAACAAGAAAAGAGACGAGTTAAGCTTAGCCATCACAGTGTGTGGATATAAGATTAGGGGGAAATCATAAGTCCTTTTCTTTTGTGAATAGTTTATTAAAAAAATTTTGTTTCATGAACTAATGTTGTTGATGTGGATCACAATCGATATAATTGCAGGCGAATACACAGGCTGAGCGCCTGCCTTGGAAAAACTGAAAATTTCTTGAGTTGATAGAGATATGATACATTTCTAATTTAACAAGAAAAGAGACGAGTTAAGCTTAGCCATCACAGTGTGTGGATATAAGATTAGGGGGAAATCATAAGTCCTTTTCTATTGTGAATAGTTTATTAAAAAAATTTTGTTTCATGAACTAATGTTGTTGATGTGGATCACAATCGAGATAATCGCAGGCGAATACACAGGCTGAGCGAGTGCCTTGGAAAAACTGAAAATTACTTGATTCGATAGAGATATGATACATTTCTAATTTAGCAAGAAAAGAGACGAGTTAAGCTCAGCCATCAGTACCAAATTATAATTTTGGTCATGGCGGCTGTTCTCTACAGATTTACATTTAAAATAAATAAAGTCACGGGTCGTGTAAGTTTGAAAAATACTTGGCTAACCCAAACTTACTTCTCTCTATTCCCGATATGATCACAGGCTTTGTACGTTTCCTAAATTATTTATTGCTTGTGTCTTAGGGCCATCATAGTAGACTTAATCGTAATTGTTGTGCATTTTAAAAATATATTTTGATTAATATTTGAAGCCCTATTTTTCGCTGAAGAAAATCCAAAATTTTTCGCCAATAAATTTGTCACTCTAGGTAAGTAGATAGTTGAATTGACGTCACACTGGAGCAACACAACGGGCTATTGGTGACGGTCCGCGATCACTCCCGAAGGGAAAGATCCGAGTACAACACCTCGTAATTTTGAACCACGTTGAGAAGACGAGGTCACACCTGAATTGGCATCCCTCTCTCCAAACTTCCACACCATGCCAACATGAGGCCACAACAGATTTAACTTGCACATCCTCCACGTACACTACGGTCTTTGGTTGGATCGAGTTTCGAACTCTAAACCCTCCTGATATTAATCCGCTACTCTTTCAAATGAGCTAGAGCGGCACATGTCTAGAATACAGCCTGCTCTACCCATTTGGAAATGCAGCGCTGGTTTCCATTTTTAGTTAAAAAGATTGGAAGAGGAAACCTTATCGGGGCTGTATACTCGTATACCGATGGTTTTTGTTATGAAATTATTGTACCAGTATTTCAAAAAATTTCGTACAAACATTTCGTCTTACTTATCAAGAATTCGAGGGAAGACTAAGACGGATTCACATGATTCGATCTACATCACTTGGTGTTCAAAAAGCACAACAAAAGCTTATCTAAAAATAAATGCTGAAGTTAGTTGCATCTGCGCAAATCGAAATTTAATTAATCCAACATAATGATACAAAAATAAGACGTCTGAAAATAGTCGAAAAAAATCGATGAACCAAGTGCTTGGATAGCATTGTGGCAATTCGCTCGGAACGCGGATCAATAAAAGAGAAAACTGGACTACCATATTTTTCATTCCAAATATGTGCTTGTATTCATCAATGACTTTATCACTTAAAAAAATTGTTTTTCTCCCATGGGATCAATATAAAATTTCTATGAATGAGATAGCGTGAGAGGTGTTTTACTAACAAAACCTCTTAAGTCTTGAAATCAAAATGTTTCCGGAACGATAAAAACTTGATACCAAATTGTAGATCAGTTATGAGATACGAGTTTAAAAATTCGATGAAAGGGCTTTAAGACTGATGTTAACTTAGGAGCTTTTGAAATAAGTTTAGCAAGTATACTTATAACCAAGTAATGCTAAAACTCCATGTATCGAAAAAATTGGACTTACGAGGTTTTGATAGTAAAACGACGATATATAGAAATTTCGTTTCACCTTTCTGAAATTAGATATTGGTTTGTTAAATCGACTTGGTTAATAGTCGCTCATATGTAAACACTTTTGCCAATGAATTAGCATCGTACAAAAATCGACTCTTAAAAATATTTCAAAAATTCTCAAACATAGGGGAATTACAAGTTTTTTATGTTACATAAAAAGTATATAAAAATTTACCTAAGATAAGTTTCATCTATGAACTTTTACATGATATTTTTGTAAAGATACTTATCTTTATATATATTATTAATATATATATTAAAAGTAAATATCTTTATCAATGGCGGTTCTTGTAACATGTCACTATATTTTTCATTGCAATTATTTTTATACTTTAGTCAACATATATCATTAGTGGTCCCTATCCCTGATTTTAATTTTCAACAAATGAAACCAAATCTAGCTTTGCTCCAATTCATTTGTATTTTCACAATGAATCAAGATTCCTTCGTTTCAATTTCATCCGTTATTTCGGATTGTCGTGGTGTGGAAGTTTGGAGAGTGGGGTGCCTGCTCAGGTGTTACTTCGTCAGGTGTTGACCGTGGTTCAAAATTACAAAGTGTTGTTCTTTCCCCTCGAGATTGATTCCGGCCAGAGCGACGTTATTCAGCTTCCTACTGTTGTTTCTGAACAGAAATCCCATTCATATTTCGAATCGCAATGTCGCTCTCATGATACAGTTATTGAGGTGGCTTTTAAAAGAAAATGTTAGTATCATTTAGTTCTAATCAATTTTGCCTATTCAAAAAGGCGAAATACTGGTCATTCGATCTCTATCTAATATATAATTTCCTTAAGTGCCCATACAGTACATAAGAGTACTGTGTAAACTCCAACGATTCTTTATTCATCACAATATAGAAACAAAATAAACTTAAATCTGAATACTCGAGCAAAATTTCGATTTAAAAAAGCTTTACTTCTACCGATATCCACTCAATACTTATATTTTTATCGAATAACGTTGAATGATAAACATTCTTCTGTTTAAGTTTCAAAAATTCTTTCTTTCAAGCAAGCAGATCGTTCCAATAATATATAAAATAATCGTTCAAACTGTAAATTAAATGTTGAATATTCACACACAACAAACAATCGTTCAAGCTTCTCATGTCTGCTTCATTCATTCCAAAATCCAACATCAGACTCTAGTATTCACGTCAAAAATACGGTTTGTGTCCCAGACACAACCTATTTTAAAACTATTTCTTTTATCAAATTGCGCATTTTTCATTTTCCTCAGAATTCGCAAAGGTGTGGGGGCTCGGCCCCTCCGATACAAATACTGGGGAGCTTGAGCTCTCACTCTACCCCTTCCCTGCTACCGGAGTCCGTGTGGGGGTGGCATGCCTTTCTATAGGACTTCGGGAAGTGGCTCGGATTTAAGTGCCGTATCGAAGTGACAAGGAAGCATCAAGCAAACAACTCGATTTAGGCACATATAAACTCGTAACCAAGCGCCTCCATCTACTAGTTTCCTAAGAACAACGCCCTCAGGGGCATATCATCTTTAGGTGCGTGCGGGCATCACAATCCCGAGGTACCTGAGTGATCTTTCCTACCTTTCATTTTTACCATCGCCTACCCTTCTGCTTTTTTTTCTTTCATCATTGTGTTGTCTGTCTTGTGTTTGGCGTAACTTAGCCAAATACGGCCCTTGCGCCATAACCCCCCCCCCGGAAACAATCAACCTAAAAGCAACACAATGGGCAATAGCCCGGTTGGAAAAGTAGCAGATTAGCAACCGAAGGGTTGCGAGTTCGAAATTCTATCGAACTTAAGACCGCCGTGTACGTGGTGGATGGTGCATGTTAAATCTGTCGTGTCCTCAAATGTCCTCATGGTGTGGAAGTTTGGTGAGTGGGGTGCCAGCTCGGGTGTTGACCTCCTCATCTGACCATGATTCAAAATGGCGAGGTGTTGTCCTCGGATCTTTCTCTCAGGGATTGATCCCGCACCGTCACGTCACCATAGCTCGCTGTGTTGCTCCAAAGCAAATTCAACTACCTACCTAAGAGCAACACTTTTAGCCGCTCGGACACTGATGAGGTTAAGATAGAACATGTTTCATTTCATAAGCATGACCGGTAGTGCAGTTTGACTTCCTTGTGTAACCTCAGTCTACTTAACGCAAGTTTGTAACTTGGTATGTTTGGGAGGTAAACATTTATCAAACATGTAGGTCTGTGTTCTGCTAACGTTTTCGTCCTTTCAACGCGTTCAACACACCATGACCGTTTTAATTTTTTAAAATTCCATACTAGTAGTAGTCATGGTCTGATACAGCCATTTAGAGGAGGGACTAACTCATCCCTCAAACTTCACAATTGATCCTCTTATTCAATAAAATCCCCTCCCTAAGTAATTCCTAAAGTATCATCCCCGTTAAGGGTAAAATGGGAGATATGTGAAATTTTTAAAATATTAAACTTTATCTTGCGTGGTGGTGGGGGAACACTATATACAAAATTAACAGATTTATTAGAACGAAATCAATATTTTTTGTTTTAAATGTGTGAAAATTCTTTAACTGAAAAACATGAATTTAATTTCTTTAACTTGACACACATAATACTTCGATCATTCTTTTAAATTGGTTCCATAAGGCGATATAAATTCGAAACACTTATTTTCAATTTCATTTTAAAAGCGTCCATAGTCGAAAATGTCACAAAAAAATATCATTTCATTAAAACAAAACCCCAAATATACATAAGTAAAAATGGAGTGTTTGTACATTGAATATTTTTGTCCTATTTCAAGTAATTCATCCGTTTTGGGTCATTCTAATGCAAAATCAGCGGTTTCACCGTTTGGTGTCTGTGTGTGTGCCCGCACTACATCCAAACGGCTGAGTATATTTTCATGAAACTATACGGGGTGTCCCAAAAAGGTTGTTCCGCAATTTATCTTTTTACCAATTGAAGATAGGTAGGCAATGTAAATTGCAAAAGTGCACCAAATAAGGTAAGTAATTAAGATATGTGAATAAAATTATCACGTGATAACAATTTAAGCGGACACAATTTTTAATTTGTATACAACCCCTCTAGATAAAAATCCGAGATAGCAGAAATGTTCCTTACCTGCATTCCTATCGTTAGCAGAGAACTGCATTTCTGTAGGTTGAACAGTAACGGAGGCATAAGGACGCAAAAAAGTTGACATATACCGCTTGTGCACAGCTGTTCAAGCAGTCAGATTAGGGATCGCATACACAATGCTAAAAAGCATTTTTTTTCGGTCAGAAAGTGCAACATTGTGCAAAGTAATGTAGTATTGCAACTGCAGATGAAAATCGCAATGCATAATAGTAGACAATGTAATCTTTAATAAAAATATTGTAGAAAAAATGGTTTAAATAAAAATAAAAGGAAATTTTTCCACCTGCAGCAATGCAGAACTTAGCTCTTCATTCTTGGCCATGGGTCAGTTTTCGTTCTAGATTAGATACGGCCCCCTTAAAATAGAAACTCTTGTATCTCCGTTACTATTCAACCTACAGAAATATGGTTTTTTACTAACGATAGGGATACAGGTAAAGAACATTTTTGCTATCTCGGATTTTTATCTAGAGGGGTGGTATAAAAATTAAAAACTGTATCCGCTTAAATTGTTATCATGTGATAATTTTATTCACATATCTTAATTACCTACCTTATTTGGTGCACTTTTGCAATTTACATTGCCTACCTATCTCCAAATGGAAAAAAGATAAATCGCGGAACAACCTTTTTGGGACACCCTGTATACTGTGAGTACTTACATTCTTTTAGTGACTGAATTTCTGTCCGTCTCCCTGTTTTACGTATGTTTTTTGTATTTGTCTATTTGTGCAAGTATTACATAAATTTTATTCCATATATTTTAACAAAATTTTATAAACCATAGTTTAGTTTAGTAAATACATTATGTCAATTTTCTTTGCTTAAATTGAATTATTGTACCTTAAATGCTTAGGCAAGTTTCATACTAAAACATCTGAGTATAATTAAAACTATAGTTAAGTCAACCATTTGGGTAGTTTTGGAGGAGCTGGGAATGCATATTGAGCATTGTGACTTGGATTGTTTCACCAGTACTGGTGAAGAAGCAATTATTTTTCCCAAAAATTATTTTTTCAAAATTCTAATAGTCCACTTTTTTCGTTTCAAAATGTAAACAATTTCCGATATTTGGGACATGATATAAATAGAATAAAGCATTCAATTTTGCACACTGAAACAAGGTAGAAATGAATTATTTTGTGTTCATTTCTGGATGTCAAGAAGTCTATTGCTCGGCAGTTAAGTTCAGAGGTTGCAGCCGCCACTGGAACTGTTGTATCACGGCAAACTGTATATAGAAGGCTTAATGAAAAAGGTCTTTATGCCAGAAAGCCAAGGGTATGTGTTTCACTGTCTTCACAACAAAAGAGGGATCGCTTTAATTAGTGCAAAGAACATCAGAACTGGAGTGAACAACAATGAACCCATATTCTCTTTACTGACGAGTCGAGGTTTAGTTTAACATCTGATTCTAAACGTGTTTACATCTGGAGGGAGTCAGGAACGCGAAATCTTCCTTCGAACATTATGGAACGTGACGGTTTCGGTAGTTCAGGTGTGATAGTATGGGGAGGAATAATGATCGATGACGTACGCCCCTTCACGTTTTCAACAGCGGATCTGTGACCGGCCAGAGAAATCGGGATGAGGTCTTAGAACCTTATGTAAGACTTTTCAGACGTGCATATGGATCTTACTTTTTATTTATGAACGATAATGCTCGTTCACATCGAGCAAACCTTGTTGACGAATTCCATGAAAGTGGAGCCATTGAGCGAATACCGTGGCCAGCAAAATCTGATCTGAACTCGATAGAGAACTTATGGGACTACCTTGGAAAAGCAGTTGCACGGACACATCCTCCTCCTAGAGATATAAATGCCCTGAATACCGCATTACAGAAGGAATGGAACTTTATTCCCCAAACTGTGGTCAACAACATTATTGCCAGCATTAAAACACGTTGCGATATGTGTGTACACGTCAGGGGAGATCACATTCCATATTAAATTCATAAGTCTTAATTTTTTTCTGAGTTATTCTTTTTTTTCTGAATTCTCCTTATCACATATCATTGCCATTTTTACTGTTTCATGCTACAGTTTTATATCATATGCAGTGTTCTAAAATTTTTTGCTTTGTATTTATGTGTTATGATGTTATGTATCATTTCACACAAATTCATAAAATTATAGTCCACAGTTTCTGAGAAATCCGTGATTTTATGCATGTAAAGATAATTTTGGACATGAGTGTATATGTAAAATCTTTCATTATAAGATTGCATTTGACAAAGGAGCTTTTCTTTCAAGTAATTTCCTTTGAACCTATAACTTTCTACTGGACTGGCGAAAAACAAATTGTTTATGTGAGAAACAAAAAACAGTGCTTGAAAGGAAATTGAAATACTGTACTTGTTTTGGCGTATTTTTATTATTGTTAATGAAGCATACAATATAGCAAATTGGTAAAACAAAAAAATAGAGAACGAAATGAAACTTTTGTACTAATTCCAAACAATCCACGCTGCTGGAAAAGTTCCTCTGCTTGGCACCCTAATTATTTAAATAAACCTAACATTAAAATTTAATTATTTTCCACTTTAAACCAATTTTATATTACATTTTTTAATCTTAAGATAAATTAAACTGAATTAGATTGTTTCGAACAATATTTGTAAACATTTCAATATATATATATCGTTCTTTAAGTCGATAAATAAGCTTGGTGGTAATAAAAACACATTCCACAGCGAAATGAAATCCTTCACTTGTTTTCTACCTGAAAAGGGGACATTTTTTTTATTTCTTCTCTCTGAGTATGTGAACGAATTAAATATATTTGTGAAAATTTATGCACACATAAAACATGTCTTCAATCGAGCGAAACATTTATTTCCTACAGTTTTTTAAGCTGATAAAACTATTTTTTTAAGCATTAAATTTGTAATAACTTTAAATCTGAAGTCCTTCAAACAGTAAATATAATTTTGTATTTATGATTTTTAGTACTGTAAGTAAAACAATTTATATTTACTTGTAATAAGAACTTGTAAAGATGTGTACCTGCTAAAAATTCATGTATTCAGTTCTTAAGTATTTAAAATTATTATTTTGTTCCTTGTATTAGTTTTCCCAAAGAAGACGAAAGAAGACAGCGGGTAAATGGCTATATATTTCTATGAGTTTTATTCGGTGGATTTAAAATGTGTTGAATGCGACAGTAAATTTTTTAAGTTTAATATATATTTAATATTAAAAACCCTGCATTGTACTTTTGCACACACTTAAAATCATAAAAATTGACACGAATTATTTATATGATCAGTTTGATAAATTTAAAATCCAGATAGAGACACTCGGGTGTAACTTATTTAGTTTTTGAACCAGAAATTTAAAATTGGGCAAAATAGCTAACAACTTGTATTTGGTTAAAAAAGTTACCTTCCATCTTGTAAAGATTGTAAGTATAATTTTTCATGTTAATATTTTTATACGTAACTATCCTAAAATAAATTTACGTTTACGAAAACAAGAAATAAAGGATCTATATTATAAATGTAAGCTTTCAGTGGTGACCTGGACTTGATGTGATCATGCAACTTTATCTGTCTTCACTATTTTTATTTATGTTTTCACTACATTATTGATTATGACTGCATCAGTAAAATAATTATTGAAGCAGTCGTTTCCAAACATGTGCATTTATTTTACAATTTATTCCAACTTGTGTTAACCTCATTAAATTTAAACAAGGAAGTTTGAATTATTTTCTGCTATTAAATCTTTAAGTTAATTTCCCCAGCACCTAATACAAATAAAACAAAAAATATATAATATATTGAATTAATTAAAGAACGTCATATTTAGGATAATTATCATATACAAAATATTAATTAGTGACGAAATACTTGGGAACATCCCCTAACCCCTTAATATAGTACAATAGCAAAGGCAATAGTCGAGCGATAAATCAAGCCGGTACTACTGGGCCGATCTCAACTGTGGGCCTGGTAAACTTTTTCGGAGGACCGTATCAGAACTGCGGGCTGGTTAAACTGATTTTTAGGGCCGGAAAAAATATAAATGATAAAAAATATTTGGAGAACTGTATCTGGATTGTGGGCTTGGTAAAACTATACTGAGGGGCGTATCTGGATAGTGGGCAGGTTAAACCTTTCGGGTATATCTGGTGTGCTGTCCTAATAAAAATATTTGGATGATCGTATGTGGACTGTCGACCAGGTAAACTTGTCCGAAGAGTCGTATTTGAACTACGGTAAAAATTTGGAGGGCCGTATCGGGTATGCAGACCGGGTCCAGGTCTGCATACCAGAAACCGGGTCCAAATCTATCCGCAAGGCCGTATCTGAACTGCGGGTTGGTTAAACTGATCTAGAGGGCTCGGCCTGGTCTGCAAGCCTGATAAAAATATTTGGTGGGCCGTATCTGGACTCCACACCTGAGATCAATCTATTCACTACAACCTATTTATCTTACGCGTACGTTGTTTTGTATAAGTGCTAGTTAAACTTGATCCCAACGAGTACTTCAGCTCATTAGTATATAACAACTCAAATAACTAAAAACATTAAAAAGCAACAAAATTCAAGAAATATTCAGTAGTTTGTATATTCACATCGCTAACAATGTTAAAACGAAACTCAAATTGAAGAAATATTCAGCATTAGACACATTCGCATCGCTAACTTTTAATAAAAAAATTATATGTCGCCAAACAGGGCGATAAAAAGCCCAATCAATCAACCAATCTGAATTTTCGCGTAGCAGTCACGTGACTACTAGTCACATCTTGGTCCAAGTTTTTGAAGCTCTTCTCAATAGCTATACTCAGTCTATTTATATTTCACGTCTATGTTACAACATTTACATCTACCTTTTCGGTCGCCAACTTCTGGAACTGGCAAAACCTAGCACAATCTCAGTTCGTTTCAAACGATATTTTTTTCGTTTCCAATGACTCATGAAACGGCTTGTTTTTCACACTAGAAAATCTGAGAGACTCTTGGAACCCTCGGTTCGAATAACTCGTACAACCAGTGCGATTTATTTGCGTTTACGAACGAGCCCGTGTTAGTTACTCAGCTATTTAGTCGATGTAGAAATTGCAATAAAACAATTGGTAATTTTATTCTATTTTAAAGATTTCTTACATGGAAATAAATAAAAAATTTAAAAATTACATTCTACTCAAATGTTTAAGTTTCGATATCACACAATCCAATTCTTAATAATTCTTAATTCTTAATTAAAGTTCTTCAAATTCTTAGGGGTATTATCTGGCAAGCTTATAGAATGTGGTGATATTGTTTCTGCGGCGAAACGTGTTTTCCGTACGTATCACGAACGTGATTTCACTTAGCTTGTTTTTAGAATATAACTTCAGCACGTCGGCAACAGATATTCCAAAGAATTTCGAAATAACGTATGATATTTAATCATGGTGGTAATATAGGTTGTAATTAATTGTAAACATAGGTGACGGTAGTGTTTTCTGACCGTATTCCTTGTTTTCCGAATCCAATTTCAGCACTTAAACAGAAAAAATTACGTTAATTTGATTAAAGGCCAAACGTCGCCAAAATGCGATAAACTAAATTTTAGGGTAACCCCGATATGTGTCATGTGAGAGCATTTGGGTAACGACAGTAAAATCTTCGCTTTCCGCTCCATTGTTTTCAATTTTGTGAGTTGAAAATCCCTCTTATAGAGAATAAAAAAACTTGGAAAAATAGAAGTGCTAAATATTCTTCTAACTCTCGCGGTCAGACTAATAAATACTCAGTAACCACTGACTTAAGAGAACTACATGTCTGTAACCTGTGATTACAAATAATAAAAACATAGTTCTTAACCCGCCTGGTGGTTGTCTCTACGAGATGTCTCGTCATTAGAAAAAAACTGACCAGATCCTGATGGACGAGATATATAGTCATTAAAGGAAAACTGTTCACATCCTTGATCTGGTCATTATAAAAAAATCGACAAAATATTGATGACGAGATGTATCGTCATTAGCAAGATTGCACTCAAACTTATTCCAGCGTTTCGGTCCGCGGTAGCCCAGTTGGTGAAGTAGTGGATTGGCAACTGGAGGGTTGCGAGATTGAAACTCGATCCTACCCAAAGACCGTTTTGTACGGGGAGGCTGGTGCACGTTAATTCTGTCGTAGCCTCAAATTTCCTGACGTTGGCGTGGTGTGGAAGTTTGGAGAGAGGTTGTCACCTCAAATGTTGACTTTGTCATCTTGTTCAAAATTTCAAGGCGTTGTTTCGAATCATTTTCTTTAGGATTGATCCCGGACCGTTGCCAATAGCCTGTTGTGTTATTGAAGTGCGACGTAAATTGAATTACCAACTAACAGCATTTCAATTGCTATTCAGTATTCATGTGCTTCTTTCAGCTTGGCCTTTTCAGGCCCTTGAGCAATAAAAAACAACCAACCAGTGATTGGTTTCTTTACTCGTATTTACTTGAAACCACAATAGACAGTTCTTAAGACATTTTAAGTGCAAAAAATATGATATTGGTATATTTAATT
This sequence comes from Meta bourneti, assembly GCA_933210815.1. Taxonomy (NCBI): domain Eukaryota; kingdom Metazoa; phylum Arthropoda; class Arachnida; order Araneae; family Tetragnathidae; genus Meta; species Meta bourneti. Next base: position 69,474,020 of record OW119925.1, read on the forward strand.
AAAATCTCACACTGGAGCAACACAACGGGCTATTGATGACAGTCCGGGATCAATCCCAAAGGGAAAGATCCGAAGACAACACCACGTAATTTTGAACCGCGGTCAGATGACGAGGCAACACCTGAGCTAGCACCCCACTCTCCAAACTTCCACACCACGCCAATGTGAGGACATCTGAGGCCACGATAGACTTAGCGTGCACCAACCCCTTTGAACATGACGGTGTTTAGTTGGATTCGAACTCGCAAGCCTCCGGTTGCTAATCCGTTAATCTTCAAACCGGGCCGCCGCGGCCCCGCAAAATATATGGAACTACTTAATTTGAAAAACCTCATGCATGAACCTGATTTTTTCATAAAACTCCTTATGAAATAGAATAGCCCGTTGTGTTACTCCAGTGTGACGTTAATTAAAATATCTACCTACCTTATGAAATAGACGATGTACAAGCTGATTCATGTTAATTGACGAGCGTGATGAAAAGTTTGAGTTTCCATAGCCTATCAGTTCAAGTCGATTTCCAAGTCCACGTGACCTACACTTCTGAGATCTTACAACAGTGATTCCTCCCATATGCTCCATCTGTTTTATTAGAAGGTAATGACTTTATTTTGTGTAATTTTCAGACAATTTATTTTGAGTAATACCATAAGAGCTACTATTTAGCCAAAATTAAATTGTGTGGGTTTCATGTAAGTTGTACTGACAGCTTTAACTGCAACCTAATTTTTGTTTTTGTTTTCATCAGCTGGCTTTATGTTTCTAAAATCAATTTGCGGTTGACAAAAATATCAGTCGTTGTTATGAATGGCCGCAACTCAACATGATTCCCATGTTTTTGTTCTGTTCTTTACTGAAAGGACACACCTGATTTTAAAACATATCAATTTCTTACATCCGTGATTTCGTATTTTACCGCAACTTCGTTTCATCATATTGTGTGCAGCTTTGTTTTTTTTTATCGCAATTATGTCTACAAGCATACCAACGGCACTTATTTCATTCGATTGGAATTGAATATAATGTGTTGAATTTCTACTTTTGGTTTTAAAATCTTTTTTTAAGCTTCTCTATGGGGACTTGCTTTGGATGTTGCACGAAGAAAAACATGAAGTAAGATTAAATTATTTTCTTACAAGTTTACTTGAAGTCTTTTACGTCACCTGAGCTTTCTTTGATTACATTTCATGTTAAGATACAAAAGGAATCTGGATATCATCTTTAAAGAAATTCAAAATTGAGATTTATCTTAATCTTCCATTTTTAATTATCCACAAAAACAGATGGTTCTTCTGGTAAAAAGTTAAACTAACTTCTAAGATATATTTCAGTTGCCGAGAAACTGAACAGATGTTAAGTGAGCGCATTTTAATCAAAAATAGAATCTATGAAATGTAAAAAAATATGGAAACAAACTGGTTAATCGGTTAAAGGGCGAACAGTATTGTGTCAACTATTGTGCATAAAATCATCTAAAATAATGTAACTAACATTGCAGATGATATTTAGAGGCAATAAACTAAAATGATCTAGTTTATTTTGGAAACTGCATTCCTTTTTGGGTGATGTCAGATGTTAGTTTATATTAAATCTTAAACTAATTTTCGTAGTTAAAATAATGTTACTACCCAAATTACAGCTTAAGTTACATCAAGTCATGTAAAGTGAAACATTTTAATGATAAATAATTATTCATTTTGTTATATAATGAATCCACAGTATTGAATAACTATTAATCTATGAGCTCTCATGTATCTTATTTTCAGGAAACCAACTTTCAAAAGAAAATTTCTGCTGAATGGAGGCTCTCAGGAGGTACAATTGCTATTTTCTAAATATTGAGACTTGGCAAGCACTTGCTTGTACAGAGGCTGTTCAGACATTTTTTGGACAATTTTGATGAGCTGTAAAAAAATTGTATGCTACGAAATAATTTTATTTTCACAGCAGTTATAGTTAAAGTATAACTTATCGTCTGCTAACTCAGAGTTTTGTTTACCTTCAAAATGGCGCTTTTAAATAAACAATGGATGGAAGGCTATGTTTCCTCTCTTTCCGAATAGAATTATGCTTGTTCAATTATTCAAAAATGCTGTAAAAGTCATGGTTTTTCGATATCTAAAGGTACGATAAGTAATATTATTAATGAGAAAGGAAAAAACGCGTAAAAGTGGAAAAATACTTCGAAATACGTATCCAAAAAATAAAAGAATTTCTGAGAATATTTGAAGGTAAGATCTTTAATTTTAAAAGAGAATCCACCAGTCAAAGGACTATTGCAAAGTCATTAAAATGTTCAGTTTCAACTGTAAATAAAATAATTAAGTGATTTGAATCTTAAAAAGGCAAAAAATACAATGTTCATTGTCTATCTCCACAACATATTGCAGAATGCAGAATTCTCTATGAGAAGTGTTTAGCAGAGAAAGATGGAAAATGTTGTGACAATAGACGAGGCGCGGGTGTATTTAAATGATTGCAATAAAAAAAGAACAATTTATTATCATAAAAGGAAAAAAATCTTAAAACATGGTTCAAAGAATCTAAAGAAGCTTTCTCTAAGGGATTTTGGATTGTTGCCGGTTTTGCATATAATGGAAAATTAAAAGTAAAGAGAGTGGAAAAAATGTAAAAATCAACTCCACGTATTATCAAGACCATATTTTATCCCCAATATCAGTAGAACTGCATCAGGATAAAGCAAGCAGTCACACATCTAAATTCACTATTAAATTCTTGAGAAAATGGAACAAGAAACAGGTATCAAGTCAATAAATGCCTTTTACTGATATTCCTGCTAAATCTCCAGATGTCTCACCCATAGACTTTTGGAATTTTAAAAAGATCATTATCGAAAAGTCAACCAAAAACCTTTCAAGGACTGGAAAACTGGAACAAGAATGGGACAAAATACAACAAAAGTCATTATCATGGAAATTAAGGTGTATAAAGATAATTAACAATAAGGGCTATCAAATAGAACATTTAAAACATGAAAATTTCATGTAAAAAATTTATCTCCAGTCCATTAAAATCATTCAAAAAATGTCCGAACAGCCTCTACCTTTCATAAGGAAGTTTGGGCCTATCATGGCTTAGTGGGTTTGCTTACTGCGAGCTATAGGCTTTGCAGGTTCAATTCCTCCCTGTGAGTATTTCTCTCTATGTCAATAGAACTTTGGTACAGCTTTGATGTAAAGACCTTTGTGGCAATACTTTTGGCATGCTTTTTGTAGCAAGTTGTGGCAGGGCAAAGGCAACTCTGCTTTTTAGGACTATGGCAACCTCGCGATTATTTGAATCTCATAAATTTTTGTAAATCATCTCTTGATTTTACCATACCTAAATCACTCAAGTTTGTTAGAATTAATGTGATCTTTTAGAACATTCATATTATATAGCTTGCTTCCATTAGACTTAAAACTAATAAATTATTTAACTTGGACAAATTTCTATAACAATATTTCAAAAAAAGTAAAGATTTTTTCATTAGAGTAAATATTTACCTATTAGTAGTCAGAATAATCATTTGTGTGGATTTTTTTCTATTTTTAAAATTTTTTTGTTAATTTTTAATTATTTTCTGCTATGCCTAAAATGCTGTTTTTCTAAGAAATTCTTCCATGGTGACATAAAAAGCATTGCCAGAAAAGTCTTTATCAAAGCTGTACCAAAACACTTTCTTTGTGAGTATGTCCATTACTTCATGTTGTCTGTCTTGTGTTTGGCACAGCATGGCCAAATATGACTTTTATACCATAAAACCCAACCGACCATAGGGAAGTTTAGAATGATCTATGTCTGGCCTAAAATTTTAACTATAAACAACACAGATTGGGTACACATATAATCTGACTTGTTTGCTTTATATCAAGGATCTGCTTATAAGTCATGAACATGCTACAAGGAACATTTTACTGACATGGAAGAGCGAAATGCAACCAGAGTTAGTTACAGGCATCAAACTTGTGCTGCCTACAGCTCGCTGGCTGGTAGTGGGAAGGTAAACCCACTGAGCAATGGTGGCAACTCGAATAAAAAAAACAGTAATCAAGTGAAAAATTACATCATAATTATCTGTTTAAAAAACTTATATTTTATGAGTTGCTTTTTAATTTTCATTGAATATAAATCCAATTTTTGGTACAAATGTGCTTTCTGACACATAGTACTTTTAGTTTTAGAATATTAAATGTATTTTATTTTTTCAGTGTTTTTACTTTAATTTATGATTTGCTATTACATTTGGTTTGCTTTTAAACTTCATTAACACATTTTTAAAAACGAATGAGGTGTTAATATTTTTTGTTTTATTTAGTTCTTTTTTATTTTGCCTGTTTTATAAATAAACGTGAGTTTTCATTGCAGCTATTTTTCATGAACAAATTGAATGGAATTTGGCGTGAAATAATTCAATACTACAAAAGGTTATTGAATTCTGTTCCTCTTGGGTAATTGTTTTCTTCCCCATATGTATTTAGAATTTTTCCTGCTGATACTGTTTATTTTTTAATATTGTTAGAAACATTTCAATTGAAAAAAAAATATCCAACATGTTTATTGTGTTCTTTATAAAAGATGAATACAAATAGTTCAATATAAGTTACTTCTACACAAATTCAATATTGCAAATATTTTTTCAAACAATTGCAGAGAATGTTCTGTTCAACTAAAACTATTTTTCTATGATTAAAGGTTTTCAAACCTGGGGCTTCAGAACAAGCACTTACCACAATCTTAATTTTAAAAAATCATGTATATTGTTAGAAGATTTGGTTGAAGTTGATAAATAAAAAATGTTATGTACATTGTACATAACAGTGCACATGTATGTTATACATATATTAAAGTATTCAAAATATTTTATTCAGATTTAATGTCTTAAATGGAAGTTATATAATCACTACCTAACAATTTATCTCAATTTTAAATGCGTAGAAGTTTTCCATTTTTCACCCTAAAATAAGAATGAGTTATTTAAATTTCATTTTTCAACTTATGAACTTTGCCTCTCAATATCTTCATTTATTACCTAACTGAAGAACCTATCTCCATTGTTTTCATAACTAAAGCAATTTACTTATAGAATTTTCATATAGTCTCTTTCATTTTCAATTTCTTAATAAAATCACCAACATAATTTGCAGTTATAATGTTCCAGTTGCTGTAAACAAATACTTAGTTAAAATTTTAGAACCTGCATTGTTATGGTTTGCAAAAAAAAAAAATAAGATGAAAACTGCTCTTTTTAGCTATAAACATTATAAATTTATCACCTGTTATAAATAAAACAATGTGTCTTAGATCTGAAAGCTTAATTAGAAAAAGAAAAATATTCAAATGAATACACAACTGCTAATTTATGCTAATGCTTGGATAGTTAAGTCCCTTGCAAAAATATTTTAATTACCTGTATTGTTTTGGTTTCTTAAATGAGTGTAAGCTTATTTTCTTTCTTTCTGTACTGAATTAAAAGGATCTTCATCTAAGATATTTTGTGTACAAAAATGGAGGCAATTTATAAAATCCTTTATTTCCCTTTTTATTCCGACTTGGTTTTTCAATTAATATTTTAATATTAGCTAATTAACATTATTAAACATCTGTCTCAAATAGCTTCCTCAAGATGAAGAAGAATTCTTGGAACTTGAACAAAGAGCAGCTAGAACAAGTGAAACAGCAAACACATGCAATGAAGGAACCTGTGAAATAACCAAACCTACTAAACTTACATTCAAGAAACCAAGTTTTGGTTGGCTTCGAAATGAAAATCAAGTGCTCTCTAGGTAACAGATTATTTGTGGTGTTCTCTCCCTTAATCAATCTTGAAACATGCCATTTCTATTTCTTTTATAGTATTATTTATGTGTTTAGCTTTATTGTATTAGTATTATGTAATATTTTGGGTGGTATTTTTAGATTTATTTTTATCTAAGGAAAGTAATATCAATGGAAAACAAGGAGCTGCCCTTAAAAATATCTTGTAAATTTGAAGCATAGTGCGAGTTATCTATCTTTTTTGTCTTCATAAACTGATAAGCTAATTTCATTAACTAATATCACAAGCTTAAATGCAACTATAAATATTAGGAGCCCTCATTTACTTATCTGTATGTGTATACTTATTAGATTTGCTAATCATTTTGCATCTTTTTCTCTAGTACTTTGCAGCATTTTAAGAACATGAAATCACCAGCTGATTCAGTTATGCCACTTTTAAATAGTGAGTTATAGCTCTATTTATAATTGTAGCATTTTATTTAATTTGGGGACTTTATAGCAATTCTTTTTATTTGGACAAAAGTCCTGCTTGATAATTTTTTAGATAAGTTCCAAATTTAAACCTATTTCTAAAAGTAATAATACATTCAACTTTTTAAAAGTTCAGTGTATTTTAAAACGTTTTCTCAGTCAGTTTTCTCAAAATCACCAATCATTTCAAAATGATTGGTGATTTTGAGAAAACTGACCACTTAGAGAAATGATTGATGCACTGATTTGTAGATATGCTTTGCCAATTGCCAATAAAATGTATAACAGAAAATATACTGTGTACAATGCATTGATCTTTCAATTCTTCAATATTTTCCTAACATCATTCAGTATGGTTATTTAACTATGGGGTCAAAAGAGCAGATGACCTGCAGCATAGTAAATCATGGTGTCACTTCATGGATCTCGTGTGCATATCAGATCGCATTGAAACTTATTAATATTTTCCACTGAGTTTTCTTCATTTAACGAAATTAATTATCAGTTTTGGAGAAGATTGGTTTCTTCTTTTCATTCTTACATTGACCCAACTGAGAACACAAAAAGAACAAATCATTCGTGATCGGTGGCATATCCAAAAGAGGGGCTTTAGGCCCCAGATTTTGGTTTTTTAGTCTTATCTTTTAACAAATATATTGTTGTACAGGACACTTTGTAGTTGTAATATTAAAATAAAATAATAACTTTTAAATTGACTAACAGTTCATTAATCATTTACTATGGAATATGAAAGTCTGAAGATTGTTACTTTTCTAAATTAACTATCTCATGTTCGCAAATTTGCATATTTTATCAATGCTTCAAAATCAAATGACAAAATATAGCAAAAGACTTGGTGAAACTTTTAAATTCTAACAACGTAACTTAATTTGTCTAAAAAAATAAATTTCTAGCTTAGGCTCCCCTTGAAAGGAAATCTTCTCTACTGTGCATTATTTTAGCATAATTATTGGTTAATTGAGGATAATTAGTGATGAATGTATTGATTTAAAATTTATTTTTTCAAGAAAGGAAGTTATTAAAAAGGGATCAATGAGGAAGATTTTGCTGTACACAATTTGATTCAATTTTTTTTATTTTTGACAAAAAGGATTATTGAATCGATTCTTATATATAAAACTTATTGAACAGATTGCTTGAGTTTGAAATTGCAATGTATAATTGTATCAATGTTGTTTTTATGTTTTCAACTTTAAATCATGTCCACATGTATTTAAAACAATACATCTTTAAAGCTGTTTTCATTGTATAAAAATATGTTACTTGAAACAGTTAATTTTCAAGGTAAAATTGATTTTAAACAAATGGTTATCCTTTTAGGAGAAAATTCCTTTGCTGAAACCTGCAGTACAGGCAGCCAAAAATGGGATCAATTAAGCCTTGGAGCTACCCCTGGTTCTTCTGTTGATCTGGAATGGGAAAATGAAATTGGTAAGTTGTGGTAAATGCTGCTTCATGTTTCCGGACTCTTCTATTTCTACCAAGAATGGGGCTATAAGTACTTAACCTGGGAGATTAAAGAAAAATGAACTTAGTTTATTTATAAGTATGCATTTATATATGAAAATTGTCAAAAATGTTGACATTTTTGTATGAATATTGAATAACATTGGATAACCTATTATACCAAAATTATGAATAGTCATTAAATAATCAAGTGCAAAACTGTTTTAAATGTTAAATATTGTATGGGACTTTACATATTTTTTTCCAAAGTGGGCTCGCATGGCCAAATATGGCTCTTGCACCATAAAACTCCAACAAACCAACCAACCCAAAGTGGGCTCTACTGCCCCTGTGGGTTTTGAAGGAATCGTAGGAGGCACTACTGGCCAAGGGGAAAGGGCGTTGAGGAACAAGAATGGGCAGTAAGATACTAAAAATGTTTTAAGCAAACACTTACCCACTTGGCTATGCAGACACATTCACTATTGATGCATTGTCGCAAGAATTATACATTGTAAAATGTAACTGATTGGTCTAAAATCAAAATAATTTGTAGCAGGTGAGTGTTTGCGTGTATGTATTTGAGTACGCTTCCGACTTGAATGTTAGATTGCATCTCCATCATTTTGTTCTGTTGAATATGGATTTAGTGAAGTATCAAGTCTTAACTAAAAAGAGGAAACTGCAAATTGTTTACTGGAGATATAAAGTTGCTGCTGTTGATGAAAATAGGGCCTGATATAGATCAATTGGTAGTTAATACACCTAGATCGTCCATCTTATAAGTGATTATTTTTAATTTTACTGATTTGATTGATATTGATTACAAACAATAGTAAGTAATCTGGTGTGTTTATGTGCAAATTGTTACATTATTTTATTTTAATAAATAACTAATTTCAGTTACAAGGTGTTTTATTTCCAAACTTAGCTTTTTGTCATTCTAAAATTCTATACCCAGCTACATAAATGTTTTGATGCAATCTAAAAATTTCAGATAAGCTACATTTGAAATTTATTATTGGTTGAGATAGTTTTCCAGAATGGGTGCCAAAAAAATTATCTTTGCAAAGGGTTGTTCAGCCAAAAAGTTTTCGGAACTAAGTGTGAAATCAATCATAATAAATGGAATCTCTTCAGGGGTGCCCACAGGGGGGATCATGGCGCAAGTTGCGGCATCAGAAATTTTTTTGGGGGGGGGATTTTTTCAGGGCGCTTTTTTTTAATTTTCAGGGTGGAAATTTTTTTGGGCAAAAAAATTATTTAATAAGAAACCTTTTTATTGTTAAATATTTTTTTTCGTAAGTAATTCTGAATTGGTTTAAAAGATATTGTTTTCTGCTATGACAACAATTTCACTATAGGAAGTTATTCCATAATTTTTTATTGAGCAACGCTTAGTTGGCAGCGCTGATACCCTGCCCATTCATCCTGGATATTGTGCTCCATGAAAAATCTAAACCCCACTTATCAGCGCAAATTGCAAGGATCCAATGGATCTGTCAAAAGTGGATTGATTCATGTTAGCTGAACAATCAGATGTTATTCTGCTACATCCTTTTTACGAAATCCAAGCACTTCACTTAAATATCGACAACAATTGATGACAACAGACGGCACCTCTCGATTGTGATGGACTGAGAACACATGGGTCTTTTCAGGCTATTGAGTAAATATAGTCCTGATGCTAGGGTATGCCTTGAAAAAATTGATAAAGCTAGAACTGAAGAAGGAAAGCTGGGGTCTAATTTCTTGGGTTATCGAAACGTTTATGATGTAATTAACAAAATGAGTGACATAGTTGCTTCAAAAATCATAGTATAAAAACGACTAACATTTATTCTATTATTCTAGACTCAACTCAAGACGGTAAAAAAGAATGTTCAACATTAGTGGTTTGTTCTATTGAGCATACTGACCCGAATGGTGCCCCAAAGGAAAATGTCAAACCTGAAGAATGGCTCATTAAGGTTTTCACTAGTCGAGATACCACAGGCCAAAATCTTTTTAAAGAAATAATGAAATGCCTGAATTTACTTGGTCTTGATCCAAGTGAAATTGTTGGTCAAAGTATGGATGGGGCTGGTAACATGAGAGGAAAATTCAATGGCGTAAAAGCACTAATCCTGAGAGAATATCCCAAAGCTCTCTATATATGGTGTTCTTCGCACAGATTTGCTTTAATTGTGGAAAATCTATGGACATATGCCCTAAATGAAAAATTTATTTTCTCTTTTAGAGGAATTGTATGTCTTCATGTCAGATCATACAAGCATGATCTTTTTACTACAAACTTGGACAAAGGTCCAACCAAAATAAGGAGACTGAAAAGAGTGCAAACTACAAGATGGTCAAGCAGAAATGATGCAATGCAAACAGTTGTCACCTGCTATGACACAATAAAGGAGACGTTGCATAGTCTGTCCATTGACAAAAAAGCTGCTAATGACTCAGGCACTGGCAACTGGCCTGTGGAAACAAATGACCGATTTTGAAAACATTTGTTCAATACATGTTGCCTCAGCTATTTTCAAAGTGTTGTCATCAAGCAGAATTGTTCTACAATAAAAAATAATTGATTATCGCAGTGTGTCAAAAATTGTTGCTGAAAACAAAGCTAAACTCGGAGTATCAATAACTGAGTCGGAGTGGAATAAAGTGAATGATTCAATTCTTGCCTTTGCTGATGTGAATAATATTTCGCAACCCCACCGCAGAAGCAGAAAACATAAGAGGTTTATGAATGAAATAGCTATTGATGAAAGAATAGATGATCCTCTTAAGAGGACCAAAGTGGAAGTTTATTTTCAAGTATTAGATTCACTTATTAAACAACTCACTGGCAGATTCTCTGACAGTTCTCTTTCCATAATCTCACATTTGGCAGTGCTTTCACATGAAGGAATTTTGAAAATTGCTAGAGAAAAAGAAAAGCAGGGATATAAATTCTTGTCTGATTCTTCATCAGTGAAAGACTTATGTGGGTTTTGCGATCTTGAAAGTGGCCAAATAATATAGGAACTAGAAACTTTTTCAATTGTGTATAAGGTTACTCACTTAGAAATTGACATTTCCGACCTGCTTTTAGAGAAAGAAAAGTGCAAAAGTAGGACACCAGACAGGGAATCTGACGTTTCAGGAGTGAAGGTGGAAATG